>OV277693.1:687083-1374166 GCA_922987775.1 Agonopterix subpropinquella | reverse complement strand
GTTTTTGAGCTTAGCAGCGAAAGTTTTAACGAACGAATAGCCGGTCCATAGACTCACCACGGGTGACCACCCGGAGCCAGAGTTGTGCACTTGTTCGCCGCTCACGCCGAGCACGCGCGGCTGGCTCGGCCCGCAGATATCCGCGTCTAGGATACCCACCTGCAAGATAATACCTCGTTATAAAGTGCATGTTTAATTTCATGCTGTAGCATGTCAATGAAATAAATAGATATCGCTGTATTTGTTCACTGTCCATTACAAGTGGCGACGGGCTCACTCCCCTCACACTGGACTGAATTTCAGTACTAGTCAAACCGTGGATGTTCTGAGGTTTCAGAATATCTCTGACTGCCCCTCGGGGACTATAATCGTGAGCATTCTTATGCTTTGTTGTAGTTGTTAGCTGTTTAGGTCTATTTAATTTTTAAGTATATTGGATTTTGTGTCCTTCTGTTTGTCCAGCCATAGTTAAGTTACATGACGGAATACGTTAAAAGCCATTTAAAGCACATTGATCGACGGTTTGTCCATGCAAAAAGCGCGTTTAGTATGGGACGCCGCCGTAGAGCGATGATAGCCCATACGGAAGAGAGCTAGCGCCTCAATGCTGAGGACGCGGTTCGATTCCTGGCCTGTACCACTAAGTTCTTCGGAATTTATGTACGGTTGTATTTATCATTTACTAACTCGGCGGTGAAGGAAAACATCGTAAGGAAACCTGCATTCCCGAGAATGAAAAGAAAATACCATAAGTTTGGAGGTATGCGTAAATATGGGTGAGCTTGGGCTGAACACAAAAGGACCAGCGCTGGTCTCCGTATTACAACGACCCTTGCTTGCAATTGCCCAACCACAAATAATAATAATAATGAGTCGCCGTACGTATCCTTTCGCATCGACGTGGCGAGCGGCTTCCCATACTAATCGTGCTTTTTGCATGGACACACCGTCGATCAATGTATCTTAACCCTATTGCGGCTTGAAAATACTCTGATACCAAGTTAACCACTAACTTGCCTCCACAAATTCGCACTGGGCCCTAATTATGCCCACTCCACACCCTTATTTGTGAGTAGTTACACGGAATATACATATACATCGTGGTAATAAATTAGCGCAAAACCTCATACACCCCAACTGATTTATAACAAAATAATTAGATTGAAACAATAATTTCATTATTTTGATGATTAAAAGTTATTCGCATTTTAAGTTTTGAGGCAAAAAGGATTTGTTATCATTTCAGCACGAAATGACAGCGCTAACGTACTCATGGATTGGATACATTTTTATAATCTTGTTTTGGTAGTAAGTAGGGTGAGTGTAACCGTGCGGTGGGTTGACATTGGGTTCAGAAAATTTTAAATTTTGCAAACAAATTATTTAATATTTGGAAAAAAATTACCTATGTTGAAACCATGATAATTCGACTCTGCTCTCGATTCTAAACAAGCCACTTTCTAGTTTTGCGTTAATTCATTAACACGTTGTATAAGTACCTTAGTACCTACTATTAAAATGCTGCTACGAATATGTATGTATACCTACTACCTAATACAAACACAAAATACCTCAGCATAACATTGGAAGCCCGTCACGCATAGACCGGCTATACACCATGCATTATTCGGCACATAAAACCTGACCTATATACAACAAGGAAACCTGTACCAAGCCGTGCCGACACGACGTGCCGCGGCGGAAGGTTGCAAAATCTTTGCCTTACAGTCCCTTGGAATCAATACATGAGCAGTGTTGTGTTTATTTGAAAAACTTTTGGCGCTAATATTGTTTTGCTAAAAAAAGTTTCGCTGAAATGGAATTTGGCAGTTCTTATGAAAGAAGATCAAGATATAACAGGGTAAAGATTTGTTTTAAATAATAAAGCACTCGTTGTAGTGTAGGTATGGTATGCGAAACAATCTCCTAAGTTCAGAAACGTGAGGTCCGGTCAGTTTCTGGATGGGTGACCGTTTTAGTGGTATTTCATTTCGAGCGTCGTCGTGCTTCGGAAGGCACGTTAAGCAAGTCGGGCGGGAAGGCGGTGTCAGTAACTATTTGTTAAGCCAGAAAAAATAGTTGTTCGATTGAAAACGCCGGCTACTCGAGCCAAATGTGAATTTTTTCCGCGATTTCAATTTTGGTTCCAAAGTGCATTTTTTTCAGTTTAATCATAGTCGAAAAAAACAAGGTCTTCTATTCCCAGAGTGACACAAGCCTACGTCACAAAAGAATGGCCGCTAAACATGGTAAAAGGGTATGATGACGTAGGCTTGTGTCAGTCACGTGGTCAGTCACGTGATCGGAAGAGAATACCAGGCGCAGTATATTATTGTACCATGAGTTTAATGGTCTAACCTAAAGTACACATTAATACAGGGTCATTCTTAATATGCTGACGGTTTTTTAAGGGATGATCAGACCATCAAACTGAACAACTTTTTCTATGGGAAATACGTCGCAATCGCGAAAAAATATCTGCTGAAATCTCCCGAAATCTATGCGACAGCCGTTTCTTTTTCGGATATTTGGATTAAAAACTAGGGATGCAACGATTACGAAGCGGTGCATCGTTTTACATCTGTAATCGTAATAATCACGATTAATAACGATGCAATGCACCGTAGTAAGACTCGTACGATTATTAAATCGAATTGAAAACTTCAATGGGATTGCACTTTTGACAAATACCAGACCTGAATACTAGATTCCAGAGCCGAAAAACAACCTTAAAAAATCGGATCTCTCGCTGCCATTTTAGCTCATTTTGAGCTAAATCTGACTTTTTTTGTCAGATTTGACTCTCATTTTAAATTCTACTGAGGTCTATGATTTGATTTTCGATTTGAAGTATTAATACATTTTCGTGTTCGCGATATCTCATCCACATTTTGAAAGATTAATCTCCCAGGTAAATTGGATGAGATATCGCTTGATTAACGAGATTATACAGAGTCATGTTCCATAATGTGTTTTTCAAAACAAATTGGCCTCTACGCATCCAAAAATCAGAATCCTGACCAAGTGAACCTTTGACTTCGATCTCAAATTAGTAGAAAAAGTTACAAAATCTTTGACTTTCTTAAAGTTTTTTTTAATGATTTAACTCTCATTGGAATACAATGCAAAGAAACACTATGAGTACTCATTCTGAGTATAATCTCAACTAAATTTGTTTAAATAATCGTAATGCATCGGTTATCGTAATACATAACGATAAATATCGTAATCGTAATGGCCGAATCGTTGCATCCCTATTAAAAATCGTCAGCATTTTAAGTCGGCCTCTGTTCTGTATGTAACGCATGTAAGATAGCCTGTAGAGCCGATAGTGCTATGTCGTGCATATCTTTTCTTAGATATGAACTACAAAAGTCAGTAGGTAAATGATAAGGACAATAACAGTATAAGTCGTTTCATTATTTATTTGCTTAGGTTGAATATTAATAGATGTAACGTTTACATAGGTTGAAAAATAAACAGTTATTCAATCAATCAATTGTACTTTATTCATATTTTGAAAACAAAGAATTATTTATACCTTCAGCCTGGCTCCGGATCTTCAGACTTGACTAGTTTCAAAGTCAATGCCGCAATTGTTAGTTCAGGTCGTTAAATTCAATAAAAGATTTCTTAATGTTTTTTTTATTTCCAAATGTTTTGTTTTATTTATTTACTGTTCTAATAATAAATCTTCCTATCTTTGGAATTAAATGAATAATACATACATAAACTCACTACCACAATCCCTTTCGGGACTTTTGTCATGAGAGGCTCTAAACCATTTTGTATTAAGGGCCTATGTCGAAAAATAATTTAAGCGAAAAAGGCGTGGGATAGCTTATATTACGGCCTGATGCGAGAGAAAGAGATGGGGCGGCGCGCGGTATTATTTGTGGTTGGGCTATTGCAAGCAAGGGTCGTTGTAACACGGAGACCAGCGCTGGTCCTTTTGTGTTCAGCCCAAGCTCACCCATATTTACGCATACCTCCAAACTTATGGTATTTTCTTTTCATTCTCGGGAATGCAGGTTTCCTTACGATGTTTTCCTTCACCGCCGAGCTAGTAAATGATAAATACAACCGTACATAAATTCCGAAGAACTTAGTGGTACAGGCCAGGAATCGAACCGCGGCCTCAGGATTGAGTTTTTCTATCGAGAAAATATGTCTTAATCGTGTTTTGGCTCTAATCAAAACCTCAATTATATGTTCAATTTACACATATCCGAAAATCATACTCCTACTGTTAGTACTTAATGATATATGAAGCTTTGAAGAATCCTATTTTTTTCACATAGCCCCGTAAATCAAATGTGTATTTGTACATAAAACAATCCTAGAGATAAACAATACTCCTAAAACTCACTTGATGTTAGAAGAATGTACCGCTAGTCACAAGCAAAACACCATTTAGTTTATAAATACATATTATCAATATATATCATGTTATTAATGTTGCTTTAAGGTGGTCAATGTTATCCCTTATTAATTAAAACCCTATCTTATAGCAGTTACAATGAATACATACAAACATTCCAGCAGGGAGGGGAATCAATTGGGTTCAATTGGAAACAATCTGGCTACAGTTATGCAGCCTTCTAACAGCATCTGCCTAACCTAATACAGTTCTATGGCTTCATTTGATTGGGTTAGACATTCAAATAAAACTTGTTTATTTATCACAAATAAGAGAGCAATGATTGCAAAGAAATAATTACGATCACCTTTATTTGATGACCCGGTTGGTGCATTCCACACTGACAAACCAGGGTCCTGGTAGTATAAGAGATAAGTGTACTTTTTGCAACCATCAGCAGCAAGGCAGTGTTTATGGGGTGTAGAGCATCTCTGTGATGGGGATGGACCAGGTCTGCCTACATAACTCCAGTCGGTTTAGGAGTTACTGACGTTTAAAGGGGCTGATCGTACGATAATGTTGTAGTATGCACTGTAGCTATGTGAACAGTACAAAAACTGTCAAGTTCTGTCAGTTGGTTTAGGAGATACAGCCAGTCAAAGTTCCGACCTTTGAACGGCTGTATCTCCTAAACCGACTGATGAACCATGTCAGTGTTTGTACAGTTCACATAACTACAGTACATATTACAACAATATCATATGATCAGCCTCGCAGCTGATTGTTAATTTTTTACAGACCTTTAATTATCAGTAACTCCTAAACCGACTGGAGTTATGCAGGCAGACCTGGTCCACCCCCATCACAGAGTTGCTCTACCCCCCATAAACACTGAATCAGCCTTGCTGCTGATGGTAGCAAAAAGTACACTTATCTCTTATCAGTTCGTTCAAGGAAGTTATGTTTGTGATGTTGTTTTAATGGTTTCCATAATAAAAATCCCAGTAGCTTCCGTTCTGTGACGCCCTTGGGTGCTTAGTCCTACTTAAGACACAATAATTTATAATCATCCTATCTAATACTGGGAGATTACAGGTTTCTTGCCCTGAATTGCCTGCCCCCTCATTTTCCACTTTTTTGATGTGTGCAGAAATAAATATGTAGGGGACAAAACAATAGATTCCATTGGGTTGAACTGGCTTGCCAGGCCCCGAAATAAAATAAGATATTATAGTCATACAAATCATGTTAGACTCACGGTCCTGAAAAAAAGACGGACGGAATCTCGTCTAATCAAAAGTGAAGCACCCATTTATATGAGTGTGCGTGCTGTCGCCCTGTTGCGCGGGACAAAATGGCGGCGGGTTGTCGCACCTGCGCCTAGAACTGGTGAACTGTGTGAGTGTAGGTGCTTTGTAGAACAAACGAAATTAGCAATTAGCACCTTGCATGCTTCACTTCTTTTTAATGTGACATTACGTCCGTCTTTTTTTCAGGTCCGTGGTTAGACTTAAATAATTTTCAATATATTCTATCCTGTTGTTAGTCTTACAATTACTAAAAAACTACTGAAACGATTTGAATGAAACGAAGCTAAGAACACTCCCGCAAAAATGAGCATTCTATTAAAAAAAACAGCATCGAAATCGGTCCACCCGTTTCGGCGCTACGATGCCACAGACAGACCGACATAGGCGTCAAACTTATAACACCCCTCTTTTTGTGTAGGTGGTTAAAAAGGATAGACTTACATTAACATCAGCGTTCTTAGCAGCCAGTCCATGTCCAAGCAGTGACGTCACAGTGCTCTTGCCGACGCCTCCCTTGCCCGACAGAATGAGGATCTTGTGCTTCACGTTAGAAAGTCTATTTTTTATTATCTCTATCGCTGGGTCGGGGAGCGACGGAGCACCTGAGTAGACAATAATGTTATTTAGAGAAATAGTTCATTCTATTTTAACATTTGATTGTACTGCCAATTTGTCTGGCCACATTTCGGCATAAATTGCCATATTAGTTCTCTCTACAGGGTGAAATTGATATCATTAGCATCCTTTTAAACTAAGAGTCTACCCATCAAACTGAACAACTTTTACTATAGGGCAAACCGAGTGAAGCAAAAATCAGCTGTTCCATACTAAACTGCAATGCCTACGCAACACAAATGTATGCAGCATCTTTTTTTTTGTTGTTGCTCCAATTGGTTTGCCCCATAGTAAAAGTTGTTCAGTTTGATGGGTAGACTCTTAGTTTAAAAGGATGCTAATGATATCAATTTCACCCTGTATTTTTAAAGTGTAGCGATCAAAACAAGCAATGTATGCAAACTTTCATCACTGTGATACAACTATAGATGGAAATAGCATAGATATGTGCTGATGCTTATAATCAGTACAGTGTGCTACTGCTTAGCAAAGGCTTTCCCCAAATTCCTGCTATGTTCAATAAATATCTGGGACATTACCACACAAATTATCTAGTCACATTTAATGTACCAGAATCTAGCCTGGACTTGTATTATGATGACTAGACAACTATATAGAATACATGTATAGATACAAACATCCATGACTCGGGTACAAATATTCATATTCATCATACAAATATTTGTCCCTTACGGGATTCGAACCCGCGACACAGCAGGCAGGTTCCATACCGACTGTGCTAACCGGGAGAGAGTCATTCAATTCATTCATGTATTCATCCAACCACTACCTACATACACCCACACTCACATACACACACACACACAGACACACACACACACATCCCCACACACACGCAAAAACACACACACACATACACACCAACACACGAGCGCGCTGGAACGTGCACTGCACACTCATATGGAACAAATCTCTGCGTACCCCCTGGCCTTATGGCAAATTATGTAACTATATAAGGAAGCTGATGCTTAAATCACAGTTTTTCTTTTTAAGCATCAGCAGCTAAGATTAACATACTAAGCCAAAAAAATGTTTTGTAAACATGTCTAAATTTTAATTTTAATTTTATTACCCTAAGAACAAAATGTATGGTATAGTAACTTTAACAGTCAATAAAGATTTTTATTATTATTATTCAATAGTGATCCAACTTCTTAGAATGATCACAGGAATTAAGATTTGTTTGTTTTTAACATTGATTGAAGCCCACTCTGCCGCCCTTCCTATTGTGATACAAATAGATCTAACTAGAGTTAACCCGCGACTTTGTCCGCATAAATTATAATACCAGATTTTAAGTCAGATCATTAGCTATAAAACAAAAAAAAATTCATCAAAATCGGTTCAGTAGTTTTGGCGTGATGCTCGATCAAACAAACAGACAAAAATCCTAAAAAAGGTTGATTTGGAGTCAGGCACACCTAAAAACCATATCATAATCTTTTTTTTTTGTAAATATCTTCAATGTAAAGACCAAAGACATATATATTACTAGCGTAAGGACATGGCCTATGAGCATGACTATTGTCCCCAGTTCGTTGGCTCTAAAATGCAAGGAAAAATTTCAATTTAGAGCACTACAAATATATGACACGATATAGTTCGTATACGAGTTATGACAGATGGCGCAAATTTTTGTTTCTATGAAGAAGGTTTTTGTAAAATATTCTGACGGGCCTATCCTTACGCTAGTAATATATAAATCTATGGTAAAGACACACTTCTCTTACAGCTTTATAATAGTTTAGATTACTAGAGTGGTCTACCTTCGTGTACCAGGTCCAGTACCAATTTATGTGTGTCACTGGAGCAAAAATCTCTTACTATTAGAAAACTGTAAATTAAAAAAAAAATTTTACTTTGTTTGTTTGAAAGAGCATCACGCAAAAACTACTGAACCGATTTTGTCGAAACTTTTTTTGTTTGATAGCTTATGATCTGACTTAAAATCTGGTATATAATTTGTGCGGGCGAAGTCGCGGGTTAACGCTAGTATGCTTATAAAATGCTACAGTTAAAAACTTACGACTTACTACTTACCAGAGGCACATATGCTTTTGTTCGGACAACCGGCGCATGCTGAGACCTTCCCAGCGTCCTCGCTCTCGGTCCCAGGGCAATCTATGATGATAAATAGCATATTTACATAAATATTAGATAGAGTGCGGTTGTGAAGTGACAAATAACCTTGAAATAATATACTTACGTTGTGGCGCGTTTTCTGGTACGTTATTCATAACTGAATTATTTTTAAATCCGTAACATTTACACTTATTTTTAGTTTATTGATAAAACAGTAGTAAAAATCGTAAAATTTCACATCAATAATCTGACTCGACGAAAGCGATGTTGGTTGTCATTGTCAAATTTTGACGTTTTTGACGTTAGTTTTTTTTTTTGGTTCAATTCAAGGTAAAGGGTATAGCCCATACAACCGATGTCTTAAAATATAAAGTTCTTTCATTTATAGCAATTAAAACGTTAGTGTTCGACGTTTTGACGCTTCTTTGGAGTTTTTAGATTTAAAGACGCAGGAAACGCAGAGAAGTTCAGAGGAAAGAAGTGAATCGATCGCTTTGCCGCGCTACAAATGACGGAATACTTTTCCTGTTTACGATCCATACACCATCATATTTCACTGAACTGTATTTTGTTCACTTGCACGACACTTTGTTACGCAAAAAACACAAATTTTACTAACCAAAACTCACTATAAACAATAAAAATTTGATAAAATATGTGGACTCCAAACCTAGCTAACGAATTACCGCCAAAATCCCCGAGTTTTCTTTCGTATGGTTGGTACTTGGTAGTACTGAACGTTGCGTTTATTTTGAACGTTAAAATGGACACATGAGAGTCGTCAGACAGATACAAAGTTCTGGTACTTAGTGAAACGTGGGTGTTCTGAATTTTCTATGATCCCTTCTTCGGAGAATACCTTAGGAGAATACAGTCGTGAGTGAGCATATTCTAAATGCATGCTTGAAACGTAGTCTGAAAATGGAGGAATGTTTTATTGGTGAGGTGCTTCGTTTAATAAAAATATTTTATCAACTTAAACTTTTATTTTCTTCATTTCTACATTTTACTTTCAAAACAAAACCATCTTCCATTTTTGACAATACCACCACAGCTAACAAATCATAATAAATCATAGATACAAACTTAACACTTTTTCCAGCCAGTAAGATGATACATTGGTTCTCCATCACTCTCCCTCAATGTTTCATCTTTCAATACATACCTATCCACTTAACACAGTTTAAAAACTTTATCTTAGGCAAAGGTTTTGTCAAAATATCAGCTATTTGCTCCGTTGTTGAAATATACTTTACAATAATAGATCCCTCTTCAACTTTCTGCTTTATAAAATTAAATTTTACATCAAGATGCTTTAACCGCTTTTGATCTGGATTATTAACTGTCTTAATAGTGCTAGAAGTATCTTCAAAAATAACGACATTTTCAATCTTTATATTTAAGTCTGATAACATTTTCATCAACCAACAAGCTTCCATAGACGCCTCACATAGTGAAATTAATTCTGCTTCAGTTGTACTAAGAGAAACCGTTGACTGTTTTTTAGATCTCCAAATTACAGTGTTATCAAATAACTTGAATAAGTATCCAGAAGTTGACTTCCTATCTGTTTCATCTCTCGCAAAGTCAGCATCTGCATAACCCATCAAAACAAAATCTGGTTTACAATCACTTTTCTTATAAATTAAAGAATAGCTTACAGTTTGCTTAACATATCTCAAAATCCTTTTCAAAGCTTTGTATAATTTTTCGCATGGTTGAGATTGAAATCTACTGAGGTAACATACGGCAGTCGCAATATCAGGTCTTGAACCTATCATAGCATACATTAAGGATCCAATCAATGATCTACACTTGTATTCCCAATTGAAATCAATTTCACTGAGTTCAATACTCAAAACAAAATTTGGATCCATTGGTGTATCGCAACCCTTACAATCTTGCATGTTATATTTACGTAAAACGCCATTTAAATACTTAGTCTGATTTATATGAACCTCCCCTGGCATCTTGTTAATCGAAATTCCTAAATAAGTTAAATTATCACAACCTAAATCTTTCATTCTGAATTTGGTGCATAAAAATTGTTTAACCTTTTCGGTTTCCTGTAAATCTTTTCCCATAATGAGTATATCGTCGACATATAATAATAAATATAACTCTCCCTTTGTATATAGGCAGTAATCATTTTGTGATCTTTTAAAACCATATCCTGTAATTGTATCATGGAATTTTTCATACCAATACTTTGGTGATTTCTTCAATCCGTATAATGATTTGGTAAGTTTCAACACATAACCTTCTGGAATCTCTAATCCCTCTGGTGGTTGAAGATAAACATCTTCTTTAATATCTCCATATAAGAAAGCCCCTTTAACATCCATTTGGCTTATATGAAAATCCTTATGTGCAGCAACTGATAACAAAATTCTCAATGTTTGGAGTTTCAGAACTGGTGAATAAATATCTTCTTATTTATCCTTCTGCTTAAATCCACGAACTACCAACCTTGCTTTATAAATTTCTTCATTTCCTACTTCTTTTCTGGTAAATATCCATTTGCAGTCAATCAACTTTTCATTTTCTGGTTTAGGTACAATTTTCCAAGTTTTACTCTCTTCTATAACTTTTAATTCTTCTTTTACTGCTTTTTCCCACTGTTTTTTATCTTCTCTTTGTTCTATTTCTTCAAAACTGATAGGAACATTCTCATGACTTGTCATATATGCAAACAAACACTCTTCATCATCACTTAGATCTATTTCATAATCTTCAAACCTCTTTGGTAATCTTTTATGTCTCCTGCCTCTCCCTGTTTCCGTATTCTCTTCTTTATTTCCAACTTGTTTCTTTTTGGGAGTCTCTTTAATCTTTTCTTCAATTTCTTCATCTTCATGTTCTTGTGTCTTTCTTGAATTTTCTCTCGAATTATCTTCTTTTCTTGTACTTTCTCTCTCTCTTTTATTTTCACCTTCTTCACTTTCTTTCTCATTTCCCTGTACTGGTACGTAGATTATATTCTTATCCATGTTTCTTCTTTCATCAAATATGACATTCCTACCCACTACAGTCCTTTTATTCTCTTCGTCATATAATTTATATCCTGAAGTACAATATCCAATCATAATCATTCTTTTCCCTGGATTGTCAAGTTTCTGCCTCAACTGCTTAGGTACATGATTGTATGCGATACTTCCAAATACTCGCATAAATGACACATCTGGTTTCCGTCCGGTCCATAATTCACATGGTGTCTCTTCCTTTCCTACTGTTGGGCTCCTGTTAGTAACGTATGCAGAGTACAATACTGCATCTCCCCAGAATTCTTTTCCTAATCCTGATTCAGATAAAATTGTCCTCGCCTTGTCCATAATTGTTCGGTTCATTCTTTCTGCGACACCGTTCATTTCAGGATTGTATGGAACAGTGTATTGAAGACGTATTCCCTCATAATTACAGAATCTCTGCATTTCCCCAGAAGTATACTCACCTCCATTATCAGCTCTGAGTTTACGTAAGTTCGTGTTAAAATAATTTGTAACATAATAATAATAAGTTTTGAAACATTCAAATACTTCAGACTTTTCTTTTAAAAGATATATCATAGTAAAATGTGTATAATCGTCTATAAATGTTAGAAAATATCGATATCCTTCCCTAGTTATAGGAGTTATGGGACCACATACATCAGTGTGAACTAGCTCTAATGGGGACTTCGCTCTATACCCGATTCTATTGAACGGTTGCCTAGTCATTTTTCCTAGCACACAAGGCTCACATAGTGCATTTTCATTGATTGGTAAACCTTTTAAATCATTTAATCCTTCTACCAAATTTTTGTGTGTCAATGTACTCAAGCTTCTTAACCCCAAATGACCAAACCGCCTGTGCCACAGCTGTATGACCTCATCATTACTAGATAAAAAATTACAATTTGAATTGTTCAATTGCATTTCAATCGTATACAATGACCCTTCATTATTTCCAATCATTAATAAATAATTCGCGTGATAAACCCTAACTTTCCCGTTACAAAATTCTACTCTTTTACCGTTACTTTCCAATTTTGACACTGACAATAAATTCCTTCTCAAGTCCGGTACATAGAAAACATTTTTAATAGTACAGTCCGTAGATCTCTTACCAACAAAACATTTCACGTTTATATTTCCAATTCCCACTGCTTTCAATGTAACACCACTTTTAGCAGCCTCAATGTTTTTAGGTATTTTAAAGTCCACATACTCCGTAAATAAGTCCTTTCTGTTTGTAAGGTGGTCCGATGACCCAGAGTCTACACACCATACTAATTTATTACTTTCATAACAGTTGTGCACCTCACCTGTATTGTCGGCGATTCCAATGTCACCCGTCTCTGCGTGTACCTCACCTGTATCGTTGGTAAATCCAATATCATCTGTCTCTGATGAAAATGTATTGAAATCTCCTCTACCATATTCTCTTCCATTACTCCATCCTGCTCCTCGTCCAAAGTTCCATCCGCGTCCTCGTCTCGCTCCGGCGGCATACCTTCCTCTCGATTGTCCTTGGTATCCTGACGACCCTGTTCCTCTTATAAATCCTTGATTATTATCACCGTATCCTCTAGATGGTGACCCTGTTCCTCTCATAAATCCTTGATTATTATCTCCATATCCTCTAGATGATATCTGGTGGCCTCGACCTGAAAATCCTCCTCGAACTCCTCTTCCTGATGGTTGACGCTTACATTCAAATTGTTTATGTCCGGGTAAGTTACATTTATAACATAGAAAGGCAGCATTGTCCAGTCCGCCATAGTTCCGATTATCCTTTTGACGTTTTTCTTCTTCTCCAAGAAGTCTATCCTTTACAAAATCCAACTTCAAGTTTTCTATCATTTCTAGAGTTGTTACGACCATTTCGTACGTTTTAGGCATCGACAGCAACACATAATTGACCTTTTCTTCTTCTGTGAGTGTAGACCCAGCATCTTTAAGCTGTGAAAAAATCTCCTCCATTTCTATAAGGTGTTTCATCATGGAGGTTCGTTCATCAAATCTCATCTCACTCAAATTCCGTCTTAGATAAATTTTTCCCCTTGTGCTTTTCTTAGTAAAATTCGCTTCTAAATTTTGTATCATTCTATATGCTGTGTCTTCATTTTTAATATATTCTAAATGTGTATCTGCTATTCCACAAATTACAATATTTTTTGCTTTCACCTCCAACTTCTTGTTTTCCGGAAGGCTTGCAAACAATTTGTCTTCGATTGCCCCCAGACAATCATTTTCATTTAACCAGCTTTTAATCCGAAATAACCACGTTGAAAAATTTGTTCCGTCGAACTGTTTTATGTTCGCGTTTATTGTTTCCGCCATCTTTCGTGTTTTTAATCCTAATTAATCTTATTTTCCCGCAGGTATAAATTTCAGTAAACCACGCTCTGCTACCACTATTGGTGAGGTGCTTCGTTTAATAAAAATATTTTATCAACTTAAACTTTTATTTTCTTCATTTCTACATTTTACTTTCAAAACAAAACCATCTTCCATTTTTGACAATACCACCACAGCTAACAAATCATAATAAATCATAGATACAAACTTAACACTTTTTCCAGCCAGTAAGATGATACATTGGTTCTCCATCATGTTTCACATTTAACACTTTCAGGATACCATAAAAACAACTAGCCAAATGTCTAGAGGTTGCCTATACTGTCAAAAAATGACACGAAATTCAAAAATTTCCATTATAACCAAAGAGAATATAATGATTATAACCAAAGAGAATGGAATCACTACGTTTATAACTTTGATTGCCATATTGCCATCAAAGACTACAGTTTAATATACATTGCCATTTTGATTGCCATGACATTTAATTCAGATTTAATTTTATTCAATAAATTTTATTTTTCTAAATTCTCCCGATTTTGACCAAAACAACAATTCAAAATGGCTAAGGAAGTTACTATGTGCACGGTATAGCAATAATTTTTGTGAACTTTTATGTTTTTGCTCTATTTCAGTATCAACTTTGTATTCAATACTTCATGGAGACGATTCCCCAAAATATTACTATTCTTCCAGCAACTGCAACAATGGAGCCCTGTGAAGGAGACGGCGGGTGCTCCGAGCGTGCCCCCTACGGTGGGCTACTGCTTCCACTCTCCCAAGAAGCACCCATGGCGGCCTATAATGGGATACGAAGAAATTGAAGTCACACCCATGTAAACTACCTACTCTTTAATCAAAATAGAATAGAATAATTGTCGTCGCGTAATAGGGGGTTGCTTTAGTATTCCGGCACGAATTTGGGGGGGAGGGGGGGTACCCACCACTCCCCACCTAAAGGGAAAAGTGAGGCCCCCCCCCTACCCCTCCCCCCCCCAATTCATGCCGCAGGATACTAAAGCTGATCCAAATAGTACTGTAGCCACGGGACTTTTTAATTACAAAAAAGATTACCGATTGCCGTTTTGATATTATTGTAGGGTACGAAATGACTTATATAAATACCCGAGTCTTAAAGATCACAACCCGCCGTAGCAAAAATAAACTAAAAAAAATTCTCAAATTTTTTAATTTCGAGGTTACCGTTTTTTTTCTATGCTCTCATGTTCTTCACCTTAGTTCAATACCCATACGTAATAGTAAGACTGTCTAAAGTTGCCATACAAAGCTATAAGACAAGATGAAAAAGTCAATTTCGTTGGGTCTTATAGCTTTGTATGGCAACTTTAGACAGTCTTACTATTACGTATGGTTATTGAACTAAGGTGAAGAACATGACAGTATAGAAAAAAAACGGTAACCTCGAAATTCAAAAATTTGAGATTTTTTTTTTAGTTTATTTTTGCTACGGCGGGTTGTGATCTTTAAGACTCGGGTATTTAATAAATACCCGAGTCTAAATACTATTTATATAAGTCATTTCGTACCCTACAATAATATCAAAACGGCAATCGGTAATCTTTTTTGTAATTAAAAAGTCCCGTGGCTACAGTTAAGTACTAAAACGCTCTTCCCCACCGACCCCAGGCCATCTCAGCCCATAACGAACACGATGGTGGACCCGTGCTACACGCCGGCCGGCATGGCGGCGGAGCCCCTGCGCTTCCCCAACCTGGTGACCGGCTTCGACCGGAGCCCCGAGCACGCGGCCCGCGCCGCCCTGTACACCCGCTACACGCAGTACGAGTGGAACCAGAACAGCATCAAGAACTACAACGAGTCCGACGCCAAGAGAAACTTCTCCGAGAGAGTCAGGAATGATATTATGAGGATGATGAGGTGAGTTTGATAGTCGCACCCTGGACACTCTATAGAAAGATCTCAAGAATAGTACTTACTACCACAGATTACTAGTTATTACGTAAGAATACGGTCGGTACGCACAAAAATGTATACATACAATTAAATTGACGCAACATTATTATTACTTCGTACAGCACACGACGTATGCGACGTTGCCGTCTGGCGCGAGTGGCAGAAATCAACCAAGCGCATCCGATCCGAAGCGCTTACGATGCGCCAAAGTGTAGGTGTTTGTCTCGGTACCACGGCGGAGTGACGGAGGCCCTGATACTACTCGGAAACAAGATGTCGTGGTCGTGATCCCGCTTAGACTGTTGTATTTGCTTCTTGCTTGGCTCCTCTCGAATCGCTCCTGTATACCTACGTTAGTAAGGGGTTAGGAAGCCATTATCTGTAGGCGGAGTTAGGGAGCCATTCTGTAGGTATGTTACCATTAGTGGTGAAGCTCAGCGGTCGCAGCAGGCCAATCGTGCGGGGCGTGCGGGGGCCGGGAGAAGTGCGTCCCGGCACACGCTGCCTGCGCGCGTACCCTAACAGCGAATTTAGTTAGGGTACGCCCGTCCCCCGCCGTACCCCGCACGCCTCGCGGGCATAGACCCACCGCGACCGCTGAGCTTCATCACTATTTTATTTACACTATGGTAGTACCTACTATGATTCTGTAATAGATCATCATCATCTTATTTAAGAGCTACGCTCTTATCGGTGGAGTATTCGCCAATACAGGTGACATAGATAGCTTTGAAAATTTGCAAGTCTGAAAAATCTAGACATATCTGCCGAAGAATCAACAGTTGACAAGGAGTTCGAGTTTTAGAATGTAGACTAAGAACTGGCAGGGCCACTATTAAATAATCTGTGGCAGGGCGTATTGTGGCGTATCCTAAGAGCTACCTGAGACAGGTATAGCTGATGAGGTGATGATGATAAAGTTTGAGGGCTAATAGAGATGAAGTGAAGGTAGGGAAGAACTGTTAAGAAATATTTTATGTAATAGGTACCCTTTCTTCCTCACATCACTGTCAAACCACTTTGTTTTAGGGAAACCGACGAGATTGGGTTCCAAGGTCAGCGAGACTCCGGCAGGCGGATTGGTGAACGTATCACAGACACTACGTTTTGGAGGAATGAGGTAAGATTTCCAGAAATCATGAGATTCAACATCATGACCGAATTAATACATATTTAGGTCATTTTCTACTGCTAATTTCAACGTGTGACATTAAAAATATCGCACTGTTGGTTTTAAACACTAAAACACAAACAACACTTGAAAAAAATTAATAGAAACAAACAATTTAGCATTTTCTATTCTCACAGGCTATGAAAAGGCTCAAGAAATCAGTAATCCACAATCCTGCTAGTTGATCGGTGATTGTAAGACCTCAACTCATCCTGACTATTTCGTCGTCATCATCATCATCTCAGCCGATAGACTGATGGACATAGGCCTCCCCCCCACGGTTCGCCAACTAGCCGGCCCCATCGGCCATCTGCGCAATCTACGAGTATTGTACCCCGCCAAATGGAGAACATTTTATTTTTATTGAATAAATTTAAAATAATATGGTTAAAAATAAATGTATTTTGAATTTTTCTGAAGTTTCCGGTATTCTGAAGCCATTGTTGTCTTGGAGTGCGATTTTTGAATCTCATACTTTGAACTCAGCAGTTGAAAATGTATGGAGATACGCATCTTTCTACTGCTGATTTGACTTTCAAAAATCGCACTCCTGGAGTATGATTTTTTAATGTCAAATCAGCAGTAGAAAGATGCACGTCTCCATCCATAGTAATATTGGCATTTTCAACTGCTGAACTCAGCGAATGAGATTCAAAAATCGCACTCCAGGTCGGCAAAAATTATTAAGAAAATGTCAGAGAAATGTTTCTGGAGAAATGAAAAATGATGATTAGATTTATTACATAAGCTTTTTAAGACATATCTCCAAATAGTTTCTGAATTTTGGTACATTGCCCTCTGATTCTTTGCTGAATGATAATTAAATCGTTTAAGTTACAAATGGGTTTTATAAAGCTACGAGCTTTTACCCGCGACTTCGTCCGCATAAATTATATACCATTTTAAGTCAGATGTTACGCTACCAAACAAAAAAAGTTTCATCAAAATCGTATCAGTAGTTTTTGCGTGATACTCGAACAAACAAACACCCAAACAAACAAACAAATTAAATTCTTTTTTCAAATTTACAGTTTTATAATAGTCAAGATGTAAGTGGCGTGGGATTCCTAAACAGGTAATGTATTTCCGTAGGTATCTATAGAGATGGAGCGGCTGGTGGCGACTTGCGAGAAACTGAATGAGACGCGGCGGCAGCTGGAGCGCGCCGTGGCCGGCATAGAGGGGCCTCTACACGTGGTACAGGAGTGTCTCTATCACCGCGAGAAGAGACAGGGTACGTGTTGAACTGTGAATGTACCCTCTCGGGTATCTGCAGGAGTGTCTCTACCACCGCGAGAAGAGACACTAGGGCACTCAACAAACTTCGATAGTGCGAAATTGCGAATAAGTTTTTGCGGTTTTACACCATAAATTTGAGCTTTTCTTTCTTATCGTGTGGGCAGAGCCCTGGTGTCAGAGTTTTTTCAGACCGCCTTACGGCCTCTGACGTAGTTTTTATGTAACGGCTACTACCACCAGAGATAGTAGCCGGGACCAACGGCTTAAGGCTGGGTATTAGTAGAACAAGCCTCTCTTTCTAACAAGCAAACTTTCGCAATTAGCCATCCCGCTTCAATTGAAAGCAAGATCGCAAAAAAACGCATTTTTCTTCAATATCTTTTCTCTTGGGTGTTTGGGGAAAAATCCATCGGTTAGAAGCCCTGCTATAATTATTTACCTTTCAAATGATGGTATATTCAGAAGAAATGGTGTAGTGTGATTCTTGTAAAACTGGTTATAAATCTGAAATCGATCTTACTTTGCTCCTCTTTTCTATCGAGAAAATTTAATAGAATCGTGTTTTCAACGGTTAGATGCCCTGCAGAAAGAACGTATCTACACTGTTATGTGAACTATATATATTAAATGTAATAATTTGGTTCTCAAAAATCGGTTCGAAAACAGACAAAATAGGTATGACCCCCTCTTAACGTGCCATCCGAAGCACGGAATCATTTTTCTTTTCAGACAATCAGATGATTCAGCCTGCAATGTCCTAACCAACTGGGGAAAAACGCACAAAGTGACATATCACTAAGTGTCCCCCGTGGGAATCTAACCCACGACATCCGTTTCGAGAGCCCAATGCTTTTAACCATTAGACCACGGAGGCAGTTTGAGCTGATATTAACTATTTATATGTTCACGATTATATTCCCTGAGGAGGTAGTCAGATAGTCAGAAAACTCAGAACATCCACATTTCACTAGGAGTACTGAAACTCTGTCCAGTGTGACAGGGAAGCCTTCATACAGGTTTCCTTACGATGTTTTCCTTCCCCAAAAAGCCAGTGGTTGTAAAAATCGTACAACAAACGAGTTGACCGGGGCCTCTACCCGTATATTCGAACTTCGCAATTGCGTGAAAGATTTCGTTATAATGTCAACTCTATTACAAAAGTGAATATAATACTAATAGTGATGGCGCTCTCGGGTCGCGACAGGCCAATCGTGCGGGGGGTGCGGGTGGCGGGGGGCGAGGTCCCAGTACCGAACCACCTGCGACGGCCGGTGCCTCACCCCTCCGCACACCGCGCAAGCATAGACCCAACGCGGCCACTAAGCGCACCCACTTTATTGTATTTACCCTATGCTATTACAATGAAGTGCGGACCGAAACAGTGGCGATATATCGAACATCGAAAATCCGGGTACAGGGCCTGGGCGGGGATCGAACTAGTGCCTCCTGTACGGCAGGCGTGGTAACTCGCCTCTGGAATGGACCACAACGGCTAGTTATAATGGATGTATGTATGTTTTTTATATGTAACTTATTAGGTTTTTCTTTAGCTTTTATTTCAGACACCATGTAATTTGTACATGAATAAATAAATATGAAATATGAAAATATGCTTATTCCCTCCAGGTCTTGAGCAGGTGCACGATGCGGTGGAGCAGTCCTTGTTGAGGGAGGTTGGTATACTGCGCGAGTGTCAGGACAAGTTCCGCGCCATGTTGGAAAAGGTAACTCATTAGAGTTTTGTTTGTCCCAACCCTGGAGAGCGATTTTTGCGACAGCGAATGAGATTCAAAAATCGCACTCCAGGGCCTTATTGAATAATCGTGACAAGTGAGAATGACAATTAAAAGTATGCTGAGAATTCTAGGACACATGACATAAAGCACTGCAAGTTTAGCAGCAATGTAGGTACTCTGAATTGACATTGATAATAACTATTGTCGCTTTTATTAAACAGGGCACAGGAGTGCGATTTTTGAATCTCGTACGTCGGACTCAGCAGTTGAAAATAAGTGGAGATACGCATCTTTCTACTGCTGAATGACTTTCAAAAATCGCACTCCTGGAGTATGATTTTTTTATGTCAAATCAGCAGTAGAAAGATGCACGTCTCCATTGTAATATTGACATTTTCAACTGCTGAGTTCAAAGAATGAGTTTAAAAGATCGCACTCCTGATCGTATTGGTTTCCAGTACCATCAGATTTAGGAGAGATCAATGATGAAAGAGTGCATGTATTTAGCGCACGCACTTACGCACTTTAAAAA
Source organism: Agonopterix subpropinquella (assembly GCA_922987775.1). NCBI lineage: Eukaryota > Metazoa > Arthropoda > Insecta > Lepidoptera > Depressariidae > Agonopterix > Agonopterix subpropinquella. The sequence continues at coordinate 1,353,826 of OV277693.1, read as the reverse complement.
TATCCTGCGTACTTGACTGCTTTTCTAATAAGCTTTGTCGCTGTAGTCGAAATCGGCTATGAGAATTCATTCATTCAATTTGTTTGTCTCATAAAAACATATTGAACCAAAGACTATTCGGTTCTTCAATGGTGTTATAGTTCTGTGGGAGGTTGCCACAGATGGCGCAGAACACAAACTAAACGCGCAAATGAAAACCGTAACCTAAAGAGCAATATTGATCGTAGAACTGTCATCGCACTATAGAAGTTTTCAGAGCGTGGTGGTAACCATTTGTATACAATGTCCGCAACAAATCGCAGGACCCGGTCGGTCCACAGGCAGCTCCTGGCGGAAGGAGGGAGGATTTCGAGATATGTATTGTACCTACTGTTCATTACAAGTGGCGACGGGCTCACTCCCCGTCACACTGGACAGAGTTTCGGTACTACTAGTGAAACATGGATGTAATGAGGTTTCATATCTGACCTTATCTGACTACCCCCTCAGGGAGTATAAAATTCAAAAATTCAAAATTTTTTATTCAAAATAATATCATATAGATAGCTTTTGACGTCATTTTTTGACTCTACCACCGCGTCGGAAGGTGTTCCGTTGAGAGAAGATGTGATAGTCGTGAGCATATGCTTATACCAACATAGAAATCGTGAAAAAAGAATCAGCTGTCCCATACATTTGGGTCGAGTCTTAGACAATTTAATAGTAAGGACTGGCCTTGCGGTAGCATTTCCCCTCTGCCACGGTATGAGACTAATTGATCCTGTGCATTTACACTCAATGTTATACCTTATCACTAAACGAGACAGCCTATAATTGCGAAACAATAATTTTGAACTTAGAACGTTTGGGGTTCACACGAGACTACTTTTCATGATTTTTTACATTCAAAATTAGAATCTAAAGTTATATTATAGGGAATAAAATCCAAAGTTGCGAATTTCATGTTACCTCGCCCCCCGCAAAGAGTGGCAGAAAATTTTGATAGGAGAATGACACGCGTTACGCGTCCAACTATTAAATTGTCTAAGGGTCGAGTAGCCATAGACGTTTTACATGGAATAGCTGATTTACACCCTGTATAAATGGTGTTTGTGGTGCAGGTTCGCCAGCAGTCCAAGAACTGTCGCGCGACACAGCACGAGCTGGAGACCGACATGAGGAACAAGGAGTACGCGCTCGGCATCGACTCCATGTGCCACCAGCTCAATAACTTCTCTAAGGTAAGAGTTCTCCAGGTTTCTTCCCCCATGGTTAGAATTTATTTACAATCTACATGTGCCACCAGCTCAATAACTTCTCTAAGGTAAGAGTTCTCCAGGTTTCTTCCCCATGGTTAGAATTTATTTACAATCTACATGTGCCACCAGCTCAACAACTTCTCTAAGGAGTTCTTCAGGTTTCTTCCTCATGGTTAGAATTTATGCCACATCCTATCGATGCGGAACCCACGGATGGGGCTCCTTAAATGCGAATGTATCTGCTGCGTATTTGTAGTCTACCAATCCACATTGAACACGTGTGGTGGACTAACTGATGGTAGGCCTGTGCCCTGCAGTGGGATTAAATAGATTTATGATGATGATCCTATCCATACCCTACTGCCTCCATGGTCTAATGGTTAAGGGCATCGGGCTCTCGACACGGAGGCCGTGGGTTCGATTCCCACAGGGGACACCTAGGGATATGTCACTTTGTGCGTTTTTCCTCAGTTGGTTAGGACATTGTAGGCTGAATCACAATACTGATACAAAAAAGTTGAATTTACAATTAACTTATACACTGATGTTAGATACCACATCATAAACCTGTAATCTCCAGGTTTTGGATATCATTTTCCAAGGTGGCACATGCATTTAGCCGCCAAGACGTCGCAGTCACACAGGCTATATTTCATAGTTTCCTCCTCTTCGCACGCTCGGCAGCTGGGATCCAGGGTGAGCTTCATCTTGTGCATCATTGTGCCTGTCGCGTAGTGCCCGGTGAGGGCTCCGACGATGGCTTTGCTCCTGCTGTTGTTCAGTATGAACTTGGGAATTCTTATAGTCAAATTGCAGATAAAATATGTTTTGCAATGTTGTTGATCTGGAGAGGCTAAAAATCAAAAGACAAGCTAGAATAGTCTAGCTATTCTAGCGTCTTTTATCAGCAGAGTCCAGAATTTTGGTAGCACTATTAATATGTCAAAGGGATTACACGTTTATCGACTTCCAATTGTGTCGATATATTAAATTAACATCACAAACAGAACAGTATATCAAGGAATCTTGTCTTTATAAATAAGCTCTGGGTATTTTAATAACCATTTCTCTATCGTATCTTTCTTACTACGAGACATTTTCGATATTAGATCATAGTATTAGATACCTAATGAATGACATTTTAAGATACCAAATGATTGACCTTATTTTGATATAGATGTTTAAAACAGTAATCAGAAGGTCAATAGAATAACTGCCAGTATCAATAATGATAAAAATACCTAACAATCTATTTCAGATTTAATATATCGACACATTCGGAAGTCGATTAACGTGCAATCCCTTTGACATATCAAAAGTGCTACCAAAATTCCGGACTCTGTTTATCAGCCCATTCCTAACTGGGCATTCTAATGGTGCGTGCCGGGATTCCCACACTTGGTTCTGTTTGGTATCCAGTACTAATGAGCGTGTGTGTGTGAGGACAGGGCCTGCAGTTCTACGCGGGCATCGAGCGCTACGACCCGACGGTGTGCGACACGGCGCGCTGGGCCGCCGCCAGCGCCGCCACCTTACAGCGCTCTCAGTCCGAGCGCGCCAAGGCCACGCAGATGCTCTCCGGTACCTTAAATACCTGCCACTTCTATCCCAGAACATTCCTCCTTATGATCTAGATAAGGAACCAGAAAAGAGTAGCACAAAGAGCCATGGAGCTGATGGAGCGGGCCATGTTAGGCATCATCCTTCTTGACCTTCGTGATCCGACGTCAACCTAAGGTTCAAGACGTGACGGTGCGGTGGATAAGACACGTAGCTAGGCGAAGTACCTAATGGCAGGTGAAATAAATCCCTAAGTAGTGGCCGAGATTAGGCAAAAGAGGAGAGGGTCGTCCGGCGGAAAAGTTGGTTGATGACTTTAATAGAAGGGTCGGCAAGACCGAAATAAGATTGGCGCAAAACCGAACTGGATGGTAAAATAAGGAGGCTGGGCAGGACATGCCCTGCAGTGGGTAGATACGGGCTAATGATGATGATCTAGATAGGAATAACCTGCCAGTTGCCGTGGCAAGAATAAATGCGGCCCGAGTGGCGACAAAACTATTTACAAATCCCAATAGCTCCCATGTTAAGCAGAGAAGACGAGAATTTGAAAATCCTACTCGATCTAAAGTAGGTCTAAGTAGAGGCCTGGACAGAAGCCTTTCGGAAGTTTCAAAAAGTTTTTGTCGAGGCTATGGGCATCTTGAGATTTACTTGCCATCGTGGTGAAGAAGTTTGTCAACCAGCTAACGCTTGCTGATTGTCTATGGTGCGCCGGACGTATCGAGGGCTCGACTCGTTATTCGGGGAGGCTCTCAGATTGCACCCCGTCACTGAATGTTCTGAGAGTCGCGTCGCAAGTATGTTTAGGCGGACGCCTGCGCTCCGGCATGCTACGGGATTCCGTCATTTATTATGACTCAAGTTTGTGTTTTTGTGCATAAAACAGTCCTTGAAGTTACAAAATATTATTACTGTACAACGTCAAGCACTTTCAAATATTATTGATTTTAAACATATTACAGCCATGTTGTGCTATTTCGAATCAAATTAAAGATTGAAAAATTCAGTCTCGGGCGGGACTTGAACCCGCACCCTTCCAAACCGTGCCTCACTTGTCCTCACGTCCCCTCAAGACGCAACAGATTGAAAAATTTCGTTCTCTGGCTAGTGGGCTCGGTAGCGAAATTGGATAACGCACTTCCCCGGTTTGGAAGGGTGCGGGTTCAAGTCCCGCTCAAGACTGAATTATTCAATCTTTAATTTGAGTCAAGCACTTTTGTTATTCAAACTAGCAAATATTGGCAAAAATCATCTTTCCCCTTTCCAAAATTATCTGTACATTCTAAAATGAAACATATTATGCACAGATACGGACAATCTGATCAACGTAGCAGCGACACAGATCTGGGACCAATGGAGTAACACGAACAGCGCCCTCACGCGGCGCATCGCTGAAACTATCGAGATCAAGAACAAGCTGCAACTACATCTGCACAAGGTTTGTCACTTTATAACAAAGAGTAATTAATACAAGTATATTACGTACAAGTTTAGACTTAGACCATGGAAGACTTCTTCCGGTAACCCCCTACAGATTACCTTCACGAGAGAAGATTATTATGAGATTACATTCAACAAGTAGGTGGTTAGATGAGAAAGGCTGAGACTAGGATTTGCGCGGCGCGCTTTAGGAGAGGTCTACGTTCAGACGTGGACGATTTCAGGCTGTTAATGATTATAGAATAAACTCCGTATTAGACCAACAATATCTTAATGATCTATGGATTTTTGATGTCAAGATCCTTTGCAACTTCTTCTTATTTTTTAATCTGTAATACCTTAACCAACATCAATGTATTTCTTGTTTTTGAACGACAGATCCAGCAAGAGATCTTCGACATCGAGAAGACTCTAGAGCTGCTGAACAAGGCGATCGAGGACAAGCTGCAGCCGATGAAGGTGGCGCACACCAGGCTGCAGGCCAGGACCAACAGGCCCCACCTGGAGAAGTGTCGCGACGAGGCACAGAACAGGTAAATATTTACAAGCCCTAACTGGAGAATCTATTGTCGCGTCGAGACTAAGTGTATGGTCCAAGCAACATACATCGCGCGCCGTCAGCAGTTTACCCATCATTTCGCTTTTTATTGTAATTAGCTTCAGTTCACGTTCGGTCACCAATCAATCCGCGTGTGCTCTCATTACCATTGAGCCGTAGTTTTGTCGTATTAAACCAATATATTGACTTTACTCGGTTTTATCATTTATGAACCATTTCATCTAACGTTGTACGGTAATACGCCGTACATCTTATCCACGCCAAGGTTTTTAACTCCATTGAGACATTCGTTGGTGGTGTCATGTAACTTTTTGATCTGCGATGCTGATTGCTGCTGCACTAAGCCTGCCTATATCTCCTGGGTGAAATTGATATCACTAACTAAGAGTCTACCCATGAAACTGAACCACTTTTACTATGGGAGTAAACCGATCGGAGCAAAAAAAAAGTCAGCTATTCCATACTAAACTACTACTCTACTCAAATGTATGCAACAGCAGATTTTTAGTTGCTCCGATCGGTTTGCTGCCATGGTAAAAGTTGTTCAGTTTGATGGGTAGACTCTTAGTTTAAAAGGATGCTAATGATATCAATTTCACCCTGTGTAGGTACCTACTTCTTCTGGCTATAATGTCACAAATTCTAGTATCTTCTAGAAGACTCGAGAACTCTACTCGAACGAAGTTATTAGAATTTACGTGGACTCGACAAAAGAAAAGAAGACCGATGGATATTTATCGATAATTCTAAAAATGTTCATCATGTTTATGACTAATATTTCCCAAAGGAGTAGTCGGAGTTACTTTGAAAACTCAGTATGTTTATGTTTAACTAGTAGTAAGTAACGAAGCTCTCCATGTGAAGGCAAATAAAAATAATCATCAACTCCAATGACAATGGTACCGATTCGGACTGTGCAACGACTTAACTAAATTTATTCCTGTCACTATCTAAAATAAGATTAAGAAAAGAGACAGAAAACCAACAACTGAGTTTAGTGCTGTTAAAGTGACGTTACAGTGCTATCAACTTAAGCTGAGAATTGCATTTGTGTGAGTGATCGCCAAAAGTAAGGTGAAGTGAAGTATGTGGGCGGCAGGGAAGCGGCGCGTGGCGGACGCGCCGCGCCTCATTGGCGCGCCGATTGCCACTCTACACTATCGGTGTGCACTCACACAAATGCAATTCTCAGCTTAAGTTGATAGCACTGTACACGCCGAAAAACGCCTTAAATAAGATGGCGTACCTTATGATGGCATCTTATTTTGGGCGTGTAACGTCACTTTGACAGCACTAAAGTCAGTTGTTGGTTTTCTGTCTCTTTTCTTAATCTTATTTTAGAAAGTGACAGGAATAAATTTAGTTAAGTCGTGGCACAGTCCGAATCGGTACCCAATGTGTAACCCAAATTGTAAACTAAAATTTTTACAAATTTTCCACTTCCAGACTAATAAAAGAAGTATGTGATCTGCAAGAGGCTATGGAAATTCTGCGGTCGAAGATAGCGACAGCGGAGGGGACCCACCAGACCCTGCTCGGGGTGCGCGCTGGCCTTGAGGCGGACCTCCGCAATAAGTCCACCACCCTGTTCATAGACCGCGACCAGTGCATGGGGCTCCGCCGCGGGTTCCCGGTCACTGCGGCCATCAAGTCCTAGTTATACTGGTTATTGTTAGCAGGAATCAAGAGGATTTTAAAGTCTAATAACTTGCTGGCAAGGTTGGTTTTGATTTGACAATTTACACGTAAAAATGAGTCGTGTGAATGTAAAATCAACTTTGTAGTGGAATTTTGGTTTAATTTTGTCCTTGTTCCTGCTAATGTTTTAAATTGTGCAATATTGTGGGTAAATTGTTGGTGAATTTTTTATTTGTTTATTATTGCAGTGTATGTCTTACATAAAACGTAAATGAGAATCTTAGTTTTTGTTTGTATTATTCCGTTGTTAAGGCCAATCATGAGTTCTTCTTTAGTTGATCACATCATAAATCATAAATAACGCATTCCACTATAAAAATGGACAGGTAGTTTTCAATGTGTTACTTTCGTCACCAAATATTTTTTAGATTTCATTTCATTTAAATCATTTTAAACTGTTCGCCAAGTGACCAACATTGTTCTCCGAAATAAAAAACTGAGTGCGCCATTGCCATTTTCATTTAGTTATCAATAAAATTACTAACTTTACACGAAAATGGATAGCTCTGTGAATATATTTCCCAAATGTTTAGAAAAGGGTACATCAACATGCAAAAGGCCGTAAGGCGGTCTGAAAAAACTCTTGACACAAGGGCCCTATTTAATAAACGTTACAATTGTAATTTACAATTACAATTCAGGGTACATTGCTGACAATGTTAGTGACACATTACCTACTACATGTTTGGCGTCAATAGTAACCAGCAATGTAACCTGAATTGTAATTGTAAATTAAAATTGTAACGCTGTTTGTTTTAAGGCTGTATCGAGCCTATTGTGCTGCCCCGTATTTTTTTTATTTTTAAACAATTAAACAAAATTTCGGAAAAACAAGAATGTCACATTGTAGTCCTGATAGCTTTCAATATATCGAAACATTATGGATTATTATGTTTTATGCCTGTAGCTATTATCGTTAAAACCGCCAAAAGTGTTTTAAAGATAATAACTACAAACGTTATAAAAACACATCCGCAGTGACCTGATAAATTGAAAATCAGCAGTGACTACAGTGTGACATTCTTGCTTTTTGCAAATATTGTCTAATTGTTAAGAAATAAAAAAAATACGATTGAGGGCAGCACAATAGGTTCGGTGCAGCCTTAAACAGGGCCCAGGGCGATAAGAAGAATAGCCCAGTCATTTTACGGTTTGAGTCGGGACTAATTAATAAGTTCCAATTTTAAAATTAAGATCTTATCTCGTTCTAAAAAACCTGATGGTAATTTTTTTTGCACATATTTAAGGCTTTACCATTTATACATACTTCAAACATGGTGTAAATGTTTTTGTCATATTAGAAGGTTTTGAAAAATACATTCGTATTTTCTAATAAATACCTCATTTTTTAAATTTCAATGCCTATTTTATTGCTCAAAAATAATTTATATTGTTAAATCTAATTTAAATGAGTGCATTGGTATTAATATTATTAATTTAAAAGTCTTCTGGGACCCGCAATTTTGATTTCTACAGGGTGTACAATAAAATGGGACAGCTACTCAAAGGGGTGCTTCAGACCATCAAACTGAACAACTTTCCCTATGGGACCAATATCGAAATCGCAAAAAATAAATCCGCTCTTCCATACAAAACTGCAAACATAACTCGACTGAAATGTATGGGACAGCAGATTTTTTTTTCACGATTTCGATATTGGTCCCATAGAGAAAGTTGTTCAGTTTGATGGTCTGAAGCACCTCTTTAAGTAGCTGTCCCATTTTATTGTACACCCTGTATATTGTGTAGCAATTTTTTTTTAAATATCGTTTAGGATAGTGTTTTTGTCACTAAATGGTGCCGGTTACAGTTTAAAAGTCTAATTAATAATTACTTCCTACCCCGCCTAACGAAACTCCGTAAAATGACTGGCCTAGAACATGCAAAAACGACTGTGGTCAATTGCATATTCAGTGTTTTATAGTAGCCTATTTGCTCACGATGTTTCTTCCACTTTAAATACTTATTTATCAAAACTACCAAATCGAAAACGTATCGTCAAAATAACACTGTATTTAATAAAAATTAAAACTTAACAAATTGCATCACATTTCTAAAGCTACGAATTAATCATTGTCTCACGTACGCTGGCATGGGCAGGTTCATGCCCTCCTTAGCCTCGAAGAATGTGTAGGAGAGAACGATCTCGTCCACAAATTCTAGCTTTGGGTCTTCCGTGAACTCCGGGTCGATGTAGAAGAATACTGGCATGTCCACCTGGAAACAATTTACAGGGTATTAAAAAGACTGTAGAATAGTTATTTTAAGGGGTAATTTCAGTACATATGAATAGGTAGGTAATAGATTTAAAGCCGTGGTGGTCCAGTGGCGAGAAACCGTGCCTGCCATGCATGCAAATGCAACCCAATTTTCTTATTTTATGTTATGAAATCAGATCAGAAATGAGATCATCCGCTCCAGAACCCAAGTGACAGACGTTGCCACCACCGCTGCCAATCTAAAGTGGGATTGGGCTGGACATGTCTGCCGCATGCCAGATGACCTGTGGGCCAAAACCACTACAAACTGGTCCCCAGCAAAAGGAAATCGGCGTCGAGGCAGACCAAGAAAAAGATGGCGGGATGAAATCGATAGTTTCTTAAAGAACTGGCCTATCGAAGCGCAAAACCGGGACGCATGGAGAGAACGGAGGGAGGCCTTTGCCCAACAATGGGACAACGACGGCTGATATAATAATAATAATGTTATGAAATCATAACACAAAATAAGAAAATTAGGTTGCTTCTGGACTCTGGATGAGTAGGAACCAGTACACCCTAGGCATTTGTCAGTGACTTCTTGTGGGATGTCACTGGCCGACAGTTATTAACCTGATGGGATGGGCGTTTCTCTCTGATTAGTAGTGGGCACAGTGGAAGAACAATTTAAACTACATTACAGTACCACACAAAAACGATCTAACAACTATTCAAAAATTTTATAGCAAAATAAATAGGAAAAATCAAAAAGAATTCACCCACCCCGCAAATATCTTGAAAAATTTGGGGTGATGAGGATAGCGCTTTCGCCTACAAAGAAGTGGCGGAAGGCCATATAATGTGAGACCCAGACATATAGGTCCCATGAATGAAACTTAGCAATACATTACATGTAGAGTGAACAAAACAAACAAAAAAGGAAATTGGTTGTAATCTGTAGAAGTTGGGGGAAAGGTATTTATCCTTGTGATACCTTTTGTATCAAGTGTGTGAAACTCATAATCTTTCTTATTAGATAGCCCACTCAATCTTCTACGCATTCATTGTGTTTGTTTTAATTAACAGTACAATATTATGATAATGGAATCAAACGAAATCACAAGCACTACTATCAGTTTAAAATAACAATGTGCATGACCTCGCTCGCAAATCGAGTCATTCAAATCATTGTTTACTTTACGTAGAGTCTATATTCCTTTATCAACTGAGTGAAGTTATCGAACGGCCCTTCAAGGTCATGCACATTGTTATTTTAAACTGATAAGCCAAATATGTTCCGTAACGACCAAAAACTACCTGAGTGACAATATTAGATGTAAATAGCTGTGATGGTTGCGTTTTGCTACTGCTTTTTGGATGATTTGTCTACTTTACTAGTAATTTCTACTTTTGAACCCGGACTTCTAGATATGAGGAAGTTTTTTTTAAAAATGCCTTAATTTTTTCTGTTTATAATAATTATGACCGCCGCGCCGTCCTGAAGGGCTTTTAGTTTTCGTAAAAATGGCTGGGTCCAAATTCGCCATAGTTCTTTGTTTCTGTGCAGTCAAGGACTTGCTCAAGAAGTTTGCCGGCCATTTTACCGTTCTATCAAGCAAGCATGTGTGCTTTTTAACTTTGTTTCAACTCTACATTGGCAAATCATTGACACAAGCATCCACTATCTTGTCTTTATTTAAAAATTATGATAGAATAGAAGAAAGAAAGTTAAATAAACAACCTGCTCATGTGGGTTCAACTGTTGCTCCTCGAAGCAGAAGCACTGTATCTTGTTGAAGTACTGTCCGGCTTCGAACGGGATCACGTTGTAGGTGCTGATGCCGGTGACCGGCTTGCTGGTGGGGTTGCGCGCCGTGTAGAACGCCAGCGCTGTCTCACCGGGGACTACCTGGACGATGCTGTTGTTTTACTTATCTGAGTAGTTTACACTATAACTGCGCCGCCAAATGAAACATATGCTGCTGGGCCATAGACGAAGAATTTTTCGCTTACGCTGGTGCTGGGCTAACACATTGCACGTGATATGGCTATATCACGCCTTTTATCTCGTTCGTTCGCACGCAAATAGAAAGAGCGGAAGCGTGATAGCGCTATTTCACGCTGGCATGACACACTAGCCATGCAGATTTATATGGAGCGTTGTCACATTACGTCAAACTTTCATAGATTTTTAACTTGCATAACTCAAGGAGATCGCATTGACCAAGAAATTTTTTGCTTACACTAGTGGAAACTTAGATTAAAAACTTTTATAGTGGACAGAACGTCACAGTGTAACTGGGTATGAGACAGCAATAGTCAAACAATTTATATGAAAATTGCTGCCGTAATTTAAAGCCATAGTACAAAAAATTGGTAACGTTGATAAGGACAGCAATAAGGTAGCGATACACTTTGGACATTGTCAGCTGATAGCTGTCATTTCTTAGAAATTGTAAAAACGAGCATTTACCCGCGACTTCGACCGCATAAATTATATACCAGATTTTAAGTCAGATCATAAGCTATCAAACAAAAAAGTTTCATCAAAATCGGTTTAGTAGTTTTTGCGTGATGCTCGAACAAACAAACAAACAGACAGACAAAAATCCAAAAATTGGTGATTTGGAATTAGGGACATCTAAAAACCATATTATCGTAATCTTTTTTTTGTAAATATCTTCAATGTACAGACACACTTCCGTTACAGTTTTATAATAGTTTAGATTGAAAATCATGTTAAACTCAGAATTATAGACAGTGCGCGAGTTTTTTCCTGCAAATAATCTCCTGAAAAGGTTTCATTTGACATCTCATGTCAGTTCCTCTACTACTCTAAGGTATAATAGCTTTATGGTTCCGACCTCTACCCCTTCTCCCTCTAGGAGTGACAGACTCAATAAAGAATAACTCTACAAGAATAAAGCAGGTGCTGCACTCACAGTCATGTCGAGTTGCTGCGGCCTGAAGTTCCACTGCATGGAGGAGGCCACGTCCGCGTTGAACCTGATCTTCAGCGGCCTCTGCTTGACGGCCGACATCTTGCTGACGGTGTCGTCTGGCTCCGCGTACCCTGTAGTACCTCCGTAGCTGTAAGCCTGCAATATTGGAAAATGTTGAATTTTTGAAATTTGTTTTCTTGAAAAAAAAAAAAAAAACTCTTACTTAGAGAGTACTATAATTACTACACCACCACATATCTTACTGTGGGTGTTATGTGTAAAGTTCCTTGTGCAGTATATACAGGGTGTCCCGTAAACCGACGCCAACCCGGCGCATGCTAATAGGCTAGTTCATGCCTAAAAAGAATATACTAAAATAAAAATAAAATAAAACAGTCAATCAATCAATCAATCTCTCAACATTTTACTTTAGGAAATGGTCCTTAGTTTTCGAGATAAGGACAGTTTTATGAAATTCGTGAAACTCTTTACCTTAGTCACTATTTTGAGTGCCACCGCTACAAATGCTCTATGCAGTATCTGTGTTAAAACTGTCAATATCTCGAAAACTAAGCCACTTTTACTGAAGCCAAATTTTGATATTCCGCTTAGTCATGACCTAACCTATCGGCATGCGCCAGGTTGATGTCGGTTGACGGGAACACCCTGTATAAAAATCCCACCCATCCCCCCGGGATACGAGCCTGATTAAACATGCACTGACGCCATTAAATTCCTTTGAACTTCAGCGTGATTCAAACATTCTGGATATAGGTCAAAATTCAACAAAGTTCAAAATTCAATTCAAGCACAACCAGTTTCTAGTATGGAACTACCAAATCTTATAACGTGGTCAGTTATATTATCTTTGCTGACTTCCCTCGTGGGCTATTTACAATTTTGAGACTATTTGTCATGGCAGGCGTCCGTTAGTCTCCTCCCATAGCCCAGTATCCATCCATCCAACTTTCACCTCCATAGCCCAAGACCTTATTTTTCCATCGCGGCCATAGCGCCGTACTCCAATAGTCTTTACACAAATGGCGGGGACCATCCCCGTGGGTATCATGTTGTACGCTCGGGGATGGTATCCACCATTTGTGTATCCCTTACATTTAGATTAACTTTACTTTTGAATGGGCCTCTACATGTTGGCTTCGGCTCCATGCACGCCTTCCAAAGGTCCGGGACTTAATTGCCCGTGATTATGGAACGTAAGGCATATAATAATAATAATAATGTACCTCTTTTCGAACATCACAATCTAAAAAGTCATAGATTTTGCTATATAAATTATTTCTATATGTATGTATGGGAATTGCCATAATCGCCACGCTTGGCAGTCGGGTTGGCGATCACAGTTGGATTGAATGTGTGTACTCAGAGGATGCTGCTGCCCATCCTCCGGTAGATCCCTGAGTCGCCTTTTACGACACCCACGGGAGGAAATTTATGGTATATAAAAAAAAACGAAAGTGTAGATGTCTATCAGTCCGCTAGATTTTCATGAACTAAGGAACCAATATCAATGAAACGTGAAGTGATAATAGATAAATATCACAAATACCAGCATTCTCATCTAATTAAATATTCGATCAGGCTGGATTATTGCATTCAACCATACATCTGAACGATAAGAAACTAGAAAGGGGCAGATAAAATACCCAAACACAATTGAGGTTATTTGACAACTTACCTGACAAAATATCCTATACAACGGCACTGCCGCGTAACTTAAACCCACAGTCATTACTCCCAGAGCTATCATGTAGTTGAGGGTCGAGCGAACATTCTTCTTTTGATCGTGCAATCCTCGATTCAGGAAAATACTTCTCGGTACCTTAGGACTTAATAATAACGGCAAACTTTTGATGGTATTGTTGGGAAATGCACTGATGTGGCATCTGCCCATCCAGACTAAACGATTCATAGTGTTTTTTATTTATTAATTTGTTCTAAAATAATAAAATTACAACATTTTACGTGATCACAAGCGCATCCATTTCAAACTATTTTCTTGACAAATATAATTCAGTGTTGCCAATGCTTATTTTTAGGCGGCCGTGTACATTAGGTAAAAAAGCCGTGTTTATATGGAAAAAGACCAACGGTGGGCCGTGTCACTGCTTAAGAAAGGAAACACTTTTCAATATTAGCCAAATGGTGCAGTTTTAAGGTTTTTAACGTTAATTAAACGTTTGCAAATTTCATCTACTTGTGTGGAAAACAATTTCATCTAATCTGTTTTTTGCTCACAGAGCAAGAAAGAGGAACAAAACCCAGCCAACATACCGTAGACAACATAGTTGCAATATTTGCATTCGGATTCGGAATCGGATACAGTACACAGTCGAACCATACACTTATTTATAACAGTCTAATACTCTAAAAGTGAATTTTTCATAAATAATTATTATATTTCATAAATAATATTATTATTAGTCAATTACCGTAGAATTTGCGAAAAGCCGTAGAATCTGCTACGGCCATAGGGTTGCAGCCGTAGGCCGTGGATTTTGTAATTTTTTGGCCTGAAAGCCGTAGAACACGGTAATTGCCGTAGCATTGGCAACACTGATATAATTTGACATTGACATTTTTTTTTTTTGGTTCAGTTCAAGGTAAAGCGATTATAGTATCGCATACAACCGATGTCAGGAATAAATACTCTCATTTATAGCAAATAAAACGTTGGTGTTCGACGTTTCAACGCTTCTTTGGAGTTTTTGGAGGCAATCGAGAAACGCAGGAAACGCAGAGAAGTCCACAGGAAAGAGGTGAACCGACCGCTTGCCGCGCTACAAAAGAACGGAACACTTTTCCTGTTCACGACCCACACCATCATATTTCACTGAACTGTATATTGTTCACTTGCACGACACTTTGTTACGCAAAACAACACCGATTTTACGAACCAAAACTCACTATAAACAATAAAAATTCGATGAAATATGAGGACTCCAAACGTATCTGTTCAAATCCCGCCAAAAACTCCTTGACATTGACATTTAAATTTTCGTTCAGCAATTTTTGTTTGCTTCAGTTCAATCAAGGTAAAGGGTTCTAAATAATATCCCATACAACCGTTGTCTTCTATAAAATTATCTCATTTATAGCAATTAAAACGTTGGTGGTCGACGTTTTCACGCTTCTTTGGAGTTTTTGGAGGCAATCGAGAAACGCAGGAAACGCAGAGAAGTCCACAGGAAAGAGGTGAACCGACCGCTTGCCGCGCTACAAAAGAACAGTGCTGGTAGTATGCCAACCCGCGATAGCCGTGATACGGCTTTCGCGGGTTGGCATGCTACCAGTGCTGAACACTTTTCCTGTTTACGACCCATACACCATCATATGTCACAGAACTGTATATTTTTCACTTGCATGACACTTTGTTACGTAAAACAACACCAATTTTGTTAAGGACTGTAAATAAACGACTGAAAAGATTTGGATAGAAATATAAATATATTGCGTACGGGAACCGTTTTACAGCAACTGTCACAAACAAAGTCAATAACAATGTATCCTAGCAACATAGACTGACACAAAGCCATAGGCAATCTATATGGCCAGTACTTAACATCTTCTCTCTTTGTGAAGTCTATTCTATTTCTTGCTGCAGCTCAATCCTATGAGTCTGCTAAGATTGGTCAGCCTCGGCTTATAGAGAGGTTTAGTAAGCATGTCGGCGAGTTGACTCTCTGCCGGCACTTTCTTTACTTCTAAAGTCCCATCATTCACAGCTTCTCTGATGAAGAAGTGTCGAATTCGAATGTGCTTCGTTCGCTGATGAAGCTCATATGGTGGGTTCTTAGCTAACCTAATAGCTAACTCATTGTCAATGTACAATGTCGGTACACCATTCGGGCTTTCTATGCCTTTTATGAGCTTCTCGAGCCATATCATTTCTCTGGCTGTCTCACTGGCCGCAACTATTTCGGCCTCGGTACTTGATATCGCAGTAGAAGCCTGTCTGACGCTTCGCCACGATACTGGTCCTTCATTGTAAAGACACAACATTCCTGTCGTAGAGCGACCTGTCTCTATGTCGCCGCCGTGATCAGCATCACTATAGCACGTCAATGCTTTATGAGCATTTCGTTTGTAAATAATGCTCCAGTCACGAGTCCCTTGTAAGTAGCGCATTATACGCTTCACTTTAGTAACATCTTCTCTTGAAGGATGCTCCAGGTGCCTAGATGCCACACCAACTGCGTATGCTATGTCGGGTCTCGTCCCAACCATTAAATATGCCAAGGAACCTACTGCTTGACGATAAGGAAATTTTTCTCCATCGTCTTCTTCTCCAATTCCAGAAGTATCTTTCGATATAGGAGTTGTGGCTGCCTTGCACTTGCTCATACAAAACCTTTCTAATACTTTGGTTAAGTATGCAGTTTGATTTAATTTTATCGAACCGTCCTTATATCTCTCTATCTCCATACCAAGAAAGTAGTTTGCTGGTTTCGATTTGATTTTAAATCTGCGTTGCATTTCATCAAGAAACTGCTTTGTTTCTTCCTCATTATTTGAAGCAAGCAATCCATCATCTACGTAGAGAGCTAATATTAACATTTTCTCCTCCCTCCGCCTTAAGAAGAGGCATGGATCTGCTTCACTTATACTGAAACCAACACTCAGCAGGTAGTCTTTGATGCAGTTATTCCAACAACGTGGTGCTTGTTTTAGTCCGTATAAACTCCTTTTGAGCTTACATATGTTGTTAGAGCCATCGTTATAACCCTCTGGTGGCTTCA
The DNA here is from genome assembly GCA_922987775.1 of Agonopterix subpropinquella. Classification (NCBI taxonomy): domain Eukaryota; kingdom Metazoa; phylum Arthropoda; class Insecta; order Lepidoptera; family Depressariidae; genus Agonopterix; species Agonopterix subpropinquella. Next base: position 1,337,431 of record OV277693.1, on the reverse strand, counting down.
TGTAAATTTCTTCAGTCAGGCTGCCGTAAAGAAATGCTGTGGACACATCAAACTGAGTAAGGGTCAAGTTATCCCTGGCAGCAATACTTAAAACCACTCGGATAGTGCTTAACCTCGTTACAGGACTAAAGGTTTCATAGTAGTCCAATCCCTTTTTCTGTGAAAAGCCTTTGATTACCAACCTAGCCTTGTAGCGTTCTATGCTTCCATCTGGATTGGTTTTAATCTTGTAAATCCATTTGCAAGGGATAGATTTTCTATTCTTTGGCAGTGGCACCATTTCCCATGTCTCATTTTCTTTAAGCGATCTCATCTCATCATCCATTGCTAGCATCCATTTTTCTCTGTCCTTGCTACGCATGGCTTCTTGATAAGAGGTTGGCTCATTAAAATTATTGATGCTATCTACTGTAGCTATTACAAAATCCTCAAATCTACCTGGACGTTGTAATTTCGACCGATCTCTAAGTGTCATTTTTCCTTGCTCCTCTATTTCACGATAGGGCAAAACATCTTCACTTTCAGATTCATTCTCAAATTCTTCTCCTTCTCCATCAGCAGACTTATAGTCGTCTTCTGGTTCGTCTACTCTCTCATCTAAAATGGCAGGTTCTTCTACTATCTCATCTTCGGTTGAGTTAGAAGTCTCTCGGTCACTAGACATATCGGTAGGTGGTGAAGTTGATGAATCCGGATTTGTGGATGTCTTTGTATCATCAAACGATGTCGGTATTGGGATAGGAATTTCTAATCCTCTGCACGGATTAGCTTCTAAAGGTTTCTCTATGCAGTCGCAGGGTCTCAGAGTCTTCTCTTCAAAGATAACATCTCTGGATCGTACCATCCTTGTAGTATCTTTGATCCATACTCGATATCCCTCGTTACTGTCATATCCTAATAGTACACCTTTAATAGCTTTTTTATCCAACTTCTTCCTGTTGGCTTTTGGTACATGGGCATAGCAGGTACTTCCAAGTATTCTCAAGTGTCCAATTTTTGGTTTCTTACCACACCAAATCTCATAGGGACTTTTGTCTTCTTGTGTATTCCCTGTTCTATTCAGTACGTATACCGTTGCGTTAGTTATCTCTGCCCATAATCCAACCGGTAACATTTTGGAATGCATAATCGACCTCGTGGCTTCGACAACGGTACGATTATCTCTTTCTACGCATCCGTTCTGCTGTGGTGTATATGGCATTGTTAATCTTTGTTGAATTCCGTTTTCCGCCAATATTTTCTTAACCTTAGCATTATCATACTCTCCGCCATTGTCACTTAATAGCTCTTTTACTGTGTGCCCCATTGCTTTTATTTCAGCCAACACCAGTTTAAGCTTCTCGTGTACCTCTGACTTTTGTCTCAGAAAGTATATATAGCGAAATTTAGAATAATCATCTTTAAAAAGTGCAAAATATCTGAATTTGGTTACAGAATATGGAAAGGGTCCACATACATCAGCATGAATTAGTTCTCCAGCTTTAGTTGCTCTTTCTCTATGACCAAATTTCTGTCTGTGCGCTTTGCCATAAACGCATCCTTCGCACAGTTCACTATCAAGTTTAACTTTTACTCCAAGTTCTCTCTCGATTACTTTTTTCACATGAACCTTGTTCTGATGTGCTAATCTTTCGTGGTATAACTGTAGCAGATTATTTGTGTTGAAGTTATTCACTTCGAATTGTTGAGTGGGCAAAACATTGTTTAATCTCAGCTTATAGAGACCACCATGCTTCTTTCTATCCCCAATTAGCAATGTCTTTCCTTCAACCGATAATTTACATGTTGTAGCCGACGAGATAAAAGTACTGTTTCCGAGTTTGTCTTGGGCTGCCAGAACTGAGAATAAGTTCTTTGTAATGGCAGGTACATACCATACATTCGTCCAAGTGATACATTCCTTGTGATCGTCAACATCAGCATCAACTCTAACGGTTCCTTTGCCAATTGCTTCTATAGCATGACCATTGGCTGTTGTGACTGTATGTGAGTTAGTAAAATGCTCAAACGTTTGAAAGATGTCAAACCTGTTCGTGACATGACTGGTAGCTCCGTTATCTACAAACCAATTATCTTCATCCTTCTCATTATCTCTATCATTTACAGCCATCACACTCATATTCACAGTTTTTCCAGGATCACCTTTGGATGTACTTGGTTTCGGTGGGCGTCCATCATTTATCCATTTAGGACATTTCTTTACACGATGACCTATCTCCCCACAGTAATTGCATTTCTCATTTTGCTTCTTTTTGTCAGATTTCTTCTTCAGATTTCCAGCTCTTTGCACATTTAGAGCTTCTACTTGCTCATGATTGTCATTAGCATTCATTGCTCTCTCATGCGCACACAACTGAGTCGTCAATTTTTCTACCGTTCTTTCCGATTTGGAAAGCAACATCCAACTGGATTTGAAAGCGAAATATTCTTCAGGTAGTGTATCTAACAGCTTGCATATTAGAAATATCTCTGGTAGATTACTCTGTCCTTCTGATTTCTGCATTTCTATGACAAGTTCTGACCACATATTCTTTAATTTAGATGTGTGTGTAACCATGTCATCACCAGGTATTTTCTTATATCCGAAAAATTTCATGCAGAGATCGTATGCTTTGTCTTCAGACATTCCATCAAAAAGTCGATGTAATTCTTGCCATACTTCTCTAGCGGTAGAAAATCTCATTACTTTCTGAAGATTATCATCTGTCAAATTGGTCGTGATGGTTAGAATTGCAACACTTTCGTTCCTTTGATATATCTGCAATTGTTTTTCGTACCTCGCAATCTCTTCCGGTGTAGCCGTTAACTCTGGTATCTTGGGCGTCTCTACTTTTCCTTCTACTAGGTCAAGAACTCCCATACCTCTGAGTGCTACAACCATTTTATATTTCCAAGTTGTCCAGTTTTTTTCATCCAGTTGACCAATTTGGACTTTCGTCACATCGTACAGCGACCTTTCCATTTTGAAAAATCTGGTTGAAAACTCTCAACTCGTCAAATCCAATTAAATCAGTCTGATCCTTAATTTATTTGTGATGAAAACCACGCTCTGCTACCATGTTAAGGACTGTAAATAAACGACTGAAAAGATTTGGATAGAAATATAAATATATTGCGTACGGGAACCGTTTTACAGCAACTGTCACAAACAAAGTCAATAACAATGTATCCTAGCAACATAGACTGACACAAAGCCATAGGCAATCTATATGGCCAGTACTTAACAAATTTTACGAATCAAAACTCACTATAAACAATAAAAATTCGATAAAATATGTGCACTCCAACCGTAGCTCACAAGATCCCGCCAAAAACCTCAAAAAGTTTTCGTTCAGTAACTTTTTACCTGACTACGCCAGCAATGGGATTCAGCCAAGGTTGAAATTTTTTTATTCAGCCCTTACAGGAGGTTTTTTGTCCTCCTGGCCCGTGATATAGCCTTATCGCGCGCATCAAGCTACGGCCGCTGGACCAAAGAGCGCTGGACCTAAAGCTTTGTTTTTTTACAGCCATAGATTTTTCACTCTAATCAGTCTTTAGTCTATTACATTCCTTTCCTTTTTGACAGTTTCCTTTCCGTGTGACCCAAAGAGTACTTTATTATAACCGTGTGACCTCGAAGCGGCAATTTTGAGTTCTCACCACTTTCTCACGATACGATTGTTATTGGTAAGATAAAATCATAGATATATTATACCTACCGAACAAATAAACGAAAATGAAGCAAGAACCATTCTCCCATATCGTAATGCTGCTTCAACAACTGGTAAGTCTGGTACATACCACTGAATTACTCCAGAATAAAATGTACCTAAGTAAAACAAAACACTGTACTTTTTATACAATGTAAATTAACTTTATTTAACTATTAATATCACAATTTCAAATAATCTCTATTCCTGTGCATCATCGTTTATATTCCAACGCTATTCTGTGTTTAGTCTTGATATGGGCGTCCGTGTGCGTTTTCTGGTATGCTTTGTAGGTGCAGTCTAGGAAGGGGCATCGAAACATCGGTTCCTTCCCGCACTCGTACGTGACGTGTCTTCTGTACGTGCTCTTATGTCTGTATTTCCTCTTGCACTTCTCGCATTCGTAGGACATGTCGTACTGGGACCAGTAGTTCTTAGTCTTCATTGGCATGACTGGCAGCATGTTTTGCATCATTGTTTTAAAGAACTCCGCGTCACCTGGAACAAGGAGACGAGCTCTTGAGCGTTTTATGCGTGATCCTTCGACGCACAAGCCTGCAGTACACTTTTATCAAAGTACACACGGCGACACATCAAGCTGTACAAAACGAACATAAGCTGGCCGCGCGTAGGTCGAGTAACGTATAACGTCGCGCGGCCAGCTTATGTTGGTTTTGTATAGCTTGATGTGTCGCCGTGTGTACCTATGATATGTTATTTATGATCCAAGTTGTAACAGCACCTTAATTTGAAGATTGACACACGTCTATTCTTGTAATTGTACAATTACAACCTACTGTGCAATGTTTCAAATATCTTATACAAAGGTGTTGCTACAATCAAACTGAACAACTTTCACTATGAGACCAATATCGAAGTCGCGAAAAAAAACAAATGTTCCATACTAAATAGGTACAAATCTACTCTCTAACTAAATGTATGGGACAACAGTTTTTTTTTTTCGCGATTTCGATGTTGGTCCGATAGTGAAAGTTGTTCAGTTTGATGGTCCAAACCACACCCTTGTTTATAATTATTAACGTTTGTAGCATAATACGTACCATATAGTTTTAAATTTTTATTTTTACTGTTGTACACTTAGACAAAAGGTTGTAAGTACACCTTGCATAATAAAAAGATATTTTAACTGTAAACCTTTCTAGTGGAAATATAAATATCAAAATAAAATTACGATTAGCCTATGATTTTATATCTGATATTAAAAAGTTCCACCTAAAAATGTTTAGTTTCAAAAGCACTCTATCTAAAATACCTAAAAATTATTAACTACTAATTATTTAGGGGTACGACACCAAGGGCGGATCCAGGGGGGGGGCCCAGGGGGCCATGGCCCCCCCCACGGACCTCTGCGGATTGCATTGAATTTCGAGGCTGAGTAATGACGGCACTTTACAAGGGCATAGATTGATTGAGCTCTGTCCATAACTAATTCGTAGAGCGGAGAAAATTAGAGCTCGCTTCGCTCGCTCCATGTTTCTGTATTAATTATTGTACCTGTGTAGGTACAATAATTAAAACAAGGCTTTGGTCAGAAATCTTTAGGATTATACACATAATATGATCCTAAAGATTTAACAGCAAACCGGGGAACACGCCCCGGGCGGCAGGTTTAGGGGGCGCGAAAATCAAGATGGAAAAAAAATATTGCATCGACTTGAGAATTTTGCAAAAAAATCTCGTGCTCGCTTCGCTTGCTCCTAATTTCAGACATCTCAATATATTGCAGTGACGAAATCTCGAGCTTGTTTCGCTCCCTCTTGGTTTAAGATCGTATTGCAGTCATGCCATTATATTGCAGTGAAATCTCGAGCTCGCTTCGCTCGCTCTTGGTTTTAGACTTTATTGCAGTCATCTCATTATATTTCAGTGAAATATCGAGCTCGCTTCGCTCGCTCTTGGTTTTTTTGTTGTATTGAAATTACCTATCGCAGAATTCGATCATATTGCGAATTTCTGACTCGACCCAATCATATTGCAGTAAAATCTCGAGCTCGTTTCGCTCGCTCTTGGTTTTAGATCTCATTGCAGTCATCTCATTATATTGCAGTGATGAAATCTGAGCTTGTTTCGCTCGCTCTTGGTTTAAGATCGTATTGCAGTCATCCCATTATATTGCAGTGAAATCTCGAGCTAGCTTCGCTCGCTCTTGGTTTTAGATCTTATTGCAGTCGTCTCATTATATTGCAATGAAATCTCGAGCTCACTCCACTCGCTCTTGCTTTTAGATCTTATTGCAGTCATCTCATTATATTTCAGTGAAATATCGAGCTCGCTTCGCTCGCTCTTGGTTTAAGATCGTATTGCAGTCATCCCATTATATTGCAGTGAAATCTCGAGCTCGCTTCGTTCGCTCTTGGTTTTAGATCTTATTGCAGTCATCTCATTATATTTCAGTGAAATATCGAGCTCGCTTCGCTCGCTCTTGGTTTTAGACCTTATTGCAGTCATCTCATTATATTTCAGTGAAATATCGAGCTCGCTTCGCTCGCTCTTGGTTTTGTTGTTGTATTGAAATTACCTATCGCAAAATTCGATCATATTGCGAATTTCTGACTCGACCTAATCATATTGCAGTAAAATCTCGAGCTCGTTTCGCTCGCTCTTGGTTTTAGATCTCATTGCAGTCATCTCATTATATTGCAGTGATGAAATCTGAGCTTGTTTCGCTCGCTCTTGGTTTAAGATCGTATTGCAGTCATCCCATTATATTGCAGTGAAATCTCGAGCTCGCTTCGCTCGCTCTTGGTTTTAGACCTTATTGCAGTCATCTCATTATATTTCAGTGAAATATCGAGCTCGCTTCGCTCGCTCTTGGTTTTTTTGTTGTATTGAAAGTACCTATCGCAGAATTCGATCATATTGCGAATTTCTGACTCGACCTAATTACCTATATTGCAGTAAATTCTCGAGCTCGCTTCGCTCGCTCTTGGTTTTAGATCTCATTGCAGTCATCTCATTATATTGCAGTGACGAAATCTGAGCTTGCTTCGCTCGCTCTCGGTTTAAGATCGTATTGCAGTCGTCTCATTATATTGCAGGGAAATCTCGAGCTCGCTTCGCTCGCTCTTGCTTTTAGATCTTATTGCAGTCATCTCATTATATTTCAGTAAAATATTGAGCTCGGCTCGCTCGCTCTTGATTTTTTGTTTTCGATCATATTGGGAATTTCTGACTCGACCTGATCATATTGCAGTAAAATCTCGAGCTCGCTTCGCTCGCTCTATGTTAAACGTTTTATTGCAACCACTCAACCTGGACCTGGCCTCTCTAAGAAAAAATTATTGCTACACTCTTGTAGAGGAGACCCGGGCCCGGCGCCAATCTCATGTTTTTGCCCCGCCTCGGAAAAATCGTAGATCCGGGGCTGATTGTTTTAGTTTTCTATGTATGTATACAAGACGTCTCGGGTCTGTGTCTCTAACTAAATATTTTTATATCTTAATACGTGGCCTGAGTCGGCCGAGGGCCCCCCCCAAAATGAAATCCTGGATCCGCCCTTGTACGACACATCGTCCGTACAAAGAGCACGATTAGTATGGGACGCCGTTCGCCACGTAGTCGATGCGAAAGGATGCGGGCGTCCCATACCGATCGTGCTCTTTGAATGGACAAACCGTCTTTCAATATGCCGTAACCCTAAAAAAATAATTGTTTGTGAAGTCACTACCAGGAGTGCGATTTTTGAATCTCATACGTTGAACTCAACAGTTGAAAATGGATGCAGATACGAATCTTTCTACCTATAACTGACTTGACTTTCAAAAATCGCACCCCTGGAGTATGATTTTTGAATGTCAAATCAGCAGTAGAAAGATGCGTTCTCCATAGTAATTTTGACATTTATAACTGCTGAGTTCAACGAATGAGTTTCAAAATCGCACTCCTGTTACTTCTTTTTTTTCTTACGATTTCCAATTTTCCACGATTCCATCCCTACTGCTTTAGAGCAGTCTCCATTAAGTAGTCAGCCTATAGCTACAGGATTTCACCGATAAAAAGTAAATACTCAATAAAATTGAGAACATTTATTCACATGCAATCCAATTAGAAAAGAACAAACCAAACACACACCTTCAATGAAAAATAAAAATACATAAAACATTAAAAGTAAACAGTTTTGTGCTTTCTCACTAAACAGTAATACCACTTCATAATAGCTACAGGCTCTTAAAAGTTATTTGCGATTCATTTATATTTGTCAGAGATTTTGTATATTTGTATTCTGTTTGTTGGTCAGAATCACATCTTTTGGGCCCAAAAGATATTTTATTTTATTATGCATTTAACAACAAAAATGAAGGAAAAAATACTGTTAATTTGTATGTTTTTTATGGCTAAATTTTAAGAAAACCATCCAGTGAACAATTCCCTATTAAAAAAATTTAACACTGGAAATATAAAAACCTATTCAATTCGACACTATTCTTTGGAAATTCAGCTACAGAATATAAAATTACAAACTTATTATTATAATTTGATATTAGGTCCAAAATCTAATTTTCTATGCATATTATTTTGGTGGGGTCTTAAATTTAATAATCGTAAAAAATATAAGCTATCATTATAAAAACACAATCCAAGGTGATACTTACACAATATCCCATAAAAACGCTCCCAAGAACGAGCTTGCTCATAACTGGGTATTTAAATATCTAATTACACAAACTTAATACTTAGAATCATAATAATTTACTTAACAATTACAGTAAATAAGGCACTAAACCTTAACTATGGCTAAGAATCGACTGGAAGATTCTTTGGTTTAAAATATTGCATGAATCAAAATTAATTTGAACTTTAAAGGTAACTTAATAACAGTAACAAATGCAAAAATAATATTACGCTTTCAACAGGAATACTGATCCTATAATACAAAATTAATTTATAAAATGTTTGGCATAGATTTATCGCATAAAAATCTTTGGTAACAAGGAACACACACTAAACAAACATTAATAACAAGAAACTATAACAATCGAACTGTAATAAATGTATAACTGAAAAAAAAACATGTCTTACGTAAAACTAATTATTGTCTCTATTATTATGAGAGAAATACCCCTGAACGAGTAGCTTTCAACAGAAGGTGTCAACGAATTAACGCAAAACCTGAAAGCCTTGTGTATGCGGCCCACACTGCACTTTCTTGCAGCCCGATCCAAGAACAGATTCCAGATGCGGCCCGAAAGCGTTCCGACTTTTACAAGTACTTAGGTTCTAATATTATGTAGGTAATAAAACCGTTTTAAAATCATGATGATGATGTGAAAAATGTCGAGCTCGCTCACTTTTTTTACATGATATGCAGAGTAGAGACAATGTCTGCTCGTTCCATGCCCTACCTTAAGGCTATTCTACCGTTGGCGCGCTCCATACAAACGTAGTATGGTGATATTTTCAATACTATCCAATTAAAGTCAATGAAATTTTTCAAAAACAATCTAGTAACTAATTTCTATGTCGGTATGAAGTCAGATTTTCGATAAAATTTATAGTTTTAAAGTTACAGTGCCACAAATATTTCCATACAAATCTTAAATTAATCCTAGCATTGAAACTGTATATTTTAACGAAAATCTGACTGCATACCGACATAGAGATTAGTTACTTGATTGTTTTTGAAAAATTTCATTGACTTTAATTAGATAGTATTGAAAATATCACCATACTACGTTTGTATGGAGCGCGCCAACGGTAGAATAGCCTTAAATACAGTTGTAGCTACGGGCTTGATTTAGATGCATTTTGTAAGTTGCTTTCTGCACATAGAATTACCCCCAAGTCCCCCAACCCGAATAATCATTCCTGTGAGGCGTTTTTTTTTTTCTACAATTAAATAAACGATTAACGGTCTTGTCGGTCCTTTACTATGACTGATACAACCCACCAACGACTTTAAGTTTGACATGCCTGATGTAAATACTTACTGGAGATAAATGCAATAAAGAAATTTGAGATGCAACTTTTTTAGACTGTTCGTAGGTACATAATTTGTGTGATTTATTTTTCTTGGATAATACTGCCTTTTAATAATTATAGTATAAGAGATAAGTGTACTTTTTGCAACCATCAGCAGCAAGGCTGATTCAGTGTTTATGGGGTGTAGAGCATCTCTGTGATGGGGGTGGACCAGGTCTGCCTGCATAACTCCAGTCGGTTTCGGAGTTACTGATGATTATAGGTCTGTAAAAAATTAACGATCAGCTGCAAGGCTGATCGTATATTATTGTTGTAGTATGCACTGTAGCTATGTGAACAGTACAAAAACTGTCCAGTTCTGTCAGCCGGTTTAGGAGATACAGTCAGTCAAAGTTCCGACCTTTGAACGGCTGTATCTCCTAAACCGACTGATGAACCATGTCAGTTTTTGTACTGTTCACATAGCTACAGTGCATACTACAACAATAACATACGATCACCCTTGGAGCTGATCGTTAATTTTTTACAGACCTTTAATCATCAGTAACTCCTAAACCGACTGAAGTTATGCAGGCAGACCTGGTCCATCCTCATCACAAAGAAGCTCTACACCCCATTAACACTGAATCAGCCTTGCTGCTGATGGTTGCAAAAAGTACACTTATCTCTCGGAATATTATAATTATAAATCAGCCTGAGTCTCACTGCAGAGAACAAAACTCTCACGAATAAGGTTGCGAGGGAGTGGGAGTCGGCCAGACTCCATGTGGGCCGAGGAGGGCAATTGAGATAAATAAATCGCAACTTAACTATGATTGGACCTGCGTGCGAAGCTTAGCTTTTAACACACTTGGTATTGCGCTAATCGCGGTACAGCTCATGACAGTTGTTAGAGCCGTTTTGACAGATGGCTCAAATGCTGGCTGGCAGGTACCTAGTACAATGACATACCTAGTAAATAAGTCAAGTTTAGCGCGATACGGAATTAACACAGTTGAATAGCAATGTGATTACAACTTGGATGTTTTAAATTAGCGCAACCGCCCTCCAGGGCTTAGATTAGGTGGATTGTTAATTAATTAACAACGTATTTTTAAGCTGCCTTAATAGACCTCCATCTGGCTGCCTCTAGATTTTTAAAGATGCTACATATCAGATGTTCTAGACACTGCTTTCAGACTTTGCGTTAACTTGTAACTATTACATTACATATTTTCAATGAGGGTAAAATCATTTTATACACTTTCAACAATAACATTGGAAATAGCTGCCTTCTTTTTGCATGTAAAATACTCTTTAAAACTTGATTAGTTCGTCTTTGGCAAAGTTTAATACCCTTACGTATATTTTATTTGATTCAAGTAGTTCGTGAACAATTTAAATTAATTACTTTTTACAAAATACTGCCACTAATTTTAGTAGGTACCTACACAGGACAATACCTTTTCCAACTACCTATAGGCCTACCATGAGTTTTCACTGTAAGTATACGTTACTACTGTAGTTGCGGCGCCAATTTTGTATGACAGAATTCTCAACGTAACCACAACCAACGGTGGTGTAAGAAATTCAATACTATCAGTTTAAAATAACAATGTGCATGACCTCGCCTGCAAATGTGACGTCACTCAATCACACGAACTTCACTTGAGTCATTCAAATGATTATTTCCTTTACATAGAGTCTATATCCCTTTACAACCGAGTGAAGTTATCGAACGGCCCTTCAAGGTCATGCACATTGTTATTTTAAACTGATAGTACAAAAATAGCCCTGTACCCGGACTTTCGATGTTCGATACATCGCCACTGTTTCGGTCCGCACTTCATTGTAATCGAGTTGACATATTGGAACGAAAACGTTCACACAATTGCGAAGTTCGAATGTGCGGGTAGTGGCCCTGTAGTTTACTACATTAGTTTTACTGTTATACTACAGTGTAACGTCATATCATGGTACTGGTACAGATTTCTTTTTCTAATAGTGGCATAGATTTACAGTACCAAACTTGCACGGCTAGCATGCCACCCACGACAAACGTCATGCGCGCTCTTTCTGGCCTACGTAAAATAATAAAGATGGAGGCAGATCTCGATTTTTATCGTTTTCTCGGGGTTGGCATGCGAGGCCTACTGCATCTTCTTAAGCTAATATTTAACATAGTGTAATCAGATTATAGCAGAATGAAGATAGACATTTTCAGTACTGCTCAATGAAGACTTATTTACCTACTAGTATTACCGTGACCACTTTAAATTTGTATATTACAATCAGATCGATGATGTATAAGAGCCAAATCACACCTGCGATTTTTGAGCATAGGCGATATCGAAACTGCAACGCCACGATGTCGCCACTGCACCGCTGCGATGTCGAAACTGAATCGTAAATTTATCCTGAGCGTTATCGCCGCGACACTGATCGATCTGATCTCGGAAAAATATCGCGGCAATATCGTTTCGTCAACGCCTACGCCCAAAATTAGCTTGTGTGATATGGCTTGATTTGATTCATTCAATTAAAACTGTAGAAACAATAGTAATCAATCAACCAATTTGAAATGTATGCCACAGGTAAACCTATGCCACAACACAACCAATGGCGGTTCCAGGATTCCATCCCGGAGGACCTCATATTTTCCAGGGTTTGTTGGGACAGGGCGTCCCCATGTCAGGAGATATCATCATCTCATTTATCATGACCCCATTGGGGGGGGGGGGGGGGGGGGGGGGGGGGGGGTGGTTAAGCAAACTATTCATTTTTTCACCGAAGTTTATGACAGAAGCTTGACGTTAAGGGGCGTCCGTCCGGTTTTGAGTAACTTTGTAACCATTTTATACATTAACTATGGAACTTTTTAAGCAGAAAACAAAACTGAACAATCTACAGGATATGAGAAGTGATGTGGTTTTTCTCGAAATCTATTTTAATGAATGAAAATGAATGAATGAAATATACTTTTATTTACACCAAACAGATACATCATAGGAATAAAAAACAATAATGGTACAAATAAGGCGGTCTTATCGCTAAAAAGCGATTTCTTCCAGACAACCTTAGGGTAGAGGAAATTTAAACAAAGAACAACGGGTCGGTGCTATATAAAATAAATAGTAAATATCAGAAATAAAGGAGAAACCGAAAAATAAACGCATTTCATAATAATAGACATACATATACTTACATATATAAATATATACATACATAATATATACGCATAAAATATACATGCTACAGCTATAATATATAGTAAAGGAAAGATAACACAAACACACATACAACCACCATGACTGAGAAGGAAAGCAGAATGAGAGGAAAGGAGAAGAAAAAAAATAATAATAATAATCATAATAAATAAAATAGTCACAGTTCTAGGAAATAAGCTTTGACCTTCGACTTGAAAACATCCAGCGAAGGAGCACGTCTAATCGACTCAGGCAACGAGTTCCAGAGTCGGACAGATTGGACTGTAAAGGAGTGGGTGTAGAAATCTGTGGAATGGACGGGCATATTGAGGGAAAGGTTTTGAGAGGAACGTAGGGGACGGCCGGTGGTAAGGGAGCTGAAGATGAAACGTTCTTTGAGGTAGTGGGGAGTCAACGGATTAAACAGGATGGAGTATAGAAGGGATAGGATGTGAGTGTCTCTTCGACGACGGATAGGGAGCCACTTGAGTCGGTTACGGAATTCTGAAACATGGTCATACTTCCGCAACCCAAAAATAAACCGAATGGAGAGGTTTTGTAGACGCTCAAGTTTATTAAGTAGCTCCACATTTAGGTCTAGGTAACAGGAGTCAGCATAGTCAAGGATAGGGAGCAGGAGGGATTGTGCGAGCGCAATTTTAGTACTGATGGGACGAAAATTTCGCAGTCTTTTGAGAGAACTGTATGCACCGAACATCTTCCTGCTAACCTGGGCGACTTGTGGTACCCAAGACATCGTCCTATCAAACAATATACCCAGATTCTTTACAGACTCACTAAATGGTATGCAGACACCGTCAAATATGACGGAAGGCAAGCTTTCAAAGCTGATTCTCGAGACAAACCGTGGACTACCAATGATGATAACTTGGGTTTTCACAGGATTTACCCTGAGTCCGAAGGACTTACTCCAATCTAGTACGCGAGCTAAGTCATCGTTGGTTTTTTGGATGGCCTGCGAAATGTCATCCAACCTTGATTGGGAATAGATTTGGAGATCGTCTGCATAAAGATGGTAGGAGGAAGAAAGATTTTGAGTGATAGAGTTAATAAATATTTAATTAATAAAACAGGAGAAAATCGACTCCAAAGTCACCTCTTTTTTTTCCAGTTGTAACCGTTTTACTCTTACATTGTTGATCAGAAGAAAATTAAAATTTACAATATTCTTCACAATACAATATAGAATGATGTGGTTTTCATATTTTTTGAAAATTCATAAAAAATCATACAGGTTTTCAAAGAAAACGAAAAATTCTGACCGGAGCCGCGCAATTGAAGCGGGATGGCTAATTGCAAAAAAAATTGGGATCCTCCCATCTGGGAGGAGGAGCCTTAAGGGCCATATCAAACAAGCAATTTTGGAGCGTAGGCGTTGTGAGAACGATATATCGACTGGACATCATAGTTATATTTGTGAGATCAAGTGTCGCGGCGATGTAGGTCAGGCGACGCGTGTGCATGAAAATCTCGACGATCCATCGTTACGCAGTTGCGAGGTCGTTGCAGTACAGTAGCGACATTGCTTACACTCAAAAATAACTTGTATGATATGCCTCTAATCGAATACATACATAATTATGATTGTGAGTGGCAAGGTACTAAGATGGCATCATTCAAATTGGTTTATTATACGTGAGATATACGGGTCAGTAAGTAAATGAGCAGTTGCAACTTGTACTGAAAATCCCATTTCTCAACGTGATGTTTACCTGTTTCACTTAATACTAGGTTCTTAGGTAGCATTGTTGTGCCTGTGACGTAATCTGCTTGCAAACTGACCTCATCCGGTAGAAATGTTGAGTTAAGTAAAAGGTCCTGGATATTTTCTTCTATGACACGGCTTCAGCTGGAACAGAAAGTAATCTGCGATGCTTCATTTATATTTTGAATGAATAAGCAGTTATTTTTACAGAAAAATGGTTGTTAATGATGATGACCAATCAATGATTTCCAAATTTTCAAAATTTCTTTGCACAGGCATTAAAAAAATTATAGAGTTTCTATATCATTAATAACCATTTTGTTTGCATGCAATGTTTATCTTAGACCATTTAAGTATGGAAGAGAGGAGCGTGTAATTCTATTAACAAACTTTCCTGTCCCTTTTTGCGGGGGACAAGTAGCATGAAATCCTCAATCCGATTTTATTCCAGTACTTTAGATTCCAATTTTGATTGTTAAAAATTCTGAGAAATAGTCTCGGGTGAACTCTACTCGCGACTTGTTTGAACTACCTACTGTTTCGCTATAATTATGTCATATAGGCTGTCCCGTTTAGTTGTACCTATGTAAGTAAGTGCACTTGATCAGTTGGTCTTGTATTGGACCTTGGTATAGGGAAACGCTAACGCGACACTGGTCCCTAGTTAAATGGTCTTAGGTGTTGATAGACAAAAGAAGCGAAAAAACACTTAGCACTACTATTTGAACACCTAAAGAGTATTGTACAGAATAGGTTTTAGTAAGACAGATAGAAAACTAATATCAACAAAGTAAGACGTTAAAATTATGGATGGATGGATTTGTTATTAGAACCGCGAGATTAGTATCCCAACACATAACAAGACCCCCTTAGTTAGTAGGTAATTTTATTTTAGTTCCAACTTTTACTGACATTGGACATTGGCGGCTGGTCATTCCGAGACGAAGTCCACCTTCTCCGGCAGATCTTTGTGAAGGTGCCGCTCATGCAGCAGCAAATTGTGTTTCTGGTAGGCGCGGTACACACAGTAGGGGCACTTGAAACTCGGCTGTTTTCTACACTCGTACTTTATATGCCGCTGGAGCGACCCCTTGTGCTTATATTTGTTCCCACAGTCGACGCATTCGTACAGAGTCCATCCCTTACTGCTGCTCAACCCAGGTGTACCGTAACCCAATATATAAGGAGTGTATAGTGCAACTGAAATAAAAGGCAAATAAAAATAAATACGTGCAAATAATACTAAAGCTACCACCTTTGTGTAAAGCCAAGCCACCGTAAAATAAAATAATGTGTGCTACCGTGTGAAAGCGTAGGATAATGCACCATGTCTCCCATTAAATTTTATGTAATCACTACTTTATTAATCTAGGACTACCTCCGTGATCAAGGTAGCATGCAGTATTACCACGGTTAACAAGTTTGTAAGTGGACAAAACGTTCATTAGCTTGAAACATGAAGAAATAACCTTAACAATAATATAGTCTCATGCAGACAGAAGTTCCTAAAAACCCAACGAAGTGTTAATAATACATTCAGTTAATAATTTGTTAGTTCATTCATTCATCGAACCACCTATCGAATCCATTGTTAAAATCCAAATTAAACCAAACTTATAAACTATATCAATATTGAAACAATTACATATCAAGAATAGCAACTTTATTAAAATACAAAAAAGGTTATAAAAATACAATCAAATGCATTAAATCACTGTAACTTCTTATCGACAGATTACAATAGTGTATCTACAGGCCTACAAATATTCTAGGCAGTAATTCTTATGATTATAACTAGTTTTGTTCTTAAACATCACTTGGATTATGATACTGATATGATCTAGTCATACTGTAGCGGTACGGTCAGCGTGTACGGAATCTCTATTGGTAGTTGAATTCAAAATATATATATCACAGCATAGTGTAGTAGCACGACATGGCTTTAAATTAAATTACATAAAATTCCGTTTTGTGGGTGTTCTCACATTAAAATGGCATAAATCTGCAATTCATCTAGCTCACTAATATTTAAAAGAAAATGTCTATAATGGGATGAAGGCGCCAAAAGATTAGGACCTACTAAACTATGACATGTTATTATAAAATCCAATGTATGATTTATTGGGTTTACTATCCACCAAAACGAAGAAGAGCGGAAAACATTAATTTACCTTATAGGCTTCTCAGCTTAGTTTCTATGTGTAAGAATGGCTAAAGTAGATATGTACCAGTAGACAAAGTTGTATTTTTGTACACTTCCTACCTCCCCTTTCTCCGCTTTGGTATATGATATCGCCCTGATTTGTGTAACTAAAAATCACAACCTAGAAATTTTGCAATAACAAGTTACTCTTTATGCTTGATTTGCTTTACACCAAACGATTCGAAACGGAAACATTTTAAACCCTAATGACTATCTTTTCAAAGGCACTTAGTTTTATACTGACAAGACTTGTATGGTTGTACTCTGTGAACTCTACATTTTGATTGTATGATGGTAACTCCAGCGGGGTAGTAACCTAATGTGGTAGCGCCGAAAATTACACTAATGTCGCTGCAAATACAGTACATATTTGATTACCTAGAGAAATTATAATTTGCACGAGAATATTATAATATTTCAGACGCTAACACCTTAATCTTATAATAATTTCTAAATGGTAATGTGTATAAAATACTTAACATCTATGTGGAAGATGATTTGAACTTCGCAAAATATATGATTGTGCACGATTCATTGTTCTGATAACTTGGCAGTGTTATTTTAAATATCTCATTTCATATGAGCTTCACCAATCATTACATTAAGGCACTCACTCTAACACAGTTGATCAACCACTCGTCATTATTGGCCCCAAATATGATAACATCGAGAAATAACAAATTAGATATTCGTTTTAAGGAACTAATCGCTTACTAAAATATTCTCCCACTCATCTGTCACTGACGGAAAATAAGAACCTAATTTAAAATAAAATAAATGCATTAGACGTAAAGAGATCTAAAAAATAATTGAAATAAAAATTAACTTAAATGAGTATTACAATAATAATGGAACATGCATTATGGCAAAGAACTAGAGTTTGCTAACTAAGCGAAAATAGCTTCATTTCAACTATGACTACGATATACAGAACTTAAAATATAAAATAGCGTTCATGTCGCTTTTGTTAGCCGAGTACGAATATATCCCATACATTTTTTTTGCACATAACGTTAAATAAACCCTGTTGTACTTTAATTTGTAAATGGATTATTATATTTCTTTTGCATCGCTATAGTTTTGCCAGTAATTAATTTTTTCAATAAAATATGGGCTGGCTTCAGCTGGGCTCAAAGCTGAACATAATCAATAGGTTTATTTAGAATAGTAACTGCAATGGTAACAAACAACCTTAACCAGAACTTGCTTTATAAATCTAGAAGCTTCATAACTATTGTAATCATAAAACCAGGAATGATAGTTCACGATATAAATGCTGTACATAAAAATATAAAAAAGAGAGTAAAAAGCGTAACTATACAAAATCACTTTCGACTTAACATAATGGATAAATGCAACAGTTAGAATACTGCTACAACATCGACTGCTAGTGCAAAACTAGGAGTTATTCGTCGAGATATAATTAATTCATTATGATATCTACATTATTGTCATCACTTTTAGATGTTACATTTAATTTATTGAGTAGGTAACGATTGAAGGCACGACTTGTAACCTTGTGGAAGGACGACTACATCTAACGTGACAGTCCGATGCCACTATCACAAAAAATAGATTTCATCACATTTATCACAATCTGAAAAACTTGGGAATTTTTAATAGGAATTTTAAAAGTAAACAATTACTTAGTACTTTTTGATTTCAACGATTTTCAACACGGATTATATAAAAAAATATACATATATCAAAACTGGATCTAAATTCTCACATAATAACATTGTTCCAATAAAAACTTCAAAAAGGCAATGATATGTAAAATATTACACTCATAAAACGGCTAAATGTTCTTATTCAAAAGTATGGAGTATTGAATAGTGACTAAGTTGCACAGTATCGCGCGCGCTATGTGCACGCGTCCACGTTGTCCTGCTTCACGTAGTGTTCTGGCTTCATGTGCACCTCGCGGTGCATCCTCTCCATATGGCGTGCGATGTGCATCTTTTGCTTGGCGCGGTACACGCAGTACGGGCACTGGAACTGGGGCTCCTTGCCGCACTCCCACTTCTGATGGTTGCGCAAGGAGGACTTCAGTTTGTACATCCTTCCGCAGTCGGGGCAGCTGAAGCTGGGCTCCCCGGGCGAGGGGGGCAGCGAGGGCGCCGTGACCCTCATGCCGGCGACTAACGGCAGGGCCAGCCGCGCCGACCACTGGTCCCACGACAATCCGCCGATTCTAGTGAAAGACACGTCTTCCGGCACGCAACCTCCGCCTGAAATCGCCAAAAAACGTCATATAACGATCAAACACGCGCACGAACACAAACATTCAACATTCCCGTGTGGTTAACAACAGTTACAAGCAATACATAATACATGTTATATACATAATGAGAATACATAAATATTATGAAAAATACATAAACTAAAGATATATTCTACTGTGAGTGTCCACCGAGTGCTGTGATGAAAGCTTTGCAAAAGGAAAAAGTAAAAAAAAGAACAAAACGAAAAAACAAAACTTTTATTTCTAATGAAATCCTTCTTAGTGGATTTACTAACGGCATAGTTTTATTACAAACTTGTGGCACGCGTTTAGTTTTCAAGTCTTATTTCCACATTTGAGTGAAGATGCAAGGTACAGAGAAATAACATGATGTGGTACTGTTTTTAGTCACTGCTTTTGGTATTGTAAAACGTTTGTTAATTTAATGTAGTCTCCCGACCCATGGGCTTTCTTGTCTACCTGAAATTATTAATTATATTAGTATGAACGAAAAGGAAAAGAAATAATATTGCATCATGCGCAAGTTGAAATCATAAGCAGTGGATTTTCAAAAAAGGTGCACATGCTTTTTTTTTGTTAAAACAAACGTGATGCATTACAAAACAAGGACTTACCTAAGACTTCGTGGGAATAAGGAGTAGGCTTTGGGAACTTATGCGTTATGGAGCAAGGAAAAAATAAATCTGATATACTATAACTATATTTGATTAAACTTTTCTACCAAGTAAACCCCAATATATTCATATAAAAATCACACTAATTGATTAACTAATTTTCCAATAACATTAACAAACAATGTAAATTTCTTAACATCCTGATTTTATACTAAACCGTACCTTATACCGTAACAAACATGATATGATGGGAATATTGCATATCTAAACAATTTTTCTAGGCTTAGCAATGACTCGAAATGTTTCAACAACAAATAACATCTTTACTTATCATCACTTTATCAACTAATACTGACTTTGGTCAAATAGCTTTGTTATCCTAGTTTAACAAAAAATATCAACAGTCAATATGCTAAACAAAACTTGAATATGTTATTGCGATTGTTAATTATCAGTTAATATCAAGATAAATAACTATATAAATTTTGAACACATTTTACATCCCAGTTCACCGAATAACATCAGAAATATTATAAATATGAAATATATTAACTACAGGTAACATTGTAGGCACATAATGGATGAGCTCTTAACTTTACCTAATCACCTCAATCGCTTCACCGTCTCGGTCCGTAGACCTGTATGTAATACTCTATGCTTTGAGGCTCCTAACACCTTCAACTTTATGGTACTAAAAAAATCATCTTATTTTATCCTAATAAATAAAACAAAGAACTATAAAATAATAAACTTTGGGTTTTCAAAAAGAAAGTTGGGAAGACAAAGTAATGGTCCCTCGTTATGAGAACGAATATTGGAGAAAACAAACTCTCAATAAATTATGAACATCAACAATAACTCGGTCACTAGAATAAAATTCATTTCGACCATTAGAAAGTAAAACAAGGTAAACAATTACTTTTAAACAGGTATTTTACATATACATAATTGTATGAAATATCAACTAGTCATTTCTTAATATCATTGCACTAAAATTATCAATTTGGAATTAGGTATTCCTTTAAAGGAATGATAAGTTATTTAAAACTAGACAAATTCGAGCTAATTTTACGGAAATAGCATCTATGTATATTTTCTCTTTTGACTACATTATAATACATAATATCAAAACTATTTCTGCCAATAGGGCAGTCGCGGGTAATGTTATAAATAATTCGATTCGAAAACTGTGAACATCCATGTTTTTTGGAAGATATACATATAAATCGTTATTCCACTCAAACGTCGGACCTTAGGTCATATTCCTTGGAATAAAATACTTAGGTCAGTCTTAACTACGATTATAAACTCTAAAACAAAAACAACAAAATTAACGCTATATACCGTTAGGGAATGTGCACATTATAACTATTTCTTTAGTGTATATTAAAACGTCTTCAACAAAAATAATAATGTAAATATAAATTAAATTATTGCAGTACCGATTTGGTTAGGTATCTACTTTGGTCTAATGTTTTTTGTTAAATAACTAAATAGGTGTCTTTTTGTTTCGCCTGACTTTGTTGCTGGCGTATATGAACCACTCTGTGTTGTGGTGTTTTCGGATGTGTACGCCTAGGTTGCCTCTCTGCTTGGCCTTATAGGCGCAGTACGGGCATTGGTGGGATGGAGCCTTGCCGCCGCACTCCACGTTCTCGTGGCGGCGCAGGGTCGACTTCCAGCGGTACTTCTTGCCGCAGTGCCTGCATTCGAACTGGCGACTAGAATCGTCAGAGCTGTTGCCGTCTCTCTTACCGTAGCCCTTCGCGTCGGACTTTGAATCGAATACGTCGTTGGAGTTGACGTTGGGTGTGTTCAACGAGAAGCTGCTGTTGCTGCTGTCGTAGAAGGTGTCGTTCTCCTCCGGCAGCACGATGTCGTCGGTGTCGTCGTACTCGGCGTCAGACTCCTGCTCCTCCTGCTTGCCGGGCGACTTGTAGTCCAAGTTCTGACCGACAGTGTTATTGTTCTGCATAAAAGCCTGCTGGAGGAAGTGCGCTTTCAGGTTGTCGGGTATAGAATCGAGCTGTAGTTTGGGGATGTGCAACGGTGCAGTGTAGGGGGCTAAATCTTTGGCAGCGGCCGACTTCATAATATTGGTGACTTGTATGCAGGGGGGCACGAGGGGCGAGAGCGCCTGTGCGTGCTGAGCGGACAGCAGCGACAGCAGCGCCGACGGGAGGGTCGAGTCCTTGTGTAACTCTGAAATACAACACATTAACGGTATTGCAAATAATAAGTTAAGCGGAACTACATACGGAGTCTCTTGTTAATACTACCAAAGGCTAAAATAAAATTAAGGAACCAAAGAAATGCGTTATAATAAAAATAAAATAATTTCTGTTAGAAATTATAAAAGGCGAAGCTTCTAAATTCATGCACACATGCACAATCCAAGTAACTGACTCTTTTGAAAACTTATCTTCCCATAAAATATTGGAAATTGGGCCGGGATAATCGAAGTACGAAATGAAAAGCCCAATTTATCTTTAAAGTCGTTTAATTGTTCAAAAATATCGAATATCAATCAATTTATGAATACATAAGTATACAAGGCTCATATAAAATTTAATGTAATACCATCTAGAAGGAAGATCCAGTAGTTTTATAAGGTAAGGCACTAGTATAAAGCACTATAATAATTAAAGTTTAAGGACGGTACGAGACTGCTCATTTGTCGTCGACCGGACTCGACACCTCGTCTGGTAGTTTCTTCTCCACGCGCTCTGGGTGTTTCTTCTCGATGTGCTTCTTGAGTTCATTGCGTCGGTGCTTGCTGTAGGAGCAGTAGGGGCACTTGTAGCGGGGCTCGACGCCGCACTCGAGCGTCACGTGCCGCACGAGGTTCTTGCGCGCGTTGTAGCAGCGGTGGCAGTTGGAGCATCGGTACCCCTTGTCCGTCTTGTACTGCGCGCACGGCATCGGACCAGATCGCTCGCGCGGGAATATCGGAATATTATAACGAACATCCGTTTTCTGTTCGGTATTTTTCAATTCAGTATTTTTCACGTCAGTATTTTTAATTTCGGTATTTTTCAGTTCAGTTTTCTTTTCTGTTGGCGGTTGAGGAGCGGGTTTCACGGGCGCCTTAGGAGGCGACTGTTTCTTGTTTTCTTTCGCTTCCTCGGAGACGGTCGAGTTCGGTGAAGTCACGTTTTTCAGTATAGCTAATGTTGTAGCTTTTTCAGTTTCCTCGCTAACTTTTTTACTACGCGTCATGATACTATGTCGCTGCGTCGGCCTTGAACCTGCAATAGAAAACTGAATACAGTCCATTTTTTCAATTGAATGTCACGATGACAAATAATGATTTAACGATTTCACACGAAGCGTAAATAAAAACAAATGATAATAACAAAATATGTATTTAAACTTGAAAAACAAAAACAAAGTTATGAAAATGTGGTGAAAAATAGCCCGTGTGCTATCTTACCATAATAAAGATTCAAAAAAAATTAACAACAAACAGTATAAGACTATTGTATCAAACATAATATATTTCATAGCCTAAGGCCGGTATTACAGAACGACACTCAAGTGGAGATCTCTTCTTAAGTAAAGATAGACAAGGATGCATGTATACGTTGTATGTATTTGCATCCTTTACTATCTATACTCAAGAAGAGATCTCCACTTGAGTGTCGTTCTGTAATACCGGCCTAAGACTCAATATAGAAAACGTAACTTGATTTTGGCACTGTTGAGTACTCTTTCGTGTACACGAAAGAGATCAAGGACTGACTAAAAATCAACTTAATTCCGACGATGACTTCTCGTCTCTAAAAAAATCTAAACAATTATATAAACTAAATAAACAACAAATCAATTCATGTCTTAACGCAAGTAATCGTATCACTGAACATAAATATAATATACTCATAATTGGATAACTGTAGGAATCAATCTTTGAAAAAACAAAATTACAAAAAAAAGGAAAACAAATAATATCAAAAAATTAAGCAGCTTCAGTCTTAAAGACAATATTGGAATGTTTCAAAGCAATGTGTGAAATCAATGTTTTTTTCTGAGAATACTTTATGCCACACGTTTCACAGGCAAACTGAGGCCCAGTAACACATTCGTCCTAAGCTTCAGTCTTAAAGACAATATTCTAATGTTTCAAAGCAATGTGTGAAATCAATGTTTTTTTCTGAGAATACTTTTTGCCACATGTTTCACAGGCAAACTGAGGCCCAGTAACACATTCGTACTTTTCATGTCTCACTTTGTTTCTTTTGTGCTTATAATGCTTCTTCTTGCATATAGAGCACGTGTATCTTTTATCGTTATCGCATTGTTCCGCGTCATCGCTTCTCTTCTTTCTTTTACAAGCTTTCAAATCTTCTTCTTTGTCATCCATACCATCAATGCTCTCACGAGTTAATGGAAAAGGAGTTTTAGCGTATGTCGGGATGCTAGTTAGTGCTATAAGTTCTGGAAGGGCAAAATAATGACAAGCGAAAATAAATTAAATAATAAGCAGTGAAAAATTAGCACATATACAGGAGTGAATGGAGTATGCATATAAAAGATTTCAAGAAGTATGCACAAGGGAAGGGGGTAGATAAACCAGTTTTTTAGTTGCTCATAATGTGCAGTGTTGTTAAGGCGAGTGAAATGGTTTATTAAAATCCAAAATGTTATTGCGACTGATGAAGGCGAAATAATGTGTGGCAAGAAGTCTAGAATCAAGCAGACATGCTCGCAAACATTACTTCTGCAAGTGAAGGAGGACGCATCAATTTAGAAATGAAAATAATAATTTTGAGTATATTTGTATCCTGCCTTTAACCATTAATGTACCTATTACCTGTAACATCCTATTTCACGAATATTGTTTCTGTCCGTTTCCTATAAACATTGTATACATATTTTTGTTGAAAAATGAAATGCGCATCCACTGGGAACTTGTATGAAATGTCTACATGCTTGAAATAATCTGGTAGATAATTTGAAATTTGACTTGCCTAGTGAACATGCAAACGATTATAAAATAAACCTGTTTTAAAACATGAATTGCTTAGAAAAGAACATCTGTAGTGAAATCACATGTGAATGCAAAAAAGAAATAATAAATAATAGATAAATAAGCCACATAACCAAAACTACGATAAATAATAATTGAGATTTACCTTGATTCGATAGCTGCGGCGCGGTGACACAGTCCATACAATTCTTCTATAAACAAATGTTCTCAATAAATCACACATCTTGTGCTAAGTACGGTATTTTCAATAGCCACGCAAAATTTCGAAAAAAAAACTGAAGTAAATAGCAAACCGATGTTTTATTTCAAACCCAATAATATTGAGATAAGGGTGAAGTGGTGTGCACATTGATCATGAGTTGCTAGCTCTACAAAATAGATATCACGTAATCTATTATAGTTATAAATATATTAAATTTTACTTACCAATACAATGTATGAACTATTCCAATCCACAATGTTAAAATGTTAATCAGTTTAAAGTTAGCACTACTAAGTTCAAGTTGGATGTTAAACTAAATACTTGTAATACTGATAAGGCATGCAATGATCTACACGTCGTGTCGGCTCAGACCCCATAATAACAAACATGAAGCAAACATTAACCAGATGAACACATTCCATTATAAATATCATTAAATATTATACTTACCTTCTCAATTACCTCGCCTTTAGAAAGGCTACATAACTTAACAATACCTTACCACCATTACCTTTACCTGTAGCACTGAAATTCTTAAAAAGTTGATATGGATAATAGAAATATAAATTGTAATACGATTAGTAGTTTATAATATTAATATTAGATACTAAAATTAATATTAATACAAGGTTGAAGTTTCACATGTGAAAACACTAGCACTCTTGTATCCGTTGTCGTGAAATATAATATTTATATATAACAAGATAAATAGATTATTTTAAGCAATGACTGTTTGTCTAATTTCAAATTATGGGAAGACATTGCGCATTTCATCCGTTCCTTGTACGCCTCGAACAATGAACTTTATATTGGTGTAGATATCAGTTCAGTCAAAAAGATTAGTTTATCATATTTAAAATATTAAAGTTCATTGTCCTAGACTTAATCTCGAGTCCCATGTAACATCTTGCGTTGGTAGGTCTAAGGAATGTAATGTGTGAGAAGCAACGCAACATGTTGGTGAAGAGCGCCGCCGCGGGCACGGGTCTAGTCCGGGGACAACTTGGTGGCCGCGGCGGCGCCGTGTCGCAATACAGTGGAGCTTACCTTGCGAGTCTCGCACGCTGTCACTGGAGTTCATCATTTCGTCTTGAGATCGTTCCATATGCCATTGGAAATCTGCAATCAATCATTATAAGTTACTATCTTGAGAGGCTAGAATTGAGTCGTATTAAAGGCGGCAGTCTTACATTTTTGACCACTGGAAATCATGGAAGATAAAAAAATCTGTTACCAAATTTTATTACGTCTTATAGAAAAGTATCATTAACTCTTAAACCACGTACTCTACCCATCAAACTGAACAACTTTTACCATGGGAGCTGTTCCATACTAAACTGCAATATCTACTCGCCTCAAATGTATGAGACAGGAGTTCTGACAGGTTTACTCCCATAGTAAAAGTTGTTCAGTTTGTTGGGTATGTGGTTTAAAGGTTAATGATACTTTTCCATACAACCTGTATAATTTTTATTTTTCTAATAACTAATAATCGGTCTTAATGAAGAATACCACCTTTGACTCTGACTCCATTTTAATGTAAGTTCTTTAGTTTCATTTTTCTTTTATTGTAATGACCGTTTTGTACAATCACGTTCATAGATAGTTAACTGTAAATGGTAACGTTTTACGTTTCTCTGTGAATTATAGACTTGTATTGAAAGATTTTATGTATCGAATTATTGAACATTTCAATGACAACTACTAGGTGCATTAATAAACATGATTGTACCGTGACTGTACCTATGTATCTCTACGCAATTTAAAAAAAAACCGGCCAAGTGCGAGTCGGACTCGCGCACCGAGGCTTCTGTATTACCATATAATATATTTGTGGTTTGTATTTACCAAACAAATTGTGTTTAATTGTTGTTTTGATAGAAAGGGACGAACTTAAAGTTGGAAACATCGACGAAAGAAGGAACGTTGAACTACCGACCGCCAAGGAGTATTTTCATGTTTCACCGCTTATAAGAGGGAGGTTACACGTTCAGTATTTCGTCATTCCGGTCCATCAGTCTGGTCATGTTTATTTGATGTACCTATGTATCTCTACGCAATTTAAAAAAAACAAATGTAGTAAGTCAACATACAATCATTATCATACACAAGTGCTAGTTACAGCTAACCTTGTTAGAATTACTGTTCAAAACGGTCATTTGAAGGTTTAAGTAGTTAATTGTGTATAATATTCTCCATGACTTTAATTAGCCAAGTTGAACGTTTGTTAAATGCCACTTGTTTGAATGCGGTGCTTCTTTTGTAACTTCGAGCTATATTGAACTGTAAATCTGCTAAATACGACGAAGATGTCAAGTTTGTGAGTTTGTAATTATTTTTAGATAATCCCTGGTAAGAATGCGATTAAGTAAACGGAATTTAAAAAAATGTGTTAGGTTCTTTTTTCACTTTTTGTAGCAATACATAATTAATTTCATCCATTCAGTCATGATTCAGTCATTATTGTTGATTGTTTCCCTAACTATAGTAAAAACAAAGAACGTAATATTTTAGTTTCAATGTGACTGGATTCATGATGCCTACAGAATGAAGGAAAAGAGCATAGTGTATTATTATGTGACGTATGTCAGAGTGAGATAAATGGTGTCAGAAAATATTTGTATGTACTACATCGATTGCTATGTAGTATTTTTGGACTTCTAGTTTTCACTGCAGTAACTCCCGTAAACAATAGTAAGGACTGGCCTTGCGGTAGCATTTCCAGAGGGGAAATGATACCGCCACGGTATTAGATCAATTAATCTTGCGCATTTACACTCAATTTTATACCTTATCATTAAACGAGACAGCCTATAATAGCGAAACAATAATTTTCAACTTAGAACGTTTGGGGTTCACACGAGACTACTTTTCATGATTTTTAACATTCAAAATTAGAATCTAAAGTTATCTACACTAATATTATAAAGAGGAAAGATTTGTACCTATTTTTGTATGTTTGTATGTTTGTAATGAATAAACTCAAAAACTACTGTGCCGATTTCAAAAATTCTTTCACCATTAGAAAGCTACATTCACCCTGAGTAACATAGGCTATATTTATTGCTAGAAAAGATTAGACATCCACCCGTGCGAAGCCGGGACGGGCCGCTAGTATTGAATAAAATCCAAAGTTGCGGATTTCATGTTACCTCGCCCCCCGCAAAAAGTGGCAGAAAATTTTGATAGGAGAATGACACGCGTTACCCGTCCATACTATTAAATTGTCTAAGTAAACAACACACAGCAGGATCAACAGCGGAAACCATTTTCAACACTAGAAAATGAAGTCCAGCGAGCCCAGGAGATTGTAATCCATTTTGAAACCCCTAATCTACATGCTAGTACAAATTAAATCTATGAGTTAGGCAAACAACAGGTAGCACTGCTGGGGAACCCAGTAACTTTAATTAGACTGGCCTTATACACCAAAAATATATCCACACTTTTGACGTGACATCCTAACAGTTTAGACTAGTCAAATAAGCGACTCCTAAACACACGCATTTTATGACAAATACTAGATAACGAATAGTGGTGACGTCATTTTGTTGTAGTCGTTTCGTATCTTTTTAACCCCCGAAGCAAAAAGAGGGGTCTAGCATAGTTTTTTGAGGCGTGACTTTTGCGTTTGTTTGAGTGACAAAGAAGTTTGGCGGACGGCCATGTAATTAGAGACCCAGACTTAGAGGTCCCGTACATGAATGAAACTTAGTAATACGTGTATTGTAGAGTGAAACAAAACTAACAAAAAAGTAAATTGGTTGTAATCTGTAGATGTTGGGGGAAAGGTATTTATTTCTCCTTATGATACCTTTTGTAGCAAGTGTGTGAAACTCATAATCTTTCTTATTAATATAATTCACGATAATATTAAATGATAATGGAAGAAAACGAAATCACGAACTATCAGTACAACCAAGCCAAATACATTTAATAACGACCAAAAAATACCTGAGTGATAATATTCGATGAAAATAGCTGTCGTGGCTGCGTCTTGCTACTGCTTTTTGGATGAATTGTCTATTTTACTAGTAATTTCTACTTTTGAATACAGACTTTTGGAGATGTGAAAGTTATTTAAAAAAATGCCTTAATTTTTTCTGTTTATAATAATTATGACCGCCGCGCGTCGCGCGCCGTCCTGAATAGATTTTAGTTTTCGTAAAAAATGGCTGGGTCCAAAGAAGAATGGCAGATTATGTAGGAGCATTCGACCATACTCGCGATCATGTTCAGGATGCTATTGCCGCTGCCGCGCACTCTGCGCACCAGGGACCCGCAGCGTTTGCGCATCGTGGTATAAAAACAGTCCACACGATTCTCTGCGAACATACCTACCTGATGCGCTGCAGAAGCGAAGAATTAATGCCTAGAAGATTGAGTGGACTATCGAATTAGAAAATATGAGTTTCACACACTTGATACAAAAGGTATCATAAGGAGAAATACCTTTCCCCCAACTTCTACAGATTACAACTAATTTATGTTTTTGCTAGTTTTGTTTCACTCTACACGTATTACTAAGTTTCATTCATGTACGGGACCTCTAAGTCTGGGTCTCAAATGACATGGCCATCCGCCAAACTTCTTTGTCACTCAAACAAACGCAAAAGTCACGCCTCAAAAAACTATGCTAATCATGAACTTAATACAAAGACTGGACGACTTAGCACTGTTTCCATTGCTTTCATAGTAGGAAGACAAACCAGAGAATTGTATCTCTAATAATTTTCTTTTTCCAGCTACGCGCTTATTGCGACCATATTTTGAGATATTCCGTCTATCTTTTTCTTTTCACTTAGAGCTTCGTCTTTTTACGAGCTCGCCAAATGGAGCATTTTTACATTTATGACCGTTTGAGGTTCGGGCGACGAAATAGTTCTCTGCAGGGTGTAACAAAACACCCTAGTAATACAAAACACCCTAATAATACTTCACACTATCAAACTGAACAACTTTCACCATGGAGCCAACTTCGAAATCGCGAAAAACAAATCAGTAGTCCTATATTTACATTTGAGTCGAGGCAGTACTGCAGTTATGTAAGAAACAGCAGATTTTTATTTCGCGATTTCGAAATTGGCTCCGTAGTGAAAGTTGTTCAGTCTGATGGTCTGAAGCACCTCATTAAGAGTATTACTAGGGCGTTTTGTTGCACCCTGTATAATTCGACGGCCCGGTAGCACAGTCGGTAGTGAACCTGCCTGCTGTGCCGAGTGTCGCGGGTTCGAATCCCGTAAGGGTCAAATATTTGTATGATGAATATGAATATTTGTACCTGAGTCATGGATGTTTGTATCTATATATGTATTCTATATCGTTGTCCAGTCATCATAATACAAGTCCAGGCTAGATTCTGGTACTTTAAATGTGACTAGATGATTTGTGTGACATTGTCCAAGATATATATTAAATTCTGACGTCAAACTTTTTATCGTAAAGAAATACGGTATATCTTTGACAACAGTCTATCAGGACATCCTCCGATCTTTCTTCTAGCTTCATCAGGGTTCGAAATTATCAAGATAATTATTTTCTTTTTTTTTATTATTTTCACGTTGATTCTTAGTTTTGAGAGAAACTGACTAAAAGTTCTAAAATTGCAGTTTTTGTTTTAACACACTCATATCCAGACCAAACAGCACCTAGGCTTCGAAATTATAGTTTCGTATCACAATGAATAACAATTAATTGGGAAAAACAACAGAAATCAGTGGTAATAACCCTCCTTCTGGCGCAGTCGGGTAAAAATTATTTTGTGTTTGCGAGCTTCTTTTTTCACGAATTGTGATCGCAAACACACGTGACATTGCGTGCACAAGCATTTTGTTTTCTCTATCAATTTTATAATTATCAAGATAATTATCAATGATAATTGGGAACTTGCAGTTTTATATTTTTAGTTTATCATAAAGATTTAAAGCTTACATAAATATACCAAAAACAAAAATGGTAAAATACCTATGCACAAATCATTTATTTATTGCAAATCAAAAGTTGACTTTTCAAATTCCGCGCCATAACGTTCACAGCCATGACGTGACGTCACTCCTTATTCATAACGCGTGAAGAGACAAGTACAAATGAGAAGAGGATAGCAACATAGTATGTTACTGTACTCTTCTAACTAACTACTAATTGACAACCTGGCTTAAGGAGTGACGTCATTTTGCGCTGACTGGTGTTTTAAATTACGTTCCGATCCACGTAACTTATAATAGAAATATTTCGTAAAAAAATTAAAACTTC
The DNA here is from genome assembly GCA_922987775.1 of Agonopterix subpropinquella. Lineage (NCBI taxonomy): Eukaryota > Metazoa > Arthropoda > Insecta > Lepidoptera > Depressariidae > Agonopterix > Agonopterix subpropinquella. The sequence goes on along the minus strand of OV277693.1, from coordinate 1,306,385 downwards.
ACAATAAATCTTCTAGGTCTAAAATAAATCTTGAGAAATCTTTTTTAATGTGATGAGGGCGCCACTGGACTGTGATAGCCCTCTTAACTCTAGTACTAAAATAGCAGTGGATACTAACTGCGTACGACGTCGTTGTGCGTGACGGCGGGCGGGTCGTCCGCCTCCTCGTCGATGGTGAGGTCCTCGATGCCGTCCCGCTGCGCCTCCTCCTTGCAGACGGACTCGTCTCCGTTGCCCTGCGCGTTGTCGTTGGCGGGCGGCAGCGGAGGCGCGGGCGGGCTCACCCCCTCGGTCGACAGGCGCCGCGCTTTCTTCCTGCGACGCGTCGGACTCACTGAACCTTCGCGGCTGTCTACACTTTCATCTAGAACCTGGGAGGTAATAAGATAAATGTTTAGTTTTAAACTTTTAAACGGATGATCAAAAACAAGAAAGCCTAGTCAATCGCGCTAATTTTGAACGATACTACCAAAACAAAACCACAACCAAAAACGTTAGGCGCTGTCCTATTGCTATCGCTCGCGCGATCATGCGTTCGTCCGACGAAAATCATTGTACCACTGTGCGTTTAAACATACTTATATCTGCAGAATATCCTATAGAAGGTCGTGCTATCATGAGATGCGATCGAATTGTTCTATTTCTATTCAGATATAAGTATGTTTAAACAGTGGCACAATGATTGTCGTCGGACGAACGCATGATCGCGCGAGCGATGGCAATAGGACAGCGCCTTACGTTATGCACAATAGGTAACGATTTAGCGTTTTTTCGGAAGATACGTTGGAGTAACGTTCGATGTGCGTTCAATCGAATTTTCTGTATTGCGCTGTTTTTTGACAGCGTTCAAAACCAATAGCATTCCATTGGGAACGTATTTACCGCTGTCAAACGAACGTTTTTGATTTAGTTGGAGTCGAGTAACATTTGCAGTCTATTGTGAGTAGGTAGTGGTATAGAAAAGATATAGGGTAGGTGTATAAACCGTATAAAATACCGCAACTGACCCTCTGATACACAAAGTCTACGATTGGGTATCCTTAACAATAAACAAAATAAAATGAAATGATTTGGTATTTATTTTATTGTCAGGAGAACTGATTGGGTGCTGATTGCTGGCGTATTGTGGATATTCTGATTATCCTATCATCATCACCATCAGCCTACATCTCTTCATACATACATACATTATGTATAAGGTTCAAGATTTTAAGGAGATCAGAACATCAAACTGAAAAACTTTTCTATGGAACCAACATCGAAATCGTGTAAAAAAAATGTGCTGTTCCATTCATATCAAGTAGGTTTGATTAGAGATCGGATATTTGAATGCATATTTACCTAATCTTCATTTTTAGCTATAAAATTATGGAAGCGGCCTCCTAAAATTATATCTAAATAATTATCGGGATGCCATGAAAATGCAGGAATGCATTACTAATCGGATGCATAGTATGGAAGCAAATTTTTAAAATTATTTAATTTAAAAGAGAAAAAGTATTTTTTGCGTAAAATAAATCCCAGGATGCCAGGAAGTACGGGAACGCATTACTACTCGGATGCATAGTATGAAAAGAACTTCTAAAAGTTTGACAAATAATCTTATTTTTCTTAACAAAAGTGCACTCCATAATAGCCTACACCTCCGCTAATATGCATCCGATTATCAGATCTCTATTAATGATACTTTCCCTTACACCCTGAATATTTTTTCTTATATCTGCAGCATTTTTATGGTTGTGACTAAGTTATGATTACAATGTCATTTTAACCTTTTCACTACCACTGACTTCATTATATTTAGTGCCCCAACAGCCAATGACAACATGTTTTACAAATAAACTTACTATACTAAGTTTACTTTGAATTTTCTATCTCTTTTATTTTTACTTCCAACATCTTCAATTTCAGAAACTGATATCTTTGGTATCTATTTATAGCTTAACTAGTTTACCCGCGACTTCGTCTACATACCAGATTTTAAGTCAAAAAATCATAAACAAAAAAAGGTATATTTGGAGTCAGGTACACCTAAAAACCATATTGTTATCTTTTTCTTGTAAATATCTTCAATGTACACTTCGATTACAGTTTTATAATAGTTTAGATGGATTTTTGGATTCCCTATTTTTAATGTGATTTTTTTAAGATTTAGTTGACAACACTAAATATTGTTTCATTCGAATGGCAGTGAAAAGATTAATAAGGACAGTAATGAGATGGATTGATAGACAGATAAACATGCCTATCACACTCCTATTATTGAATGTGAAGCATGACTTATTATTATAATACACCAGCTTAGAGCTGACGCGTGTCTATCACTGCACTTGTTCAGTTTTTTAAGTCTATTTTGAAAATGGCTTGATTGTTCGCGGGGTCTGTTAATGACAGTATTATGATCAGTATACCCAAAAGGGTCTCATGATGTACTGCAAACCCCTCATACTATCTGTAATTAACACATGAAAGCAATAAACTATTTTGATTTGATTTTGATTTGTATTAAAGGCTTACCTGTGGCGGAGGTGAAGGTACTCTGGGCGGGTGTGCAGTGGCCTGCGCGGGGCGCGACGGTGGCCGGGAGGGCTTGTTGTCCGACAGACCCTTGATCTGCAGCGACTCGGCAGCTTTCAGCAGAGCGGCCAGCTGGTCCTGGGATATGTTCACTTCACCGCGGTACATATAGTCCATCATCGCTCTTAACTCGGCGTATTTCACATCTTTTAGGATGATTATAGGATGTTTGTCATACTGCTGTGATAGCACATTCTGTAACAAAGTTATTAATGTTGTTGACTGTATGTTTACTCTAGCTGTTTGTGAGGCAGTTTGTAAATAAATTTGTTTGATTTGAATGTGGGAATATGATTGTTGATGTCAATTCATCTATTGTTTAGTATAATATTGTAGCTGTTTTACTATATTGTCTTACTGTTTTATGATCACATGTTGTAGTAAAATCTAGAGTAAAATACATTGCTTTAATTTATGTTTGTGAGAAACAATTGAAAGTAACCTACAAATTCTGAATTCAAATGATCTACCTAAGACAGTCATTTAGTTAATCATCAATGTTAATCATTTAGCAAAATGCATAAAAACAAGTATTTATATTTTGAAAGGTAGTTATAACAACTTTCTGTTGCCAACTCATCTAATGCATCAATCTAATTGCTATCGCATGAAAGCTGCTATGAAACAACTGGAATGTTTATTAGAGCAAAACTGTGCTGCCTTGCAAGTAACTTATACACGATAGCAATTGACCCAGATTGCGCGAGCGTGTCTAAATAGTACCAACCTCGAAATAGGGACTGCATGCCGACAGGACAACTTTGTGGGCTCTCAGGGTCTGCCCTTCAGCGGCCAGGGTACAATCCACGTGAATACCCTTCTCTAATAGCGTGTCGAAAACCGACACCAGCGTCGACTGGTGGTTGTTCCACCGGAGGCAGAATTGCTGGTCGTCATCCATGGTGCCGTCTTGCCACTCGCCGCGCCCGTAGCCCTACGACACCAAACAAATCAAATCTACGTCGGAATACCACGCAGTAACTAGGCCATTAGAAAAACTTCACTAGGACACCACACGTTCCACTGAATATGATTTTCACTAGACAGGACTAAATTATCTCACCGATTCACTCCACAGGATGAGATCACGCCCCAACTTAACTAAATTAACTTTAGGGACTCGTCGTAAGCGACGCGGCACAAAGAAAATGGCCGCTTTTCCAGCGCGACAAAAAATAAAATGGCGACGAAAATTCTAAGTTTTACTATTTCCTGAGCAAACTTTTCATCGCACACACAGTCGATCCAAGTTCACGGCGTGGCTGGTGTTCAGTGAACTTTGTAAAAGTTGAAGTCAACAAAGAAACTTCTGAGAAACTTTACTTCGAAAGTTCACGAGTGGAAATTTTCAAGATGAAAACTCGAAGCAGTAAGTGAGGGCTTATCGCTTGTAATGTTCCGTCCATTGAAATCTAAATCACTTACCTTGACTATTTCATCAACAATCACGAGTTTATCACTGTTATATTTCGTTTGAAAGTAATTTAACACTGCCACATTCAATTTTAATTAGCACATTTGCACACCCGCCAGCTTTCTTGAATGAAAACAAAACTATGCTATGCTGTTGCAAGGCAAGTTTAGAGAAAGGCACCTCTACAAAACCCAAACGACAAACGAACCGAACGAAGTACAAGTTGCAAGCAGCAAGCGACGCGTCTGACCCAAAATAAGCTCCTTCAGTGTTGCCATTAGTAAATATTAGAAAGCTTGAAAAAATATCATTTTACAATACAATACAGCATTATTTAACAAGAAAGTACATTTCTTTTAGTATAATATTTGATACGTTAATTATTTTTATTAAAAACAATTGAAAAATAGCAACAAAAACGCACTTGTTTACTTTTCAAATGATTTGTCCTTGACCTACTTTTAGTTCGATTATCTCGTGATCACTTGATTATATTCTATTCTAACTAAAATTATGTATTTTTTTTTCAAAGCAATACCTTATTTATTAGGTTTAAGATATATAGTAAAAAAACGGTAAAATTCTAACAAGCATTTAGTTGCCTGATAGAAAAATTTTACATTGCTATTTTAAACACAACGCCATCTAATGGATGATGAAAGTATCATCGAACAATGTCGATTGTGAGTTTGTGACCCAACGTCAAATGGATAGAAGTCGTTTGATCGACGACGCGACGTAACAAACTAAAGTAAGTTAACATTTTAAACTTTACGGGTGCTAATAAATTCTTCGTACAATAATTTTACGAGACCCTAGTATGATTTCTCTACTCGCGCACGAGCGCACGACGCGCCTTTGCTGCATAGAAAATGACCACCTCCCGCTCTTTTTCAGAGAGCCAACATCGCGTGTCGCTCTTGCCGCGACAAAGTAGTATGGAAAAACGTGTATAAGTATGTAGAGAAATCATACTAGAGGGCAGGTTTTTTTTTTTTTTGTGGTATGTTTGTGGCATTAAGATTTTTACGTTTTCTTACATCATTTTGTGATTGCTATTTAAACTATTAAAAACTATTTATAACTGCTTCAACCATAATGCTATAATTGAATTTATGTCTCTTATTTTTACCGGATTGCACTAGGAGAGTTATATGTATATATATTTTTTTTCTAAGTTAATAATCTTGTGTTTTGTGGTGGTGTGTTATGAAAACCTCGGTGCGCGAGTAGCCCGACTCGCGCTTGACCGGTTTTTTATGGTTTTCTTAATAATTTATTTTTCTTCGTTGTTAGAGATAGAAAAACTAAACATAATTAGGTATCTCTACAAATTGCGCAGCATGTTCGTGCGGATTCGAATCATGTTGCTTTGCTTTTTCTCTAGTCTAGATTATACCCTAGTGGGCAATACTAGTTATAATTATAATTAGTTTATTTCAAACTGCCTCCGTGGTCTAATGGTTTAGAGAATTGGCTCTCGACCCGGAGGTCGTGGGTTCGATTCCCACGGGGGACACCTAGTGATATGTCACTTTGTGCGTTTTTCCCAGTTGGTTAGGACATTGCAGACTGAATCACCTGATTGTTCGAAAAGAAAAATGATTCCATGCTTCGGATGGCACGTTAAGCCGTTGGTCCCGGCTACTATCTCTGGTGGTAGTAGTCGTTACATAAAAACCACGTCAGAGGCCAACACGTAAAACTCTGACACAGGGCTCTGCCCACACGATAAGAAGAAGAAGTAATTATAATTTATATACCTATTTTGGATTCACGACATTAGGTATTTTACGGAGAAAATATTTTTTGTCTTCTATTTATTCTTTACCTCTCGTAGGTATGCCGGGAATTACACAGACAATTGTGTCTGTAATTCCCGGATCCGCGCGACGAAATTTATTTCTATTGAGAAATCAATTGTTATCGTCGCGCGGATCCGCGTTCCGGCATCTTTGTTACGCTCCATATATAGGTATATGTATTTAATTAGATAATTAGTTTAAGTTATCTTGAACATAATATTATGGGAAGTGGTAGGTACTTCAAATTCCATTATATTGAAAAGATAAAACCTATTTGCCAGTCCCTGTGATAGAACTGTCGCTTCGTTATAAAAATCAATAGCATTAGTAACTTCGTACAAACGAATTATACGAATCTCGTTGTGTGCGTCGCAGGCTTTCAGTGTGCGGAAACAAAAAAAAACCACGAGCCAAATTCTTGTAATAAAAATCAATCGGAGCGGAGAGAGAAGGCGCCGCGCGGGGCGCCGACTGGTCGGGCGCCGCGTGGGAGGGCCTCCCTCTCTGCCTCCATGACCTGCATACCTACACGCGCTATAGTGCATCTACCCTCCTCCCGGCGTGACTTATGCCGGGATTTTTTCTCTATTTTATGTCTATTCGTAAACATAGAACTTTTTTCGAGACTATAATCTTTAAGATCTTTCTTTGATATGTTTTAATATTATGATTTGGTTTGGTTTTGGTTTCAACTGGTTTCAAACTTTATTCAATTCCAGACTGCGATGCGACAGAGTCCTACATGGCGCCGCGCCGCTCGGCCCCGGTTCCCGGCAAAAAGGCGTTTGTTTTTATTTCTTTGGCGCGGAAAAAAATCAGCACGCGCCCGCCCTGCACCTCCTAAACATGCGCCACGCAGCGACGCAGACTCGGCCGGGTGTGTGCCGAATTCACTTTCATTTGCGACATCTCATCGTCTCCCGAAGGTCACCGTGCAGTGGAGGGCACTGTCCCGCGGTCGTGGAATCCGCGGTGCATGTGTGGTACGGGCGAGTGCTTGCGGCGGCCTCCGCTGACCGACTAGGTGAGTTGAGTGGATTTCGCGCCCTCGTCTTCGTCGATTTCGCTTCCCTCGCGTTTATCAGCTCCGTTTTACACTGTCCTTCGCCTTGTTGGGGAAGATGGTGAAAGTGAAATATGTTTTCGTATCTCGCGGTGTGCCTGAATCGCGCAGACGTGCGGAGTGTCCGCTACCTCCTCGAATAGAGCTATATGAGGAGCGACGTGAGAGGGTTAAACCGCGCAACTTTTCATTCACTACTCTTCTCTTCCTTCAGCAGGTGGTAGTGTAATATATGCGCTAGTGCCGTTTCTTAAAGTTTTTTCTAGTATGAACAATCTCTTATCTATAAAGTTTTGAATTCTATTGGCGGGGTTTTCATTTAAATATAAACTTTTAACTCATCTTAGAATGTAGAATGACTATGGTAAGCTGTGTATATGTATTCCAATGAAAAACAAACAGAATTAAAAAACCCCCAGAGACGTTTTGCCTCGTGCTAACGATAGAAAGAGAGGGATTCAGCTTCGCACTCTTCATTTGTGCACCAATCGAGAAAAAATTCAATAAAGCTCGCTTCCTTTTGTCTAATTGCCTATGTAAACCTACTTATATTATGCCGATTGTTCGATTCCAGCGACATTTAGAGGGAAAATGGAGCATTTCGTTGTTGTTTCGTCGTCTAAAGACGTTTCTTTAAGCAAATATTCGCATTCTAATTGGTTTCTTATAAGTTATGTATGAGAGATGTCGAGTGAAAGTTTGTTTTTCTAAGACACGGGGCTTAAGATAAGTTTTCTAAGTCAAGAGAACAAAGTTTCAGTTTACTTCAAAAATACTGCGACATATTTTGTAATAACATAATACCTATTAATATTGTTCTCAAAAGGAAATGCCCGGCAACGGACTGTTTCAAGTAAAATGCGAGCCGACATCAGAAGACGAAAACAGTAATTCGCAATTTACGCACATTTATTTTAGTAATCAGGTAAATTATATTTTTAAGTATATTTTTGTTAACAATGTAGTTAGAAGCAACTTGTGTTTTTGTAGTTTGTACTAAGCAATTTTTCGACATCGAAAACAAAACGAAACAAACTATTGGTACATAATTATTTAAAAAATCACAAATGTTTTCTTTTTGACTTATGTAGTTTTAGCGCAGCAGTGGTTTTGTTTTCGTTCTTTTATCTTGTTATTCGTTTAATTCTTATTTTTATTTGAGTAAAAGTACTATTGAAGTACCATATCATTTTCTGTCCCTTAATTATTTAATTTTTCATTTTAGTTAGGTAGGTTAGTTACGGAAACTATGAGTAAAATATTTTTTTTCTAAATGTTAAAATTTCTTTTAGCTTTCGTCTGAACTCCGTCCTGTGAAATTAGAGCCGGATTGTCGAAGCAACGAAAATGTACCCTCCGATATTTTGCATCATCTACAGGTAGGTAAATTAAAAAATACATTTTTTTTTTTAATTCAGTTCTCCTTTGATTCTGCAATCCAGCCAGGGTCGTACTTAGGACTTGCTTGTCTTGGGGCGCAAATTATTACTAAGGAGTTTTTGATGGCTCTAGTAAAACATAGTTCAACATGCTGCGATAGGTGGCGTTGCCGTGAGTTGGATGCGAAGACGGTAGGTAATTTAGGCAAAAAAATGTTATTTAATATCTACAAGGTTGCTCAAAATGTCAACAGCTAAGCAGGTATTGGTACTTATCTATATGTGAATTTCTGAACAGTACCTAAGCTAGACCGCTTTGCACTGCCAATGAATTACAGAAAACACGTTGCGAAGTAGCCATAATACAATTTTGTCTGTAAATAGTACCTAATTACTCGACACTTTTTAGCATCATTCAACGTCGAATTTAAGAGAGAGAAAAAAGTGCCCCAATTAAGAATATAACAATTTAAAACTGACTCTGTTGACCAAATTTTTGTTAAGTAGTAGGTATCTATACTTTGATAGCAAGAATCCTGTTGTAGAATCAACAGAATAAACTAGCTAGATGATGCTCTTAGGGTGGGCTGGAGGTACTCGCGCCGGCCGGGCCGGCGGCGACGCCGGTGCGCGTGAAGGCGGAGCGAGAAACCGCAGCTACGCCGCCCGCCATGCTCGAGGTGCTCCAGTCCGCGCCCAACGCTAACTCTACCAAGGTTACAATAAACAATAATATATCACACACAATATCTGATCAGCCTAGCTAGTACGCCAACCCGCGATAGCCGTGATACGGCTATATCACGTCTTTTATCTCGCTCGTTTGCGCGCGAACAAACGAGATAAAAGACGTTATATAGCCGTATCACGGCTATAGCGGGTTGGCGTACTAGCTAGGCTGATGTGTTTTTAGAGGATCAAAGTTTCAATATTATTAGACAAAATATAGCAGTTTTGATAGTTTTGCTTCTGGATTGAATTGAATATCACTGGTTGTCACTTAGAAGGCAGCTCTTATTTTGTGTATGTAATTCTAATAGAGACTTTTTGGGATAGCACTTCAAACTAAAACTGTAAAAATGATTCATTCATGCATAGATTTATATATTACTAGCGTAAGGATAGGCCCGTCAGAATATTTTACAAAAACCTTCTTCATAGAAACAAAAATTTGCGCCATCTGTCATAACTCGTATACAAACTATATCGTGTCATATATTTGTAGTGCTCTAAATTGACATTTTTCCTTGCATTTTAGAGCCAACGAACTGGGGACAATAGTCAAGCTCATAGGCCATGTCCTTACGCTAGTAATATATATGTCTTTGCATTCATGACTGATTCATGTCGATCCAATATTTGTGTCTAATGATCCGAACTTTCAAAGGGTTGTAATGTAAGGATATGATCAGCAGGTTTTTTAATTGACTTTCGCTGTCCACTTTATGGCCAGGTTATTTATTATTATTACGTAGATTACAATGAAAACTTAATAACAATGAATCCCGCAAAACTAATTGCTCGGTTTGTCCACAGAATAAGACAGTAATCTATCTTCATACAATGATGCCAAACGCGGCGTACGCCTCGTAGCACGCACACACTGACAATATCTCCGCGTAGCCCCGTCTAGCGCATTCTTATCAGTCTGTCATATTTTCAGTGTGTGCGTGCTACGAGGCGTACGTACTGGCGAGCACACAAACAAGATGCGTTTGGTACCACTGTATGAAGATAGATTACTGTCTTATACTGTGGTTTGTCTGTGGGAGCTACAATCACGCTCAAGCTATTAACTTCTTAATTTATCTAAAAGGTAACTACAGCGAACGTTGCAATACAAACGTTGCACTAATTGCCCATGTTTGAAAGCAGGGTTCCACGTTGCTGGACCGTCACATGGCGATGCTAAGTGCAACCGAAGTGCCTGACTCCACTGACTTCATGCCGCTGCTGGCAGTCAAAGATGAACCTGTCTCTGAAGGGGGTTAGTACCTATAATAAAACATTCTTATTGAAAATGTTTTAATATCTATATTTTATTGTATCATCAGTTAGGTTAGAGAATATGACAATGTTAAGCACTTCTTCTCATTTTGTTTCTTTGATTTCTGCCTGATACTAGTAGTGTATCAATCTTCATACTTGTAACTTTTCTTTATTGCCTTGAAGATAGTAAAACTCACGTTTTCTTGGTAAAACATGGAGGGATAGTAGACCTAATAGTAGTACTCTTAAAGACTCCACCAAATCGCCTTGGAACCGCGTCGTGGTAGAATGTTACCCACTTCCTGCATCCCTGATGCTGCATGTGCGGAAGCCAAGTGCCCTGCAGGGCGAGTATCACCTAATAAGTAATTCAAAAAACAGTATTTGGATGAGTCTGTTGGTTTCAGAGCAACAGACGCAGAGCGGGGACGACACGAGCGACTCGTCGACGCCAAACGACGCGCTGCGCGCGCCCGGCGCCACGCTCGTGGGGCCCAAGAGCTGGACCCAGCGCGACATGGACAACGCGCTCGAAGCGCTACGGAAACACAATATGAGCCTCACTAAGGTTAGGGTTGGTGCTTTGCTTTATGTAGCACCCCTATTTGATATAATATATGAACCGAATTATACTGTTTTTAATTTTCCTGTACCAACCTAGTCGATACTTAGGTATGTTACGTTCTATTCCACAGTAAAAATTACAATGAAGGTAGGTAGATAAACACCTACCTTCATTGTACCTACCTGTCCCTGATTCCAAATCACCAATTTTTGGATTTTTTGTATGTCTGTTTGTTTGTTTGGGTGTTTGTTTGTTCGAGTATCACGCAAAAACTACTGAACCTATTTTGATGAAACTTTTTTGTTTGATAACTTATCATCTGACTTAAAATCTGGTATATAATTTATGCGGACGAAGTCGCGGGTAAAAGCTCGTATCTAAACTATTATAAAACTGTAACAGAAGGGTGTCTGTACATTGAAGATATTAACAAAAAAAAAGTTACGATTGGTTTTAAGGTGTCCCTGATTCCAAATCACCAATTTTTGGATTTCTGTTTGTTTGTTTGTGTGTTTGTTTGTTTGTTTGAACGAGCATCACGCAAAAACTACTGAACCGATTTCTATGAAACTTTTTTTGTTTGATAGCTTATGATCTGACTTAAAATCTGGTATATAATTTGTGCGGACGAAGTCGCGGGTAAATGCTCGTCGCTTATAATGTCGGTAGGCATCGGCGATGTTCGGCATCCCGTCCACGACGCTGTGGCAGCGCGCCCACCGGCTCGGCATCGACACGCCGAAGAAGGAGGGCGCCGCCAAGTCGTGGAGCGAGGACGACCTGCGGCGGGCCCTGCACGCGCTGCGGGCCGGCGCCATCTCCGCCAACAAGGCTAGTAAGGCTTACGGTGAGTGCTCATTGTTTTTCGACTAGTTTGATAACAAAGTGCAAGCTGCTGCAACTTTATACCTATTCGCTTAAAAAGCGCACGCTGCGCAGAAAGACGTCGTTCGGTGTCGTTGTGGTCGTTTTTTAATATCTTGCATGCCTCCAATTTGCAATGTCCCAATCAATAGGGTTCATGTACGCACGGCGACACATCAAGCTATACAAAACCAAAATAAGCTGGCCGCGCGTAGGCCACGTAGTAAATAACGTCGCGCGGCCAGCTTATGTTGGTTTTGTACAGCTTGATGTGTCGCCATATGTCGGCTATTGAATTGAATTGTTTAAGAATATTTGTGTTGTGGAAGATATAGCTATTTATTTGCTGTATTTCTGTTCTATTTCTATGTATAATTCCTGAAGATAGAATTTGTAGTAAGAGTATTGCAATCAATCTCTTCATTAAAGATACGATTTACGATTACAGGCATTCCGAGCAGCACGCTGTACAAGATAGCGCGGCGCGAGGGCATCCGTCTCGCGGCGCCGTTCAACGCGGCGCCCACCGCCTGGCGCCGCGCCGACCTCTCGCGCGCTCTCCACGCTATCCGCGCCGGCGCCGCCTCCGTACAGCGCGCCGCCTCGCTGTTCGGCATACCCACCGGTACTGTGTACTGTACCTACTACTACTGTGCACTGTACTGTACTAGTGTACTGACGACATCCGCGCCGGCGCCGCCTCCGTACAGCGCGCCGCCTCCGTACAGCGCGCCGCCTCGCTGTTCGGCATACCCACCGGTACTGTACTATATTGTACTGAACTATGGGCGTCGCCAAGGGGAGGCAGGGAGTGGCAGCCCCCCTTAGAGATTCGAACAAAAGACAATGCGGGCTTAGGTGGCGCCTTATTTTTCGCCGTTGTTTTTGGCGCGGCCAGCAACCAAACTTGAATATTTTATTTCGGAATGAAGTAACAAACAAAACTTATTAACATGTATCTCCGTATATATATCTCCTATATTATATGTCCTATATTATATCTCCGTTCGGACTGAGTTTAGGGATCTAAACTCAGTCCGAACGGAGATATAAAGGCTTGAAGTTGAAAATATTACCATTACGTGCACTTCAAGCCTTTATATCTCAGTTCGAACTGAGTTCCGAGATATTTGTGAGTACAAGTTTTGTTTTTAACTTTATTCTGAACTATAATATTCAAGTTTGATTAATGGCCGCGCTAAAAAAAGAAAAAAGGCGCCATTTTTAGGCATAGGCTTTTAGTGGAATGTCAATTCGCTCCTGGTTTTTCATGCTATTGCAACAATTTGTTGTTTTAGATTGTTTTACAGCGACCTAGATTGACTTAATCATAGTAAAATTTCGACCTAGCTCGATGGTAATTGAAATTACCTATTAAAAATGAATCATGTATGTCTCAGGAACATTGTACGGGCGTTGCAAACGAGAAGGTATTGAGTTGTCTCGCTCCAACCCCACGCCATGGTCCGAGGATGCCATGGGAGAAGCATTAGAAGCTGTGAGGTAAAAAACATTGAGCTAAACTATAAATTTAGATATACACCTACCCAATTTTAAATTCAATAAGTTCCTAAACGTCATAATCATAATTTTAGGCATCAGTAGGTAACTAATGCAATTATAACAATTGCCTACATACTATAAGTTACTACTATAATACTACTATACTATAGTTAATACCTTACTTACCTACTTCAAAATTGAATCATTGATAATAGCTTCATCTTTACTCATCAAAATTCCACAAAGTTAACTAAACTAAATATCTCCCCGATATAGAATGACTATTGATTTCATAGAAGGACTATTTCTCTAAAATCTTTGAATGCAAATTTTCCAGAGTGGGCCAGATGTCCATCAACCAGGCAGCAATCCACTACAACCTGCCGTACTCCTCGCTGTATGGACGATTCAAAAGATGCAAGTACCCTCCTCAGGTAAACAATATCTCATCTAATATCTAGGAACTAGCTGTTCTCAAATATTTTTTGATTAGAATCAATCCCACCGCGTGATTTCTTACCACGACATTCCATGTTCTATCTGCCTTTTACTTATATTTTGTTTTATAATATAATTGCAGGAACACCAACCTCAGCAAGACATGCAGAAACCCAACGAAATGGAAACCCATCACATACAAGAATTAAACTACTACCCTCCGATGCCGTCCCACACAGTGCACCACCACCCCGAGCCAGAGCCTCTCATACAAACATACATGCCCATGAATGAGCAAGAGACTATGCATGGTAACTATATGCAGGAACATTATAGTGGACAGATGTATTATGCTCAGAGCTGTAATATGGCAAGTTGAGGGTTCGAAGCCTCCCAAAACGAGGCCCCTTGACACTGTGCTTTTTGAGGTTATTGCAGGCTGTGGGGTTAAGTTTAAGTAGGTAGCTTGTCAGACTTCAATCAATCAATCAATCAAAATTATTTATTTGTATATCACAGGTAATACAGAGGTAGAATAAACTTTGACAATAGTCGGATTTCCGCTGTGATCCGCCCAAGGGCGGATCCAGGGGGGGGGGGGGGGGGGGGCAGGGGGCCATGGCCCCCCCCACGGACCTCTGCGGATTGCATTGAATTTCGAGGCTGAGTAATGACGGCACTTTACTAGGGCATAGATTGATTGAGCTCTGTCCATAACCAATTCGTAGAGCGGAAAAAATTTGAGCTCGCTTCGCTCGCTCTATGTTTCTGTTTTAATTATTGTACCTGTGTAGGTACAATAATTAAAACAAGGCTGTGGTCAGCAATCTTTAGGATTATAGACATAATATAATCCTAAAGAATTAACAGCAAACCGGGGAACACGCCCCGGGCGGCAGGTTTAGGGGGCGCCAAAATCAAGATGGAAAAAAAATATTGCATCGACTTGTGAATTTTGCAAAAAAATCTCGTGCTCGCTTCGCTCGTTCCTGATTTCAGACATCTCATTATATTGCAGTGACGAAATCTCGAGCTTGTTTCGCTCGCTCTTGGTTTAAGATCGTATTGCAGTCATCCCATTATATTGCAGTGAAATCTCGAGCTCGCTTCGCTCGCTCTTGGTTTTAGATCTTATTGCAGTCATCTCATTATATTTCATTGAAATATCGAGCTCGCTTCGCTCGCTCTTGGTTTTTTTGTTGTATTGAAATTACCTATCGCAAAATTCGATCATATTGCGAATTTCTGACTCGACCTAATCATATTGCAGTAAAATCTCGAGCTTGCTTCGCTCGCTCTTGGTTTTAGGTCTTATTGCAGTCATCTCATTATATTTCAGTGAAATATCGAGCTCGCTTCGCTCGCTCTTGGTTTTTTGTTGTATTGAAATTACCTATCGCAAAATTCGATCATATTGCGAATTTCTGACTCGACCTAATCATATTGCAGTAAAATCTCGAGCTCGCTTCGCTCGCTCTTGGTTTTAGGTCTTATTGCAGTCATCTCATTATATTTCAGTGAAATATCGAGCTCGCTTCGCTCGCTCTTGGTTTTTTTGTTGTATTGAAATTACCTATCGCAGAATTCGATCATATTGCGAATTTCTGACTCGACCTAATCATATTGCAGTAAAATCTCGAGCTCGCTTCGCTCGCTCTATGTTGAACGTTTTATTGCAACCACTCAACCTGGACCTGGCCTCCCTAAGAAAAAATGATTACTACACTGTTGTAGAGGAGGCGCGGCGCCAATCTCATGTTTTTGCCCCGCCTCGGAAAAATCGTAGATCCGGGGCTGATTGTTTTAGTTTTCTATGTATGTATACAAGACGTCTCGGGTCTGTGTCTCTAACTTAATTTTTTTATATCTTAATACGTGGCCTGAGTCGGCCGAGGGCCCCCCCCAATATGAAATCCTGGATCCGCCCTTGGATCCGCCAACAGGCATACAAAACGAAGAACAGTTCAGTAATTAACATTAATAAAACAAAGTTCTGATTTGAATTACATACAATAAATTTTAAAATGTCAACGGTCTATAACCAATAAAAGATCGTAATCATGCATAAAATTAATAACTAAAAGATTAAATATGTCAAAACAAATTACATTAAATATTGATCAGTGTCATCTAAAAATTCCTTAATTGTGTAAAAAGTCTTGTGAATGAGGTAGTCAAAAAGTTGATTCTTAAACTCCACGTAGTTATTACGGTTCCGTATATATTTAGGTAATTTATTGTATATTTTGGGGGCCATTGCAAATACACTATTATTAAACAGAGCCGTTTTGCTAGATGTGGTACATAGTTGATCGCAGCGACGTGCGCTCGTTACTTTGTTAAACATGTTGGGGTACCTTTTGACAAATAGTACAATCTCATATATGTACAGTGACGGTACAGTTAATATCTTAAGTTTCTTAAAATGTGGTCTGCAGCTATCTATCATTTTCAGGCCACAGATTGCCCCTATACATCGTTTCTGTGCTAAGAATGTACGCTCTTTATTCGTGGCATTACCCCAGAAGATAATTCCGTATCTTAGTCTCGATGCAACGTAACCATGATATGCTGTTAGGAGAGCTTTTTGATGCACAACCTTTGTTAACATTCGTAATGCATATGCAAACTGAACAACCTTATTTGCTACAAACTCTATGTGTGTCTGCCATTTCATGTTATTGTCGATATATAGACCTAAGAATTTTGCGGTAGTTGTTTCACAGACTTCCTTATCCTCATAAACTATCCCAGCGCATAGAGGTTGGTTCGTTCTTTGTCTGAAGTTCATTATTTTCGTTTTCTTTAAATTTATTTGTAAATTGTTAGCCTTAAGCCTTAGCCAAGTTATATATTACAGTGCAATCGTCTGCGAATAGTATTATTGGATTCTTCGTTGATTGAGAAATATCATTAATGTATATAAGGAACAATAAAGGGCCAAGAACACTGCCCTGAGGCATACCGTGAGTTGCAATTCTCTCAGAAGATGTGTATTCTTTGACTACTTTTGTTTTTGTACTTAGTTTGTTTATTCTAGTAATTTGTGTTCTATTTGCAAGGTAAGACTTCAACAAATTTAGAGAGTTTCCTCGAATACCATAAACCTCCAATTTATTTAGCAGCGTGCTGTGCCTTACATAATCGAATGCCTTGGTCATATCAAGGTACATCGCTAAAACCGGTTTAGTGCTGTCCATCCTAGTGTAAACCTTATCCAGAAAGTCATAGATGGCTGAGTCAATTGATTTCTTTTTCCGAAATCCCTTTTGTTCGTCAATTAATATTTTATTTGTTTCAAAGTAGTCATATAGATTATTAAATATCACTTTCTCAGCAATCTTCGATAATACTGGAATTAGAGCTATAGGTCTATAATTCTTAATGTCATTTTTATCGTCTTTTTTATGAGTAGGTATTATAATATTGGTTTTTAAAATTGACGGAAATACACCTTGTTCCAAGCAAAGATTTAGACTGTAGCTTATTATAGGAGATATCAAGTATCTAACATATTTTATCACTTTAGTAGAGATGCTATCGAATCCGGTACTGTGCGTATTCTTCAAATTTTCTATGATGGAGCATATCTCTTCAGGGTCAGTGGGTTTCATGAAGATAGATTTATATTGGTTATACGTGCATGTTTGTCGACTGGTCTTGTGTATTTCTTGCGGTGACTGTACCTGATCTATACAATAATCATTAAAGATTTGCGCTATTTGTGACGGATATGTAATACAAGCTCCATCTACAATTAGTTGGTTAATACTTTCTTTCGGAAGACTTTGTTTATTATTATTTATGATATCCCATGTTGCCTTTGATTTATTTGTCGACTTAAGGATGAAGTTACTATTCTGAGACTTTTGTGTCAATTTAATGATTCTAGAGTATCTCCTTGCATAGATTTTAAAAGTTGTCTTATCATGGGTACTCTTTGATAACCTGTAATTCCATAGAAAGTCTCGCTTACGTTTACTACATTTCTTAATGCCTTGTGATATCCACTTTGGCTTAACTTTTGTAGAGTTTTTTATTCGTACTACCGGAAAACACAAGTCATAAAAAAGCTTAAACAAGTCAAAGAAATTTGTAAAAGCATTATCTGCATCTGTTGCGTCAAGTACCTCCCTAAAAGAAAGTTTTTCAATAATTTCGCCGAATCTTATCAAATTTTCCTTACAGTAGTCTCGTCTCATAGAATACCAGTGATTATAAATAAAGGTTTTCTTAACTGGACATGTCATCAGTTGAGCTTTGTGATCTGAGATAGCAAGTTCCAGTAATTCGGTCTTTCCCCCTCGGACGTTATGAATTATATTGTCTAGACAAGTTCCGCTGCTAGGCCGAGTGGGCTCTCTAACAGACACTTTGAGATTATAACTCCGAATTATTTCTTCAAATTCTATTGAGTATTTAGTTTTTTTTAGTAGATCGATGTTGAAGTCCCCACAGATTATAAGTTTTCTATTGGTTGTTCCCACAAGTATGCTCAGAAGATTATTAAAATTGCTGGCAAATATACCGAAGTAGTGAGCGGCATTTTTACTTTTAGGTACTCTATATATACATAGTATTATCAGCTTGTGGTCTACCAACTCTATTGAACAGCACTCTATAATGTTAGGTACGTTAAATTTTGATACTAAATCTAATACTTTAAAGTTTAGGGCATTTCGCACTAATATACAGGAGCCGCCGTTCCTGTTTTCTCTCGCAGAGTATGCAGCCAGCGTAAAGTTAGGTATTGTTAAACAATGAACGTCTTCTGGTTTCATATTATGTTCTGTGAAGCATAAAATGTCTGTTCGTTTACCGCTTTGCTCTATGTCATCCAAGCACACTGTAAATATATCAGATTTAGAGATTAAGCCTGCAATATTTTGATGCAGTATATAAATTGAGTTATACACGAAAGAAATCCTGTCCACTTTGATTGCCGGTCAACAACTGAGTCGATTCAGTTTGTGCAGTATTACCTTTAGTTATGTTATTAATTAATTCAACCAAGCTATTAAAAATGATCGCAAATGCCCGTCTATTTATGGAACCTTTTCGGTAGTCAAACATGTATGATGAATATTCTAAGTTTTTGCTAGAGTCAAGAATATAAGCATATTGGTATTTAAGGTTATCTAGATACAATAATTGATTAAAAGTCTCTATCCTGCAGTTAAAAAGATCAACATATCGACAACACTTATAGGTAGGTGAGCAAATTATTACATTTGTGTGTTGAACCTTTTGAATTTCGGTTCTTATATACTCGACTTTTACAGAATAATTTTCTGACACTGAAAAATCTTGTTCCCCTATGAAAATTACACAATAGTCATCAAGAGTAAAATTTTCTAGTTTTTTCTCTATGTCCTTAAAAAGTACAGCAATACCTACGCCTGGAGTGAGGTAATGACAAATTTGTGTATTATCAAAGTTTCGGGTAGCTATATTCAATATTTTGTTTTTCGAGTCATTACTAATAAGGCAAGTTTATTTTTTTCTTCCCGAACAGCTTCAGTAGTCTGAGTTCCTGTTGTTTTGCAAAGATTGGCATCCTCTTGGTTCTTGCTAGTTTTCCTCTCTTCGTCCGTTTTCGGCACCATTTCCTGCACCATAATATCCTGGTTTTGTAACTTCGGACTCTCACCATCAACCGCCTGAGTGTTAAGCTCATTAAAGCTGGAATCATGTTGATCGATTCTACTCAAGTCGAATGTGTTTTCCCTGTGGCTCTTACTTGCCTTACTCTGAGAACCCTTTGAGTCAAACTTGCATAATGTTTTTAATAAGGCAATAGTGTTGCTGTTGTTAATTAAACTTTTTTTCAATGTGAAGTTTTCAGATAGGAGGTTTTCTATTTCACTCTCGGCTGACATTAATTCATCTTGTAATTTAGAAACCTTTTTCTCTAGCTCTTCTAGCTTGTCATGATAATTTAACTTAAGATCTGGGCAGCTCCGGTTACAAGTATCTTCCAGGATTTGCTCCGCGGTAGTGTTTGGAGATAAATCTTCTTGTTGGTCTTCAATGGATATCAAATCGAAGGAATTTCTATCTGGTGTGTTTTGCTGATTATATTTAGTCCGTAAGGTAACATTATCGTTCCTTCTGCTGGGATTAAGTGATGCGGGTGAAGGTACAGTGGGCGTTGAGGTTTTCCGATTTATATCTCGAGATTTAACATGACACTGCGGACAGGACCAATTAGTTTTCCTTTCCCGTGTCATTAAGTAGTATATCTTCTCGTTGATTGTTACGCACTGGGGATGGTAATCACGTTTGCAGATAGAGCAGTGTAGACATTGTCTAGTTCGGATATCTTTCTTGCATTCGCCACATTTTTTACTTGCCGTGCTCTTGTTTTCCGTTGAAGTTGACATTTTTGGAGCTTAATCAATTATTTGAAGCTCCAATATTCATACAAGCTCCTTCCACCAATATACCTAATGTTCGTTATATTATACCACCAGCGCCCTCTATTGTTGAGTAGCAGTAGGTTTTGAATGCCGGTCTGACTAGGTATCGAACGAATAGGTGGTAGTACTGTAATTTTCCGTAAGATGGCGCTATTGTTTCGTAGGAAGATGACTTGATGATTTTGAATTATTTAACGTCTGTTCAATCACTAATAAGTCAATTTTTCGATCGTTTACTCACAGTTATATAGTAATGTCCTCCAAATTTGATTGATAGGTGTGAGATGATGTGAATGCACACGTATTATTGAGATGCTATGGGAAATATTTTGCCTAAATTCAGTTCACTGATTGTATTCACTATTCTTGGTTTTTTGGTTCAAGGAATGTAACAATATCACATATAACATTTGTACTCGGTTTTTGGATCAAAAACTACACATTTATTACGAATTTAAGACATTATTTGCAAGATATACATTTTAAAAATTTTATAAACACAGAACAGCTGTTTACTACTACGCCACCTAGCGGAAGCCCAACTTTAGAAACGCTTTCTTTGAATTTTTTACAAATTAATTGGGGAGAAAAAAGTTAACGATCGTGAAATATCTTGTGCTCATTCTAATGTTGTGCCACACTAAATACCGCAGATAAGTTTTTCTTTGTGTTACAATGTGTGTAGATGCAAGCAAATTTTTTTTTAATTCTGGCCTATTAATGTACCTATGTACACACGGCGACACATCAAGCTATACGAAACCAAAATAAGTAGGACGAGTCATTACTCGCGATTAACGTCACGCGACCAGGAGCCCGATTGCGCTAAGTTAAAACATCGAAGTTAATATATTCTTATCCAATTACAGTTCTAATCACATTGCAATCCAATTTATATTCAACTGTGCTGAATTCCGCACCGCGCTAAACTCTATGTGACTGACAGCCCTTAACGTCTGAGCGATCTGTCAAAACGGCTCTAACGGCTGTCATGAGCTGTACCGCGACTAGCGCAATACCAAATGTGTCAAAAGTTATGGTTCGTACGTAGTCCAATAACGGTTCAATCACTTAATATTTACCGCGATTGCAGCCCAGCTTATACTGGTTTGCTATCTGGTTTGCTATAGCTTGATGTGTCGCCGTGTGCACTTATAATAACGCAGATTATATCGGTAATATAGCGCCCCTTCGTAGTATCGAAAACAGCGCCCTTATCTACCTTTCTGAATCTGGTCCTGCTTTTAAAGTTAAATTATATTGTTTTGCTCATTTTAACAATATAAATCTAATAATGAAGAATAAACTGGACAAGTCTATGGATTGGTACGATAAAAGTTTTTCAGAAATGGGCAAATGAAATGAATATTTTTGCATTTATGCGCAAAGATTATTCGCTGTAAAGATTCTCCAAGATAATAGCAATTTTAGATTAAAATATTATAAGGAATAAAATATACGTAATGCGAAGGACTTCCCATAATAATTATATTATACTTAATCTAATGTACTTATAAACTAGTTGTCCAGTTCAAAGATTTCTTAATCTGTTAATATTTTTATATAAACATGTTTTTTGAGTATTATCTTGTAGTTGTAGCTGACAAATTATTGTAAAATCTCGTCAATTTAAGTATGAATAAGATGATGTTAAAATTGCTGGCATTTTGGTAAGTAAGTAACTTAAGCAATAAATACCAAAGTAATTCACTTAAGATACGTACTATCGTGTTCCGATTTATGTTGCAATTAATACCTAGGTGCCATAGGTAGGTACGCATTAAAACTTTGTTAACTACTTAATTACCTAATTATTTAAACGAAAATTTGTTCTACAAAATGTAGGTACAAAATATTCAACATTTCTTACATAGTACCATTGGTTATCTATCACGTCACGTCAAATTGCACAAACCGGAGGTCCTAGGTTCGAATCCCGGTCGGACCTTGGATGTTTTATGTTTGTGTAATTTTTTTCTGTTTTTCATTGTAGCTTTAAATTAAAATTAGGGATGCAACGATTCGGCCATTACGATTACGATATTAATCGTTATTTATTACGATAACCGATGCATTACGATTATTTAAACAAATTTAGTGGAGATTATCCTCAGAATGAGTTCTCATAGTGTTTCTTTGCATTCCAATGAAAGTTAAATAAAAAAAAATGTTTTTAAATTCCATTAAAATTCCAAGATTTTGTAACTTTTAACTACTAATTTGAGATCAAAGTCAAAGGAACACTTGGCCAAGATTCTGATTCGTTGATGCGTGGAGGCTAATTTGCTTGGAAAAACACAATATTGAACATGATTCTGAGGTATAATCTCGTTAAATAAACCGATATCTCGTCCGATTTACGTGGGAGATTAATCTTTTGAAATTAATGTGGATGAGATATCGCGAGAACGAAAATGCATGTAATACTTCAAACCGAAAATCAAATCAAAGACATCAGTTGAATAAAAAAAAGAGAGTCAAGTCTGACCAATAAAAGTCAGATTTTGCTCAAAATGAGCTAAAATGGCAGCGAAAGACCCGATTGTTCTAATGTTGTTTTCGGCTCTGGAATCTAGTATTCAGGTCTGGTATTTGTGAACAAATGCAATCTGATTGACGTTTTTAATTCATTTTAATAATCGTACGATTCTTACTACGGTGCATTGCATCGTTATTAATCGTGATTATTACGATTACAGATGCAAAACGATGCACCGCTTCGTAATCGTTGCATCCCTAATTAAAATTAAATTAAAAATTATTTATTTCAGATTATTCATCCATAATGTGGTACCTACACCTAGTGTGGTACACCTGGTTTAGGTACCTATACACTGCACACTTACCCATTCACTGCCTCCCCTGTTAGCGTAAATCATCCACGAGTGCGATTTTTGAATCTCATTCGCTGAGTTCAGCAGTTGAAAATGTCAACATTACTATGGAGATATGCAACTTTCTACTGCTGATTTGACTTTCAAAAATCATACTCCAGGAGTGCGATTTTTGGAAGTCAAATCAGCAGTAGAAAGATGCGCATATCTTCGTAGTTATTTTGACATTTTTAACTGCTGAGTTCGACGTATGAGATTCAAAAATCGCACTCCTGTTGCACTTTTTATTGGAAATGAAAAATGCTTTACTTACTTATTTGAAGATTTCTTGATTGAGAAATCTATCATCTTGTGATGAGAAGGATGCCTCTAAGCGATAAAAAAGCCCCCGGACAATATTGTGTAACTAAGTTAGTGCACAATTTCATTATGTACTGGAGTGCGATTTTTGAATCTCATTCGCTGAGTTCAGCAGTTGAAAATGTCAAAATTACTATGGAGATACACATCTTTCTCCTGCTGATTTGTCTTTCAAAAATCATTCTTCAGGAGGGCGATTTTTGAAAGTAAAATCAGCAGTAGAAAGATGCGTATCTCCATAGTAATTTTGACATTTTCAACTGCTGAAATCGCACTCCTGGAGTGTGATTTTTGAAACACATTCTTTGAACTCAGCAGTTGAAAAAGTCAATATTACTATGGAGACGTGCATCTTTCTACTGCTGATTTGACATTAAAAAATCATACTCCAGGAGTGCGATTTTTGAAAGTCAAATCAGCAGTAGAAAGATGCATATCTCCATACATGTTCAACGTACGATATTCAAAAATCGCACTCCTGAGAGTTCACTCTCTGAAGGGTTAGTGAACATTACATTAGTCGCATTCTTAGTTTAATTCTGTCCAATAGGTACTTAGTTATTCTAATATGCCAATACCTAGTTGATTAGTTGTAGACCAAATCGTATGCGTCAGGCCAGCATTGCCACGAAGTCTTAGCCCAAAATTGGGCATAGCACGACTATTATCCCTCGAAGTTGATTATATGTATAGTTCTGAATGTAACATATTTCGTGTGGGATAGAAAATTTGCACTGTTTCTACGCAAGTAGGCGTTTAGTCAGAAAACACTGTCTCGTCAAATCTTTAGTGTATCTTTAGTGATAATCTTGCCCCTTCGTCTATTCTGTTTCTTATCTGTGTAAGAGGGAGGTTACATGGTCAGTATTTCATCAGTCTGGTCCATCAGTCTGATCATGTATATTTGATTTGAAGGGAAACTGACTCGAGATTAACCCGACTAACATGGTGCTGCAATATATCAGTTTCCCTTCAAATCAAATAAACATGACCAGACTGATGGACCAGAATGACGAAATACTGAACGTGTAACCTCCCTCTAAGTACCTACTTCAGCTTGGCAAAAAAAGAGTTTGGAAAAAATGAGGGCGCCACTTTGTTCGCAAGATCGTCAAAATCACGTATAACCTGACAAGACCACCATACTTCTATGTGTCACAAAGTCTGTAATGTGACCACGTCAAACTCTTTTTTTTGCCAATCAGCCTGCGTAACATGACAGAGGTGAGAGTGAGAGCGACACAGGTCACTTCTAAACGTCAAATTGACGGTTACCTATCTCCATAGTATCCCACTCAAACAAATTTGACGTTTAGAAGTGACCTGTGTCGCTCTCACCTCTGTCATGTTACGCAGGCTTGTGATTTTTGAATCTCATTCTTTGAGCTCAGCAGTTGAAAATGTCAATATTAAGCATAAGCATATGCTCACGTCTATATTCCCCGAGGGGGTAGTCAGAGATGTTCTGAAACTTCAGAAAATCCACGTTTCACTAAAAATTTCAATATTACTATGGAGATATGCATCTTTCTACTGCTGATTTGACATAAAAAAATCATACCTACTCCAAGAGTGCGATTTTTGAAAGTCAAATCAATAGTATAAAGACGCGTATCTCCATACATTTTCAACTGCCGTGTTAAACGTTGAACTGAAATTGCACTCCACGAGTGCGATTTTTGAATCTCATTCGCTATAAATTACTATGGAGATACGCATCTTTCTACTACTGATATTTGACTTTCAAAAATCGCACCTCTGGAGTATGATTTTTTTATGTCAAATCCGCAGTAGAAAGATGCATATCTCCATAGTAATATTGAAATTTTCAACTGCTGAGTTCAAAGAATGAGTTTTAAACATCGCAATCATGTACATTTCAAAAAATGCTTTTTTGGCAGAACATTTTTAAAATGTACCTTATTTTTCTCCAAAGTCAGAGTTATGGCTCGCTGGACTGACACATTATTTAAGATAAATAAAATATTATGCTGAAACAGTAGACCGCTAGATTTTAACTGCCATTTTAAATAATTATTGCCATTTCTTGTATAATAATATTTATAACAACTAAGGATGAATAACGAATATGTATAATTAATGATAGTAATTAATTAATTATTCTGTCCATGAACGACATACGTAAGTAATGTGATAGCATAAACTTATTATACTACGTATGTGATAGTATTTTGTCAGTTGTTTTTTATTTGTAAAAATACATAGGTACACTTAGGTACGTTTAGTGAAAGGAAAATATTTCAAATGTTTTCAAAATGAAGGGTTTCTTAGAGAAAGGGGTACAATCACCCCAAGTAATGTCATGCATTCTACATGCTACTGCATTCTACTACTAATCAGTAATAATATGGCTTGACCATAAAGAGTTGAAAAAAATTGAGGGCGCCACTTTCTTTACAAGAACGAGAAAATCACGCATAATCTGACATTCAGGAGTGCGATTTTTGAATCTCATACGTTGAACTCAGCAGTTGAAAATGTCAAAATTACTGTGGAGATATGAATCTTTCTACTGCTGATTTAACTTTCAAAAATCATACTTCAGGAGTGCGATTTTTGAAAGTCAAATCAGCAGTAGAAATATACATACCTCCATAGTAATTTTGACATTTTCAACTGCTGAACTCAGCGAATGAGATTCAAAAATCGCACTCCTGGCAACCAAAATTGTGAACTAACATTTGTAATAAACAGTTTTTAACTCGGCCATACTTTTTATCGTGTCAAATTCAATTCAATTATTCAAATTATATTTTGAATTTGTTATTTAGGTACTTTTGAAGCGGGTGATGTTTAAATTAGCAATAACATTTCTAATGTAAGTAAATAGTGCTTCTGAATAAACTTGATAGACTGGAAAATTGCTTTTCACATTTTCATAGAAACCTACTATTGATGTACAGGGTGTAACAAAACACCCTAGTAATACTTAAGGGGGGCTTCAGACCATCAATCTGAACAACTTTCACTATGGAGCCAACGTCGAGACGGTACTGCAGTTTTGTATGAAAGAGCGGATTTTTTTCGCGATTTCGATGTTGGCTCCATAATTAAAGTTGTTCAGTTTGATGGTCTGAAGCACCCCCTTAATTATTACTAGGGTGTTTTGTTACGTCCTGTATATAAGGGTCAGCGCACACCCAGCGTAAAACTGTTCGAGCATGCGCGAGCAGGTTTCATTGATTCAATTGATAATGAACTCTATTTCCATTGAAATAAAGTTGAAAATAGCTTGCAAGTGATTAAATCCCTTCAGCGTCTGTTCGAGTATGCTCGCGTATGCTCCTCGCGGCGACGCGAGCAGTCGCGACCTTGCGCGCGGATGCTCGCGCATGCTCGAGCATGTTCGAGCATACGCCCGTGTCGATGCTTGCGATCCGTCGTAAGTGTTGCCGCCTCGGCCGGTTTCGGACTAAATCTAGCATATTTTTTAACTACTTTAGCCCGAAAAGGGCAATTTACTACAGATAATATTATACACCACTAGTTTTTAATTACTAACGTAACTTTAAGGGTGTATTCACACCATGAATCTAAACCACTTTCCCATAGAAACATGGGTCGAAAAACGTAAAAATTTTTTGGACCTCCCATAGAAAATCGATCGGCCGATCCGCCCTTTTGTATGGAAGGTCCAAAAAATTTTCTCATTTTTCGACCCATGTTTCTTTGGGAAAGTTGTTTAGATTCATGGTCTGAATACACCCTTAAAGTTATGTTAGTAATTAAAAACTAGTGGTGTATAATAATCGAACTCTTTTTGAAAATACAAAGAAAATCTGAAAGGTCGAAGCAGATTTAGTAGGTTTTCAAATTGATCATTTTTTTTTTTTTTTAATGTTCGATAGGTAAACATTTGACCCCAATCTCACCTGATGTTGAGTGATGATGAGGCCGAAGATGTAGCATGCTTACCTAGAAAGATGCCTATTCACTCTTGCCTTGAAGAGGCCCAGGTTGTATTGCTCAGGGAACAGGTCCGCAGGCAGTGCGTTCCACTCCTTAGCCGTGCGCATTATAAAAGAAGAAGCAAACTTCTTCGTGCGAATTGCTGGTAGGTCAACGACATAAGGGTGGAAACCCAGCCTGCGTCTCGTCCCCCGCAGATGAAAGGGAGACGGAGGTATTAAATCGTGTAATTCCGTTGCACACTCTCCGAAATGTATCCTATAAAAAACAGATAGACAGGCTACCTTGCGACGATGCTCAAGACTTTGTAGCTTCGCCACAGAGGTTGGATCACCTATGAGCTTCCTGGCACGCCTGTCGATTGAGTCCAACGCGGCCAGCTGGTATTGGGCAGACCCGTCCCAAAGATGGCAGCAGTACTCCATACACGATCGGACTTGTGCTTGATAAAGTTGTAGAAGCTGACCCGGAGTGAAGTACCGTCTGACCTTCGAAAGGACGCCCAGTTTTTTCGCTGCGGTTTTCGCCATGGACTCAATATACCGCCCGAAATTCAAATCGGACGATATGTTAATGCCCAGGAGCTCCAGGCGATCAGCTATCGGTATGGACACATTTCGGGAAGTCGGAGTCAAAGCGAAGGGACTCCGTTTTGTGGAGAAAAGGCACGCCTGTGTTTTGTTTGCGTTGAAACTGACCCGATTAGCGTCACCCCAGTCGGACACAAATTCAAGGGCCAAGTTTAATCGCTGCACCATGGCCTCTCGACAAGACTGAGTAACATCCAATTTGACCCCTGCACCGGACAGATATCTGTCAGAAACAGTGCTGTCGTCAGCATACCCAAAGGTTCCGGGCACAAGCATGTCGTTTATATGCAGCAGAAATAAAGTAGCTGACAGAACTGACCCCTGAGGAACACCGGCATTAATAGCCATTTGATCCGATGAGTATCCATCAATGACTACTCGTATGCATCGTTCACTCAAGAAGTCAGCTATCCAGTCGCATAGGTCAATCGGAATTCCATATGATGGAAGCTTGCTTATAAGGCTTGCATGCCAGACCCTGTCAAAGGCTTTGGATATGTCAAGTGACACGGCAAGTGCCTCCCCGTATCTCTCGACAGCCTCACTCCACAGATGTGTGGCATACACAAGGAGATCCCCCGTGGACCGTCCTGGGCGGAACCCATACTGGCGGTCACTGAGGAGATCGTTATATTCAAGGTATGCCAGGAGCCGGTTGTTAAGTACACGTTCCATAGTCTTGCAGAGTATGGAAGTGACTGATATTGGTCTATAGTTGACAGGGTCGGCACGACTGCCTTTTTTGGGCACAGGTTGCACGTTGGCAAGCTTCCATGACTTTGGGACTACCGCAGTCTTAAGTGAGAGGCGATACAGGCGTGTTAAAACAGGAGACAACTCTGCAGCACAGGTGCGTAGGACAATCGCTGGGATTCCGTCGGGTCCGCTAGCCTTGTTCACGTCTAGAGAACGTAGGATTTTAAAAACCTCTTTTTGGCGAATGTGAACTGATGCCATTGAGCATTCAGTACGAGGAATGGTAGGTGGTGTTTTATCTGAGTTCTCCAGATGCGAATTCCCGGCAAAAAGATTAGCAAATAAATTTGCTTTCTCCTCCGCCGAGTGAGCCAGCGATCCGTCAGGTTTTATTAGCGGTGGTAGGGAGGGACGGCCGAAGTTTGCTTCCACCGCTTTGGCAAGCGACCAAAACGCTTTGCTGCCAGCTGGATAGGAGGCGAGCTTAGCCCCTATACGACCTATATGGTCAAACCGGGCCTTTCGCAACACCTTTTTGCAAGATTTGGCGGCTTTGTTGTAGGCTTTCTTCAGTTTTTCGGTGTTCGGAGCTTTCCGCTTTCGAGCATCAGCCCAGGACATATACGCTGACTGTTTTTGCACCTCAGCACGAGAACAGTCAGAGTTGAACCATGGGCGAGCTTTGGCGCCGGTTGACACGTCAGAGTACGGAATAAAATATTCCATACCTTGACGTATCACTTCGGCAACCGCGGTCGCAGCGCTTGACGATTCCTCTGTAGAAAAGCAGGTTTGCCGCCAAGGATACGAAGCAAAGAAGTGTCGCATCTCGTCCCAATCTGCTGACTTGTATCGCCACACCCGTCTCTTACCACAGTGGCCCTGATCAGGTGGGGAGTATACGGATACAGTTTTCACCAGACAGTGGTCGGAGGTACCTAAGGGGGCACATACCGACACAGAATATCTGTCTGGATCAGTTGTCAACAGAAGGTCTAAGCAGTTGGCCGTGTGAAAGTCAACGTCAGGTATCCGTGTGGCACAACTGACCAGCTGGCTGAGATCTAGCGATAGTGCAAGTTTGCGCGCCTCTCGTCCAGCGTGATCGGTCTTCTGGTAGGGGAACAGCCATTCTTGATGGTGAGCATTAAAGTCACCCAGAAGGGTCAGTTGCGCCACAGGATACCTTAGCTGAGCCTCCTCAGCCGCCTCTCCAAGATAGTCGAACAACCTAGTCGTCTCCTGATCTCCACTGTGCGAACGGTAGACACAGGCGTAAACAATTTGTTCAACACCCGTCTCCACCAGTATCCACAATACTGAGAAAGAAGGCTCCTCAAGGTTTTTGAGACGCTTGATGCAGATGTCATCGCGAGCGTACACACAGACTCCGGCATGAGGAATGAACCTATGCTCCAGAGAGTACCCAGGGTAGCTGAGGTACGCCGCGTCTGCCGGACATCTGATCTGCGTCTCGGTGAGAAACAGCAGTTGTGGTTTTTCAGTCTCTAGGTGGTGGTGGACTGCTACGAGATTTGAGTGCAGTCCTCGGATATTGCAGAGGTGCACTTTTAAAGGGAGAACGTGCAACCGCTGTTTAACTTTCTTCCTTTTAGAACCTTTCATCGTTTTTTTTATTTTTTGAAGAGCGAATAGGCAGGGGGCCGGTAGTTGAGCGAGGAGTAGCATCAATCGAGCCAGATAGTATGCTGAAGTCTGCCACACATTAAGATGGCTGGGTTGGAGACCGCGGGGACGCCCGAACCCCCCCGGGGATGCCCACCAACTTCTCCAATCCGGTCGCCAACCGGCATGGTGGAGCAACCCGGGATTTTTCGCTAGGTGGCGGGGCAGCCTTTCACGGGTGGCTTTCCCGCTACTTGGGCCCCCTACTTCCTGCGGTCGGCTAGCGGAGCACCGTGCTTCGGATCCCGCTAGCCTCCAAAACCAGCCAGCCGGTGTAGCAGAGGTCAGCAGCCTGTGAACGGTCTTCTGACGCGACTCTACTGCTCAGACCCGTCCTCCATGGGGCAACTCCGGATTTCGTGGCGGAACGTGGTTAGTACCACTTGGCGACACGGCTCAATCTGGAGGGTGGTAACCAGCCTCGGCCGAAACCTACCACCGGTAAGTTGTCACTCATTTAGCACCACCCAGGGGTCACGTGTAGGGTCTCGAGGGTAAACCTACGGACGCGAGTGACTTAAACCCCCAAAAACATTCCATTTTATAGTTCCTAGCCATAAAATAACTGTCCCTAGAACTTTAAACCGTAACACAGCACAGGGCGTAGTATTTCCCAAATATAAGTACATCTTTCTTGCCTCTTTTCATCTTATTGATGTGCTCTTCTTGCTCCTCTTCCTTTGCTAGTAACCCAATAATTACCAAATCCCAGTCTACCATACTTTAAAATTGTTGTTATCGCACGTCTTTACTATCAAATATTGTAAACACAACGCAAAATTCACTACGTCAACTGTAGCAACACGGGAGCATCCGCGAGACTGTTCGAACACGCGCGAGCATGCTCCGCCGCTGCCGCCGGCGGATTTTGCCGCTAGGTGTGCGCGACTGCAAAGAACATGCTCGAGCATGCGCGAGCAGTTCTACGCTGGGTGTGCGCTGACCCTAATACATAGTTTACCGCATGCCAAACTATGGAAAACTAAAATAAAGTCATAAGATAGATTTAGCTGAGCGCGAGCGGTCTCATTAGAAACAAAGAAAAGATAGGTTTAAATTGTTCTATCTCTTGGAAATGAAAATGCAAGACAGTACATAAAAAATTCGCTTTATTAATTATCTACAGTTAGATATAAAATAAATTACATAATGATTTCCTTGTCCGGCTGTAGCGTCCGTCGATACGTTCATTTACAATACGTCTCTGTCACTAAAAATTATAGTATACGTTACATAATTGCACACAAGATTCAATTCTATGCACGATTTTATTTGAGCGTTTTTACAATCAATTTTATAAATTTTCGTTAGTCGAATATTTGATTAAAGTTAGCCGCTACGCAATCGTAGATGGCGTTGTCAATTGCATCTATTCGACGATAGATGGCGTCTTGAAATACTAATAACACTGCCATCTGCCGGCGTTTAGTGGCGTTCAATAAGCCACGCTAGATGTCGCTATTTACAGTAAATTGCTTAGAAATCTATTTATAGCTACATTTATAGACATTTTCGTAATGTTATTTTCTATGTAAAACAAATGAATAATAATCACAAATAATGACGAAATCCTATGGACTTGTACAATTTGTTGAAAACAATTATTAATGGAGTAAATAGGTATATAAGGAAAATGAAATAGCATCGAGTCTAGATAATTTGTCTGCATAATTAAAGGTATTTTATAACTTCAGAGGTTGTCAAACACACATCAGAAACTTGTTTCATTCATTTGTAATGCATTTTAATTTTAAGCAATAAAGAAATGGCAGTGTTACATTGGCGGTGAAATCAATGAAACATTTCACTGAGGTGTGCCCTAAAACTAACAAACAATTCATAAGATGGCTAAGTTCTTAGATAAACTCATTTTGTACATTATTTTCATGGCAAATAACATTAGAGAAGTGAATAATCGGACGCCACATCCGCCATTTTGTTCACTTACTTACTATTTACGTATATATGTGCGGCGCGCGTTCGTTATACGCTAGGACTAGACAACGCGCGGCGCATTCACCCTCTCTTTCACTCATATAGTAACACTATATACCACTTTCTCAGCACTATATTAAAGTCAGTAGTCGGCATATCAAAAAGTAAAAACGAGAGTAGAATGCAGTCTTCAGTTCAGAGGAATCAAAAACATTCACGGTCACTAATTGTTCGGTTCGATGGCACGTTGCACTTTGTTCGGCGCCGGCGCACAGAGGCGCGATACATTGACTGCGTTATTATAGCCAGCTCAATATTTTCACTCGCCTCAACAGAATGGTTTCCTAGAAAGTGTTAGAGTAAGGTATGAAACAAACCATGCCATCGACACGAGTGAAAAGAGTATTAGTTCCGTTCGCAGCCGAACTGAGGCGCCTCTCTGCACCGCGATGATAGTCTAGGAAGTTAGACGGGTCCATAATCAGAGAGCGGTTGTCCGGACCTGGCGGACTGCGCAGATGGGGGCACCATTGGGGCGGTGGGGGGCAGAGGCGCCGGCGGGGGCGCGGGCGGGGCGGGGGGGAGCAGCGCCGGCGCGCCGCCCTCCGCGCGTCAGACGCCCCCCTTCACGAGCGCGCGGTGCGCCCCCGGCGCGGACCGCCCCCCGCGCCACACGCGCCGCCACGAGTCCAGCGTCTTGCCCGACCAGATCCACACCCCCGACGTGATGCCGACCGCCAGCGCCATGAAGTACTTCAGCATCAGCGCCGAGTACAGCGGCCGCTCGCCGCACGCGGGGCCGCACGCGACGCGCCGCACCCAGCCCTCGTAGCCCCCCGCCTCGTACGCGAGGCACCCGATCACCACCCCCGCCGGCACCGCGTACAGAACGCTGAACACGCCGATCCTAATCATCAGCTTCTCCAGCTTGTCCGCCTTCGACCCGGCCCCGATGCCCCCCTGCCGCTTGATCACGGATCTAATGCGGAACAGCGACACGAAGCCCGCGAGGAGGAACGTCGCACCGAGCGCGAAGTACACGATCAGCGGCGCGAGCACGTACTTCTTCAGGTTCTCGGGGGAGGAGTTGCCGACGTAGCAGACGCCGGCGACCGGGTCGCCGTCGACCGCGCCCGCGAGCAGCACCGCGACCGTCTTGGCGGCCGGGATCAGCCACGCGGCCAGGTGGTAGTACTGCGCGTGGCCGGCTATCGCCTCGTTGCCCCACTTCAGCCCCGCGGCGAGGAACCACGCGAACGACAGCACCACCCACCAGATCGAGGACGCCATGCCGAAGAAGTAGACGAGGATGAAGACGAGGGTGCAGGCGCTCGGGCCGTTCGCGGAGGTCTTCAGCAGCGCGCCGTCACAGGCGACCTCCTCGTGGCCGAGCGCGAGGCGCGTCAGGTATCCGATCGCGACCATGAAGTAGCACGCGGAGAGGTAGACGATCGGGCGCTCCGGGTACTTGAAGCGCTGCGAGTCGATGAGGAAGGTGGTGAGGGTCATGAGGGTGGAGGCGGCGCAGAGGCCGCTCCAGAGCGCGACCCACACGGCGGCGAACTCCTTCTCCTCGCGCGTGAAGAAGGCGCCGCGGCAGGGCGGCGCGCAGGCGGCCACGCCGGCCGTGGTGGCGCTGGCGTTGTGCAGCGCGCGCACGCTCACCAGCGGCGGCCGGCACGCGCACACGCACTCCTCGCTTGCCGCCTCGCCCGGGCCGGCAGCCGGGCCGCTTTCGCAGTTTTTTGGATCCTTGCAGTTGTTTTTGTGCGGCCTCCTCGGGGTCGGTCGCGGAGTCTCCGGCTCCTGCGCGCGGTCGTTCTCCTCCATGCACAGGTTGTCGGGGTCGCCGAGGCGGGGCAGCTTCTCGCAGGCCATCCTCTCCGGCCACTGGAAGCCGTACTTCTGCATGAGGGGCGCGCAGCCGGCCCTGGCGCGTTCGCAGACGCTGCGGCACGCCGGGAGAGGCTTGGCGTAGTCCTCGATGCAGATCGGAGTGTAGACGGAGCATAGGAAGAACTTCAGGTCCGCTGAGCATTTGATCTCGACGAGGGGCCAGTATTGATGCACCTGGAATTGAGAAACGAAATTGTTAAAAACCTGCAGTTTCTTTTTGAACCCGTGATGAACTAAATATTAAAACTTCCTTGTCCACGAGTCTGTCCACTTAGTGCGGCATGTGCGCATTGAACTATTCCCATCAATTTGCACTTTCATCGCTAACCTAATTAAACAAACCAGTGAACTCATCAACAGCCTTCGCTATAGTTCCGACAAAGTGGAGCATGTTAATATAATTAACTTCATTATCGACCACATATTCACCACTAAATATTTCCTCTGTAACTTTCGAAGTTAATTAATACAGACCACATTTTGTGGTCAAAAGAAAACCATCAAATTATTTGTCCATTCCCTCAGTAGATTTTTTCGATTTGCGAGGAATAATAAGTGATTCGTTTAAATTTTTTCTTTTACTTATATCATAACAGTATGATATGAGTAAATTACAACAGAATTACAATAACATAAATCGTGAAGATGATTTTTTTTAAGCGTACTTAAAACAACGCTCACTTTTAGCACATTGGAGGTTTCAGAATGGAATGATGGGTCAAGTGCATTTTTATTTATTTTTCGCTTCCAATATAATAGAATTCTCTTAATCGCCTAGTACTTATGACACCCACGGGAAGAAAGTGGTTCATTCTAACCCGGAACCTGCGCTACTATTGTTTTGAACAAAGACTTCGGCTACAGCGATCACTTATGCCAGGCTTATGCTCTAAAAATAACCTGAAAACCGGACTATGCTGTCTTTGTAGAAAATGTGTAAGCCCACCTCAAGGCCAGCCTCCTCCTGCGTGTCATGGTCGAGCGCGTTGGGGAACGAGGTGAGATTGTAGCCGATGCCCCTGCACATCGGGATGGTGATCTCCTCGCATCGCGGCTGCAGTGCGCCTACGCAGGTAGCCAGCGCGAGCACCGCCCAACCCAACATGTTGACGGCGCTAGTGTTGCATCTGTGGAAGATTACAAGTTTATACATTAGTTTTAAATATATTAAGAAATAGAAATATATTTATTGTGGAGCATAGGTATATATTAAGCCACCTATTCTCGCCGGGAACGGTCGTGAAAGGCCGAGAACGAGAGTGTGTTTGCTTTTGATCGTTCTCGCGGTGTTGTGAGCCGTTACAATTTTCCCTAGAAGTTCATGCAGAGAATTCTCGCCGAGAAGTTCTCGCGAGAGTGTAGTGCCTGATTAAGAGTTTAGTGGTATAATCGAACTGTCGACATATCCATATAAACAATTTGTGGTGAGTATTACGGACGTGGGCGATGGCAAGGCGAGCAGATGGAGCGAAGCTTTGTCCGATTGGTACAGCCAAGGGCAGGTATAATAACTTTATGGCCAAGGGCTGATACGACATACTGAAGACAGAGGAGGGTTGCATAAAAACGAATAGTGGCCTTCGGGCTGTGGATGATGATGATGTGAAGTCCACCATGGTAGGCCAGCAGTGGGAACGATTGAGGCGAATAATAAAGATGAAGAAAATTCTTATTCTATTCTAAACACAATATTATTTGCGGAAAACATAAAATCACTATGGTCTTCTATGGCCGAAGCCGAGGTCAACAAACACGTGATCTGAGGATTTCTTATTTACTGCGCGAGGTTAGTACACAATTTTTCTCCCCGACGGAGTCGGAAAACGGCAACTTCGTTTAGCGCAGCGGGACGAAAGTTGACGCTTTCCGCCCGGAGCGAGGGGTGAAAAAGTCATTTAGTAAACAAAATGCTTTTAGTTTAGAAATTATAAGAGTTTTACTGTATTTGTGTCTACCCAGAAGTGCGATTTTTGAAAATCATACGAGCGACTTGGAAAATGTCAAAATTACTATGGAGATTATGCATCTTTCTACTGCCAAGTCGCTCGTATGATTTTCAAAAATCGCACTTCTGAGTGCACGCGCCTGCCTATCCATCCCTAGCAATCGATTATTTTCGAAATTATTTGACGTAGAAAGTTGAATAGGAATAGAAGTGCGAATACTTGTAGAAATGTTAGACATGGTACTTAGCACGTTGCCCTACAACGTCAGCTGTTTAAAACGAGATGCAGATTTGCTCAACCACTTGACCTAATAGCTGGGAAGCTATCTGAAGCAATAACTTGCAGATTGTTGTTCCCAGCTATTACATAACTACGTTTTTAGGGTTCCGAAGTCAACAAGGAACCCTTATTGTTTCGCCATGACCGTCCGTCTGTCTGTCCGCGGCTTAGCTCAGAGACGCTTAGTACTAGAAAGCTGTAATTTGGCATGGGTATACATATTAATCACTTCGACAAAGTGGTAAAATAAAATCTTAAAACATGCTTTTTTTAGGGTTCCTCCCCTACAAGTGAACTGGGGATAACATTTTTTTTCTCGTCTATCCCGTGTTGTGGGGTATCGTTGGATAGGTCTTTTAAAAATATTGTGGGTTTGGGAATACCATTTTTCGATTTAGGGATCCGTTAGGGAAATATTAAGCTTTATAGCGAAAATTTTGGGTACAGTCAAGTTGTCCCCCCCCTCTCCCAGCTAAACAGTTGTAGTTGGAGATGTGAAAAAATTCACGGCAATAGCATATATAACGAATTTGAAAGGAAAACTATCACCGCTACGCAGGCTTTACAAGTTTCCGAGTAATAGTCG
Organism: Agonopterix subpropinquella; assembly: GCA_922987775.1. Taxonomy (NCBI): domain Eukaryota; kingdom Metazoa; phylum Arthropoda; class Insecta; order Lepidoptera; family Depressariidae; genus Agonopterix; species Agonopterix subpropinquella. The sequence continues at coordinate 1,269,631 of OV277693.1, read as the reverse complement.
ACTAACTTATAAAATGTACTTTTTAGACTTTATTAGCCGTTAAACCGTAGTATAAAACAAAGTCTCCTTCTAAGTCCATATTACATTGTGACGGGCAACTACGGAAACCTACCCTGCGCGTGGTCCGACACGCACTTGACCAGTTATTTTACTATACCGACTATTATATTATGCATAGAAAGCAATTTGAGTGTTAATTTAATTACACACTCTCAATCATTACCCTAATGTTTTCCGCTAGAATATTCTGTAGAAATATTTGAGATATGCTTTATTAAGTTTATTAAAATAGATTCCGAATTCCATATTCAAGTCACAGCTCACATCAACACATTCGCGGCCTACTCTACGCATTTATAATGTTTTATCACATAGTTTGTGTTCAAAGCAGCGAGCCGGCACGTTCGCTCGCTCAATCAGTTCGAAACAATGTGTTTTATCAGTAGATATAATGATTATCAGCATATTGATACAATTACCTGCGATACCGTTAGTCATGCTACTGTTCTGCTTCTACTATAGTTATTTATGTATAGATAGTTGATAAGGTATTTGTGATAGGTCGTTTTGGGAATATTTGTGGGTGACGTGAATGCAAGTTGGCATTTTATCTTTTTGATTAATATGGAGAATCGCACTCTGGTTAGCTGCTGTAGTGTAGTCTGAACTTAATTGGGGGTATACAGGGATCCTAGCTTGCAGTGTGATAACGGTGAACCTATCCAGTCGATGTCGTCCGTGCGGTTTCGAACCCGGACCATTATGATCGAGTGTCCATACATACATCTCCGCAACGCGCCACCGAGACCATGCCAGCGATGATATTTTCATGAGGGCCCGGGTTCTAATCCGCATGGACGACATGTCATACATGTGCCAATGAGTTTTTCTAACTTATGGACGTGTACGTAATACCACGACGGTATTAAGCGGTGAAGGAAAACATCGTGAGGAAACCTGCGTAAGCAGATGAAATTTTGATGCGTATGTGAATTCTACCAAACGATAGTTGTTTTTTGCCTTTATGATTCTTTTCACATCATTTTGACTTTAAATTGTGAGATTTAATCTAAATCTGTTAAGTCTTTTGGTATAAAATTAAACTTAAAATTCCGTGAACAAAATCCCTAAGCGACGAAAGGTAAAGTGAAAAGTTTCAAATAAAAAAAAACAGAGGGCGTTAAAAAGGACTGAAAGTAATCCGGCGAAGTCGCGGGCAGGTTCGATGAACGCTGATTTAGTTTAGTTTAAGTTAAATAGTAGTATTTATTTTGGAGCGAACATGTGCCTCGGTAAATATAGCGCGATGATTAGCCGTGCGCGATGAGGTGCGGTCAGAGGCGACAGGGGCACGGGAGTAATGCCTAACACGTTCCGTCTCACTGAGGATGTAACACAATCTTGATATAATATGCCATAGAAAAATATTATAAGAGCATCACATTAAGAGGCAATTACAATAATGGGCAATGATCTACATAAACGAGCATTTGCTCGAGTTAAAATCAACTGTGAGAAAATCATCATTCACTGAATCAATAATGTAAAGTTAAGGTATATTATCAAACTAGCGACCCGCCCCGGCTTCGCACGGGTGCATATAAACCTTCCTCTTGAATCACACTATCTATTAAAGAAAACTGCATACAGACAGCGGGAAGCGACTTTGTTTTATACTATGTAGTGATTAAGTTAATGTTCAAATTGTGTGTTTTAGTTTTTTTTTTTTTTTTTTTTTTATTCAAAATGGGTTTGCGCTTGGCTTCAGCTCACCTGATGGAAAGTGTAGATGAAGCCGAGGATGTAGCGCGCTCGCCCAGAAAAAGCCTATTTACTCTTCTTTTAAAAATATCCTGATTGTATTTGCTTGGGAAAACAGACGCAGGGAGAGAGTTCCAAACCTTACCGGTTCTCATTATAAAAGAGGATGCGAACCTATTTGTGCGGATTGTTGGAATATCGACAACGTATGGATGCAGTCTCGCACTACGTCTTGTCGTACGATGATGGAAGGGGAATGGTGGAATCAGGTCATGTAACTCCTGGGCACATTCGCCGAAGTGTAGCCGATAGAATACCGACAGACAAGCGACCAATCGTCGGTGCTCCAGACTATGTAGCTTAGTCTCGACGAGTGCATCGTCATCGATGAGTCTCTTGGCTCGACGCTCAACCGAGTCCAGTGCGTCAAGTTGGTATTTCGCAGAGCCGTCCCAGAGGTGACTGCAGTACTCCATGCAAGATCGCACTTGGGCTTTGTAGAGAGTAAGAAGCTGTGCAGGCGTGAAGTACCGCTTAACCTTGTTCAGGATACCAAGTTTCTTGGCTGCGGTTTTAGCTTTGGACTCAATCGAGCGGCCGAAGTTCAGGTCCGACGTGAGTTCGAGACCCAACAACTCTAGACTTTCGGAAATCGGAATGGAGACACCCTGGAACGTAGGAGACACATTAGGACGTGACCTTTTTGCGGAAAACAGACAGGCCTGTGTTTTAGTGGCATTGAATTCAACCAAGTTGGCAGTAATTTGTTTTTTAATTTATTTATTAATTTGTTTGTTTGTTAATTTATTTGAAGTATGTACACCCGCCAGCCACCTCACTTTGTAAACTTTCTCTGTACCGTTATCATGGGTCTGCTGGAAGAAATCTCTTTAGAGATAAGGGTGACCACCCTTTGCATTCTTCTATTATGCTTTATTAATCCGCCCGTGTGTACAACAAAGTGTTAAAATAAATACGGGTGTATTTATAAACAAACATGAAATTACCGCATAGCGAACGACAAATAGTATGGTCCGTAAAAACCCTATTGTTATATTTAATTTATAGGTATTATCGTCCGTTCTGATTTCTGGTTTCACGTGACAACAACTGAATGGGGTATAAAGGTAAATACACATTTATTGTTACGATATCTAAACTATTATAAAACTGTAACAGAAATTTGTCTGTACATTGAAGATATTTACAAAAAAAAATTACGATATGGTTTTTAGATGTCCCTGATTCCAAATCACCAATTTTTGGATTTTTTGTCTGTCTGTTTGTTTGTTTGTTTGTTCGTTTGTTTGTTTGTTTGTTTGGGTGTTTGTTTGTTCGAGTATCACGCAAAAACTACTGAACCGATTTTGATGAAACATTTTTTGTTTGATAGCTTTTATCATCTGACTTAAAATCTGGTATATAATTTATGCGGACGAAGTCGCGGGTAAAAGCTCGTATTATATATAATGAGTTATCGCTTCTGCTGTAATACAGTAATCTATGCCGTATCGCCAACGCATTGGAGCGTCGCTCGGCGTCCGCGACTTAATGCGCTTTTAACGACACCCGATATCGACACGTGGTCCGACGGACGGACAGACACACTGTTACGACAGATTCCGTGTTAAAATTAAATTAGGTGTTAGCTTTTGATAGTTGTGCGGTTAGGTTGTTTGTGTTGCGTTAATTATGTTGTTACTTTTGTCTATTATTGGGTTACGAGTTACGACAGAGGAATGTCTGGTTTTGAGATAGTTTCTGATTTGGATTTAGGGCTTCCTTTTTTATTTTATACGATCTGTTACCCGCGACTTCGTCCGCATAAATTATATACCAGATTTTAAGTCAGATCATAAGCTATCAAACAAAAAATGTTTCATCAAAATCGGTTCAATAGTATTTGCGTGATGCTCGAACAAACAAACCAAACAATCAAATAAACAAACAAACAGACAGACAAAAAATCCAAAAATTGGTGATTTGGAATCAGGGACATCTAGATCAAACAAGTGGAAAAAATTCTGAACATTCGGTTTAGCGATCGCTCTTGGACGCAGGCATCCCTTCCCATAAGACATGGCGGCATAGGGATGCGCAACATCAGCAGCATCGCACTGCCAGCCTTTCTCTCCTCCATCCACAGCACGGTAGACCTCATAGGAAATATTTTAGGTTCATCCTCAAACTATGAAGTCGCGTGTTTGGATGAGGCAAGACAAGCTTGGCCTACTGCTGGACCGAATCAAAATTTCCCTTCCGATCCTAAAATACAGAGGAGCTGGGACGATATCTCTAGCAAAATCACATTTGACACACTCATCAATAACACAGAAGGCCGCGACCGCGCCAGACTCCTAGCCTCAACCACAAAAGAGTCCGGGTATTGGCTACACGCCTACCCTTCCGTTCACACAGGAACCTACCTGGACTCCAATACCTTACGCGTGGCAATCGGGCTTAGAGTCGGCGCTGAAATTTGCATCCGCCACCAATGTCCTTGTGGTGCGGACGTCGATCGCTTGGGTCACCACGGACTCTCGTGCCTAAATAGTGTAGGCAGACTCCCACGCCATGCTACCCTTAACGACATCATACGTAGGTCTCTTGCCTCAGTCAACGTACCTGCCACTCTCGAGCCGAAGGGCATCATACGGGGCGATGGCAAGAGACCAGACGGGATGTCACTCGTCCCCTGGAAGAGGGGCCGGGCGCTAGTGTGGGATGCCACCTGCGTGGACACACTAGCCCCGTCTCACTTACAGGGCACGAGTCGAAGGGCTGGCGCGGCGGCGGAAGCGGCCGAAAAACGAAAGGCCTACTGGTACAGGGATATCGGCACCCAATACCACTTTATAGGTTTTGGTGTCGAAACTCTCGGGCCGTGGGGACCTAATGCGCAGGAGCTTTTTAAAGACCTATCAAAGCGCCTGAAAGACTCGACAGGGGACCCAAGGGCTGGCACTTTCCTCGCTCAACAGATCAGCATAGCCATTCAGCGAGGAAATGCGGCCAGCGTTCTGGGTACCCTCCCACAAGGACCGAACCTGCACCACATCCTAGGTTAGTTTAGTTTTAAGTCACTTTATTTATAATTATTGCTTTACTGTCACTATTTTACCCCATTTGTTGTAAATAAAAAAATTATCCTAAACATCTAAAAACCATATTATAATTTTTTTTGTTAATATCTTCAATGTACAGACACACTTCTGTTACAATTTTATAATAGTTTAGATACGAGAAGTTCGATCTTGAAGAACATGCATGCTGAAGATCTGATGCGTATGTGAAGTCCGCCATTGCACTGGGCACCCGTGGTGCTCAGACGCTCATAAACCCACACTTTAATGGTAGGCCAGTGTCCCTGGGGACTGGGGACGCTAAAGCTGATTATGAGGAAGGACTATCCCAGATATAGAAAATTTTTGAGTTGTTTATGATTGTGGAACTGTGGATTGTGGAACGATACGCATTTATACAGGGTCCTTCTTAATATGCTGACACTTTTTTAAGGGGATGATCAGACCATCAACACTGAGAGAAAACTTCATTTGTTATTACAAAAATTCACTAATTATTAAATAAATATTTGCAGATCCCACGACAACAAAAGTTTTGTAATAAGAAGGAGTCGTTTTTAGTTATTGTATTTAGTAATTAGTGTAGTGAGCGTTTAGTAATTTTTAACGCACAATACTAATCCTCAAAACGATGACGTCATTATGACGTCACAGTTAAGACAAAGTGTTTTGTAATTTCTAAAATGAAACAGTAATCCTCCAAATTTTGATGTACAGAATATACAAACCGTTTTGTAAAAACATAGAGTCGTTCATTATCTACAAATAAAACGATAGCACTTACTAGTTGTCTTTAAACTGAATTTTAGAAACTTCTTTACGATATCTACGATGTCTTACTTGATTTTACTAAACGATTATTTAAATGCAATTGAACATTTTGTAAATACTAGTTTGCATTTTATAATTACGAAACATAGTGCTTGTTCTTACTAAACAATTTAGTGTTTTTTAGAAAATGCAGTCTAATTTCTAGCTTGTACTTTTCAATTTCTAATGAGTTCCTACTTGATATTACTAAACAATGAGTAATTTTTACAAGATTGTAGCATTGTTACAACAAATCGTTATACTAGATATCACAACTTTCCCCTGTATTCTTTACAACATTATACAGGGTGTAACAAAACACCCTAGTAATACTTAAGGGGGTGCTTCAGACCATCAAAATGAACAACTTTTACTAAGGAGCCAACTTTTTTTTTTATTTCAAAGTTGGGTCCATAGTGAAAGTTGTTCAGTTTAATTGTCTAAAGCACCCCCTTAAGTATTACTAGGGTGTTTTGTTACACCTTGTACATAACATGTACAATGTGTATCATTCTACAGTACTTTTTCAGTTGCTAGCAAGAACGTATCAGTATTCAGGTTATTGCGTTCTTTCCTAGCTACTGAAAAAACACCTCGTATAAAAGTGTATATACATATTATTATGTATATGCTGTAAAGAAATACAGAATATAGAATACAGGAGAAAATTGTGATACCTAGTAAAACGATTTGTTATAACAACTCCACTAAATTATAAGGTATAGGTAATTGTGTTCAAATGAAACTTAAAATAATAGTTAATGTAGTTTATTTTCATTTCAGTTTTTACAACAGATTACTATCTAAGTACCTACATAATTTAAAAGCCACAGCGATTTATTTTTTTCCTTTAACGGCATGCTGAAAGTCCAGTACAGTAGTTGTGGCAGACTGGTGTTATTTAAAGCATCAGGCGCCGCGGGTTCTGAAAAAATAACGATTAAATAAATACATTATATTTTAATCTAGATATTGATACTGATCATGATGTCTGGAAGTTACTAGATCAGTATAGCCAAAGATGGCATCCAACTCCAAAAAATGTAGGTATGCCAACCTACAGCTAGGTACTAAGTATTCAGAATCAATACGAACAAAGTAACGCCTAAAATTGACGCTCTTACTAGTAATCTCAGATAGATAACTAAAAACACATTGATCATAAAAATCTATTCTATTTAGGGAATATATGGGAAAGAACTCACATTTGGTGTTAAGTCCAGGGGTCTACGTTATTTAAATTGTCGATTGGTTGCTTCCAATTGGCTAGGTTAACTTTAAATCTAGCCTTGTCTCCAGGTACTGGTATAAGCTTGGATATCTCATCATCTGATAGAAGCCTTAGTATCCCAGCATCTTCCTTGCCTTCTGCAATCATTAATAAATATGAAAGGGCGGTCAAGTGAATTTTTTAAACATTCATGTCTGGTTGAGAAGAAAATAGATATGACATGAAGGACATAGAAATATTTATATTTACTTATGCACTTTTGGCAGAAATGATATGGTTAGTAAGAGATAACATAGATCTTTTCCTTCCTTGATTCTTGCCTATAAAGTTACATTAGTACGTACCTACCTATCACACTATAAATGAATAAATACACACACTTTACTTACCACAAAAAGCTCTGACATAAACATTTAGTCCCAAGTTTGTCAGTAAATCGCTAGTGAGCTGATCCATGTCCGTTTCCAGATTCATCTGGCTGGAAACTTTAGTTGCCATCATCTTATTATATAATTTTTTAATATTTAGTTCAAGACAGTCAACGATTCCAAATTTAGGACACTTAATTTAATAAAATTAAACACTTCACTTCACTGTTACTGTTATGATCACTTTAGAGATGATAACGATTCGTCTAATCCGGCCGGGAGGTGAAAACGAAATGAAATTAATATGGCAATTCAGAAAGTCAGCAATCACAAACAGTTTTAAATATTACCAAACTGGTATTAAATTCAAAATTAGTTTGTTTAAAATCACAAAAATGGCTTATTGAAAGAAGAAAGGAGATACTAGAAATGACAAAAATCCGTGCAGTTATTACGATGAAATGTTTGTAGTAAATATAACTAATCATAAGCTGGTTATAAAAGACAAGCGTCATAAAAAGAACTATGGGAACACTAGGAATTACAAAGGAGGTTGGTCAAAATTAAAAAAAAATTGTTAATCGAAATAACAGGTAAACACTTGTTATTACAAACGAGTGTTTTAATTAACACGACGTTATTTATAGCAAAAACAAAGCAGTTGCAGAATTAACTATGCCTTTTGTTTCTCTACTTTTATTAAAACTGTCTATTAAAAATTAAAATTGTGATTACTAATCATAGCTAATATGATTTTGGAAATAACTAAAGTAAAGTGAAACTTACACTATTTATGCAAAAATTACTTTATTATGTAATATTTTACTTTACTAAAACTAGTTCGTAGGGATTACATTTTAATAATACTAAACTATTGTAAAAAACTGCTTGTGCCAGTAATGACAGCAGAACTTTAGTATTCATAACTATAAATTAGTTTTTACGCCAGTAACAAAACGGTTTTTTAATTTCTGGATAAGTTTTTCTCTCAGTGAAACCTTCATCAAACTGAACAACTTTCTCTATAGAACCAACATCAAAATCGCGAAAAAAATCTAGTGTCCCATACATTTGGCTCGATTAGGTTTGCAGTTTTGTAAGGGCGAACAGATTTTTTTTTCGCAATTTCGATTTTGGTGCCATAGCGTGGCCATAGAGAAAGTTGTTTAGTTTGACGGTCTGATCATCTCCTTACTCCTTAAAAAAGTGTCAGCATATTAAGAAGGATCCTATATTGTACACCAGCTGCTGCCCGCGACTTCGTCTGCGTTACCCGGATAAAAAGTACCCTATGTGCTAATCCAGGCCATATGGTCTATCTGTATGCCAAATTTCATCAAAATCCGTTCAGCAGTTTTTGCGTGAAAGCGGAACAAACATCCATCTATACTTACAAACTTTCGCGTTTATTATTAGTAGGTAGGATGTAACAAAATCAGTACAAAACGACTGGAGAAAAACGGGGCTCCTTTCATCAATGAAGATGAGAGATTATTCCAGGACTAAGTGCCAATTGGCAGAGAAAAGTTAGTAGTCTACTTGATTTTAGTTTTAAACCGCCAAAAAGATCTGAGTCACAGATAATAATATAATCCTAGTCTGAGTTAAAATTCGCGTCGATTGGAGTTATTCGGAACTAGAGTGCAGCGAGTTTAAATACCACCAAAGCGATATCCAAAGCTCTTGAGTTGCGTTGTTTCTACAAACAGCAGTAAAAACGTATTCTTATTGGGTTTGCTAGCGAACCTGGCTGGCCTCGTGGCTGCTGGTTTGAACAAAGGGTTTAATGGTAGGACTGAGTTCCAGGTACTGTGCTAGGCCTCGTTATAGTCGCATGGGGTGCGGTGCAAGTGAGAGAGAGTTGCGAATGTACTCGCTCGCAGCGTTCGTACAAGTTATAAAATAGCATGGAATGGCCGTAAAAAAATGTGGTATACTCACCTACCTAATGTTAGTGGAAAGTTTGGTTGGTATTTTATGATTATAAATAGCTTTCATAAAGTCATATCATACTAAAATGTATTAAATACCAAAAAGAGTATGGACTTATCAGGTCACTTAAAAAATTATATGTTTTTTTTACTTCTCTGTCAGGTCAAAAGGTATTTTTTAAAGGTGGACTTTGTGCTTGCTAAGGAAATCCCTTTAAAGTGTGATGATAAAGAAATATAGAACTTCCTATTTAGAAGTTCAACAAAAGGATTTTAAAGGTAAAGGTATTAAGGTATTGAGGTAGGTAAGGTACAAAGGTATTTGGATGATTCCAAAGATGTATTTTAATACAATTTTAATAATGATTTCTAATAAAATTGCGACGAGTTTGCCTTGAGGCTAAGCCCGCTGACCGCTCCAACTCGGACCCCACCCGAACCTTTATTGCCTCGCGTTTATTCCGGTTCAGTGGAACAGCACAGCGATACCGACAGCGACACGGCGACGCTAGCGCAGCGACGAGCGACAACGACGCGTTATGGGCCGAACGTGCCACGAGCCCTACTTCTCGGGCGATCATTACCTCGGTTCAAATAGTTTCGAATGATTGAGTTATTGGGAACACTTAGTTTATAGTTCCCTGTAGTTCGGTCTCAATTTAGCGTTTAGCGTTTTTGGTATTGGGTTTGCAATTGTGCTTGAAATAGACGAATGCTGCTGCGTGTGTATTTATAAGTCTTGTTTTGGAATTGACTGCAGTTTATGAAACCTGTCGTGTTTTTCGTCGTAGGTATAGGTATTGCCTTGTCATTGTACAATTAAGAATAATTTATTGATTAAAATGATTGACTGACTTGACAATAATAATTGCGTCCGACGCCGTATGATGCGGGTGATATGGTTTTTACGATTTCTATTTTGGTCACAGTTTGAAGGTCTGACTGATCATCCAATTAAAGTATTTTCAGCTAATTTTGGTTGTACCTTTATAATGGCATGTAGTTTTTGTGTAAAAAGACAAGGTTTAATCTCTTCACTACTACAGTCAACACTTGACAAAAGGTTAATGAGCTTTCAGCGCAAATAAATCGTTGAAATTGGCTAACGAGATGATGCCAAAACATCAAAAGCACTCCTCGGTACAAAACGCGATACGGTTCTAAATTACAAACTCTAAATAAATATAGGAACACCTAAGACTTTAAATGTCTATACGCGTCATATTAATTCCAATAGGACACTCTTTAAATGTAAATAAAAAACATAGATCACAAATCAAAATCAATAACACTACGGGGCGGTAGCGGTTAATTCTATATTATCCAAGTTCTAATACACATTCATATTTTTTCTATATTGAATTATTTCCCGCATTATCATTTTTACTTTCAGATATAAACTTTTCTACAACTACCAAACCACAGACTGTGAGGTGAAAATGCAACATAATATAAAACTAAATAACTAATTCTGGGAAAAAGATGCATTTCAAAAAACGAACAATACAAAATGAAATGACGTTAGTTAGTATCGTCCAGCGTTCGTCTCCGGCGCACGTGTGAACGTGCGATACGATGACGCCGCCGCTCGTTCCTTGCTCAACATTGGCATAATATCCGTGCTTTCGCGGGGGTTGACGCCCGATCGGTTGGCCGACGGCCAACTGTTTAAAAGCTTATAGACTTGCATGTTGGTACAAAGAGAGGGCGGCAGCGGGAGCGACTAGCGGATAAAGGAAGTGATATGACGCAAAGTGAAACCAAAGTAATATACTAATAGCGTGGGCGCTCTCGGGTCGCGACATGCCTATCGTGCGGGGGGTGCGGGTGGCGGGGGGCGAGGTGCCAGTACCGATTCACCTGCGCGCTGTACCCCAACGGCCGGTGCCTCACCCCTCCGCACATCGCGCGAGCCCCCCCGCACTCCGCGCAAGCATAGTCCCAACGCGGCCACTAAGCGCACCCACTTTATTGTATTTACGCTATGGTGAAACTGAGTAAAGAGCGCACATGGATAAAATTCGTTGTTTTTATGCATTCACCTTCCAAAAGCTATGGAAATGTGTTAATTCAGTGAAAGATTTTTTATGAAATCAGAATCACACATAAAATTGTCCCGCCCCGTAATCAAATGTTATTGGACCTTTACATGATTAATAGTTTCCTTTTGTCACAGTATAAAAATGAGACGTTTTGTTTCTACTTCTGAAATCTGCTGAAATGCACCACGACGTTTTTAATTGCTTTTGTTATTAAAAGTATTTTATTATCTCTTACACTTATATACTTTTAGAATCTTTCGCTAACATCTTAACACTTAGACCACCCAGTACAATCGTTAGTGCACTAATGAAAATACGTACTCCGCTCCGCACGTGGGCAAATTCGCAATCAATACGCGAACTTTATGGCCACAAACTTAGCCAACTCGCTATACTAAACTTATACTGTTATGACAAGGAAACTATACTGTAGTAAACGTAATGCTTGCGTTTAGTACAAAAGTATATTTTGATGAATAAAATTTGTGTTTTCTCTAATAGTGTCTCGGTTTAAGTATGTTATCCAGTGGGTGGTCTACAAATTATGTTTTTAATTACGTTTGGAATATACTTTTCTTATAGTTTCGCTCGAATAATTTTAGCTTTGAAACGAAAGCGTTTTTGGCACAGCTTTTGTCTTGTAGTCTGAATATGATAGCAAAATACATTATACAGGATCCTTCTTAAATGCTGACACTTTTTTAACGGGATTTTCAGACCGTCAAACTGAACAACTTTCTCTATGGCACAAACACCGAAATAGCGAAAAAGAAAATCAGCTCTTCCATACTAAACTGCAAACCTACTCGAGCCACCAAATGTATGGGACAGCTGATTTTTTTTTCGCAATTTCGATGTTGGTCCTATAGCGAAAGTTGTTCAGTTTGATGGTCTGATCATTCCCTTAAAAAAGTGTCAGCATATTAAGAAGGACCCCCTGTATAGTGTATACGTACGTGTTCGATTGTAAAAAGATTTTTTTTGAAAGTATCATACGACTTGCATTATTTATTTGAATAAATATTGAAAAGTGGCGACGGGCCACTTCCTGTCACACAGATATGTACCATGGGCAATTGGGCACCGCTAATACGTTTTTTTTTTGGTCAACTAAGTCATGCTAATACATGTTTTAATATTAATACCAAAATGTCTACATAATTATTACGAGTACGAGAATCGAGATCAAAGTAAAGTGTATGAATAATGTATTATTTAATCTATTCTAAAACATTTACTATGAAACAAACCGTTATAAAACAAAGTAGATCTATTACAATCATAACATAATCTAGGTCCCATCTCGCTTGTGAACAGAATACGTGCAAACAAAGTTATTATAACCCTTGTTCTACCAGCAAAGTACCAGGCTACCAGCATTGTATGAGAGTTGTGCAAACTAGTCCTCCAACTTGATATGGTTTACGAAGCACTCATTAGGTACTGCCCGTAGACAAAGCGTATCTTCCACTACATTCGCACATGAAAGGAGACGATGTGAGAATGAATACCCTTATTTACCATTGCGAGATGCGGCCGCAACGCAGCGCGACCGCAGCCGTCGTAAAAACGCAGTCGCACGTTGCGTGTTGGCTTGTCGATCGCTGGTTTACGACAATAGCTTCCTGGGTTCTTACTTGTAGCTGCACTGTTTATGGATGTCGTTGTTGGAACGAAGATGGTCTACGTTAACTCATTCAAACAGAACGTGCCTTTAACTTCAAAATAACAAATAGTTAAACTGTGCTAGAAAACTGGTTGTTATAAATCGAATTCTGGTAGATTATTAGACAATTTAATAGGGACACGCCTTGCGGTAGCATTTCCCCTCTGCCACGGTATTAGATCAATTAATCTTGCGCATTTACACCCAATTTTATACCTTATCACTAAACGAGACAGCCTATAATAGCGAAACAATAATTTTGAACTTAGAACGTTTGGGGTTCACGCGAGACTACTTTTCATGATTTTTAACATTCAAAATTAGAATCTAAACTTATGGGGAATAAAATCCAAAGTTGCGGATTTCATGTTACCTCGCCCCCCGCAAAAAGTGGCAGAAAATGACACGCGTAACTCGTCCCTATTAAATTATCTAAGGGTAGATTTAACAAAAATCTGCTCACAAGAAAAAAAATGCTAGTTAAGTCTACTCAAATAAAAGAGTTGTCACAGATATTTTTTATCTTGTTTCCCCATACAAACTTTGGACCCACGTTTCATCCCCTTCGGGGGTGAATTTTGACAAATCCTTTCTTAGTGCACCCCTAGACCTCATAAGGAACCTACGCTACGTGCCAAATTCGGAATCTCTAGATCCAGCTGTTTGGGCTGTACGTTTATATGTCAGTCAGTCAGTTTCTTCTTTTATATATTTAGATAGATTATTTATTATAATTATGTGTAGATTAATATATTTATTATAAATAATGAATTTGCCGACGAATCACCAACGAAGCTCGGACGTTACGCCCGCCCCCTACTATCAATGAGGATATACTGCTACGAATACTTGTCCCTTTGGTAAATTATTCATTAAATATACAGTAAACATGCCCCTTAAGCATATACCTACAAAAACAGGCATGTAAGACATTATACTATCATAACAAGATGACTACAGCTCCAAACAACTTGACATTCCATCGAAAGAGTCCATAAAAAACGTGTAAAATTTTAATTTACGACCCTAGCAGGCACAGGGCAAGTCACCATTCCACATCGATACTTTTACAGCTGGCATAAAAATCTTATGCTAAATTGATTCGGCCATATTTGTATATAAACTGGGAGCGTGTTTTGAACGAATTCGAGTATAATTTATGCTTATTTGTACAATTGTTTGGTTAAAACGTTTGTTTTCACGCTCCAATGATCCGCAGACGATGAATCATTGCGAATTTCTTGTAGACGTGAAAAACATAAATACTTTTTTTTCGAGATATATGTTTTTTGTTGATGGATTTTATTTACAGTTTGTTTTTCTTGTGACGACATCGTAAAATAGATACTTAAAGTTATTTGGGATGGAATGTTCAAAAGAAAAAGCTGGGTATAAAAGTAGATTGATCGAACAGTTTTCCTAAAAGTTGGAGGTTATCGATTCCTGTTTTTTTTAAGTTTTAATTGGTTTAAATTTTATTTTAATGCACTTTTTCATAGTTAAGTGTATTTATCATCAATATCACCACAAACAATATAAAGACCCGATTTTTTTTTATTGTTTGATCATGTTTCCACTTTGGATTTTTAACTTTGAAGCTTTAATGTTAGTAAAAATAATGTACCGAGCATTTTGCAAGTTGTTTCCACAAAACACAATAGTATTTTATATACTCGCCTGACTACCCGAGGCAAGATAAAACAAGTGATATACATAATAAATAAAACCGGTCAAGTGCGAGTCGGGCTACTCGCGCACCGAGGGTTCCTTACTATACCACCACAGAACACAACATTATTAACTTAGAAAAAAAAAACCTTTTTTGTCCGGGACCTTTAGCGCAAGACCGACTCTCACTTGGCCGGTTTTTAGTATTTGTTGTTATTCTGTAAAGTTTGCTTTATAATCACACTAAGTTTGGCGCTTGTATGTATTACCATTTTTACGATAGAGCGTGAAGAAAAAACGTTGATAAAAACTAGTTTCTTGTTGAGAACTCCCCTTAATTTTTAACTTTTTGACATTTTTATTATTTGTTAAAAAATCCGCCGTAATAACGCACAATCTGAGAAAATTTCAACTATCTAGCTATTACGGTTCAAAAGTTACAGCCCTATATAGGTAGGACAGACGGACGGACGGACGGACGGACGGACAACGTAGGCTTAGTAATAGGGTCCCGTTTTCACCCTTTGGGTACGGAACCCTAAAAAGGACCGTTATATCTCAGTGAAGTTTTTCGCCCATATCTGCGCGGACGCATTACCATTCTGTCCAGACCCTTTACCGGTTTCCCTACCGATATCAGCTTCATAAAGGATGCAAATGACAAGCTTCAATAATCATTAAGGTTTAAAAAGTGTACCACTTTGAGAGGTTTAAAGGTCCAGAGAGAAATCTTATGAGACGGTGGCAGGGCTGCCACCTCAGAAAATCGATTGGGAGCTTAAAGTGTGAAAAAACCGCTAGATTCGGCGCTAAATTCTTATCACATAAATAGTCCTTTAAAGTTCTCTAAATAGTCTTATCAGCCTTTCCAAAACCCATTTTTTTGTAAATTTAAGTCGGTCAATTCGTAAGTTACTTGTAAAATTAATGATAACACTTCAAATAAACGTTCGTATTTGGATCTCTCGAACACTGTACGCTCCATGGACATGTTTCGACCACAAATTTTATCAATATTTATCATATTTCAATAAACAAACACAAATTATTGCAATACTAAACACAAATAATGTTGTTTAATTAAGAGTTAAAAAAGCGCTGGATTCTCCGCTAGGCGCTAAATTCTTAGATACGGCGCTAAACATACCAAAAAAGCGCTAGATCTAGCGCCGAAAGCGCTAAGGTGGCAGCACTGGACGGTGGCAAGACGGTCGTATTGTCATTTTGTAGGTCAGATTTCACTTTTATTGCGATAGAGATAGTTTTTGGGTACGAGATTAATGTTTAACGTGATCGTTTGTGACAAATTAGGGTAAACCTTGGTTTACCCTTGGGTAAACCATCCTTTCATTGGCACCCCCCCTATTATTGGCACTTTAGAGTTTAAATGTCAAAAAAACAAGGAAACTATAGACTATTCAAGTTCAGTATTGCACAAACAATATAATTTAAACAAATTATAAATTTAAACTAAGAATCTACCCAGATTCTTAGTTTAAAAGGATGCTAATGATATCAATTTCACCCTGTAGTTGTGAAGTTTGTCAATAAGCATTCAAAGCTTGCCGATTGCCCCGATTGCCCAGGGTGCGCTGGATCTAAGGGAAAAATCAAATGACAAAGCCATAGTCTGTACAAGAAGATCAATGGAGACAACAGCACTACTATCCAGCTTCTACGTGGCCACAGTACCCCCTTGTTTGTTAGTTATCGTACAACTGACTCACCCCGGCTATTCTCGGCCACTAATTGCTTGCTTACGTGATTAATATCGAGTACGCCTACTTATTTGATGTTCGCTTTATCATCTAGGTTAACTTGCATATGGAAATGAGTATACTGCCACGCTTTTAAGATTTAAAGTCAGGATTTTGGAGACGGTCTCAAATCTTTAGTACTAATGTGTACACAATAATGAATACGCATTAAAATACAGGGTGTCCCTGAAAAAAGTGTCAAGCAGAAGTCCATGGACAGAGCACCCTTTGGGGCACCCGAAACACCCCCATGTATATGTTCTACGATATTTTGCAGTTTTTGAGTTATGAATTTTTTTCTGAATTTTCGAGAATTCTCTATCTTTGAAGGCCGCTTGGAGCCAAAGTAAGCACTACTTTTTTTAAATGATTATGAAAGCTGAGAGTCTGAAGAAGTTTTTAGACCTGCTTAGAAATCATGAAGTCACCTGTTTAGATTTTTAATTGCGAGTTGAAAATTTAAGTCATAATTAATAGAACGTAAATTTTTCACTTTACACTAAAATTTTCATGACTTTCATCAAAGTTACGAAGCCGATTATTTTATCCATAAAAGGTAAACTCTTGAAGATTAATTAGCAAAAAAAAAATTTTTTGAAATGTTTTAAGTTGTCGAGATAGAGAATTCTCTAAAATTCAGAAAAATATTCATAATTCGAAAACTGCAAAAAATCGTAGAACATACATGGGGGTGTTTCGGGTGCCCCAAAGGGTGCTCTGTCCATGGACTTTTGCTTGACACTATTTTTTGGGACTGTATATTGGATAGTATCCGGATAGCGTCATGGCTCGCAAACCTGAACGCATGGACAGGCATCGTCAGCCGTCGAAGAGCTGTTTCATTTGGCGAGAGATAGACACGAATATGCAGAGCTGCTCAGCTGACTGCCAACCTCCAGAAATGGAGAGGATTTGATTTATTAAATGGAAACCAAAGTTAATCCTCAAACAAAACCAAAGAAAATTAAGGTCTAATTACCTCTCCCAGACAGATCTAAGTACCTTTGCAACTAATTCCTAACCTAAACTCTGCGCCTATTCCTCCAGACCTTTCTAATCTAACCCGAAGAATTCAAGTTAATTAGGCAGGAATAAGCCTCGCAGTTGTCCGGGATCTCGGACGCGGCGCGTTTGATCGTAGGAAGTACACGGAGTAGGTAGGCAGCTAGAATTTAATTGAACAAGCGAAAGGGAAGCAGGACTTTAAGCTTTATCTGCTTGGCTAGAGACATATCAGGTTGCCAATTTAGTTGTTATCTTTGTGTTAAGACAAAGTTTCTTTCCGGCATTTCCTTATTTGAGCGTCGCGTCGGTGGCGCGTTGCGGAGAGGTATATGGACACCAAATTAGAAGGGTCAGGGTTCGAATCTTCACTGACAACATGCCATGTACCAACTAGTTCTTCTATCTTATGTATGTAATACCGACTGCTCTCAAACGGTAAAGCAAAACATCTTGAGGAAACGGGATGTAAAGAACTTTGGCGGAAGGCCATATAATTTGAGACCCAGACATAGAGGTCCCATACATCAATGAAACTTAGTAATTTAAAACGTGTTAGTGAAACAAAACTAACAAAAAAGTAAATTGTTGTAATTTGTAAAAGTTGGGGGAAAGGTATTTTTCCTTGTCATACCTTTTGTATCGTTTAAGTGTGTGAAACTCATAATCGTTCTTATTAGATAGTCCACTCAATCTTCTACGCATTAATTGTGTTTATTTTAATGGAAATTCACGATAACCGTACAATATTATGATAATGGAAGAAAATGAAATCACACACACTACCAGTTCAATCAAGCCAAATACGTTCCGCAACGACCAAAAAATACCTCAGGCGTTTTGCTACTGCTTTTTGGATGAGTTGTCTATTTTACTAGTAATTTCTACTTTTGAATCCGGACTTCTGGAGATGTGAAAGTTTTTTAAAAAAATGCCTTAATTTTTTCTGTTTATAATAATTATGACCGCCATCCTGAATGGCTTTTAGTTTTCGTAAAAAATGGCTGGGTCCAAATCGGCCAATCTTCTTTAAAGAAAACTGTTAATTCATACACGCGCAATAATTCGAAACACTTCAATTCAAATAGCAGCAAATACTATGATTCTACAGAACTTACATAGAGGAGAAAGTTCAAAAGTTCCACCCTAATATACGTCTTAGGTATAGTTATCGCTCAAGTTCCAAAAGTTCCAAGTTAGGTCGGCAATCAAGCGTGGTTGTCAGACGATAGAAACTCCTCTCGTAGGGTAGAGTCGAACTTCTATTAATTACATCTGGGCTGCAGGCCGTAATCACGCAATTGGGTCAACATTTTCTTGTTCCCGACCATTTTCCGCTTGATAGATCAGACATAAGAACGGAGGTCTGTGGTAGTTGCGATGGGCGGTAGCTAGGGTTGTTAACTTTTTTAGACCGAATATAGTATTTCGAGCCTAGTTCCGGAAAAAATATAGTTGATCGGGGAAAAATAAGAAAATATATAGTATTTTCCGAATTTGTTAATTTAAAATTTTCTAAAAGATCATTTTTTGGTTTAAATACCAAGTTTTTTATTCTTAAGGAACAATCATCTGTCCATTTCGTATTCGTCATAGAAAAGAATGCAACCTGTAAACGAAGTAGTCGCTGGAGTTGAAAGGTACAGAAATAATAGAATTAAAGAAAAAAGAAGGTTAATCTGTCTTGAAGAAAATTTGTTGTAATTTTTCAGCAGTGGATTTAGTCTTTAGGAAGTATCGACATGACCCAGTCTAGATCAAATGGAACAAATGTGATGAAGAGAGAGAGAATTGTTCAAATGATGTTAATTTAATTGGGAATTTATATTGGACCTGAGTAAAAATATATTTAAATTCTCTAAAAATTATTTGCTCGTCAAAATATAGTAGTTTTGCCTACTATATATTTTTCTCAGAATTATAATATAGTTGGATACTATATTATACAGGGTGTACAATAAAATGGAACAGCTACTCAAAGGGGTGCTTCAGACCATCAAACTGAACAACTTTCTCTATGGGACCAATATCGAAATCGCGAAAAAAAAAATCCGCTCTCCCATACAAAACTGCAAACATAACTCGACTGAAATGTATGGGACAGCAGATTTTTTTTTCGCGATTTCGATATTGGTCCCATAGAGAAAGTTGTTCAGTTTGATGGTCTGAAGCACCCCTTTAAGTAGCTGTCCCATTTTATTGTACACCCTGTATAGTAGGGTTGGCAACCCTAGCGGTTAGCGAAGTAATTGCAGGGAATTGTAACTGAAAATCGAGGTGCTAAAGGGATTAAAGCATTTACTAGGGACATCTACAGGCGGTTACAGGATTGACTAGGGCCATACACGTAAATTCACTATCATATTCCCATATATGGTTCAGTCAAAAGATGGCAAATTCGCAAAATGGGTTTCAGCTAAAATAAGAGCCAATATGGGGCGGTCAAATGGGCAGAAATATTGCTACTAACTTATTTTTAGATTGTAGAAAGATAATGTTCAGTATATTTGGTACTTGGTATTTGACATCCACATTGCAATGATGCAAAAAAGTCCTTATCCCTTAATAGTTTATACGATACCAGGGTTCGAAATTATCAAGATAATTATTTTCTTTGATAATTAATTTCCACGCTGATTTTTTTTTTTTTGTGAGTTTTGAGAGAAATTTCTGACTAAAAGTTCTAAAATTGTTGTTTTTGCTTTAGCACACTCATATCCAGGCCAAACAGCACCTAGTCTTCGAAAGTGTGAATAACAAATAATTTTGAAAAACTACAGAAAACAGTGAGAAAAATTATTTTGTGTTTGTGAGCTTCTTTTTTCACGAATTGTGATTTCAAACACATGGCGTGACATTGCGTGCACAAGCATTTTGTTTTCTCCATCAAATTTATAAGTAAGTATCAAGATAAGTATCAAGATAATTATCGTGATAATTATCAGTTCGAACGCTGTACGATAGTCATATATAGTGAGAAGGAGGTGTATTACTAGATCACAGCTAAAAAGTGTTAATAAAATTGTTGTCATCTTGATAACCACCTACAGCCTGATGACGGTCCAGACCACAGATAAACGGGTTCACTCGGGACTGTCGGGTCCCGCACAACTGTTTGCTCCCTGCAACTTACTTCGAACAGGTTTTGTGTCTGTCGTACCAAACTTATCCTCCCTTTTTGTGTGCGGACATCTGCATAGCATAGATAAACTGAGCCAGCGTTGTTCAAAGTGTTGTGGTGAAGCTGACCGGGTTGCGAATGATTCTGGTGTAATAACAAAATTAATGAATGCATGATTTTATGTATTTATTGTACTTTACTAAAGAGATATTTTATGTGATTATTAATCACGACAAAAAAATCTAATCCAAATAAATCAGTCACGTCGCGTCGCGGCGCGTCGCGTTGTCTTTGGAAACCTTTACGAGCGTTGAATTTTGGCTTATGTTTTTGCATAATGAAGACTATCCAATACAGGGTGTAAGGAAAAGTATCATTAACCTTTAAACAACATACTCTACCCATCAAACTGAACATCTTTTACTATGGGAGCAAACACGAAAGAACAAAAAAAAATCTGCTGTTCCATACCAAACTGCAATACCTACTCGAATCAAACGTATGGAACAGAAGTTTTTTGGTTCTGACAGGTTTGCTCCCATAGAAAAAGTTCAGTTTGATGGGTAGAATATGTGGTTTAAAGTATAGTACTCTGTGATGATACTTTTCCTTACACACTGTATGACTGACTATACAGAACTATGCGGATTGATTGATTGATGCATCCTGTCCACATGCGGATCTACAATCCAAAAAACATCCATAGATCAATGTTTCATTGTATTCGTGGCTCTCACTGTCTGGTCACTCGGGTCGAAGTTTAAGTTTGAAAACCACTGAACTAAGCAAATGGATTGTAAGATATTTTAGAGCAAATCCTGGCGTCCATCTTGAAATAGCGGGCGGGAATGGACGCGTGGCGTCTAGAGATTTACGGATATCCGGCGCACAGACGGTGGTATTACGACACGCGCCGGCATTCTATCCGCCAGTGTGCTGGAGGAACAACATCGACTGTCGGCTGTTTACAATGTTTCCCTTGCCCTTTGTCATGTGTGAGAAATACCGCGTGTTTCAATCGTATGCTGTATGCATCACTCTTTGAAACCGTGACCAAAGCAAAGCATAGAATTGTATGATTAATGGACGAGAGTGTTTAGTATCAAATTATCAATTGGGGTGCTTCAGATTATCAAAGTGAACTATTTTCACTATATGGAACCAACATCAAAATCGCAAAAAAATACAGCTGTTCAATACATTTCGTTTATACGGAACTTCTAATTTTTTATTACCTATTTCAATGTTGGTCCCATTAATGAAAGATGCTCAGTTTGATAGTCGCATTTAAGTTTACACCCTGTATAGTATAGGTACAGTCAGCAGCAATAAGTTATATACACTTTAGTACTACGACCGACGTAGAACAAAAGTGTATATAACTTATTGCCTGCCGACAGTACGTAGGTGTTGCATTTTTTATTAAATCGTGGCAAAGTGTCTGATTACGTATTTTGAAAGAGAACACCTTATTTTACGTTTATTTATCTTTGATATCATAATAGTAAGTTCCTAAGACAATATATTTCGCAAAACCCATGATTTATTGCACGTTGCAGCAATGTTTTTAACTAGGAACAACAAAAGCTTTATGGCAAATGGCAAGACAAGACAATACTTCGCAAAAACCGTGGCTTTTTGCACAAAATGTACCAAAACTTCTCAGAGTCCCTACCTACTAAACAATAACAGGTTAGGAACTCGCTCAAAAGTGGGCAATTACGTGAATTACTCCACCTATTTGAATAGAGCAATTTGAAGCAATAAAAAACCGGCCAAGTGCGTTTCGCAGTCGCGCACGTAGGGTTCCGTACCACCATACAATATTACCAATACATTTTGTCTTTTCCGGGATCTTTAGCGCTAGCCAGAATGTAGTGTGTACATACAAACGTTAAACTTGGTGTGATTGTACAATGTAGTATGCACTACATCTAAAATCACACCAAGTTTAACGTTTGTGTGTATTGACGTTTTTACTATAGAGCAAATACAAAAAACTCGAAGAAACCCCCTTGATTTTTTACTTTTTGTTCTTTTTATTATTTGTTAGCAAATCCGACATAATAAAACATATTCTGTTAAAATTTCAACCATCTAGCTATTATTCAGCCCTTATACAGGGTGAAATTGATATTATTAGCATCCTTTTAAACTAAGAGTCTACCCATCAAACTGAACAACTTTTACTATGAAAGCAAACCAATCAGAGCAAAAAAAATCTGCTGTTGCATACATTTGTGTCGCGTAGGCATTGCAGTTTAGTATGGAACAGCTGATTTTTTTGTTGCTCCGATCGGTTTGCTCCCATAGTGAAAGTTTTTCAGTTTGATGGGTAGACTCTTAGTTTAAAAGGATGCTAATGATATCAATTTCATCCTGTAGATAAAACGATTCAGCCCTTATAGATAGGACAGACAGACAAACGGTCGGACGGATGGAAAGCGTGCAGGCTTATTGTCCCGTTGGCTACGGAACCCTAAAAAATTGTCAGGGTCGCCGCTAAATAATGCTATTATTTCGCGAGGGACTGCAAACTTTTTTGGCAAGTCTTTTGTTTTAATTGTTTGGTGTCCACCGCCCCGGCCGGTGACAGAACGACAGTAACCAAAAGCTAACGGTTCTTAGGCTCGCAGCCTCGCAAGCACGGACAAGACAATGCGACAACCGACAGAGATAAGACGCTTGCAAATTATATTAGTATTTAGAACGATCCATTCTTGGAATAAAGATATAATCGCTAGGATTTATAGCTCTACTCTCACTACAGAATTAGACACGTACACCGTAAAGGGTATATTATGGATCACTGGGGCCATAATCATAATATGCCATCCCTGGGCCTCAATTGCGCTATTTTATACGGTTTTATCGTTCGGACGGAACGTTTTTGGTTTTGGTTTAGATTTGGTTTAGCTGAAGTAAAAAAGCTATCGCGTTATTTTTTTCTGAACGGTTAAATCGCACAATACAGAAAATTCGATCGAACGGACATCAAACGTTACGCCAACGTATCTTCCGAAATAAAGCTAAATCGTTACCGTTAATATAATTTGACCCCCAGGGCCTCAATCGCCCTAAGTTTGAACGATACTACCAAAACAAAACCACAACCAAAAACGTTACGTTATGCACAATTGGTATCGCGCAAATTATATTAACGTATCGCGAAAATACGTTGGCGTAACGTTTGATGTCCGTTCGATCGAATTTTCTGTATTGTGCGATTTAACCGTTCAGAAAAAAATATCGCGATAGCTTTTTTACTTCAGCTAAACCAAATCTAAACCAAAACCAAACCAAAAGTTGTGCAGTTTGATGAGTGGAATAAACGATGAAGTAATCCGCAATTATTAAAAATTAACTGTGTACAGGACCTAACGGTACAGAGTGTAAAAATAAATAAGTTCCATATCTTAGGCGGGTGCTACAGTTAATCAAACTGAACAACTTTTACTATCAAATTAAAGATTGCAAAAATTCAGTCTCGGGCGGGACTTGAACCCGCACCCTTCCAAACCGGGGAAGTGCGTTATCCAATTTCTGCGTTATTCAATCTGGCTAGTGGGCTCGGTAGCGAAATTGGATAACGCACTTCCCCGGTTTGGAAGGGTGCGGGTTCAAGTCCCGCCCGAGACTGAATTTTTCAATCTTTAATTTGATTCGAAATAGCACAACATGGCTGTAACATGTTCAAAATCAATAATATTTGAAACTTTTACTATGGTTGGTTCCATTCAAAAGCTACTCAGCCCAAATGTATGGAACAGCTGATTTTTTCGCGATATTTAATATTGGTCCCAGTGAGAAATGTTCAGTTTGATCGTCTGAAGCACTCTCCAAAATATGTAACGCATTTTTTAAATGTATTTATATTATTTATATTCCTTCGCATTTTTATATTCTATCCGTTATGCTATTATTATTTAATTTATTTTATTATTTCTTTTTACCCACTTTGTAGATATCATAATAATGAATCAATCAAATCAATCAAAATATCATAAAATAATTTAATTGCGAAACAAAAATCGTAGGTTAATTAATAAATATGCACCTCATCAACAATATTAGCAAGTGATCCAAATGTTACCCTGTATCAGTATTAAAATTGATCTATTCTCAGAATAACGATAATAATCGCTTCACAATTTATGGCCCACTCGGTCCATTGCGCTCCGATTATAAAATAAGAGTAAACAGTAGATTACGATAGTCAATGATACCAATTTAGTTGTGTTTGTTTTATCAGATTTTTTGTACTGTTCGGTAGGCAAACTGTAATGTCAATAAATCGTATTTATTCGGCGTATCCTCCTATTTCTGGTTTAATAATCCGGATCAAACGACTTCATGTTTGAAGATATGCTTGAGAATAGCAGGGTTCGATATCATGATATGCAGGGTGAAATTGATATCATTGGCATCCTTTTAAACTAAGAGTCTACCCATCAAACTGAACAACTTTTACTATGGGCGCAAACCGATCGGAGCAACAAAAAAATCTGCTGTTGCATACATTTGAGTCGAGTAGGCATTGCAGTTTAGTATGGAACAGCTGATTATTTTTTTTCACCGATCGGTTTGCTCCCATAGTGAAAGTTGTTCAGTTTGATGGGTAGACTCTTAGTTTAAAAGGATGCCAATGATATCAATTTCACCCTGTATATCGTGATATTTATTCTTGGATATACATATATCAATGATATATCTATCAATAATTTTTTTCACAAACGCATAGGTAAAACACTGGTAATTTTTTTTATTTTCTCTGTAAATTAAGATTGCATTGCAAAATGTTGTATTTCGAACATGTTTTCGATATGTTTTCATAACAACAACAAAAATTCTTTCGAAAAATCACTCCGCACTTGAACTTCATGGAGTGGAGTTACTGATTTTTTGTTGTATTTCTATTCAGATTTATTTTAGCTTCTTTTGCACCCAAATATGCTCAATAGGACTTCATAACTCTAATCCTACAAGGATTAACAGGAATTATTCTGAATGATTGATATATAATTTGATATTTATTATAAATATCCGATATTTTCGAACCCTGGAGAATTTTTTCTGTATGTCTTGTTTTTTCTATCCGCTGTCCTTTTACTAGTTTTATTTATTTAAGTAATTAGATTATAATTGTATATTTTATTAAGATACTATTATTTTAGTGTGTTATATTTATATAATTGTTACCTATTTATTGTTACCTTGAATAAATTGCTTTGCTTTCTAGTACTTGAGAATTGAGGATAGACATTGAAAATTATGATTGGTATCAAAATTTTGGTCATAATCATAAGAAATCATAAGCTTAAAAAACCCAACTGCGTAAAAATTGTGAACTTTAAATAAAAACTGAAAAGAAATAAATAAGTCCAGTATAGTCTAGAAGAAGCTACTCTTCGCCGTCGGTTAGTCAGTTAGTCGGACCTATTAAAAATTTTTTTCCCCAATAATAGGTCCCGGTCCGCTTTAATATTATTACTTAACAGAATTCCTGACTACTTCGATATCTTAAATTTACTTTTTTATTTCATAATTTTTGACATGGTTTCTAACCAACCAACTTTTAATCGTTATAGATCCTAAATGGTCATTCGAAATAAAAATGTTTACAATATAATATATGTATAGGTATTAGGTTTAAAGGTTGTAAACTTTTATTGGCTTAAAAATATACAAACTATATTTTTGAAGTTAAAGCAAGGTTAACCATAAGTATACCTAAGTAATTAGGATTTCAGGATGAATAACATTTTAAACTCAAATAATAAAATAACACAGTGCCTTTGTAGATAGTATGATAATTAAATTCACCTAATGCAAATAGCTTTCAAACTGGAGGCCTAACGGACGTCAAATTTAAGCAAAACTTCATCTAAAAGGATCCTAATTAAAACTGTACAGACAGAATTAGCATACTCAATCAAATTAGTCCTAAAACTAATTGTAGGTTGGCTTTGATCGCGACATTTAAATATCGGGTGTGACGGTTGGAAATGTCACCGGCTTTGTTTCTAGCAGGGGCCTTTTTATCGATCGCTCGCAACTCGTGGGCAGGGCTGCCAAAAAATATCACAAATAAGTAATACATTTTTCCAAAAAGCTGTTATAATTCGACAAAAAGTCATCATAAGTCACTATGACAATTTAATGAAGATTGCCTCCGTGGTCTAATGGTTAAGAGCATTGGCTCTCGATACGGAGGTCGTGGGTTCCATTCCCAGGGGGGGACCTAGTGATATGTCACTTTGTGCGTTTTTCCCCAGCTGGTTAGGACATTGCAGGCTGAATCACCTGATTGTTTGAAAAGAAAAATAATTCCGTGCTTCAGATGGCACGTTAAGCCGTTGGTCCAGGCTAGTATCTCTGGTAGTAGTCGTTACATAAAAACCACGCCAGTAAGGCGGTCTGAAAAATCTCTGACACCAGGGCTCTGCCCACACGATAAGAAATAAAGAATGAATATTCAGTCATATAAGACTTATGACGCTAAAGTTGAATTTAATTTGATTCGTTTTTTCTTCAGGCTTCTTTTCAAACAGTAGTCTTCATGGTATTTCTATTGGTTCTCTTTTATGTGAATTTAATTACTTTCATAAACATCGAATTATGAAATGGGACCTACCAACGAAAACAAGGTGTTCTTACTACCTTACTTTGACTGAATCTATAGAAAACTCAACTCATAACGTGTTTGATAACAATTTATAGTTTAACTTGTCCTTCTAAAGGACACCATGTGGTAACCCTAGCGTAGGACTCCTAGCAGGTAAGCGGGAGCGCGTGATTTATTACCGGGCTTGTTTGTTCGAATAATCGATGCCCTGCTTCTACAAACTGAAATGTACCCTAACTATACGTCATAGGGATCTAATTTCGATGTATAGCTGTATTTAACGCATCTCTGCGCGGTAGAATGCTGGTAGAAATATTTGGACATAGAGGAGTGCTTGCTAAACCTCAGTGCGAATTTATTGTAGCACTAAATTGAGTCGCTATCGATTTGTGTACAATAAAATACAGTAAACGATCGCGCTTGGATTAAATGTTTTGCTTAACATGTGTTTTAGTAACCATCGATCATAATATAAAAGTAGTTCAGCCTTGAAGTAATCGAGTAAGATAACGTTTGTTTAGATTGCTTTTCCTGTCATGTCACAAGGATTGTTACCAAGGTGTTTATTAGAATTGTAGTCTGTTTGAAATTTTCCTGCGGTGGTCACTTAAGGGGCGTCCGCCCGGTTTTGAGTAACTTTGTAACCATTTTATACATTAACTATGGCACTTTTTAAGCAGAAAACAAAACTGAACAATCTACAGGATATGAGAAGTAATGTGGTTTTTCTCGAAATCTATTTTAATTAATAAAAGTGAAGAAAAACGACTCCAAAGTCACCTCTTTTTTTCCAGTTGTAACCGTTTTACTCTTACATTGTTGATCAGAAGAATATGAAAATTTACAATATTCTTCACAATACAATATAAAATGATGTGGTTGTCTTATTTTTTGAAAATTCATATAAAATCATACAGGTTTTCAAAGAAAACGGAAAATTCTGACCGGAGCCGCGCAATTGAAGCGGGATGGCTAATTGCAAAAGTTTGCTTGTAAGAAAGAGAGCCTTGCAGATGGGAGGAGTAGCCTTAAGGGGTAATGATTCTTTTGAAATTCATGTACCTAGTAGTTGAAGTCAAGTCAAACTAGAAAGAAAATATAAGATAAAAGCATCAACATTTTATTTCATCCTAAAATAAAAGATTTGTGGGCATTTAAATTTACGCATAGTGATGCTAATGACATTAAAATTGCAACCTAGCAGTTGGGTTTACCCGGTTGAAATTTGTATGGAAATCTTTGAACCACTATTAATTATCAACGGAAATCTGTCAGAATACAGACGCAGTTTGTCATATTGAAAAATAAGTCGAAATTTCGTTTATATGGAGCGCGCCGTTAAGACATAATAATTATCTAGCATGTAATACACTGCGAAATATAAAGCAGAGTTAAATTCGCCTGTACGAAGTGCAAGGTACAAGACATAATACAAGGTGTATCGTGTCACAGATTGCGGATAACAGTAGATAACGCGAACGGTTCACATCGTACCAAAATACTTATCTGCAACTACAAGCGTGACAAGCCTTTAGCTAACCTAACGCTAGGACACTCGCCGAGGAAATACATTACTCTAATAATTCGGACACAAACGGAATTACTGAAGATATAAGTAGGTACTTCTTGCACAGGTTGAGAGGGCGATTTTTGAAAGTCACACGTTCAAAATCATGATAGAATGATGCATAGTCTGTGTATTTTCAGCATGTGACAGAAGTTACAGCACAGTATAAGAAAGAGTATCTATTACTAGTATACACGTATACAGTACGGAACTCCCTTCCTCCCACCAACTTTTTGCCTCACCCCCTCTATCGCACTCTGGTTATCTCGCACTGGTTACTCGTTACCTACG
Source organism: Agonopterix subpropinquella (assembly GCA_922987775.1). Classification (NCBI taxonomy): domain Eukaryota; kingdom Metazoa; phylum Arthropoda; class Insecta; order Lepidoptera; family Depressariidae; genus Agonopterix; species Agonopterix subpropinquella. The sequence continues at coordinate 1,240,708 of OV277693.1, read as the reverse complement.
AAGAAGACTTAGGCTGCCTGTCCATTGAAGCGAGCTGGCTGTGCGAGCTGTGTAGTTGTGTAAATATTAACCAATCAGAGATCCGACCGAGATCGGCCGAGCTCCTGTTTGGTTAATATTTACACAGCTACACATCTCGCACAGCCAGCTCGCTTCAATGGACAGGCAGCCTTAAGGTCCAATAGAAATAGAAATAGAAATAGAAATAATATTTACTGTGCATAAGTTTAGGTTAGTAATTGTAGCCGGTCTTACTGCTAATTTTATTAGTTCACTAAACTTTACTTTTTCAGGTGTATACACAAATTTCACAATTTCTTTAGTTCCGCATGTGCTGCCGTCATCTTGTCAATTTCAATGTGGTTACAGGCAGCGCGTAATGCGTATTATTGTACCTTAGTCTCTGCTTTCACCATTAGGGTTTCTGCGACAGCATGTGTCATTGTCAACGGTAGTAGATTAGGCATAAGGAGCTTGGCACTGGCACTACATAGCCTGTGTGACTATGGCCACACCACGGACACTGCCTACAAAAAAAAAAAAATGACAAGATGACGTCAGCGCATGCGAATGCGCGGTACCTACATGACTTTTTTTCATAAATAAAACGCATTGACAGCCGTCTATTCAAAAGAGTTTTTATTCTTCGTCCTGAGATTATATTATCTTTGTTAGATAGGTACTCTTTCTTAAGAGGGCTATCACAGTCCAGTGGCGCCCTCATCACATTAAAAAATATTTCTCAATAAAGAAAGCCTAAATTAAAAAAGTGCTCAACACGAACACTACAAAAGCCTTCAAACTATTATCATAGAATACTTTTATAGGTTTTTTAAAGGTCTAATTTTTAACATACAAATTTTGAAAAAAGAAAAAAACGGCCGCTTTTGATTTTATTCGAAATTGTCTAAAAGTGGAGTGTTTAGAACCTATAAAAGTATTGTATAAGGCTTGAAGGCTTTAGTAGTGTTCGTGTTGAGCACTTTTTTAATTTAGGCTTTCTTTATTGAGAAATCTTTTTTAATGTGATGAGGGCGCCACTGGACTGTGATAGCCCTCTTAATACAGTGCTACGGCCAAGATATATAATTATGTAAGTAGGTATGTCTCAAGATGAAAAGTTCTTGCGTTTGTCTAGACCACTGTACTGAATACCTTCCAGTAGTATATCACTTATCAGTGTTAACACATGTACCACTCGCGACTTCGAGTTAGAGCTATCGAGCGACTTATCGAGTCGATGATCGATCACATCCCTTGTTTAATTACGCGACGTCCGATACCGATGATTTATCGATATCTATCGATAACGTTCGATGTTACTCCGTTGTGGTAATTTGAATGTTTTATGATTTTGTTGGAGGTTTGTTACCGTGTTATTTATGAGATACATAGTTTTTCACAGATTATTATTTGGGAACAAATAAAAGCAGGTCTTCGTGTACAGCGATTTTTGCCTACACTTTCGGGCAGTGCCGTACTCGTAGTTGATTGCCGCTAGCGTAAGCGAGAGCGCCGAACAAAATGTCGCAGCGACAAAAAGGGGGGATTAATGCAGAGGAATTTATCGTTTTTCTTTCGTTCGTTTTTCAAAGGAGTGACGTATCTAGTAACTCTTTAATCTGTCCAAAAGCTCCTACCTACCACACCACTCAAGTCGCCGAAATTCAGAGTCATTGGGTCCAGTCCGTAGTAGTTACTATCTCTATGGTTCAGTCACTGTCATCGTATACAGGGTGAAATTGATATCATAATCCTTTTAAACTAAGAGTCTACCCATCAAACTGAACAACTTTGATTATGGGAGCAAACCAATCGGAGCAACAAAAAAATCTGCTCTTCCATATTAAACTGCATCACCTACTCGACTCAAATTAATGTATGCAACAGCTGATATTTTTTTTGCTCCGATCGATTTGGTCCCATACTGAAAGTTGTTCAGTTTGTTGGGTAGACTCTTAGTTTTAAAGGATGCTAATGATATCAATTTCACCCTGTAGATTATAGATCAGTCTGAAGACCAGTTATGCTGCCAAAATGACGTCTATCTTCAAAGACTGACGAAGTGTGGTATCAAAAAACGTAGGTTTTACATGGCGCGATAACTAATCGATAATTAGATAGTGCTAAGCTACTGGAATAGATAAGAGCAGTCAGTAAACTGTATTTGTATATCTTTGTGAATAATAAATAATATTGTATTCTACCATACCATGTGGCTCCTGGGCCTAGCATGATGTACTGTTCTCTCTCTCGCCCTGTTACGCGCCAAGTGAAAGACACGACTATGCTATTTCGAGCTCCACATGACTAGAAATGTTCGAATATCACACAGATTACCCCCAATAGATACCGCATACAGGGCCGCCGACGCTCGCCACACATCTATGGTTTTTCACTGATGTAAGCAACGCGAGTGAGCGTGCTAGAAGTAGTGCGACCTTGAAATGGCCAATCACATTGCACCGTTTCGTGCTCCGCTACCCGCACCTACCGCCAAAAATGGTGACTTGGGGCGTGAACAAAATGTTCATCATGCGGTATCTATTGGGTATTTGGTATCTGTGGAATATCATGAACGCACAGGGAAAGTGGTGGGGATTTTCGAGCAAGTAGATGACTTTATCCCGCACCTTTTCTCTACGTGCCAAGGGAAAGTGAGACAAGGCGTGACTTCGCTGTCGCACTGTCATGCTATCCTCATAGGTATGCATAGCATCACTTTCATAATTATTATAGAGCTTCAGAGGCTAGCAGCACGATGCGCGCGACAGTGCTATGTCGAGCTGCCCTGGTAGACCATCTAAATCTAGAGGTTCAGAGGCTAGCAGCACGATGCGCGCGACAGTGCTATGTCGAGCTGCCCTGGTAGACCATCTAAGTCTACATGTTAGGTGATAATAATCGTAAGGAACCATTGAGATCTAAATTGTTTGAGTATTTCAATCAACCCACAAATAAAGTAGGTTACATAAGTAGAAAAAATAAATCAGTGCCAATCCTTGAGATAATAGCAAAGAGTAAATATTGGAAGTGATTGATGACTATCGATCAAACTTAATTAAGTTCATTCCATGTATAATTCATCAACAAGTGGCAAGATATTATGATAAATACGGTTACCTTACGTAAAGGTAATAAGGTTGAATTTATTTTGTTGATTGTTTTGTATGTTGCTGTGCTAAATTATTGTGCAGTATTGGAGCAATGCACTAATAGGGCTGTCCCAGAACAAAGTTCACAACGAAACAAAATAATAGTGCACGTTGCAATTTGCTTGCAAGGTATTGGGTGTATCGGGTTCCATATGTTTGCCAATGACATTTGTAAATGATAGACCAACACCAAAGACCACACATTATTTCTTTCCGTGGAAGGAGGTGACTAAGGAATACGTCTTTTATGGTTGCGATTTTTGTCAGCGAAATTCTAAAATGAGCAAAACAATTGCGCGTTTGTTTCTGACCAGTCCCGAAAGGGAACATGGCCGGGAAGTTATGTTTAAATGTATGTTTATAATAAGCAAAGATTGCTGGAAGCTTCTCACGGAACTAATGGCATATCAATGTGAAGCAGGTACTTGTTATTAACAAGACGTAGTATTAATATTAACAAGATATAATATTAAAACAAACACTCATTGTTCACAACGGACCACTTGTCTCACAATGACAAGTTACCGCTTGTATCTTATGCTATAATATAATATAACATACATTCACATACATGTGGCAATGGCTCTCAAACTTATAAAACAATAATAAGATAGCCTTTAAAATCGATCAGAATAATGTTAAAAAAGTATTACGGGCTCTAGAGCCCGTAAGAGATCCCCGAGATCTCTTGAGATATCGGGAGGAAACGGACGAAGAGTATATCTCTTGCATGATGACAACACAACCACATAAAATACACAACGTTGTCGTGCCAAAAATTTCTTTCTCTTTACGCACATAATATTGTAAGGACATATATTATGAGCAGCAGAGGTTCTACTAGCATGCCGCCCCCGAAAAAAATCGAGAGTGCCTGTCTTTATAACTTTATAAAAGTTGACGAATTCATGAAAAAACGAGCGCGCATGACGGCTTTCTCGTTATGTCGCTTTGTCGTGCGTGACACTGTCCCTTGTCGTATTGTTTACCAAATTAGGCCCTGTGCCCGGACTTTCGATTTTCGATATATTGCGACCGTTTCGGTCGGAACTTCATTGTAATAGAGTTGACATTGGAATGAAAACGTTCAAAAACAAAACAAGTTGAATGAATAGAAAAAAATGTAAAAATACTGGCAGCTTCAGAATGTAGGTTTTAGTGTATTTATTTGAACCTCTGTTTCACTATCGGCATTTTCATCTACAGTTTTAGCAACACTGGTCTATATCGTACGATACTGAATAAGATCATTGTTGATTCGGTTAGCTACTGTTTCGGTATTAAATAGGTTGAGGCTTGTCTCAATTGGTATTAATTTTATGAGGCAAATCTTTATGAGATTTGAGTTTTGAGATGCCTTTCATTTGATTGAATGAATATGATACGGTTCAATGGAAGGATTTTAGATAAGAGAGGTATACAACGTGTTAATGAATTAACGCAAAACTAGAAAGTAGTTTGTTAAGAATCGAGAGCAGAGTCGAATTATCATGGTTTCAACATAGGTAATTTTTTTCAAAATATTAAATTATATGTTTGTAAAATTTAAAATTTTCTGTACGATGTCAACCCACCACACGGGCACACTCACCCTACTTACTACCAAAACAAGATTATAAAAATGTATCCATGAGTACGTTAGCGCTTTCTTTCAGTGCTGAAATGATAACAAATCATTTTTGCCTCAAAACTTAAAATGCGAATAACTTTAAATTTTAACTATCAAAATAATTAAATTATTGTTTCAATCTAATTATTTTGTTATAAATCAGTTGGGGTGTATGAGGTTTTGCGCTAATTCATTAACACGTTGTATGTAGTTGTATTCATAGCATGAAGGTGTCGTCTGTTTTTAGGGTTCCGTACCCAAAGGGTGTAAGCTGGACCCTATTACTACGCCTACGTTGTCCTTCCGTCCGTCCGTCCGTCTGTCCGTGTGTCCGTCCGTCCGTCCGTCCGTCCGTCCGTCCGTCTGTCCTATCTATTCAGGGCTGTAACTTTTGAACCGTGATAGCTTTTCCCAGATTATGCGTTATTACGGCGGATTTGTTAACAAATAATAAAAATGTCAAAAAGTTAAAAATTAAGGGGGGTTCTCAACAAGAAACTAGTTTTTATCAACGTTTTTTCTTCACGCTCTATCGTAAAAACGGTAATACATACAAGCGTCAAACTTAGTGTGATTATAGAGCAAACTCTACAGAATAACAAATACTAAAAACCGGCCAAGCGTGAGTCGGTCTCGCGCTAAAGGTCCCGGACAAAAAAGTTTTTTTTCTAAGTTAATAATGTTGTGTTCTGTGGTGGTGTGGTAGTGGTACGGAACCCTCGGTGTGCGAGTAGCCTTGACCGGTTTTATTATTATAATGTTTTAAGTCGGATTCATGTAGTTTAAACCCCCTTGCGCTTATAACGATTTAGATTTTAGATAGAGGAGTCCGGTTTCTCTGAAGCTGACTGTGCATATTTAGAATTTTATGGGAACTATCGAATGATCGAAATGAATAATGATCACACGAAACATTGAGGGATTTGAAGAGTTATTGAGGGAGAAAGGCGATACCGTGGGTTTCCAATCACCACATAATGCTACTTATACTATTGTATGGTGAGCATTTTGTAGCAACAGTTGTGGCCAGGCCACCATGTGGCTAACTTGAAGTAAAACCGGTCAAGTGCGAGTCGGGTTACTCGCGCACCGAAGGTTCCGTACCACACCACCAAAGAACACAACATTATTAACTTAGAAAAAAGACTTTTTTTGTCCGGGACCTTTAACGCAAGACCGACTCACACTTGGCTGGTTTTTAGTATTTGTTATTATTCTGTAGAGGAGATTCTTCTCTATAATCACACTAAGTTTGACGCTTGTATGTATTACAGTTTTTACGGTAGAACGTGAAGAAAAAACGTTGATAAAAACTAGTTTCTTGTTGAGAATCCTCCTTAATTTTTAACTTTTTGAAATTTTTATTATTTGTTAACAAATCCGCCGTAATAACGCATAATCTGAGAAAATTTCAACTATCTAGCTATTACGGTTCAAAAGTTACAGCCCTAAATAGGTAGGACAGACGGACGGACGGACAACGTAGGCTTAGTAATAGGGTCCCGTTTTCACCCTTTGGGTACGGAACCCTAAAAAGGATACAAAATTGTGAATTTTGGTACTTATTTATTTATTCTATGGGTTAGAGTTACAAAGAACACCGGGTTTCAGACTCCAATAGGACCTTTTCAATTTCTCAATGCATGGTTTACCTGCAGTACCTTTCTGCTGCGAAACTAGAATACCTTATGTAATAAGAAATAGGAACTAGTTATGTAAGTACGGTAGAAATGTAGATAACGTAATGGACTCCATATTGCCTGGAAAGAGAATCGAAATACGATCAGTATCGTATGGTATGGGCTCCTCGTGCCAGCGCAGCGCAGTTAGACTTGGTGTGCAGCCAAGCTGGCTCCAGTTTATTGCTGCATTTGCTTCCAGTATACACAATAAAACTTTGATAATCGGCTTTATATCTAACGAGCTTTTACCCGCGACTTCGTCCGCATAAATTATATACCAGATTTTAAGTCAGATGATAAGCTAGCAAACAAAAAAGTTTCATCAAAATCAGTTCAGTAGTTTTTGCGTGATACTCGAACAAACAAACACCCAAACAAACAAACAAATAGACGGACAAAAAATCCAAAAATTGGTGATTTGAAATCAGGGACAGGTAAAAACCATGTCGTAATTTTTTTTGTAAATATCTTCAATGTACAGACACACATCTGTTACAGTTTTATAATAGTTTAGATTTAGATACTTATTGTATTTTAAAATTGTAAAATACTATTTTAAAATACAATAAGTTTTTAAAATTTTAAAATACAATTTAATTTAATGATACCTTTCAAAATACTATTAAAACGAAAAATCTGTAGATAGCAATATAAAAATTAGACAAAAACCTGTCACCGTAAAGTGCTGTTTGTCTAACCATAACCATCATAATCTGACTGACGATGAGATTGGTGGTGTTGCCAATGGATAAGCTTTCCACTACCAATAAATACGCAATAACATAGGTAAGTCTGTTATAGGTACGTTACATTAAATGAAGATAGACTGCAGAAAAAGTCAATCAATTTAATGTATCATAATATGTTTCACATTAAACCATCAGTCAGTCATTTTTTTTCGTATAGTCGTGAGCATATGCTTATTAACCAACAAATTGCTCCCCAATTTTAGGGAATTTAAGAAAAACACGGAACACTTTCGATCTGACGGCTAAGTTTTTAAGTTTGTAACGCCATTTGACGACCCGGTTGGTGTAATGGTTACCACGCCGGACTGCCAAACCAGGGTCCTGGGTTCGAATCCCGGTTCGGTCATGGATGTTTATATGTTTGTGCCGTTGTTATATGGTTTCCATAATAAACAGCCTATTAATAGTGCTTTCTTGGGATCATTACAATGTATGCGCCTGTGAGCGTTATTTATTTATTATTTATTATTATTATTTATTATCCTTCCAGTGTCTTTGAACAATTTGTTTTAATGAACCCTCCTCATTAAATAATGACTGGCGTGGCGTTTGTTGTCGAGTGTTAGAGAGATCAATGCGTTTCTGATACTTGGTTTATCTCATCTCATCCTATCCTGTGAAATGCACCTATAGCCCAGTCATTTTACGGTTTGAGCCGGGACTAATTACTAATTGGTATTTTTTTTCGGTACAGTATTTAAGAGCCAATTTGAGCTTCGAAATGTACCAAAATAAAATAAAAAATCTCGTCCGCAACTGTTCCAAATTTTAAATTTTGGTTATCTCGTTATAAAAAAGCCTGACGGTGATTTTTTTTTTGCACATATATAAGGCATTATCATTATTACTTCAAACATGGTACAAATATTTTGGTCTACTTAGAAGGTTTTGAAAAATACATTCGTATTTTCTAATAAAAATCTAATTTTTTTTAAATTTCAATGCCTATTTTATTGCTAAAAATAATTTATATTGTAAAATCTTATTCAAATGAGTGCATGGTATTATTATTATTAATTTAAAAGCCTTCTGGGACTCACAATTTTGATTTCTATATTGCGTAGCGAATTTTTTTTTATTTGTGTTCAGATAGTCTTTTTGTCACTAAATAGTACCGGTTGCAGACTAAAAGTCCAATTAATAATTACTTCCCACCTCTCCTAACAAAAGTCCGTAAAATGACTGGGCTACTAATCTAGTATATTAAATTGTGACGTAAACCAGAAGTAAAATAAAAAAAATATAAACATGACCAGACTGATGTACCAGTAAAATCTGAATATCATATTCCACAGTTTAACGTATATGATTAAATCTACGAATTAAGTTACTTTGATGTTTCAAATAAACCTAAATTGTTGACCGTTCTTCATTACGATCCAACTAAAATTAATTTTGTAAACGTTAAGATAATCAAATTTAATAAAAACCAGCTCATTATTGATTCATATCCAAACATGATCGTTTAAAAAAAGGTTAGGAGTATGAAAGGGCAGTAAAGTCGATGGGTGGGCTCGGTGGGTTCTGTATATTTATAATTTGATAAATGACGGTAGACGGTAGCGCAGCGGGCGAGTGACGTAGGTCATTAATATTGTTAATAGTTCGCTCCCAAGGCATGCGCGGCCGATTATTATCTCTGTATCTAAATCTACGAGCCATTCCTTGCGTTTTGTTGTCAACTTTTATACAAAAGACATCAATGACTTAGAATCAAAATGGGAAAGGGATGTTTCTTTTGCAGTGTTGATGGCTTGATAGCCATCTAGCCATTTGGTTGGCCTCGTGATATGATTATCACGAGTTGCGAAGAAGAGCTTCCCTGAGTAGCGCACCCTGGCCAGTCAGCCTCGATACGACCATTGCTGACTGGTTAATATTTCCACATTGCCATGCGATATAACTTAATGCTAACACGAAAAGAAGCACTAGTTGATATTAGCCCCGATTCGGACTGTGCCACGACTTAACTAAATTTATTCCTGTCACTTTCTAAAATAAGATTAAGAAAAGAGACAGAAAACCAACAACTGACTTTAGTGCTGTCAAAGTGACGTTACACGCCCAAAAACGCCTGAAATAAGATGGCATCTTATTTTGGGCGTGTAACGTCACTTTGACAGCACTAAAGTCAGTTGTTGGTTTTCTGTCTCTTTTCTTAATCTTATTTTAGAAAGTGACAGGAGTCGTGGCACAGTCCGAATCGGGGCCATTGAATGTCATATCTGCAATGCCCAGTTCAATTTGTACTTTGATAGATTTGAAGGTATTTATTTTCCTACTCCTACCTTCTTTAATGAAATTCTTCGCCGGTTTCAAGACGGATTTAGATTAATCTCGAGCCCGCTGGACTTCTTTGTCTGATGTTGTGAGTATTGATCCCCGTTTCAGGAGTTACAGTGGTAGGTTGAACTCGGTCGAGGCACAAGTATTTTTTTGTAATTTTCCCAATTATCTACTGTAGAAGAATTCTTTTGTTCTACCTATTTTGTTTTCAGCGTCGGTCTGGGACTCAAAAAACTACCGGGATTTTTCAAACAAGCGGCCCAATGATGTTTTCGCCGACGATGGCAAAGTCAAAAGAAAGGGCATGGATGGGCGTAGCAATTATTGTTTCCCAGGACGTAGGGGGGCTAACCAGGGGGAGCGTGTGAATTCTCTATGGGGGCTAACTATAGATAAAGGTCAGGTTGCAAAACAATCTAGGAGCCAGGAGAGCTGGAAGCGAGCGAAGCGAGCTCGAGTTTTTCGCGATCTAAAATATCCGAGCTAGCGAAGTAGGCTTGAGCAATACGACTAGGCCGTTACAATATAAAACCAGGGCCGTAGCTAGAGGGGGGCATCGTAGGGCAATGCCCTACCTTAAAATACCAATGCCCTACCTTAAAAATTACCCAACCTTCTTTACAATATGGGAAAGTTAGGCAAATTCCCTTACAAAATTTCGAGCTCGCATCGCTTGCTCCAGCCTTTAAATGTTATTTTGAGGGTAGGTAGGCTAATGACACTCAGTATCACCATCGCTCTTTTGAGTCTTTTCGTGTTCTTTTCTTTTCTGGAGAGAAGATTTCACAGGCACTGAATTATGTTACTCATCCAAAAAGTAGCCTTTTGATTCCGCCCTACCTTAAACCTCCTATGCCCTACCTTCAATCCAGTTCTAGCTACGGCCCTGTATAAAACGCGTGTGACAGACGAACGGACGTACTGACACCTACATGGTTTCATTAGACTAAAAACCAGGAGCAAGTGAAGCGAGCTCGATATTTTACTATGATATTTTGGCCATTCCAAATCTGCAATAAGATCGATGTAAATCCTGGAGCGAGCAAAGTGAGCTTGAGATTTTACTCCAATAAGGGTAGGTCGTAAATCAAGAGCGACTGAACTCAATCCAGGAGCGAGCGAAGCAACCTCGTAGATTTACTGCAATGCCAATACTAGGTTGGGAATTAGGAGCGAGCGAAGCAAGCTCGAGATTTTACTGCAATGTGACTTGGGACTAGGTTGCTGCAATACCACCAAGAACAAGGAGCGAACGAAGAGAGCTCGAGAATTTGCTACATTATACAATAATATGCTGACGGTTTTTTCGGGGGATGATCGTGAGATAATTAGACCATTTTGAACACCAGATTTCGATATTGGACCCATGGAAACAGTTACTCAGTTTGATGGTCTGATCATCTCCATAAGCCACCGCCAGGGTATGAAGAAGGACCCTACAATATGCTAGAATGAAAAGAATGTTTCACCGCAACATAATTTAAAACCAGGAGCTTTCAGCTCATGCCGAAATCGAGTAGACACGTTCATGAAACAAAACGATTGAGCGATCGGAGCGAGCTCGAAAATTCGCTAAATATTTTAACTGTCATTGTCTACGCAGGGGGCCTCTGACTCAGTTACTTACTGAACATATTTCGGCCTTGTTTTGAATTTGATCTAAAAGGTTCTCCAGGTTTGGTGGCCCCTTCATCCAAATTTACGATTAGAGAGCAAAACAAAACTGAACGAGCGAAGCGAGCTCGCAATTTTGCAATAAGCACATTTTTATGAATTTCCCCGACTTTTCAAAAAAGTGAAAAAAAAAATTACTTAGTTGTCGATTATTTTATTGTAGATTTCTTTTGTTTTTTTTTTAAAGTAATTTTTTTTTAATCCTGTGGTGGGCCAGAAAGATTCTGGCCGTGCCATATTCTGTGGGAAGAAAATGAAGAGGGAAGAAGAGCTGGGCCGGACCGGCCCACGGAGGTACCGGCCCACCGGGAAAAGTCCCGGTGTTCCCTGGGGCCAGACCGACGCTGTTTGTTTTCATGTATCTATTTATTTTATTTTTAATTGATACATGATAATACAATGTTTAGCAAATCAACAAATATCGACGCACTATAAACCATAACTTTCTACTGCTAATTTGACTATAAAAAATAGCACACCTGTAGTATGATTTTTGAAAGTCAAATGCTGTTTTCTCAGACCGCCTTACGGCCTCTGACACCAGAAGTGCGATTTTTGAATCTCATTCGTTGAGTTCAGCAGTTGAAAATGTCAAAATTACTGTGATTTGACTTTCAAAAATCATACTACAGGTGTGCTATTTTTTAAAGTCAAATCAGCAGTAGAAAGTTGCATATCTCCATAGTAATTTTGACATTTACAACTGCTGAACTCAGCGAATGAGGTTCAAAAATCGCACTCCAGGGCTCTGGCCACACGATAAGAAAGAAAGAAAGAAAGAAGTCTAGATTAGCAAGTAGCGATTAAATTTCAGAATTTCGATAGGAGTCACTCACTACCACACACAGTGAGTGGGACATTGTCATTCATTCCGGCTGCAGGGCCAGTTTAGCCATTCTATGGTAATAAAGTAACAGTTAGTTTATGGGTTAGTATTAGCAGCTATTATATTAGCATGGGTTAGTCATCGACACGAACGAAATGTTTCGTAATTGCGATTTTAATTACGCTAGCATTGGGGCCCATTTTCATTGACAAGATAAGCCCAATTTTACATAGACAGGGAGGGTCAATTGAAACTTTGCGCTTTCAGGTTGGTAGTTAGGTGTAAAGCCTGTTTTTTTCAGTGCATATTAACATTTTACTTTATCCGTGATAAAAGTAGCGCATTATCTATCTTTCATTTGGCGCGTGACAGCGCGAGAGAAATGGCGTGAGATAACGTTCGTTGTCGCGGGCATCATGCTAGGTCCTGAATCTGTTCTGTTATTTAGTAAAACCCATTCTAGTTAGTATGCGGCCTGGAGTGCGATTTTTAAAAGTCATACGTTGAACTCAGCAGTAGAATAAATTTCAAAATTACTATGGAGATACGCATCTTTCTACTGCTGATTTGATTAAAAATAATAATCCAGGAATGCGATTATTGAAAGTCAAATCAGCAGTAGAAATATGCATATCTCCATAGTAATTTTATCATTTTTTCTACTGCTGAGTTCAACGTATGACTTTCAAAAATCGCACTTCAGGTCTTTTTTTAGTGATAGCCTGATATGTACCTAGACAAACCAGTAAACAAAAATAGTTATTTTACGGCATCACTAGATCTAAATCTAAAGGCTTTTCACTAAAAATATTACCTATTTAGGTATAAAGAAATCAACGGTAATTCGTATTAGCGATAGTTTCGTTATCAGCGTTTAAAACAGCAACATTTAAACACAAGAAAGGCTACAAATATGAAAGCGTAATCCTTATATGAAAGCTCGCACAAATTCGTAAATAGCTCGAAACAAACATCGCATTGTCTGGCCTGTGACTGTGAGTCGTCTATGCGTAGGGTTGCCAACCTTAATACAAGGATAAGCGGGATATTTGCAATCAAGATGCGGGACGTGGCTAAAAAAAGCGGGACCCGGCTGTCAAAGTATAAAAAAAAAGTCGAAAAAACAATGAGGATTTGAAGAAAAATAAAAAATTTGTATTTTTGGTTCCTTTTCATTATAATAATAACACAAACAACAGAGTGGAATCGCAAGGGGCAGAGTGGAATCGCAAGAGCACAGAGTGGAATCGCAAGAGCACAGAGTGGAATCGCAAGAGCACAGAGTGGAATCGCAAGAGCAGAACCTATGCTCCAGTTTGGAAGTGTATTGCACGTAATGGCGTAATAACGGGGAAACCCGCTCACGGGGGTAAACCCCGCGATGTTGAAACCGGAGCCGCACCTCTCGACAACCTTCAGCCGCTCAATGAGATGTTGCCCCATTGTCGCACTTTGTGCGTGCGGCCGTTTTATATGGGGCCCACTCGACGAGTCGGCGAGTCACCGCCTGCCTTATTTACAATTTTGAGACTAGTTGTCATGGCAGGCGTCCGTTAGTCTCCTCCCATAGCCCAGTATCCATCCATCCAACTTTCACCTCTATAGCCCAAGACCTTATTTTTCCATCGCGGCCATAGCGCCGTACTCCAATAGTCTTTACACAAATGGCGGGGACCATCCCCGTGGGTATCATGTTGTACGCTCGGAGATGGTATCCGCCATTTGTGTATGTATCCCTTACATTTAGATTAACTTGTCTTTTGAACGGGCCTCTACATGTTGGCTTCGGCCCCATGCACGCCTTCCAAAGGTCCGGGACTTAATTGCCCGTGATTACGGAACGTAAGACACACAAACAACTAAACTATAATAATAAGTAGGTACATCAAACTTTAACTTTAAGGAGCATTCGAATCAGAAATGAAAATCGGTCAATTACCTAAGTAAACTTTTAAATGATTTTACAAACATAAAAGTTAATACCATGGGGTGCCAGGAATCAGCAGTTTAATGAAACCAGTGTTGGTACGTCAGGCACTCCTTGGACAGTCAGCCTCGTTACTAAAATTACTAGCTGGCTAATCTTTCAGAAAACGGGACAAAAGGCGTCCCGCACACATCTATCGCGGGACGCATCCTCTGAGGGTCTAGAAACGGGACGTCCCGCCTCTCGCGGGACGGTTGGCAACCCTATCTATGCGTGAGACCACCGTTGCGTTGCTACAGCCGGGCCATCGAACCCGCTTTACATCCTACCAAATAAGCACTAATTACATTTAATGCGTTTTACCTGTAATTAGAAGGTGTTGGAGAAACGAAACAGATATTTCGACAGATTCTTGTGAGTTTTTAGGGTTCCGTACCCAAAGGGTGAAAACGGGAACCTATTACTAAGCCTACGTTGTCCGTCCGTCCGTCCGTCTGTCTGTCTGTCTGTCTGTCTGGCTGTCTGTCCTACCTATTTAGGGCTGTAACTTTTGAACCGTAATAGCTAGATATAGTTGAAATTTTCTCAGATTATGCGTTATTATGGCGGATTTTTTAACAAATAATAAAAATGTCAAAAAGTTAAAAATTAAAGGGGGTTCTCAACAAGAAACTAGTTTTTATCAACGTTTTTTTCTTCACGCTCTATCGTAAGAACGGTAATACATACAAGCGTCAAACTTAGTGTGATTATAGAACAACTCTACAGAACAACAACAAATACTAAAAATTGGCCAAGTGTGAGTCGGTCTTGCGCTAAAGGTCCCGGACAATAAAAGTTCTTTTTTCTAAGTTAATAATATTGTGTTCTGTGGTGGTGTGGTACGGAACCCTCGGTGCGCGAGTAGCCCAACTCGCACTTGACCGGTTTTTATAATGTTTATCGAGTTACGTACGATGAGATGAGACTGCTTTATGAGATGTTTTCACCATCGCACCCACGTATACATCGCGAATGCAAACAGACGCGAGTAATGTAATTATTACTGTAAACACACTCGGATTTTCTAACGCTTTTATGTAAGCTTAGTTATTGTGGAACATAGGATTATGTACTCTGTACTGCAACGGAGATTGGAAACTGTTTGTGTTGATTTTGTCTTGTTGCCAGTTATAAAGTATAAAGTAAACATTAATTTACTCGGTGCGTTTAGGAACATTAAAAGGAGCTTGATATACCTAATTAAAGAGGAAGATGGTTGTTAACTGAGGCAGATACCACCAGGAAAGTTCTTATTCATTGGTAGGCGTAGGTATTGCGTTTTACAGGGTTCGATGATATATATATCACTTATTATACAGGGTGAAATTGATATCATTAGCATCCTTTTAAACTAAGAGTCTACCCATCAAACTGAACAACTTTTACTATGGGAGCAAACCGATCGGAGCAAAAAAATAATCAGCTGTTGCATACATTTGTGTCGCGTAGGCATTGCAGTTTAGTATGGAACAGCAGATTTTTTATTTGCTCCGATCGGTTTGCTCCCATAGTAAAAGTTGTTCAGTTTGATGGGTAGACTCTTAGTTTAAAAGGATGCCAATGATATCAATTTCACCCTGTATATCAATGATATATTTTATTATAAATTCCGATATTTTCGAACCCTGCGTTTTACTATTCGTTACCTTCTCTTATAATAAGTTATTCCTAGGCGACATCGACGTAGGAAACCAGTTAGCGCTTTTTTCCGGTTTTAATAATATATATGTAAGTTTTAAGTGCGATTTTCTGCCAATCTGCAGCATAGAGTTATTTATTCTGTTGGATTTGAAACTCCAAGTAAGTGGCTATGCATATTGTTGGTTCTGTTTGAATCCTTTTCCTAAATGTTTGGACAATGTTCCCGAGACTGATATCAAACTTATGAATTATTACTAATCCTATTATACGTTTTACAGAATGGTTTTAAATAGATACACAGCTAACCTAATCGTCCATTACTTTACTAATTTTGTAACTAGATAGCACAGTATTAACACTGTATTCATAGGTATTAATAGTGTTAAGTATCGATTCACAGTAGCTGCTCAAACAAGTTATGGGGCGATAAATAATTAAGGAAGGCGGTAATTTATGGGCGCCTTTAATTAAATTAATAATAAATACTTAGGCCTAGAAATATAATGCTGCATTAAGATAATTAAAATTATGAAATAGATCGTTCTGGCGTTAATTAGTATTATTTCAGCTTGGATAAAACCCGGAAAAGGGTTTTGTTTGAGAATTTAGGGGTTTGCTAAATATTTTTAGACTACCCAAATTAGTTTGGATGGTGTATTTCGGCTTATATTTTGGGACAGGTGTCAACTGTCAAGGTGATCCCTAAAATTCTTCTGAAGATTTGTTTCTACAGATAGAAAAAGGATTCGACTTTTTAAAAGGGGAAGACGAAAATATGACATAAGGTGGGTACGTAATTGGGTATTAAAGAGAAGAAAAAGTCTAAGCTTTCTTTTATTTTCAGATTAGACGATAACTTTTTTTAAACCTGCATGCGTAGCATGCCACCATGATACAGCGCTATCACACCTTCGCTTTCTATTTGCGCGCTAACGAACGAGATAAAATACGTGATACAGCCGTATCACGTGTAGCATGCTACGGCTTCTGCTCCACAAAATTTTTCCACTTCTCTGTCTCATGCGACATCTAGCCGTACAGGCTCTGAATATATTTTTAAACATTTCCTGGGGGCGCCAAATTTCCTAAGCTCCTTAGTTCGGCCCAGTATCTGAGTAAAGTACAGTCAACCTCGTAAATAAAGGCATGAGTCAGTACGCTGGCGTTCGTTCGAGACTTGAAGCTATTTCCGACTTGCAAATGAGAAAGTGCATCGACGGGAGGCACCTCATAGGTTTAGGTGTTAGGTTTTACTACTTTGTTCCTAGGGCATCTAGATTAGGTACCTAGTGTATAAGTAAGTATATCTGTTCTTAAGATGTGTTTGAGGATACTATTGATCTTGTTTTTATCTTATTTTAAACATGAATTATGGTAGGTTAGGAAGGTTCTTATCTGCCCCTCTAGCATGCCATCCTCGAGATAACGATAAAAATCGAGATGTGCCTCCATCTTTATTATTTTACGTATGCCAGATAGAGCGCGCATGACGTTTTTCTCGTTTAAACGCTTTGTCGTGGGTGGCATGCTAGCCGTGCTGATAGGTAGGTGGTAAAATAAATGAATAAATTCGCGACTGCCTTCTTTGATGGGGTGATTATGATTAGATGTTTTTGGACCAACTCAAACACGGACGATCTCGTTCGTGAACTCAAACTAAGCGATTTTTTTAAATTTATGGACGGATTAAATGTAGGTAAGTAAGTACCTAATTAAAACATACAAGCAGCTTTAAAGTTATAATGTTTCTAGAAAACATTAATCATTTCAGATTAAATTAATCAACAAGTAATTCATTCCTATTCGAAACTTCGTAGATAAAATAAAATTCCGACTTTTCTGATAAGTAAAAAAAAAAAACAGTGATCATTTCATACCAGCCAGCGCATGCATCTAACATAAAATAAAATATGTTATAATATTATCCCATCAGCCCGCTTTGCTTTATCTACCGCGCGTATACACCGGCGACATTGAATCACAATTGAATCGATACTCAATCAACTTACCCCTTTGAACACCAACCAAAACAGTTCCAAAATAATCACCGGCAGAAACAACACAACTATCTCAACGTCTTAGAACATATAATTGAATCCATGTTATCATTTAAAAATATCGATCAGTCACACGCTGGGTACCATTCTCGACGCAGCGTTATATTTTTATACTCTTGAACATATTTCTGATTCGATCTCACCGGTTTAGTTAAACACTGGTTCACTGTTTGCCTTTGGTTTGCGTAAACGTTTTGATAGGCACTTGTCACAGATCAGCTGAGTGAATGTATGAAACAAAGATACCGGTGTTTACGTGAATTAATTTGGAGAGAAACGCGTTTGACTACCACGACGCGCGGAGAACGACTGATCGTGATCGAGTGAATGAATGAAGTGAGGGGAGCGCAGTCGGTGAGGGAGGGGCAAGGGGGCGGGTACGCAACGCATTGCAGCAACGTTCACCGCTAGATGGCGTTACCAGACTTTTTACGAGCGCAAAATTTTCAAACAGAGCTTTTCTGTTCTCTGCGTTTTCATTTTCGTTTTGATTTGGCGTCGTCTGCGACTCAACAACAAATTAGGTAAACGTTTTCAAATTATTATTACAGACTATTCCGACGAGATTTTCGTTTCAATGTCCGGGACGCGGAATCAATTTACGCGCCTGCTTTCGCATTTTAAATTTCCGCATATTTACGCGATTTCAGGGCGGAAATTAATGTGTACATTGCATTTTCCTCTCGCTACGAGATTTGTTCAATATTGAGAATTTGGGAATTGAAGAAGACGCGAGTAGAGTGTGAGAATTTGATTTTAATTCTCGATTGGGGGGTTGGAGTTAGATCGGGAATGAGAATAGATTGAAGTTTGTGGAAGCACGGGGGCGCGGCGGGGGTGGTAGGTATCTCAGTAGGTATCTGAAGGGAAGATCAGTGGACGAAACTGAAACTCGTTTACGAAGCTTTCGCAATGAAAAGAAAATAAAGGAAAACGGCCGCCTAACCCGATAAAGCTTTCAGATTTACGTAATTTTAAGTCCTACGTACTTACTTAAAAGTCCTTAATCTGGAGTGCGATTTTTGAAACTCATTCGTCGAACTCTGCAGTTAAAAATGTAAAAATTACTGTGGAGATATGCATCTATCTACTGCTGATTTGACATTCAACTTCACTTCCTCCACATTTATTAATCTCTTTCAATAAATTTTTATTAATAAAAAAAAATAGGTATAAGTAATGATAGGTACTAAAGGCGTAACACTTAGATTAAAAACTTTTATATGGCGTAACAAAACATACGTTTGTCTATGGCACTATGACAGATGAAGGAACCACAAACAATAGAGTGGCGATACGGAGAGATAACGTGTGATTTATAGTGCGCAGGAGCGCGTTAAATCAATTATTATGACGCCAGTCTCCATGTAGCTGATAGAGGCTTACTATTGAGACTTTGGTCGAGGAACTACTATCTAGTAGTTAGTAAGTCTAAGTACCCTGTGATCGTCGGTGGTGCGTTGCGGAGAGGTATGGACACTCAATCATTAGGGGTCCAGGTTCGAATCCGCGCGGACGGGGCGACAAGCCATATAATATACCCTACTAATAAGTTTTTCAAACCTATGTAATGTACCAACTTTATACCACAGAGTGCTATAACTATAAGTTATACCGATTGCTGTCAAACGGTGAAGGAAAACATCGCGAGGAAACCTATCTGTATACGCTGAAAAAGAAACTTTGATGCGTATCGTATGTGAACTTGTGAAGTCCATCTCCACCAATCTGCATTGGGCAGGCGAGGTGGACTAACGCCCATACATCCTTTATATGTTTACAGGCAGATGATGATGATGATTCTGAGATTTATTATCTGCCGCCGTTCGCGACATTCCTAGTTTTACAATAATTTAATAAAATATTTTTATTGCGCCAATTAAAACAATTTATGTTAAATGATTCGATAAGCTGATACGTGTTTATGGATGTCATTAACATCAGTTTAATCAATATTTTAATTGTACTGAAACTGCCATAACGTCCATTAATAGTTAGTTTTTATAGTTATTAATTAATGTAATAAAGATAGAGATGTGATTAGTGAATAGATCGTGAAGAGTCAGAGCCGTCTGCCGTAGAACAAAGAGGGGCAGTGTCCCGGGGCCCTAAATGGGGAATATGCGGACACTTTTTAAGGGGTTGATCGGACCATTAAATAGAATAAATAAAAATAAATAAATAAATAAATATCTTGGACATTGTCACACAAATTATCTAGTCACATTTAAAGTACCAGAATCTAGCCTGGACTTATGACGACTAGACAACGATATAGAATACATATATAGATACAAACATCCATGACTCGGGTACAAATATTCATATTCATCATACAAATATTTGTCCTTTACGGGATTCGAACCCACGACCCTCGGCACAGCAGGCAGGTTAACTACCGACTGTGCTACCGGGCCGTCAACAACTTTCTCTATGGGATCAACATCCAAATCGCGGAAAAAAAATCTGCTGTCCCATAAATTTGAGTCGAGTCGGTACAAAACAGCAGTTTTTTTTCGCGATTTCGATGTTGTTGTCATACAGCAAGTTGTTCAGTTTGACGTTTTGATCATCCCCTTAAAAAAGTGTCAGCATATTAAGAAGGACCCTATTAACCTACGAGTAGATGTCTACAAAATACTTCTCAGAAAGTTCTGCAAAGATGTTTAAATTGTATAAATCTTACAAAATAGTACCGTGACTGAGTGATTGACAGATATACAGCGCTCAGCCTAAACCGCTGAAGATAGAAACATGAAATTCTACAGATCGTGTAGCGGTGCACTAAGAAAGGATTCAATGAAATCAACCCCTAAAGGGGCGCAACGGGTTGTTGAGGTCCACGTGGACGAAGTCGCGGGCAAGAGCTAACTTATTTCATATTTTGAAAAAATAATTCTTATTGCTTA
The DNA here is from genome assembly GCA_922987775.1 of Agonopterix subpropinquella. NCBI lineage: Eukaryota > Metazoa > Arthropoda > Insecta > Lepidoptera > Depressariidae > Agonopterix > Agonopterix subpropinquella. The sequence goes on along the minus strand of OV277693.1, from coordinate 1,220,151 downwards.
TGGGGCCCAAGTCATTTTTACCCCGGGGTCCAAGGGGCCCTTGACTTAGGTTCCATACTGTACATAGTCATGTTTACCTTTAAGCAGTCAAGTGTTATTATAAACATAATAACGACCTTGTAACGTGCTCTTGTTTGTTTAATTTGTTAATTACTGTATCGATTGCGATTGGCCTTATAAATATTATGTCTTATTTATCGTTAAAATTTGATATTCATGAGATGATGGGACACATTATTATAATATTAAGTATGTCGTGAAAGTTTTAATATTCAGTAAATAGCATATGAATAGGTAAATAAACTTTTTGTAAAAGAAATGGTTGTAAACTTGGCGGTAGTCGTCAAACATGTATGGATGTTTTTCTATATAATTATATATGTATCTTTTGTTGTGTATGCAAATATAAATATTTTCTATCTTTTTTTCTATGGTCAGCACCAGAGAAATGTAACCCCCTTACGCTTATAAAGAAGGGGTCAGGTTTCTTTCTCCGATGCTGATTGACACGAATGCCCTACTTCTTTTCGTTTATGGTTCAATCATCACTTTGTTTTATAAAATGTATTATTTATTTAAAAACATTATGGAGACAACTCAATTTGTTATTAACTTATTACTTTTTATTAAGATCGTGGCCGACCTTTAGTAATTAATGAATTTAATTATGTAATTAAATTCAAAATAATAATTGTAAGGTTTTTTTCTTATTACTTTTTATTAAGATCGTGGCCGACCTTTAGTAATTAATTAATTTAATTATGTAATTTAATTCAGAATAAAAATTGTAAGGCTTTTTCTTCACCATGATCTAATTTAGTTTGGTTTTTTTTATAACTAAGTATTTAGTGTTTCTGAATTGTTTAAGTTCGCATCTTTTTTGTACCTACCTAGGTAATCAAGGAATATTAAATAATGGCAGACTTTCTGCCTAATCTAACAAATTCAAACGTTTAAACAGACAGAATCCTAGACAAACTCCTAGAACAAAGTACCAGGCTGACATGACCGCGAGAATGTGAATAAACAAGAAACTACCTACCACAGTATAAACGAAACGGTACGAATCGCGCACTGTATGCAGTATGCAGTCCGTAGGAGTAGAGTAGGACATGTGGCAGGGACACAATGGAAAGGTGGGCGCTCGGCTCGTGGGCGCACGGCTCCTATTCCTATACTATACGTTACTGGTACACTGGTGGGCAAAAGTCTTTAATATATTTACATTTTGGTGTAATGAAAATGGAATGTTGATTTTTGCTTATACGACCAATCGACCGATTCGATTAATTTTTAAAAACATGAAAATTTGCTCACATTGTAGGGATAACCTACCTACCCTGAAGTTTAAAATGTGCCTACCAAATAGATCAGATCGCGTAATGCTGCAAAAATCGAAGGCTTCAATAATAAAACTGTACGTACCTGAATAAAAAAACGTTACTTGAAGGAAAACATCACAAAGAAGGAGTCTGGCTATCATCATCATCATCAACTGGATATGTAGAGGAAAAATTGTTATAAAAACTGCTAGCGTATCAAATTAAAGTACAAACAAAAAACCCAGATGATTAAATAATATAAATTATAAAAAATATATAATTTCTCAGAGCTAGTTTCTTTAAGCTTATTCCAAGTAAAGATAACGTATTGATAAACTAATCATCGTTACATACATGTTCGTTATTTATAATCACCATAATATTTGTATAACCTATGACCCAGTGATAGCTTGATAAGTATAATCTGTGCATGCGCCCGCCCGCCGCCGAATAGCCTGACAAATGACATTGAAAAAAATGGTTATAAAAAACAGTGTTATCGAAACAGCATACTCTAGGTAGCCAAAGATTATGACTACAAATACAGAACTTTTCCTTAATTATAATACTATTTTCGATTTTAATTCTGATGGCAATCGATATCGATAGTTACCTAACCTAATCGATTGCAATAAAAGTTTAGAATAGTTATAAACTTTTCAGGTAGATATTGTTTCTTATCACACATAGTTAAGTAGGTACGTAAATGTGTGAAAATGACGCTAAATAATCACATTATCAATGGTTCAATGGCTTAAATACAATTATTTTAATAACAGGATGAACTATAACGCCTGCCACACACATATCTACGGAATTTTGATCCGAACTTCCGAATCAGCCCCCTTACCCGCACTTTCGATCTTCACTAAATCGCCACTGTTTCGGTCCGCACTTCATTGTAATAGAGTTGAAATTGGAACGAAAACATTCACGCAAAAGTTCGAATCGAATGTGCGGGTAGACCCTCAGAGGGTCTACTCCGGGATTCGAACTTCGCAATAGCGTGAACATTTTCGTTCCAATGTCAACTCTATTCCAATGAAGTGTGGACCGACACAGTGGCGATACAGTGAACATCGAAAGTGCGGGTACAGGGCCAGAATTAGGATTTTGTATAGATATTCCCCCTGCAGAATTTCGGACGGTATATTTCAAATCGATACGAAATTGTAATTCCCTCCGGAATAATTCCGTGGCAAGGCCCTCAGAGGAAGGATCTCTTTATTCTAAAGCATAGAGACCGCATCAATTTACGATTGTAGTTAGTCTCTTTTGTCTTATGACGTACCTTTAATATTAGAAGGAGACTGAACCATACTGAACTGTATATAGGTATTTGTCTGTCCACTCTTTTTCGTGCTAGTGTGTGTGAAAAGTGACCGTAAACATTAGGGCACATGTAACTTTGGTCTAATTGGTCTCTTTTTTCCATACTACTTGACACCACACCGTCAAACACAAACGTCAAAAAAAGTGGTCATTCTTGCAATGATGATGCCTTTAGGTACAGTCCTGGATTTGTCAATAGGCCGTATAGGCCGCGGTCTAGGGGCGGCAGCGTCCTAGGGGCGGCAGATTTCCGAGCTATTAAAAAGTCCCGTAAAACATTTTAATTCTTGTTTCTTTTTTACGCTCTTTCTTAAAGACTAATTCATTCGTTTATTTAACTCTAGTGCCTTCCTTACTACAAATGGAAAATTGTTATTTTAGATACATGGGGCGGCGGAAATAAAGTGGTCTACACTCATAAAAAAAGATAAATCCGGCACTGTTTAGGTAGAATCTCTTTGGGCAGGCCTAAAAGTAAAATGCAATGAAAATTGACGTTCATGCAAAGCGCGGTCATTCAGCCTTGCTCATAATTCGCAAGTGTAGACACCATCTTTTCAATGGCAACAATTTGTATGAAAAGCAACTTTTTTTTGGGTTTGGCTCCATAATGCCTCGTCTCTCAAGTTGTAATACTGAACCGTCTTGTACTCGACTGTACGTACACAGAAGTGCATGCAAGTTCATTTCTAATAATGCGCCGCCCGGTCACAAAAGCGAGCATGGAATGGGAGGTGCCTACTCCTAGTAAATAGCATTAAATATCTGATCATACTCCTATTTTGGTAGTTTAGTTTCAGTTTGGTCCGTGGTTTCGTTCCGTACCCAAAGGGTGAAAACGGGACCCCATTACTAAGCCTACGTTGTCCGTCCGTCTGTCTGTCCGTCATGTCCTACCTATTTAGGGCTGTAACTTTTGAACCCTAACCGAACCGTTGAAGCTAGCTTCGGTTCGGTTACGGTTTGACATTTTTATTATTTGTTCTCAGATTATGCGTTATTACGGCGGATTTGATAACAAATGATAAAAATGACAAAAAGTTAAAAATAAAGGGGGGTTCTCAACAAGAAACTAGTTTCTGTCAACGTTTTTTCTTCACGCTCTATCTTAAAAACAGTAATACAATACATACAAGCGTCAAACTTAGTGTGATTATAGAGCAAAGTCTACAGAATAACAACAAATACTAAAAACCGGCCAAGTTCAAGTCGGTGTCGCGCTACTAAAGGTCCCGGACAAAAAAAGTTTTTTTCTTCTAAGTATAATATGTTGTATTCTGTGGTGGTGTGGTACGGAACCCTCGGTGCGCGAGTAGCCCGACTCGACACAATTGTTCTCAGAAAAAATTAAAATGATTTAAAAAAACTTAAAACTAAATACTTTCGACCCCTAGTTAAGGCTGGGTATTAGTAGAGCCTCTCTTTCTAAGAAGCAAACTTTTGCAATTAGCTTCAATTGAAAGTAAGATCGCAAAAAATAGTTATTTGTTATGCAAGGCTGCAAAGTTGCTTTTTGGCGCGAGTACTTGTATTGAAACCTGAGCAAGCGAAGGATACTAGGATTGAACCACGAGCGAAGCGAGTAGTTCAAATATAGAATCCTGAGCGTCGCGAAGGTTTCAAAAGTACGAGACGCAGAATAACTTTGCTGCCGAGCGAAACACACAACTTTTCACCTCACTACAGCGAGGAAAATTTCAATGTACCAACCTCATTTTCAGAATAATCGCACTGGCCAGTACGAAAATGGCATGAAAAAAAACTTGTTTAGGCTGTTTTTCTTTATTGAATAGAAAGATTCGAATTTTAAAAACTCTTTCCACGCTAGCGGATAAAATGCACTTTTGCACTCAGATTTCGAATGACAAACAGAATCTTTCCGAGCTTGTGAGGTGAAAACGTATTTTTCATCAATATCTTTTCTCTTGGGTGTTTGGGGAAAAATCCATCGGGTAGAAGCCCTGCTATAATTATTTACCTTTCAAATGATGATATATTCAGAAGAAATGGTGTAGGGTGATTCTTGTAAAACTGGTTATAAATCTGAAATCGAGCTTAATTTGCTCCTCTTTTCTACCGAGAAAATTTAATAGAATCGTGTTTTCAACGGTTAGATGCCCTGCAGAAAGAACGTATCTACACTGTTATGTGAACTATATGTATATATTAAATGTAATAATTTGGTTATCAAAAATCGGCTCGAAAACAGACAAAATAGGTATGACCCCTAGTTAACTTAAGGGGATTTAATTCATTGCAAATTTTCTTTATAATGAACTCTTTCAAGGGATAGGTCGATGTATAGCGTAACTACTTACCTCCTTATAATTTTTTCACAATTCTTTATCAAAAGTTAACCACACAATAAAAAAACACAAACGATCAAATACAATAATTATGCCCGTCGTATTTCACACAATTTGTAAAGGTAAGTAATAAACTTGTTAGTAAGGATAACATTATTATCAGGTAGTAGTAAAGATAAGGTAAGCTTTCCCAAACGGAGTCTCCTCAGATTTACGACCTACCTGCCATGCCAGTCCCTGACCTACCCGCATGCGTGTCCACCACAGGCACCGTTACCTTTACCTTTTTATTATTTTTTATATCGCATTGTCTTTAGTGAAATATTAATGCGGGTGTTTTGTTTTTAGGGTTCCGTACCCAAAGGGTGAAAACGGGACCCTATTACTAAGCCTACGTTGTCCGTCCGTCCGTCCGTCCGTCTGTCCTACCTATTTAGGGCTGTAACTTTTGAACCGTTATAGCTAGATAGTTAAAATTGCAACTACTACAGCGGATTTGTTAACAAATGTTAAAAAGTTAAAAATTAAGGGGGGGTTCTCAACAAGAAACTAGTTTTTATCAACGTTTTTTCTTCACGCTCTATCGTAAAAACAGTAAATAAATAAAATAAATAAATAACGCTCACAGGCACATACATTGTAATGATCCCAAGAAAGCACTATTTATAGGCTGTTTATTATGGAAACCACACAACAACGGCACAAACATATATCCATGACCGAACCGGGATTCGAACCCAGGACCCTGGTTTGGCAGTCCGGCGTGGTAACCATTACACCAACCGGGTCGTCAATGTAATGCATACAAGCGCCAAACTTAGTGTGATTATAGAGAAAACTCTACAAAATAATGACAAATACTGAAAACCGGCCAAGTGTGAGTCGGTCTCGCGCTAAAGGTCCCGGACAAAAAAAGTTTTTTTCTAAGTTAATAATGTTGTGTTCTGTAGTGGTGTGGTACGGAACCCTCGGTGCGCGAGTAGCCCGGCTCGCACTTGACCGCTTTTAATTGTTCTTATTTCCGTAGACAGAAAGTAACTTGTTGATCATCATACGATGTAGAAAGAATCAGGTTAGGTTACATGCGAATTAAAAATGTAGTATATAGTAGGTACGCGAACCCATATAGAATACAAGGGCGGATCCAGGATTTCATTTTGGGGGGGGCCCTCGGCCGACTTAGGCCACGTATTAAGATATAAAAACATTTAGTTAGAGACACAGACCCGAGACGTCTTGTATACATACATAGAAAACTAAAACAATCAGCCCCGGATCTACAATTCTTCCGAGGCGGGGCAAAAACATGAGATTGGCGCCGGGCCCGGGCCTCCTCTACAAGAGTGTAGCAATAATTTTTTCTTAGAGAGGCCAGGTCCAGGTTGAGTGGTTGCAATAAAACGTTTAACATAGAGCGAGCGAAGCGAGCTCGAGATTTTACTGCAACATGATTAGGTCGATTCAGAAATTCGCGATATGATCGAATTCTGCGATAGGTAATTTCAATACAACAAAAAACCAAGAGCGAGCGAAGCGAGCTCAATATTTCACTGAAATATAATGAGATGACTGCAATAAGATCTAAAAGCAAGAGCGAGCGAAGCGAGCTCGAGATTTCACTGCAATATAATGAGACGACTGCAATACGATCTTAAACCGAGAGCGAGCGAAGCAAGCTCAGATTTCGTCACTGCAATATAATTGAGATGACTGCAATGAGATCTAAAACCAAGAGTGAGCGAAGCGAGCTCGAGAATTTACTGCAATATAATTAGGTCGAGTCAGAAATTCGCAATATGATCGAATTCTGCGATAGGTACTTTCAATACAACAAAAAAACCAAGAGCGAGCGAAGCGAGCTCGATATTTCACTGAAATATAATGAGATGACTGCAATAAGATCTGAAACCAAGAGCGAGCGAAGCGAGCTCGAGATTTCACTACAATATAATGGGATGACTGCAATACGATCTTAAACCAAGAGCGAGCGAAACAAGCTCAGATTTCATCACTGTAATATAATGAGATGACTGCAATGAGATCTAAAACCAAGAGCGAGCGAAACGAGCTCGAAATTTTACTGCAATATGATTAGGTCGAGTCAGAAATTCGCAATATGATCGAATTCTGCGATAGGTAATTTCAATACAACAAAAAAACCAAGAACGAGCGAAGCGAGCTCGATATTTCACTGAAATAAATTGAGATGACTGCAATAAGATCTAAAAGCAAGAGCGAGCGAAGCGAGCTCGAGATTTCACTGCAATATAATGAGACGACTGCAATACTATCTTAAACCGAGAGTGAGCGAAGCAAGCTCAGATTTCGTCACTGCAATATAATGAGATGACTGCAATGAGATCTAAAACCAAGAGCCAGCGAAGCGAGCTCGAGATTTTACTGCAATATGATTAGGTCGAGTCAGAAATTCGCAATATGATCGAATTCTGCGATAGGTAATTTCAATACAACAAAAAAAACCAAGAGCGAGAGAAGCGAGCTCGATATTTCACTGAAATATAATGAGATGACTGCAATAAGGTCTAAAACCAAGAGCGAGCGAAGCGAGCTCGAGATTTCACTGCAATATAATGGCATGACTGCAATACGATCTTAAACCAAGAGGGAGCGAAACAAGCTCGAGATTTCGTCACTGCAATATAATGAGATGTCTGAAATCAGGAGCGAGCGAAGTGAGCACGAGATTTGTTTGCAAATTCTCTAGTCGATGCAATAATTTTTTTTCCATCTTGATTTTCGCGCCCCCTAAACGTGCCGCCAGGGGCGTGTTCCCCGGTTTGCGGTTAAATGCGGTTAAATGTAGGTACAATAATTAAAACAAGGCTGTGGTCAGAAATCTTTAGGATTATACACATAATAATATAATCCTAAAGATTTCTGACACAGCCTTATTTTAATTATTGTACCTACACAGGTACAATAATTAATACAGAAACATGGAGCGAGCGAAGCGAGCTCTAATTTTCTCCGCTCTACGAATTGGTTATGGACAGAGCTCAATCAATCTATGCCCTTGTAAAGTGCCGTCATTACTCAGCCTCGAAATTCAATGCAATCCGCAGAGGTCCGTGGGGGGGGCCATGGCCCCCTGGGCCCCCCCCCTGGATCCGCCCTTGATAGAATAGACAATAGTATAAATAAGTAGGTGTAGCTCTACTTTTACATAACGAAACATAAATGAAACTTGCACACAGGTTGTTAGGGTAAACAATTGGGTGATTGTACCCACGCCATGATACTAAACCACTGAAACCTAATACAGGATATAAGGAACAATTTTATTGGAATTTCCGCACTGAATGGAATCAGCTGATCGAAATTTTGTATAAAAGTTGACATTTTTATTTTGTAATTTCCCTATTTGTTTCTTTGGGAAAGTTGTTCAGTATCATGAGTACAATGAACCATTAATGTAATGCAACTGTCTAACCTAACAGACGGCTTCAAAATACTCTATATTTAATGTAGAGTCTCTCACTTTGATTTACGAAAGCACGCAAGCAAAGGGATATTGATCGTGAGCTTATTTTTGTATTTAGATAGTAACTAAAAAAAGAGAGAGGAACACAAAATAAATCGTAATACCAACCTCCAATTACCAGCAATGTGGAAGCCCACCAATCAAACTACCAGGCTGACATAACTCACGAACGGGTTATTGAAACCAGACTGTGGTTCAGTTGTAAATTCAGATTAACGGGATTAACCATCTGCTCCTTTGAGCCCCGTACGGGATTATACTAACTAGATGTTGTTTCGTACTGTAAATAGGTAGTCTATATGATTAGATGATTCTAATTATTTATACGGTGTGAATCCGGACACACTAAAATCATATGCAAACGACTTGAGGATTTAGAGATGTGGTATACAGGCAGATGTTGAAAATATAATGGACTGGCGGAATCGGCAACGAGGCGGTTCGACAGAGGATGAATAAGAGATAATATCCTTAAAACTCACAAACATAGCTATACTGTGTTAAAACCATAGAGTAAGAAGAGATGGCATATCGGCTTGTTTCTATAGAAAATGTTGTCGCCAACAAAGGGGGTGAAAAACGGGTGAGGGGAGGGTTAACATTTAAAATACGCTACTTCCCGCTAGATGTGTATGATATGACGTCAGGCCCAGTTGAGTATCTGTGCACAGTTCGATACAACATCTCTACCCCAGGGGAGCGCGTTATTTTCTCTATGGTTAAAACTATAAAAACTTAGATATGACAGTAACTCGGTCACATTATGAGAAGAGGCAAATACGATCTTCTCCAAATGATTCTGCAGGGGAAAATTTAGCGGAGATGGATGATGGTAGAAAGACTTCCTGGCTTAAAATCCTGTGTGAATGGTTCGATATGAACAGCAGTTCACTACGCAGGGCTGCAGTGTCCAGGGTCCGAATAGCCCTAATGATACCCAACAGCTGTCCTGTCCCCATATAATATGTGGGTCGAGTAAGTTTGCAGTTTTATATGGAACATTTCGCGATTTCGATTTTGATCCCATAGAGAAAGTTGTTCAGTTTGATGGTCTGATCATCTTAAAAACCAACAGCATATTATTAAGTTGGAAATCAGAAATCTGAAATTGCAGAACCCTGTAGATATATGTATAGTAGATTCATCAACAATTTTCCTCGAAAACTTAAACTCCCTAAAGGCTTGTTCATGTATCGGATTAAGAAAGGACCACGTCAGCTAAGCGCGGGCAAGGGCCGATCTAAAGCCCTTTCACAAAAGCGTTATCTGTCCCATCTGTCACGTCTCGTGTGACAGACCTTAAGTGGGATTAAGACAGGTAGAGTGAATTTAAACAAAACTCTTGCTTCTTGGAAACTGTGATGATTTGTGTTTGTTTTGAATCGGTGTTCAGATATCTAGTGCGTTGATAATGTATAAGGGGTGAGAATAATCTAAAAATGTATTATATCCTTCGTTCAAGAATAAAAACTAAACATGTAGGTACATAATCGACGACGACGCTCCAAAAATGGCAGATATCCTTAAGGGCCTATGTCGAAAAATAATTTAAGCGAAATGGGCGTGTGATAGCTTATATTACTGCCAGATGCGAGAGAAAGAGATGGGGCGGCGCGCGCGCCTGGAACGAATCAAGCGAAAAAACAAACATTATTTAATTGTGATTGTACTATTTATGTAAGTTCAATTCTGCTCTAATCAAAACTTAGATAATAGCAATCTCTTTTTTTTAAATCAAGTCTCATGTTTCTATTATTCACCGTTTAGCAGTTAAAAGCGTTTAAAGACAAAAACAGAGGCTACTTTGGCTTGTTTTTCTATCGAGAAAATTTGTCTTAATCGTGTTTTGGCTTTAATCAAAACTGCAATTATATGTTCAATTTACACATATCCGAAAATCATACTCCTACTGTTAGTACTTCATGATATATGGAGCTTTGAAGAATCCTATTTTTTTTACATAGCCCCTTAAGGCTGCACCGAGGCTATTGTGCTGCCCACAATCATTTTTTTTAATTTCTTAACAATTAAACAATATTTCCGAAAAACAAGAATGCCACATTGTAGTCATTGCTCATTTTCAATTTATCGGGTCACTGCGGATTTGTTTTTATAATGTTTGTAGTTATTATCTTTAAAACCGCCAAAAGTGGCCACTTTTGGCAGTTTTAACGATAATAGCTACAAGCATAAAACATAACAATCCGTAATGTTTCGATAAATTGAAAGCCAACCAGGACTACAATGTGACATTCTTGTTTTTTTGGAAATGTTGTTTAATTGTTTAAAAATAAAAATAAATATGATTTGGGGCAGCACATTAGGCTCTTAAACGAATTTGAACGGAACGGGCAGTTTTCATCTCGATAACCTTTTTTTTCTCTTTCAGCACAACTTATTTTCTTTTTTAATTTGTTTACTTGATACGATATTATTTCATTTGTTTAGTGATCTGTGACAGAGAACTACTCATTGCGGCGTCAACTTTCGAGCGTATATTAAAAATGTGTCAACAAAAAAGAACCAAAAATATCTGGGTATCACATGAATGTAACAATATACGCGTGAGCGCCGTCACTAGCCGGGAATCGAACCTTGTGATATCAGTTACGATGCGCTGCGGCGACGCCGGCGTTACACGTTCAGTATTTCGTCATTCTGGTCCATCAGTCTGGTCAGAATGATGGGAGAATGACGGACTGACGGAATGATGGTCCAGACCGATGAAAATTAATTCCGTCATTCCATTGTGAATGATGAAATACTGATGGGAAACTGATCGTGTAACCCACTCATCATTCTGGCATCATTCTGGCGTCATTCAGCGATTGACCAGACTGATGGACCAGACTGATGAAATACTGACCGTATAACCTCCCTCTAAGGCAGGACTTCCCAACCAGTGGGGCGCGCCCTCCTGTGGGGGGCGTAGTGATATCGTAGGGGGGGCACAATGCGTTTACATTTTGAGAAGAAAAATCCAGTTAACGACGTAAATTCCACTTATTAATTCATTTTATTAATTAACTTATTTATTCGGTTACTAATTCATCCATTCGTTTGTTGTTAGGTTGTTACTGACATGTTCAGGCTCAGCAGGTCTCAGATATTACCTTTCTAGCCGCACTTGTCGTTAAAATTTCGATAGTGGGGGGCATGCAAATATTACTTATTGTACCAGAGGAGGCGTGACACAAAAAAGGTTGGGAAACCCTGCTCTAAGGGCTCTTAAGGACGCGGCGGGTCGACTAGTGGGTCGCCCCAGGTATCGCTGAAACGACATGGTGGAGGCTGACGTACGTTAAGCTTCAAGCCAGCTGCTGGCGAGAGACGCGCAGGATCGGGAAATGTGGCGTTCTCTCGTTTCGAAGGCCAAGATCTTGATCTGCTATAGAACGTTAAGCAACCGAAGTTAGTTTAGATAGGAACTTTATATTTACCACTAGCTTTTGCCAACCACTTTGTCCGCATGGACTTGTTATTAGTGGCCTTAGTGGGAAAATACTACCGTGATAGAATGTATATTGTATATATATTTTTTAAATTAACTAAAGCAGCCTCCACTATATTACATCATCAGTACCTACACGTTAGAATGTGACAAGATTGCTATGGCAGTCGACTGCAGTAGCAGCTCGATCATATTGCATCCTCAGCACACGGAAGTACCTATGTGACAGCGATTGCTACACAAGAAGGTAGCCGATTTCGTTTGCTATGGTATTCGCGTCGGCGAACGTGTTAAGTTTGACCATAGACTTTCAATAAGTGAAAACCAGAAGTAGAATTAAAAATCAATTTAGTCGTTTTTGCTTGCGTGAGAGTTTGTATTTAATGAATCAACATAATAGGTAGGTAGGTTCTAAAGTATAGGTATGATGTAACATGATAACAAGGCATGTCAAATAATCGGAATCTGACAGGTCATTAAAGCCCTGCGGCTACATTCTCGGGTTACGCAACCTTGAACCAGTTGCGCGCGCGCATGCCAATTTGCGTCGGGGGTCACCATAAAGTTAGAGAATATTAGGATGGGATCCTTGGGATAAAATTTATCTCACTAAACTTCTTGAGATAGAAAACAAAAACCGGTCAAGTGCGAGTCGGGCTACTCGCACACCTAATGTTCCGTACACCACACCACCACACAACATATTAATTAAATTAATTATTTAAACTTAGAAAGAAAGTTTTTTTTTTCTCCAGGGCCTTAAGCGTGAGACCGACTCACACTTGGCTGGTTTGGTGCTTTATACATAAAGCAGTTAGAGTTTGCTTTATAATGACACCAAGTTTGACGCTCGTATGTATTTACCGTTTTTACGATATAGAAGAAAAAAACGTTCATAAAAACTAGTTTCTTGTATGACAGTATGACACCCCTTCATTTTAAACTTTTTGTCATTTTTGTTATCAATTATTATCCAACTGTCTAGCTATTACGGTTCAAAAGTTACAGCCCTGAATCGGTAGGACGGACAGGCTTGGTAATAGGGTACCGTTTTCACCCTTTAGGTACGGAACTCTAAAAATTAACTTCGCAGAAAAAGGCAAATTAGTTAGTAGCCTTGTTCACAGATACATCAGCAATCAGCATGTCTGGCCTTGTGGGGTACCCACATTTTACATTTTCGAGAATTCGAGATATTCTGAAAACTCAGGATATCTACGTTTCACTAGTAGTACCGAAACTCTGTACAGTGTGAAATTAGTTCTTCTTCTTTTTCCTTTCGATATTCTTCTACTTTTTAATTCGTGACTAAAATGTCCTAAGTAAATACAAAATTCGTAGTAACCCTAAAACTGGACAGATATGGGCCTAATCGTGTTCGGCGTGAGCGCCCTACATGGTGGCCCCGTGGCCCCTTGGGCCTTTAGTAACCCAGCTGTGGCCCGCAAAGAAGAAATCCCACGAAATATGCAATTATGGCACCTGTGTTGACGCCGAAAGGGTCATAATATGGGACTTGTTTTAGTGCTGTTTTATATATGATCATGATTCAAGCAATTTTCTGATTTGTATCGTGGTGTTAAGACTCCATACATGGGACTTTTAGGTATTTAAGAAACATTAATTTCTGTGGTTTGCGGTTAGGCATGGCTATGTCAGGCAGGACTATTGTCACAGATTTATGCGCCATGGTTACCGTTATGTATTTACTAATGTAGGTACAAAATTACTGAGTCTATTTCTTTACATTGAGGTGTAGTTTAGGTACCTCACAGTTAGGCAGGTACTTAGGCCACAGAATAGGTAATAGTATATAGTTCTACATACTTAGGCTGTGAAGCAAAGATATGGTATTTTGGGTATTTTGATTATTGGGTTTGACACATTGCGTTAAGTTAGCCACGTTTGTTTTTCTTTAAATTAATACATGATAAAAATACTTATACTAAAATGCCTTTCGAGTTGTTCAGAAACTTTCAACAATTAGCGACGATCTATTTGATATTCTTTTTTATTCTATCTTTATTCTATCTTTGACTTTTATAATATTTACATATAGGTCTGGACATGAATGGTTCAAAAGTTAAATTAATTGGGGACACCCTGTATATTTAACGAGTCCTAACAAATAGTAGGAAAGAATCATAATAATGTGATTAAAGATAATTCAGTCACCCTGCGCACGCGCAGCCTGTTTATAATTGGCTTGACAGGACACGCAAACGCATTCCGATCAATGCAAGATTCAGCCTATGGACTCCACTAAACAAGTCCCCTGACATGTTCCTTAATAAAACGTCGCAAGGATGAAATTAGCTTGTTTGACTGCACTTCGTACGTCGAAGCGTCCATAGATCATGTATCACATTACATCAACTCTTGCGCAAGTTATGTGCTTCTAAGCTATTATGTATCTTTGACAGGCTTCCGTTGCTGTAAGTACTTATTTATTATGGGCTTACACGAGATATGGAGACCACCCAGATGTTCAAAATACATGTTAACTGCTGTAAAGGGGTTTAAGTTTTGGGGAAAATAATCATCATGAGGGTAATGTTTACTGTTTTTAGGGGAATTTCTCGAAAGTATAGGGTAAATCGAAATTTGTAGGTGGCAGCACTGACACTACGCCTGCCAGTTCGTGGTCTCCATTGGTCTCCATGCTATACCGATGGTTATTTTGGAGGGATGATCAAAAAACAAACGGATCGGATCATCAAACTGAACAACTTTCTCTATGGGACCAACATCGCGAAATCGCGAACAAAAATCAGCTGTCTCATACATTTGAGTCAAAGAGTCGAATAGGTTGGCAAGAGCTGCATGAGCTCATCCCACCTTCCCCTTTCTACTATCGGACTTCCAGACGCACCGCGGGATATCACCCCTTCTTGGTTGACATCCCACATATCCGCACCAAGCGCCTTTCTGAATCTTTTATAATGCGCACAGCCAAGGAGTGGAATGCCTTGCCTACTTCAGTATTTCCGAGCACTTACAACCCGAATTCCTTTAAAGTACGAGTGAATAGGCATCTTTTGGGTAAGCTCGCTTCATCTACGACCCCATCTTCGTCCTGAGGACTGGATTGAGGTCAAGAGGAAACCCATAGTTAATAAAATAAAAGTTTTGGATGGATCGGTTTCTTCATTGGTTCCATGGTCAGCAGTTTGATGGTCTGATAAACCCCTTAAAACCGTCAGCATATTAAGAAGGACTCTAGTATATTATGTGTTGTGTATAAATATACAAAATCAACTACTGGTTATAAGTTCCTCCGCAATGTATGATATGACCAACCCATTGCCAATTCTAGTTGCTAATGAGTAATTACCTATTTAAAACAATATCCTTCAAGGTCTCCAAGATCGCGAAAAAGTGTTGTAGAGTCCCTGGCAGCATCATCTCTACAACGGAACACTTTCCGACGCGGTGGTAGAGTCAGAAAAATGACATCAGAAAGCTATCTATGCACAGACTTATAAACAGAAGTCTGTGTATTTATGTGATATTATTTTGAATAAAACCGGTCAAGTGCGAGTCGGGCTACTCGCGCACCGAGGGTTCCGTACCACACAACCACAGGACACAACATTATTAACTTAGAAAAAAAACTTTTTTTGTCCGGGACCTTTAGCGCGAGACCGACTCACACTTGGCCGGTTTTTAGTATTTGTTGTTATTCTGTAGAGCTTGCTCTATAACCACACTAAGTTTGACGCTTGTATGTATTACCTACCGTTTTTACGATAGAGCGTGAAGAAAAAACGTTGATAAAAACTAGTTTCTTGTTGAGAACCCACCTTAATTTTTTACTTTTTGACATTTTTATTATTTGTTAACAAATCCGCCGTAATAACGCATAATCTGAGATCAACTATGTAGCTATTACGTTTCAAAAGTTACAGCCCTAAATAGGTAGGACAGATGGATGGACGGGCGGACGGAAAGACCACAGATTATTTAATAATTACTACGCCGGACGGACGGACGGACAACGTAGGCTTATTAATAGGGTCCCGTTTTCACCCTTTGGGTACGGAACCCTAAAAATGACGCCAGAAAGCTCTATGCACAGACTTATAAACAGAAGTCTGTGAATTATAGTGGGTGGCTACAGTGGAGGTGAAATGAAGACGAGAAGAGATTGGTACTAAATTATATTTACACTTAACAATAAAAGTCTTAAACTAGGAATTTGGATGCGACCGAAGTTAGGTACGCTGGGCTGAAAAGTGACACTACTTAGATTATAAAATACTAAAATTAATAATGAGGTCAGCGGTCACGTTGTGTGACATGCCTCGCGCACTTCCACAGCGGCTGCAAGCCCATTGAGCTGACGGTGTAGGTATTGGTAGGAGCCATACATAACATCTCCCTCCCGAAGATGAGCGACTATTTGCTGATGTCTACTGCAAATGTCGCATCTGGATTATTTAAGTTCAGTTTATGTGCCTTTCTTTGGCGTATGAAATAGGTAGCGATCAGTGCAAATGTACTCTGTAATTCAATACTGTACAAGGAAATAGACGGATTCACTTGTAATAGGATATCTTGCCTTGCTAATTACAAATAAGTAATAATTTTTGAATGTTCTGCAAGTAGGTATGTGACATCGAATGTGGTTGAATTGAACTTCGTTATTCTTTATCTGTTGATTTTGGCCGTGGAATATTAGGTGGTTAACTCGTTTGGTATTCCTTGAATTTTGTATCCATGTGGTCCATGATCTTCTGTAGGTGTATGATTCGATTTTCAGAATCTGATATCTTATCTTCAGACTATTATTATCGTTCTTGAATGTTCTGTAGGTATTTTTGTGAGATCGACTGTGGTTAAATTTTACTTCGTTTTCGTAAGTATAGGTACTTCGGGCATTCAGCCTCTATTACACACATATTCCTGGGAGTTGGATGCCATAAAAGGGTAAGGAAGTAGGAAAGTTTGATTATTTTTTATAGTTATAGGACATACAAGACTATAGAAATAGAAACTAGGTAGGTACTATTCTTTTATCGGAAAATCAAGATTTGTATCTTCTATTATAGGTACATATAAAGTAATAATTCAAAAAGTTCTAATAAGTATTCAACATTAATTATTTCTCTAATCTTTTCTAAATTTTTTTCTTTCTCTAGCTAAATCTTGCACTTTTTCACTCAAAAGGTGAAAAATTAGGCAAGTTAAGCGTAGTTAAGTATCTGATAGGTATTTTGCTCGTTATCAGCAACCGTCAATTAAATGACGTTTCAAAGAGCTTTCTATATAATAATTATATATTTTTTATAATTTATTACATACATATTCTCACGCCTGTCTCCCACTGGGGTAGGCAGAGACAACGGAACGCCACCTGCTACGATCCTGACATACCTCTCTAGCTTCCTCCACATTCATAAGACCTTTCATGCACGCTCGTCGGTTTCGGGTAGATCTGACCTGGCCCTTCTTAAGCACGACGCCAATTTAGTCCGTATATGTACATCTAGGCCGTCCCCTTCCAACATTTCCACTTACGCTTGCCTTATAAATTGCCCTCGTCAATCTGCTCTCATCCATTCTTTCCACATGACCAAACCATCGCAACATACCTTTCTCTACTTTTGTCACTACATCCTCTTTCAGACCACAGCGTTCTCTAATAAAACTATTTTTCAATTATTAATTTATTAGACTAATTTATTAGACCTGTTAAAAAAAATGATTCTGTCGGAATTAATTTTATAAATAATCAAGTAAACATTTTATTGAAGTGCTGAGTCCGCAATCGCGATACACCGCGTAGGTATACGGTCATTGCGTTGTCTTGAGTAAAATGCATAGTCTGGTTATTGAATACCTTCATAACCTTGAATGGGATTCCAGTAGGTAATGACTATCATTATTAAAATATGAATAGTTTAAAATTAGTAATTAGTGTCAAACTGTCAACTGTCTATATCAAAATTAAAACCAATATTTTTATAGAAATACGATTATACTAGAAATAACTACCAATTTTAATCAAAAGTTAAAGTGTAACTATAGTTGAGGGGTGGGCAATTTTATTTGAATATTAACTTTACTACTAGACAATAGTCGAAACTCTAACTTTGAGGGGTGGGCTATTTATTATAATTATGAATAGATTGTTAGTCAAAACTCTAACCATCTTTGAGGGGTGGGTTATTTATTTAAATAACCATGTTTGAGGGGGTGTGATATTCTATTAAAAATGTTAAGTAATCAAAACTAGAACTTTGAGGGGTGGGCCATTTTACTAGAAATTATCTTTTAGGGGGTGGGTTATTTATCTAAATAACCATCATTGGGGAGCTATTTTACTAAAATTAAATTCGGCATTTATACAAAATTTTAATCGAAACTCAAACCATCTTTGAGGGGGTAGCCTATTTATTTGAATAGATTGTAAGTGAAAATTTAGCCATCTTTGAGGGGGTGGGCCATTTAACTAGAAAAATCTCTTTGAGGGGCTATTTTGCTAAAATTTCTATTCGAAACTCTGACCAACTATGAGGGGTGGGCTATTTATATGAAATTATAATCAAAACTCAAACCATCTTTGAGGGGTGGGTTATTTTACTAGAAGCTTTAAACGAAATTATCTTTGAGGTGTGTGCTATTAAATTAAAATACTAACTATCGTTTGAGGGGGTGGGTTATTTATTTCAATACAAAAATAGTGGATACCCTCTAGTATTCTTAGAGGGGATGAAAAGAAAGACAAAAAAATTTTCGGGTTGGTATTTGCTTGCACAGGATAACCGTTTCATTATTTCATACAACTGGACGCTATAATATAATTATAATATACCTAAGGGTTATATTATAATATTTAATTTATTACTTTTGTTTGGTTGGTTTTAGTGTACATACCTACTATGGGATAACTTATAAGTACAAACATACCAGTCATGGGAGGGCTTCGGGCGGGTTAATTTTATAAGAATTGACGTTTCCTAGATTTAGGGAGAGCTTTAAAATTTTGTTGTTAGCAACAAGGACTGGATTAAAAAACTATGTCGATTCGGTATAAATTGAGACATGTACGAAACGTATGTAATAAATTTAGGAATTTGAAAGCATGTTCTACAGGGGAAAACAGCCGTGAAGAATTATAATAAAAAATATTTAACTACGAGCTTTTACCCGCGACTTCGTCCGCATAAATTATATACCAGATTTTAAGTCAGATGATAAGCTATCAAACAAAAAAAGTTTCATCAAAATCGGTTCAGTAGTTTTTGCGTGATACTCGAACAAACATACACCCAAACAAACAAACAAACAAACGAACAAACAAACAAACAAACAAACAAACAAACAAACAAACAGACAGACAAAAAATCCAAAAATTGGTGATTTGGAATCAGGGACATCTAAAAATCATATCGTAATCTTTTTTTTGTAAATATCTTCAATAATGTACAGACACACTTCTGTTACAGTTTTATAATAGTTTAGAAGTAGGTATTATAGGTAGTTAGGAAAAAGGAAAGTTAATTAATAGAAAGGTAATTGGCAACCAATAGGGTATGCGTACTTACAAAATAATTATATCTAGATCTCTTCTTTGTCTCTGGAACCTTGTTCTATCAATGTCTGGATAGGGATCCTCTTCACAGCGGCTGCAAGCCCATTGAGCTGACGGTGTAGGTATTGGTAGGAGCCATACATAGGGTTGCCAACCTTAATACAAGGATAAGCGGGATATTTGCAATCAAGATGCGGGACGTGGCTAAAAAAAGCGGGACCCGGCTGTCAAAGTATAAAAAAAAAGTCGAAAAAACAATGAGGATTTGAAGAAAAATAAAAAATTTGTGTTTTTGGTTCCTTTTCATTATAATAATAACACAAACAACAGAGTGGAATCGCAAGGGGCAGAGTGGAATCGCAAGAGCACAGACTGGAATCGCAAGAGCACAGAGTGGAATCGCAAGAGCACAGAGTGGAATCGCAAGAGCACAGAGTGGAATCGCAAGAGCAGAACCTATGCTCCAGGTTGGAAGTGTATTGCACGTAATGGCGTAATAACGGGGAAACCCGCTCACGGGGGTAAACCCCGCGATGTTGAAACCGGAGCCGCACCTCTCGACAACCTTCAGCCGCTCAATGAGATGTTGACCCATTGTCGCACTTTGTGCGTGCGGCCGTTTTATATGGGGCCCACTCGACGAGTCGGCGAGTCACCGCCTGCCTTATTTACAATTTTGAGACTAGTTGTCATGGCAGGCGTCCGTTAGTCTCCTCCCATAGCCCACTGGGCTATGGGAAAGTTGGATGGATGGATACTGATCCATCCATCCAACTTTCACCTCCATAGCCCAAGACCTTATTTTTCCATCGCGGCCATAGCGCCGTACTCCAATAGTCTTTACACAAATGGCGGGGACCATCCCCGTGGGTATCATGTTGTACGCTCGGAGATGGTATCCGCCATTTGTGTATCCCTTACATTTAGATTAACTTGTCTTTTGAACGGGCCTTTACATGTTGGCTTCGGCCCCATGCACGCCTTCCAAAGGTCCGGGACATAATTGCCCGTGATTACGGAACGTAAGACACACAAACAACTAAACTATAATAATAAGTAGGTACATCAAACTTTAACTTTAAGGAGCATTCGAATCAGAAATGAAAATCGGTCAATTACCTAAGTAAACTTTTAAATGATTTTACAAACATAAAAGTTAATACCATGGGGTGCCAGGAATCAGCAGTTTAATGAAACCAGTGTTGGTACGTCAGGCACACCTTGGACAGTCAGCCTCGTTACTAAAATTACTAGCTGGCTAATCTTTCCTATATATCATGATATCATGAATAAATAGTCATGCGATATGGCTATGCCGACATGAAAGAAAAAGAAGAAGAATACATCTAACTTTGAACTTAAGCATTCAATAAAAAGAAACAAAAATGCAAAAATTTTAGAAGAATTTTAATAAAGTTTTATATCACTTCTTCTGAGTCAACTGAGCTCATAACTACTTCTGCCATAAAGGTTAGCCAGAAAACGGGACAATAGGCGTCCCGCACACATCTATCGCGGGACACATCCTCTGAGGGTCTAGAAACGGGACGTCCCGCCTCTCGCGGGACGGTTGGCAACCCTAGCCATACATAACATGTGTATCTATGTGATATTATTTTGAAAAAGTATAAAACAAACTGTATTTTATTTATTTAATAAACCATCAAGATAAAATTTAATGTAACTTTACTTGATTTCTGCAGGAGAGATAAAATAACATTAACTTGCTACGTTAATTTATTGACAGTATCTAAATAAAATATAGTCATTCCATAAATAATGCAGAATGTAAGTAGTTTTACATTTATAGCATCATAAAAAACTTTAGACGTTACCTATATTTAAGAAGAGACCTTTTATGTATGTTAACGAATGAACTATGCAAGTTTTTACCTTTCCATATTATATTCTTATGGAATTTAAAGAAATAAAATAATTTAAATTGAAATATTGAACGATCGCCCACAGAACATGTGGCAAATAATTTTATTTATTTGTTTAAATAATTCCATTTAAAAAAAAGGGTCTTTTACAGTGCACGATTTTCTTACTCTGTCGTCGTTGCGTTCCGGAGGAAAGTCGCCGACTCCTAATTTTCTTGGATTTATATTGGTTGCGTGTCCCACGACTGTTTATTTTGTAGACGTGTTTCAATATTTTGAAATAAATCAAAGATGTTTTAGCCGTAACAAGCGATCTTAGCCTTGTTCTCTTTATCCTGTACAAAGAGACGTTGGAGACGAAAGATCATAAGTACAGGGTGTCCGGTGGCAGAATTAGGATTTAAAATATAAATAACAAAAAAACTACGTGAAATATACATTTATATTTTTAATCATTATAAAGAAGACAAATGCGGGTTTTATTTCTTAAAAATTATGTCGTCTAAATGTTGACCGTCACGTCGGATACATTCATGGAATCTGGCTTCAGTATTTCTTGCCACTCGCTGGAGAAGTGCCGCCGAGATGCCATGAACTTCGCGAACGATATTTTCTTTTAATGATGAGATAGTCGCCGGGTTTGTTTCGTAGACTTTATTTTTGAGATATCCCCACAGAAAAAAGTCCATGGGTGTAAGATCCGGTGACCTGGGTGGCCAGGGGATGTCACCGAAACGACTTATCAGTTGGTTGGGGAAGAAATCACGCAGTAGCGCCATGGTCTCCCTAGCAGTGTGCGGGGTGGCGCCATCTTGCTGAAACCATGTCCGTGAAGTGTAGGAAGGATGGTCTCTCAATGTTGGAAAAAAAAAATCATTGAGCATTCGCCGACACCAGTCACAGAAATTGCGTGCCCTTGACCATTTTCAAAAAAATAGGGTCCAATTATTCCCCTGCTTGATAATGCACACCAAACCGTCACTTTGGGACTGTGAAGTGGCTTTTGGTGTTTTAAGTGGGGGTTTTGTCCTTTAGGAGACCAATAACGACAATTCTGCTTGTTTACACTGCCATTTAAGTGAAAGTGGGCACTTCTCCAGCGAGTGGCAAGAAATACTGAAGCCAGATTCCATGAATGTATCCGACGTGACGGTCAACATTTAGACGACATAATTTTTAAGAAATAAAACCCGCATTTGTCTTCTTTATAATGATTAAAAATATAAATGTATATTTCACGTAGTTTTTTTGTTATTTATATTTTAAATCCTAATTCTGCCACCGGACACCCTGTACCAACTTTAATTCCTTTTTAGGGTTCCGTACCCAAAGGGTGAAAACGGGACCCTATTACTAAGCCTACGTTGTCCGTCCGTCCGTCCGTCCGTCTGTACGTCTGTCCGTCCGTCCGTCCGTCTGTCCGTCCGTCTGTCCGTCTGTCCGTCTGTCCGTCTGTCCGTCCGTCTGTCCTACCTATTTAGAGCTGTAACTTTTGAACCGTAATAGCCCCCTTAATTTTTAACAAATCTCTAGATAGTTGAAATTTTCTCAGATTATGCGATATTACGGCGGATTTGTTAACAAATAATAAAAATGTCAAAAAATTCCGCCGTAATATCGTTAAATCTGTGAAAATTTCAACTATCTAGAGTTGAAATTTTCTCAGATTATGCGATATTACGGCGGATTTGTTAAAAAATAATAAAAATGTCAAAAAGTTAAAAATTAAGGGGGGTTCTCAACAAGAAACTAGTTTTTATCAACGTTTTTTCTTCACGCTCTATCGTTTAAATGGTAATACATACAAGCGTCAAACTTAGTTTGATTATAGAGCAAACTCTACAGAATAACAAAAAATACTAAAAACCGGCTAAGTGTGAGTCGGTCTCGCGCTAAAGGACCCGGACAAAAAACGTTTTTTTCTTAGCTAATAATGTTGTGTTCTGTGGTAGTGTGGTACGGAATCCTCGGTGCGCGAGTAGCCCGACTCGCACTTGACTGGTTTTTATTGTGTTTGACTTCACGCGTGAACATTTGAGATCAGTCATTAACCTGAGAGTATTTCGTAAGAAAATAGGATCGCAAAGTTTAAAAAGCATTCGTCAGAAGTACCAGGCTCGCATAACCCAGCAGGAGGTGAAGTGAAGGCGTCCGTACAAGCAGATAGTAATCGATACTCGTCTCAGCATTCGCTTTCTCGAATATTTACGAGTTGACGTCCAACTCGATATGTTAATCTTTTATTTATTTAGCTACCTACACGTTTCGCTCGCGGTTATGCTTGATTGTTTTCATAAATTGTTCACGCCAACGCCCTTTGATAGCCTGGTCGTTAGTCAGGGTCGTTTTGGCGCCAACTATCTAGTAACCAGTTTTGTTATGATGTCATCCGCCATCTTTGATTTTAGTTTGAAAATGCATTTCTATACAGGGTGTAACTAAACACCCTAGTAATACTTAAGGGGATGCTTCAGTTCATGAAACTGAACAACTTTCACTATGGAGCCAACTTCGTTATCGTGAAAAAAAATCCGCTCTTTCATACAAAACTGCAGCACCGTCTCGACTCAAATGTATGGGATGGCGGATTTTTTAAATTTTTTCTCGACATTGGCTCCATAGTTAAATTTGTTCAGATTGGTGGTCTGAAGCACCCCCTTAAGTATTTATATGTATTAAATAAATGTAATAATTTGGTAATCAAAAATCGATTCGAAAACAGACAAAATAGGGCAGTCGGGTAATTATATTAGACACAGAACATATAAATCTATTTTAAATCTTGTAGCATTAAGTTTTATTGCCCAAAAATTATACGAAACTAATCACCAAGTTCCCAAGAAGTTGACATTATCACGGTACTTTAAAAGATATGCAATAAAGTAGTATTTTAGGTTCCGCTAAGACCCACACACCAATCAAGCAGTAGCTACACTACAAATACCCACAGGGGCCACAGGAGTGCTATTTTTAACCGACTTCAAAAAAGGAGGAGGTTTCTCAGTTCGACCGTATATATTTTTTTTATATGTGTTCGTGGATAACTTCGTCGTTTATGAACCGATTTTGATGATTCTTTTTTTGTTGGAAAGAAGATGTCCCGAGGGTGGTACCATGATAAGGAAACCAGGATCTGATGATGGCATCCCAAAGAAATCGAGGGGACCTTCGAAAATCGTACTGCCGACTAGTGCGTTTTTTAATTTAAAGCACTCTTATTAAATTGAACTAATGAATTCACCACTGAAAATTGTGAAATAAACAAAATTTTAACAAAATTAAAACCGCCTTCAAAAAAACTAAAAAGTTAAAAAATAATATTGCAGCCTATGACTTTTTCGTTCGCATCATAATAACATTAATTTGTTTTATAGAAGTCGGTGTCAAGCCAAGTCAAATAAAAATACAAGCCATGTCGCGAATCGTACCGGCTTGACAGCGACTTCAATAAAAAAAATTAATGTTATTATGATGCGAACGAAAAAGTCATAGGCTGCAATATTATTTTTTAACTTTTTAGTTTTTTTGAATCTCATTCGCTGAGTTCAGCAGTTGTAAATGTTAAAATTACTATAAAGATACGCATCTTTCTACTTATGATTTGACTTTCAAAAATCATACTACAGGAGTGCTATTTGTTAAATTCAAATCATAAGTAGAAAGTCGCATATCTCCATAGTAATTTTGACATTTACAACTGCTGAACTCAGCAAATGAGATTCAAAAATCGCACTCCAGGACCTATTGCGGACAGAATAATACAAAGGTTGTTCAGTTTGACAGTCTGATCATCCCCTTAAAAAGTGTCAGCAAGTGCTGTTTTTTTAAGGGCACGAACAGACCATCAAGTTGAACAACTTTATGGGATCAGCATCGAAATTGCATCAACAAAATCCTACCCTGTTTCTTTCTAGTCCTATGTTTTTACTGCTTGATCACGTAAATGTTTAGCCTGACCAATAAAGCTCTGAATGCAAATGTACAAACCAAACATATTATATGTAGGTAATCTATTAGCTAACGATCGCCTAATATATCTTGCGAGAGGTGAACGCACGCACATCCAATAGGGTTGTCTGGTTTATGTATTATGACATTTTTAGGGTTCCGTACCCAAAGGGTGAAAACCGTCCGTCCGTCCGTCCTTCCGTCCGTCTGTCCGTCCGTCTGTCCTACCTATTTAGGGCTGAAACTTTTGAACCGTAATAGCTAGATAGTTGAAATTTTATCAGATTATGCGTTATTATTATATGTTAAAAATAATAAAAATGTCAAAAAGTTAAAAATTAAGGAGGGTTCTCAACAAGAAACTAGTTTTTATCAACGTTTTTTCTTCACGCTCTATCGTAAAAACGGTAATACATACAAGCGTTAAACTTAGTGTGATTATAGAGCAAACTCTACAGAATAACAACAAATGCTAAAAACCGGCCAAGTGTGAGTCGGTCTCGCGCTAAAGGTCCCGGAGAAAAAAAAGTTTTTTTTCTAAGTTAATGTTCTGTGGTTAAGTTTGTGTCCTGCGGTGGTGTGGTACGGAACCCTCGGTGCGCGAGTAGCCCGACTCGCACTTGACCGGTTTTATTTAAACAGTCGCAATTAATCCCAGGAATCCGCACAATACCGATTGTATGAAAAAGTATCATTAACCTTTAAACCACACACCTAGTCTACCCATCAAACTGAACAAATTTTACTATGGGAGCAAACCTCTCAGAACAAAAAGAAATCAGCAGTTGCATACATTTGAGTCAAGTAGGCTGCAGTTTAGTATGGAACAGCTGATTTTCTTTTTGCGCTGACAGATTTGCTCCCATGGCAAAAGTTGTTCAGTTTGATGGGTAGAGTATGTGGTTTAAAGGTTAATGATACTTTTACTTACACCCTGTATACATTTTTCATGTCGTGACCGCACAATAAAACTGCCGTCCTTAGCATAAACAACGCACTTGCATGGAGGGAAAATTCGAGAAAATGGCGCGTAAAGTTTTTTTTTCGTTTTTGACCGTCTCTTAAAATACTAACAGACATTAATTATTTTTTATTAATTGACTATGTAGTACAGGCTATAACCTTTCTTCTTGCTATTTTTTTTTTCTTAAATAATAATGTTTCATATCAATTAACCCCAAAATATTGTTTATTACCTTCGCATGTGTTACGATTGCGTGGCTTATGTCTAGGAAATGCAAGTACGTTACTTATGCCTAGGATAAATATTTAAAGATTTTAAAGTATCATAATGGCTATTACGTTGTATATGTTTAGGAATACCTATGGAAAATTTGCAAGTGCGACAAATTTGCTTATCAAAAAACTCAATAAAAATAAAAATAATGAAAATTGGATCAGTTATACTTGTAGATCTCTTTACGCTGATTCCGAATATACCCGTAACTCGATATGTCCAAAAATGCCGATTGCGTTGTTTATGATAAGGACGGCAGAAAATATAGATTAATATTCATATTCATTTTTAATAATTGTTAAATTTTTGTTACGTACGACATAGAGTATGTTTCCAATCATTGATCGATGTAAGATCCATATTTACCCACCTATATTGGTATTTATGAATTTACTGGATAAGTTCTTAATACTTAGTTTTTCATTTCAGACAATGGAGATGATGATAAACAACAATACATACTTTTGTCATGATTGTACATGATTTCGAAGAAACAACAATACATACTTTTGTCGGCGAAAATGAAATAAGACCACCGGACCATGGACCATCAAACTGAGCAACATTCACAACGGGACCTCAATGTTGGTCCTTAAGGCCACTCCTCCCTAGTGCAAAGCTCTCTTTCTTACAAGCAAACTTTTGCAATTAGCCATCCCGCTTCAATTGCGTGGCTCCGGTAAGAATTTTCCGTTTTTTTTAAACCTGTATGATTTTTTATGAATTTTAAAAAATTAAGAAAACCACATCATTGCGTATTGTATTGTGAAGAATATTGTAAATTTTCATATTCTTCTGATCAACAATGTAATAGTAAAACGGTTAGGTACAACTGGAAAAAAGGGGTGACTTTGGATTCGTTTTTCTTCAGTTTTATGAATTAAAATAAATTTCAAGACAAACCACATCACTTTTCATATCCTGTAGATTGTTCAGTTTTGTTTTCTGCTTAAAAAGTGCCATAGTTAATGTATAAAATGATTACAAAGTTACTCAAAACCGGGCGGACGCCCCTTAAAATCTGCTGTTCCACAGTAAACGGGAGACTCGACCCAAATGTACGGAAAAACTGTTATTTTTTCGCGATTTCAATATTGGTCTCAAAGTAAAAGTTGCTCAGTTTGATGGTCTGATGCACCCTCTTAAGTATGTACTTAATGCATTTAAATTTACATCCCGTTTCACGATATTTCAGTGCTCAATAACATTTATAATTTTCAACTTTCTCCATATAAAATGAAGTTACAAACTGTACAGGTACAACGGCATGGCATCCCTGGCTCGATATTAAAATGCAAATTCGTGCTGTAAACATTCACACCTCGGCATGTTTACGATGATATCGATTCCAAATCGAGATCCTATCTAATTTCTACACACATGCATACCTAATTTAAACGCGTCTGTTAGCGTGTCCGTTGATCGCAAGATAATATCAAATAACTATTTTATTGTGTACTTTTGTTTTTTAAACAATTGATACCTGTAATTTTACCCTTGCGAGTAATATTATACTTTATCCTTTTATGTAAAGCATGTGCTTTAATATGTTTTATTTAACGACATTTAAAAAAACAACCACTGAACAAACAAAACTCCTGAGTAACCTCCTGGTGATCTCATTTTTCGGCCAATGGGAAAAACAAGTTAGAAAAGAAAAAGATAGGATGGGGATCACAAATACCTATACAGGGTGAAATTGATATCATTAGCATCCTTTTAAACTAAGAGTCTACCCATCAAACTGAACACCTTTTACTATGTGAGCAAACCGATCGGAGCAACAAAAAAATCAGCTGCTCCATACTAAACTGCAATGCCTACTCGACTCAAATGTATGCTACAGCTGATTTTTTTATGCTCCGATTGATTTGCTCCCATAGTAAAAGTTGTTCAGTTTGATGGGTAGACTCTTCGTTTAAAAGGATGCTAATGATATCATTTTCACTCTGTATAGGTAGGTACCACTTAAATCGTCATCACTTACAGTCAATGTGTTCGTAAATGGAAAACAAATTGACAGACAGAGTTACCTATTTCAGATTTCTCGACGTTCAAAACAAAGTGCAAAAACCTAGTATTTCAAAAATCAAACATAGGAATAAAATTCTCATAAAATAAAATTCTAATATATGACAAACACTAGTTTATATTCAAGTGTCGTTTGCATAATATATTTAGTTGGCAACATCCGTAAGACATATATTTGCAAATTATTTTTTTCTGACAAGTCTCCTAGCATAGTTCTAATACTGCTGCTTTAAGAATAAAAATAGCTTATTTCTTAGGACGATATACCTGGAATAAGCCATAAATATGGCGACACGGCTACCATCAGGATGCTATAAAATTGTAATGCGTATATTCTAGGACGTGGTATAATAATAAGTGACTCGATAATTGGTTTCGGCGCCAGTTAATGATAATGTATAACTTATTAATTGTTTGAGTTCAATGACTCAAAATCATAATCGATGATAGAGACGTGACAATATATGCACCATCGATTCATCAGTTGGGTAGATACCAAAGAGATTATACCTAAAGGCATAGAGGGAGCCATACCATTGCACGAATGTCCACTTTTTTGACGTTTGTGTTTGAGTGTGTGGTGTCAAGTAATATGGACAAAAGATGACCAAGTGACAACTGCTCCAATGTTTACAGTCACTTTTCATACACAGTAGCACAAAAAAGTGGCCGCATAAACAAATATCTATAGTTTCGTCTCCTTCTACTATTAAAGGTAAGTACGTCATAACATAAGACAAAAGAGACTAACTACAATCGTAAATTGATGCGGACTCTATGCTTTAGAATAAAGAGATCCTTCCTCTGAGGTAGATACCACCTGCACAGAGAAATTACAGATAGATATTGAATGGAAAATGTTAATTTATTTGCAATCCATTATTCAGCATGGCCGTAGCCTCCTCCTGCACTGCCTCCGTGGTCTAATGGTTAAGAGCATTGGGCTCTCGACACGGAGGTCGTGGGTTCGATTCCCACGGGGGACACCTAGTGATATGTCACTTTGTGCGTTTTCCCCAGGTTGGTTAGGACAAAGCAGGTTGAACCACTTGATTGTCTAAAAAGAAAAATGATTCCTTGCTACGGATGGCACGTTAAGCCGTTGCTCTCGGCTACTATCTTTGGTGGTAGCAGTCGTTACATAAAAACCACGTCAGAGGCCGTAAGGCGGTCTGAAAAACTGTGACACAAGGGCTCTGGCCACACGATAAGAAGAAGCCTTGTCCGTCTTAGTAGAAGTTTCAGACATCCTCTGTTTGGATAAAACACCGGCGTCGTTCATGGCTGGTATAAGCCGAACTTGTGCTGTGTCTGTTGGTGCAGGAGCCTGTTCGTCCCTGTGTCTTTTGGCTCACTTTATGGCAAGACATTCGAACCAGACTTCATCGTGGGTTATTCGACACTTCAACAGTTCTTGGGTTCTTTCAACAGTTATATCCCTGTTCTAAAGATCCAAAACACAACAAGCAGAGTTGAGCGGATTCAAAGTTTCTATCTAAACTATTATAAAACTGTAACAGAAGTGTGTCTGTACATTGAAGATATTTACAAAAAAAAGATTATGATATGATTTTTAGATATCCCTGATTCCAAATCACCAATTTTTTGATTTTTTGTCTGTCTGTTTGTTTGTTTGTTTGTTTGTTCGTTTGTTTGGGTGTTTGTTTGTTAGAATATAACGCAAAAACTACTGAACCAATTTTGATGAAACTTTTTTTGTTTGATAGCTTATCATCTGACTTAAAATCTGGTATATAATTTATGCGGACGAAGTCGCGGGTAAAAGCTCGATAGTTATAAAACTAAATAGAAACTGTTGAATATACAATCCTTTCCTACACTACACCTTACCTACTGGTGGCAGCTTGGCAGCTATTTTTTTATCCGCAAAAACTACAATGATAGCCTACTAAATACATTATTAAGAGGGATTACAACCAATATACTCGATGAATAATTCACAGCAACACCGCGTATTGAATGCTGTTGTACATTTTATCCTTGTACGCATTTTATTTATTTTATTTTATTCCTACGTATTGGGAATAGAGATGAGTTATTTTTGCTTAAGGCTACTCCCCCCATCCCATCCCAGCCATCTCCCTCCCATCTGCAACGCTCTCTTTCTTACAAGCAAACTTTTGCAATTAGCCATCCCGCTTCAATTGCGCGGCTCCGGTCAGAATTTTCCGTTTTCTTTGAAAACCTGTATGATTTTTTATGAATTTTAAAAAAATATGAAAACCACATCATGTCATATTGTATTGTGAAGAATATTGTAAATTTTCATATTCTTCTGATCAACAATGTAAGAGTAAAACGGTTACAATTGGAAAAAAAGAGGTGACTTTGGAGTCGTTTTTCTTCAGTTTTATTAATTAAAATAGATTTCGAGAAAAACCACATCACTTCTCATATCCTATAGATTGTTCAGTTTTGTTTTCTGCTTAAAGAGTGCCATAGTTAATGTATAGAATGGTTACAAAGTTACTCAAAACCGGGCGGACGCCCCTTAACTTCGCTAAGAGATTTTCATGAAACTATAATAGGTATGATAGAGCTTCCTGTCATTGAAGTTTGATTTATCCGTCATCCGGTTAGCAACTTTAGATTATGCACTAAGTACCC
This sequence comes from Agonopterix subpropinquella, assembly GCA_922987775.1. Taxonomy (NCBI): domain Eukaryota; kingdom Metazoa; phylum Arthropoda; class Insecta; order Lepidoptera; family Depressariidae; genus Agonopterix; species Agonopterix subpropinquella. Next base: position 1,188,974 of record OV277693.1, on the reverse strand, counting down.
AATCATTGTACACCATTAGGTATACAAGTGGAGGATGGACAAAACGGGAAAGACGTTTATCATATTAGCTTCCGACCATATTTTTTTTTTAGCAAAATAGTATTATGTGGGATTAAAAAAAGCGTTCCCTGAATTTTTTTTGAGATGGTTAAATACTTAGATTAAAAACTTTTCGCTTATGTTAAATACTATGTTAGGAGATGTTACTGCCACAGAAAAGATAATCTGCAGCGCCGTAACACGATTATACAGGATGGCTCATTTATTGGGGGCCAAACATTTTTTTAGGTAGATTACAAGGTAAACAAGTACCTACCTAAGGACTTATAAAAAAAATTATTATCATGATTGAAAAAAACATCATCGATTTTTTACAATGGCACAATCACTTTTTAAACACATCATCAGTGAATCACACAATATATGCCTACACTACCCTTCTATACCAATTTTCAAATTGTATAATTTTCAAATTGTCATGGTTTTATGAGAGTAGAGTACAGGATTTAAAATATGTTCAAAAAAATCATTACTCATCATCGTTAACAACGATTGATTTTTGCGGAACTAGGAAGGCCAAAGAAAAGATAGATGGATTGTGTGAAGAATGATAAAGAAAAGAGTGAGTGCTGAAACAACGGCAGAGATATGAATGCAAGAGGATGACATATGACACCGACCGACTCTAAATACTGTATAAATATGTTTTTTCTTAGGAATCCTTTGATTGACAACATTTCCTTTTTTTAACCACCTGTTTTTAATGAAAAATATAAAATTAGGTTAAAAAATAAGAGATACTTAAGTATTTTTCCGATTTAATTTTTGACCGATATTTCTATTTTAAATTTACTTTTGAATTTTCTGAAAAACGTTGGATGAATGGCTATAATCAAATTAAAAATAAAGACTATCAAAGCCAAGCAGGCAAAGGAATAAGATCTCATTCAACCAATATTTTATTTTTCAGTCTTTTTCAAATAACACGAGAAATAATGGTTAGAAAAATCGGATAATTTTGATATAAGCTTTGAATCACATAACCTCCAAATGGTTTTCTAATTTGTGTTACCTTTATTAATATGAAATGTAGTCACTTATAAATAACGTTTTTTTTATCCCATCCCGTAGTGAAAATGTTCCCAGCGAGCCAGTGTGGTGCATCTACATAACAAATTGTACGGTAGAGCGCGCTAGCTCCCGGTATTCCACCGGCACCGGTAATGGGCCTGGTGATAATTTACATCGTAATTAATCTGGTTAGTGCGTTACGGCCCCCACAGACTGCAGTTTAGTTTTTTAAATTTAATAAACACGAAGAATGGTTATAGGCTTTAAAGAGCAACACTGCAGTGATTAGACTTAAAGAGAGGATCATAAATTCAAATGTTTTATTTCAGTGTCCTATTATTCTATTCTATTATATTCTAATTTCAAATATTATTGATTTTGAACATGTTACAGCCATGTTGTGCGATTTCGAATCAAATTAAATTATTATATTCTAGCTTTTTAAATATGGTTATTAGGGCAAACCCACGTTTAAGTATTTTATTTAGAAAGGACAACCGCCGCTCTCCCTTGAAAAAATACCTTAAAATGTATAGAAGTTTTGACTGAAGTCAAATGTGTAATAAATTATGAGGTTTTATAAAAACGACTCAGATAGTATAATTTATTTTTATTTAACGAGTTATTTAATCATTAATTATTACTAAATTATAAAAAAGCAGCAACCCCAACATGGCTGTCAATGTTGTTTAGTAGAAGGAGGTAGGAGGTGTTGCAAGCACAATGTTTTTTTAATATAAAAATGATAAAAACTAATAAATCATTATAAAATAAACTAATGCCTGCAGTTAGTTTCTAGTGTTCCATAGTCCATAATAAAAATAGAAGGACGGTTATACATTTTTGGGTATTATGTGCCAGATGTCCTTTTCCGAAATAAAAAATGTCAACAGTACCGAAACAGAGCAAATAAATAATCGGCGCTGCTAATCTTCTGCGTAATTCGGCAGCAAATCATCGCAAATTAGACGGTTCACTGCCTAATTGGGGCACGGTCGTTTCATCGACAATTTACTAATTATCGACATAATTGAGCTGGCGATTCGACCTGTTTTAGCCGTTTTTCGTTTGATCGCATAATTTGAAAGGCTTCGGCTCCTGAGTGGATAATAATAATTAATGTCAAATGTTAAATTATTCTCACTTTTTGGATGTTTCGTAAAAAACACTGAGCAAGTAATCACTACGTTTTAGTAAAAAATAAACCGCTTTGAGTTTTGCTGCAGGTAATTGTTTTAAAAAAATGTTACGCCTTTTCTCTTCGAAATGACAAACGTTTCTTGTGATGACCAGTGGGCCTAGACAAAGTGTCTTTCGATTAGCGTTAACGAAAGTAGAAACGATAAAAAATGTATGGGACTGTAGTAAAGAACGAAAACGAATAGAAAAGGCCTAGACAACATGCAGTTTTTGACAGTTGCATTAGCCCATGATTGGTTCAAATCCTACCTGAAAAACCGCGTACAGTACGTTGAAATTGAACATTACGATCGTGTGACTGGCTCAATATCTAAAGTAAGGTCATCAAAAGCGAAAGTGGAAAGGTCTATTCCTCAAGGAAGCGTGATAGGATGCTTATTATTCTTAATCTATATAAATGACCTGCCAAAAGCCTTAGACACAACTAGTATACTATTCGCAGATGACCTATCAGTGGTTTTTCCGTGCCCTAACGATTTAGACCTAATTACCAATTTAAATAATACTCTTACCAAAATAACATCTTGGCTAAATGACCATAACCTTGTCGTTAATTTCGCAAAAACAAAATTGATGCAATTCAGACCATATCAAAAAAAACCATTAGACATAAACTTTACTTTTCAAACTATCCCCCTCGAATGTGTTGATACGTTTACACTACTGGGAATAAACATTGATACACACATAACTTGGAAATCCCACATACATAATCTATCAAGCAAATTGTCACGATTCACATATGCATTAATAACGCTAAAAAAATCTACAGATCTTAAAACAGCCACGATGGCTTACTATGCATATGCCCAGGCCTGGCTGAGTTACGGTATTTTGCTATGGGGAAATAGCACGGACGCACCACATGTTTTTATTTTACAAAAAAAATGCATTAGGATCCTCGCAAATATAGATAATATGACAAGCTGTAGGCCGTATTTTATAAAACTAAACATTTTAACCCTAATTTCCTTATATATATTAGAAATATGCAAATTCGTAAATAAAAATATCTCCTTGTTCTCGCAAGCTAAAGACCATTACACACGACCTCTTAACCTACGATATAAAAATAAACTTGCGCTGCCAACTTGCAACTTGGAAATGTTTCGATCGGGACCATACGTAATGGCAGTAAAAATTTATAACAAGTTGCCCCTTAAGTTGGCTAACGATGTCAAAAAATTAAAGGCTTACTTATTGGAAAACTGTTTTTATACCTTGCAGGAATTTTTCGATTATAAATGCTAGTGAGAGTACCTATTCCAAATTTATAATTAAATATGTACTGGACTGTAATCGAATTTTGAATAAATTAATTAAAAACTGACATTATCCCCTAAAATCTATGTGAAATTGTATTACATTCATTTAATATTATTTATAATCTTATTGTTACTTGATAGTCCGACATAATACCTATAATCTAATTTAATGTGCTATTGCCAAATTGACATTATAATTATTGTACCTAATGCTTTATTAATTGTTATCCATTCTAAAATTCTTCTTTTGTGTCAGCATAATAATTGTTATACGTATTTACACCTATTGTTTACCTAGTGCGTTTGTATTTTGATTTTGTTGAACACCGAATAGAAATTGTAATTCTAGATTTAAGTTTTGCTGTGCCCTAGCAGGGTCCATGTGTGCTGTAATCACTATGTAACACCTTTTAAAACCATGGTTGCAATAAATGATTTGTATTTGTATTTGTATTTGTTGCTGTTTCGTTTTGAACGCTTCTGATCGACCAGACCTTGTAATAACGCCAGAAAATGGCGGGCGTCAGGAATTTGACAGCAATCTCAAATTTAATTTTTTTTTGAAAATCGTATTCTATTTTGCATATAAAAAAGAAAAAAGAGTGAATGATTGAGTGAACTGAACGCTAACCATAGAGCAGATTCAACTTTTAGTCTTTTAGCGATTGTCAATAATTTGTGGAATTGTCTAGCATTCTGTCGTTTTTCTATCGTCGATAACGCTGCGGCGTTTTCGTTTGTAGAATAAGAAGCGTGTGCACTTTGTCTAGGGGCCAGTGCCCCAGTGTGTGAAATAAGGAAGCAATCGAGATTAACAGTTAATCTAATCAAAAAATTCCCCAAAACTACAGTTTTTATAGTTAGAGGCCGTAAGGCGGTCTGAAAAAACTCTGACACCAGGGCTCTGCCCACACGATAAGAAAACGATAGTTATGTAGAAACTACGGGTCAACTAGTGGTAATTCTACAACACACGTATAGGGTCTTTCTTAATATGTTGACGGTGTTTTCTGCGTGGAATTAGCAGACATTGAAACTGAATGGATTTCACTGTAACAAGGAAATCACAAAAAAAAAAAACAGTTTCTCCCATACATTTGGATCCAGTAGATGCAGTTTAGTATGCAGATTGCTTTTTCATGATCTCTATGTTGGTCCCATAGAGAAAGTTGTTCAGTTTGATGGTTTGATTATCCCCAAAAAAAAGACCCTGCATCTAATGCTACTACAATTTAGGCAGTATAAAAATTAAATACTCTGTGGTACAATTACCACTAATTCATTACAAACTAATTATGTTTACTCGACATTATGTTATGGTGTGGTCTGTACGAATCCAGTAACCAAGCTATGCGTTATACAAACGTAACACTACCTCGGCCAGTTACCCTCGTCCGTCTGTTTGTCTGTCTGTAAGTTTGTCCACCGTGTTTGCTCAGTCGGGCCACCGTATCAACTGATTAAACAAATATGTGTAATCTTGTTAGATAGAAGTAGATATTTGGTGTTGACTGTTTTAGAATAATTTTATTCTTGTGTTTTACATACGAATAAACTCGACCATAATCTCTTTCGGCGTGGTCAGAAACTTTGCTACGACTATAATTAGCATGAATTAGCATCTTTTTAAACTAAGAGTGTGTCTACCCATCAAACTGAACAACTTTTATTATGGAAGCAAACCGATCGGATCCAAAAATAAATCAGCTGTTCCATACTAAACTGCAATGCCTACTCGACTCAAATGTATACAGGGTCCTTCTTAATAATTATGCTGACACTTTTTTAAGGGGATGATCATACCACCAAACTGAACAACTTTCTCTATGGCACCAACATCGAATCGCGAAAAAAAATCAAATGTCCCATAAATTTGGCTCGAGTAGGTTTGCAGTTTTGTATGGACGAGCTGTTTTTTTTTTGCTATTTCGATGTTGGTCCCATAGAGAAAGTTGTTCAGTTTATGGTCTGATCATCGCCCCTTAAAAAGCGTCAGCATATTAAGAAGGACCCTGTATATGCAACATCCGATTTCTTTTTTGCTCCGATCGATCGGTTAAGATCGGATTTGTAGGTGTCTTAGCTAAAATATTTCGAAAGAGATCAAACGACCCTATTATGAAAACCATAAAATGTTAAATTTACTATCGAATAGATACAAATTTAAATTATCTAATGAATTATTTACAGCTAAATCTCTATACTAGTTTAGCGACTTTATATAATTTATGTAAAGCTATAAATGACGCCTTATTAAATAAAATTTACATTAAGGTGTGTATTCACTATTTTACAGTAGGTATATTTGTTTTTAACTGATTGCAAAACTGAAGGAACATTTTTAAAGCGCATGTGAGTTTGTGAGTATGTTTGTACGCACTTTAACCGATTCATATAAATGAGAGTGTAGGTATGGTCATATGAATAAATGAATTATGAATACCCAATATACCCTACAAGAATGCAAAATGCTCAGACTTAGAAGGTCCGAAGTCCGAGGCAAAATGTGCCGTAGGTATTTACCAATTTTACAGATATACCCTGAAGTGCCTTGAACACTACATTAGGTAGATTTTTTTTTAAAGCTTTTTTTTTTTAAGTATTTTGCATTCGAATTCAAAACTCTTTTTGGCGAATTTTGATGGATTTTCGAATGAATGGTTTACATTTATGAAAAATCTGTTTTCTAAAGTACCTTCTACAGATTCATTATCTATTACTTTATTTTATTTTCTTTTTAAATTACAAAATGGGCTAGCACGAGTAGAGAGTTGTAACGAATGTTCCGATGAAAATATTAGTGCATGCATGCTATTTAAAGAATAAACAAAGCATTAAGTTAAGTGACGAGCATTAGTTTTAAACAACGAGCCCGCATCCGTTAGATACCCGTTAACTAAAATCCCAGATAAGCACTGTTGGTGCCAAATAGTCATATCCCTACCTCTAAGTGGGATAGTAGGCATCTCGCTACGAAATCACCTATTGTTGCTCCCGTGTTAAAATTTGGGAGCGAGCGAAGCGAACTCAAAATTTCGCAATGCTGCGTGCGACATTATTTGTGATGAATTGATGATGATTGTGAATCTTTTTCTGTTGATTCATGAGTAAAATAATCAAATTAAAAAGCTTGAGCAAGCGAAGCGAGATCGAAATATTTTAACACTATCATTCAGCTGAAGCAGAAAAACAATTATACAGGCTCCTTATTAATATGCTGACACTTTTTTAAGGGTGATTATTATCAGACCATCAAACTGAACAACTTTCTCTTTGGGACCAACATCGAAATCGCGAAAAAAAAATCTGCTATCAGTTTTGTATAGAAATACAAAACTGAAAACATACTCGAGCCAAATGGGACAGCTGATTTTTTTTTTGCGATTTCGATGTAGGTCCCATAGAGAAAGTTGTTCATTTTGATGGTCTGATCATCCCCTTAAAAAAGTGTCAGCATATTAAGAAGGACCCTGTATTAGATTCATCCCCTGGGCTCCCTGGACTAGACAATGAAGTGACTGCTGTCGGTCTTGGTTTACAGATCCAGGGGTGGGAGTGTATGGTGCGTAAAAAGATAAAAAAAAAAGTTTTAGAAATTGTCGCATTCGAAGCGAATACGTCATTACGAAGCAACGCTATTAGTTATAATTATAAACTATTGCTTCCCCTACAGTAGGCAGGGCACCTTTACCAAGCACAATAACAATCATTCACCTTCGTATACACATATTTCATTCACTTTCGCGTCAATAATGAGACTTGTGGCAAAGACCAGCTGCTAGAAAATAACCATTATTATTTGACCTGCCCTATCCAAATCGTCCTTCCTACAGTTTCAGCAAGTAAAGACCAATATAAACTGGTACATTTTAGTATGCAGTGGAATTATTCTGAATAAAATGTAATTGGTATTCGATGCCATATTCGTCGACGTGACAAGGTGTCGAATCGCAAGTTTGCGACAATTTTGTTAAACATTTTAATGTTGTGTTAACGAATTAATTATCTGTGATACCTACATTTAGTGTTAGGATAATATTGTTGTTTGTTTTTTATTGACACTGGCAGGATAGAAAAAGTTTGTAATTTCCTTAAGTGACAACATTAAACTGTAAAGTTGTACCAGTTAATATATTTACTGTGAGAAAAAGCAAGTTAAGAAGATAATTTACAACGGTATATTAATTTTAAAGGCTTTACAGTACATTTACTAACAAGAGATCAACGTTTTATAGAGTCGTAAAAACGTTATAAAAACAGAAATAACGAAATAACGCGTAGGACGACTCCATTTTCAAATCAAAGTATGTAAAGTACGAATTCAAATATGGAACGAAAGTGTCATAATGCTGACAATATGACTTTTAAAGAGATATTGTGCAAATGGCGTTTTGTTATGAGTGGCCAGTCTCATTCCGCCAAAAGTTTATTTCGTTTTAAAACGATGCCACCCAGACACATGCTAATGCAGTCGTAAAAATAAAAATCTCACGCACAATAATGCTGTTCTAATCTTTGCAAAAACAGAACTTTATTGATGTGTTTTACGATCGGTTTTAATTTAAAATACGAGCCGGCTGATTCTCGAGATATTTTATAGTTGCGCCTTCGGTGGCAGAGCGTTGAGGAGGTCTTTTAACGTGTCTGTTTCTTGGACAATGGTGTGACAACAAAAGCACAGCGAGATATGTTTACATAGGAAGTCTTGGAGAGCGACCGAAGTTACAGAGGACCACCTACACTCGGCGACCGATACAAAATGCTTTCTAAAAGAATCTCTGTCAAAATGGTACAAAACGAACATTAGAAATTGCGATTGATAGAATAGAATGGAATCTCTAAAGTAAGAGAAATCGAATTTTCTGTGAAGTGTGGTTGCTCATTCTTGATCCTGACAGCATTCAACGAGTAGGTACTAGGTCGTCACATGAATCTTTAAATTGGGGTTTGCTGTAGACAAGGACCTATCTTGCTAAAAGTCATAATTATCTAGGTTGCACATAGACCTTAAACCTCATACATGGGCTATGATTTCGTTGTCTGAACTTTGTTTTATTTGAAGACCTCAACATAATCGATAAACGCAAACATGTCGTGTCGTACAACTTCGTGACAGATCCAATCGATTAAAGTCCATTCGTGAGCTCTCGATTCCGTAATTGGAACGAAAATGCAGGCATCGACAAATATCTTGATTCTTGAATAAGACGCCATGCGTGTTTGTTGTTTTTTCTTTTTTTTCAGCGAGGCAAGGGACATGGCTCGTTAGGGCGCCACGCCTTGTGCCAGGCGCCTCGCGTTTTGCGCTCAGACCTGTCACTATCATACCATCTTTTCTCATTACGAGTTAGATTGATGGGGAACACCGAGAGAGTGAACAACGTGAATGCGCGATTGAAATAACTTCACGTCTATCAAGGTGATACATCTACTTTGAAACATAAAACATTATACTTACAGAATTCCGAATATTCCGATCCGGAATTCCGTATAAGAATTGGATTTCGTATGAATTTGCCACCTCCAGAATTCCGCTCGGAATTTCAAATTCATACGAAAACATAATTCCGTCCGGAATAATTTAGCGCATGTATATTTATTATGATCCTATTATGACTTATTTATTTATTTATACAGGGTGAAATTGATATCATTATCATCCTTTTAAACTAAGAGTCTACCCATCAAACTGAAAAACTTTCACTATGGGAGCAAACTGATCGGAGCAAATAAAATCTCAGCTGTTTCGTACTAAACTGCAATGTCGACGCGCGAGTTTGCCACTCAAATGTATGCAACAGCTGATTTTTTTTTGCTCCGATCGGTTTGCTGCCGTAGTAAAAGTTGTTCAGTTTAAGGCTAATGATATCAATTTCACCCTGTACAATCCAGAAATTGTATTAAATATTTTCATAGCTTCTCTATCATTTTCTAATCTCATAATCTTAACCTCATCTCCTTAACTTTCAGTGTAGGTATTTCTCATTTCTCCGTAACAGGTGCAACATGTAACTGATATTTTAGAGAAACGTTAGAAATGAAAAATGCGGGAGCGGATAAAAATGACAGGGATACCGGGTGACGGAAAAAAATAAAAAAGTTAGCTTCGTAGAAATGTCAGCGAGCACGTGAGATATTTGTAGTGATAATATTAGTTCTGTTTGGTGCGTTTCCTCGAAACGTCGCATTTCTGAGAGGGGCTGATCGTAGCTGACATATTAATTACTAATAGAGGAAGATATGTCTCACATGAGGCTACAAATATCTTATTTGTCTGCAAGAAATGTGTGGTACCTATCGCTAAAGAATGATACGTGGACGGAATTCGGTATTCGAAAATAGCTTTTAAGATTCAAGAGCGTTATCTTGTTGAAGCAAACCGTAAAACGGTACACGCAGTAATGGAAATGGAGAGATTGCGTCAAACGAATTCGCAATAAAAATTCTTGGAGCTGCATTCATCGTTTAGAATATTTTAGTATCAAAAGCAAATAGGTTACGAGTTACGACTTACGATATCTACAGTACAGCATCTATTCAATATTTATTAGCTATATAAATATAACACCCACTTGCATAAAGTTCACGACAGTAAACTATTCGATTTAGGTAGTGATCCATTTTACGCAGAAATGGAATTGTTACATTGGACAATTGCCTTCATGTTCAATAACGGAAGAGATTTATCACAATTGGCAGGTAAAATGTTTACTTAAGACCAATTTGAGCTTAAAAGCCCATGCCAAATTCCATCATAAAGGCATTTGGTGAGGTGCCGTGCCGTATCACCGTCCCATCGCCCCATGAAATTGACTTTGTCACTGCCCATAAATCTTCCCGCAGAGAAGGCGCAAAAAAAACAAAATGGCATCCCACGAATGCGTTCCGATTCATCCTACGGATGTTTACACAACAGACGAGGCGTTTGAATGCCTTTTTTTTTGCGAATTTCCTAAGAAATATTTCATGGTTTTTGGATTCGCGCGTCCTTGTCCGTCCGTCCTTTGTTCACTTGCTTTTGTTATCTGCATGTTTTGATGAAGCTGTCAAAATTATTGCCAGTTGACTGCTTTGTTATAAAAACAATGTTGCATAGTAAAGTTACTAAAACAAAAATATTAGGTTATGTTGATATATGGTTTTTACTGGTGACTAACGCGCACTTTAGTCCTTATTTTGCATAAGAGATTTATAACGGCCCCTGGCAACGACATATGCCATAAGCGGAAAAATATGATGTTTTTCAGCTGAGCAATGAATGAATTAATATCGGTCTCGAGGGACGTCGACATCGCTTCCTTTACTGCTCTGGAGTGTTGCCAATAAAATAGTTTTAAGGCAAACTTTCTGTAAGTGTGCGGCCATAACTCTTGCCCCGGGATTGCTGGGATGGCAATAAATGTCGTCGAGGACACACTACCTAGCACTATCAATCCGGTTTGCATCCTATCGAGTGTCTCCATCTATCGACCGCCATCGAGGCGTCTCGATGCGCGCCAAAAAGACAGTGTTGCGATGCGACAAAAAATTCAAAAGGGATGTCTGGACAAAAAAAATTCGTGCCGTATGGTGAGCGGTCGCCCGCTGCGGTTGGTTTGTTTAATTTAGCAGTTTTCGTTCTGTTGTTTCTGAACTATCTTGTAGGTACCTCATACCTACTCATTATAATGATTTGTATAAGTACAAAATTCAACATAGCATAGCATAGAAATTAGTTACGAAAACGAGTCATTTAATGGAGGTACCTAACATCATCTACCCATGTAAACTTGTATACAACGTGTTAATGAATTAACGCAAAACTAGAAAGTAGTTTGTTTAGAATCGAGAGCCGAATCGAATTATCATGGTTTCAACATACGTAATTTTTTCAAAATATGAAATTTTTTTTTGCTAAATTTAAAATTTACTGAACCCGATGACAATTAACCCACCGCACGTGCACACTCACCCTACTTACTACCAAAACAAGATTATTAAAATGTATCCATGAGTACGTTAGCGCTTTCTTTCAGTGCTGAAATGATAACAAATCATTTTTGCCTCAAAACTTAAAATGCGAATAACTTAAAATTTTACCTATCAAAATAATGAAATTATTGTTGCAATCTAATTATTTTGCAATAAATCAGTTGGGGTGTATGAGGTTTTGCGTTAATTCATTAACACGTTGCATAAATTAATAATCGATTGGGGATGGTGGTGGTCTGAATCTGACTAGGTGTCCTGAACTTCTGAGCCCTATTTAAAACATGACAATTGTAATTTACAATGACAATTCAGGTACATTGCTGGTTACTAATGTAATGACGCTAAACATGCAATAGGTAGGTTGGTAAAATTGTATCCTAACATTCTCAGTAATGTACCTTGAATTGTCACTGTAAATAACAATTGTCATGTTTGTTAAATGGGGCCCTGCTCATAATAAGAATTAATGTTGATACAAAAAACATCGCATCCTTTCTATAGTAAACTCTCTTCATATACGGTACTGTGCAATAATTATAATAATATTTTCATTTTCTTTCAGTAGAAAGAAGTTTGGCGGAAGGCCATGTAATTTGAGACCCAGACTTAGAGGTCCCATACATGAATGAAACATAGTAATATGTGTAGAGTGAAACAAAACTAACAAAAAAGTAAATTGGTTGTAACCTGTAGAAGTTGGGGGAAAGGTATTTCTCCTTATGATATCTTTTGTATCAAGTGTGTGAAACTCATGATCTTTCTTATTAGATAGTCCACACAATCTTCTATTCGTTGTGTTTATTTTATTGAAAATTCACGATAACCGTACAATCAGTTCAACCAAGACAAATACGTTCCGTAACGACCAAAAAATACCTCAGTGATAATATTAGATGAAAACAGCTGTCGTGGTTGAGTTTTGCTACTGCTTTTTAGATGATATATATATTTTACTAGTAATTTCTCCTTTTGAATCCGAATTTCTGGAGATGTAGAAGTTTTTTAAAAAAATGCCTGAATTTTTTCTGTTTATAATAATTATCACCGCCCCGTCTCCTGAATGGCTTTTAGTTTTCGTAAAAAATGGCTGGGTCCATTTCTGCCTTCCTTCTTTAAGTAAATGATCAAAAGTTGTTTCTTACTACCTAAGTAGTTCACATATTCACTTCAATCCTACTAATCTGAATTATGCAAACTTTAATCTTACCTACTTAAAAATTTCTCTCTATCTTAACAATAGATGGACAAAGCGAAGACGGTTGTTTTGGCTTCTATGTTGGTTACAGAAGAGTTTTACGACGGTAGTAAAAATACGCGGTAATATAACAACACTGTCGTCGGACGTAAATCATAATTATCACCTTAACATAGTATTTGAAAGCTGTTAACGCGAAAGTTTCTCTGTGGGAACATTTTGAAAAGCTGTCAGTTGTGGCTAATATTATTATTATGGGACTATGAGGTATAGGGCGTGAAAACAGTAGGCATCATAGGTCATATTTTAAGATCCCGGTGCAACGTTTTTACCTTGTTTAGGCAATGATATGATATAGTATTAAACTGAAACTCTCTGGATACTGGCAAATACACATTTTAACAGACTTTTCCTGAATAATTATATAAAACTATCGGCGTATGCGACTCGTGCGGAGCGCGGGGAGAAGTTAGCTGTCAGTATTGACAGCTTTCGGATGCAGGCAAAGGGGCGACCCATAGAGTACGCAGGGGGGGTCCGCCAAAAACCACATTTCCGCTAACAATAGGTACATAGTTCAAACCTGCATCTGATGCATTTAGGTCTGTAGTTCAGACAATCGAACTTCTTCTTTTCGTATCAGCATGAGTTATATCGCATGACAATCATACATGCTGAAGTGGAAATATTAGCCAGTCAGCAATGCACTTTTATTATAGGATCGATAAAGAGTCCGCAAAAAAACTAAATTGGTGGTTCCTTATAAAATGACAATGGGTACTCCACCCAAATGTATGGGAACGGCTTTTATTTTTCGTGATTTTAATGTTGGTCCCATAATAGTGAAAGTTGTTCAGTTTAACGGAGGGAAGCCATCAGTTAATGTGACATTTAAGTTAGGTACTTAAGGGTTGCTTCAGTGTTTATCAGTTTCAGGATTTGTTTAAAGCCGATAGTTAACTGACAATGAAACTAAAAAAATTTCGCTGGATTTTTGAAATGTTTTTAGGTGCTGAGGTATGATGGACGAGTTAGAACTGAGAATCCACTGTCATTCGCAGATCTGCGAGGTTAATTTCATCATCATCATCAGCCTATATACAACGTGTTAATGAATTAGCGCAAAACCTCATACACCCCAACTGATTTATAACAAAATAATTAGATTGAAATAATAATTTCATTATTTTGATAGTTAAAATTTAAAGTTATTCGCATTTTAAATTTTGACGCAAAAATTATTTGTTATCATTTCAGCACGAAAAGAAAGCGCTAACGTACTCATGGATACATTTTTATAATCTTGTTTTGGTAGTAAGTAGGGTGAGAGTGCCCGTGCGGTGGGTTGACATCCGGTACAGAAAATTTAAAATTTTGCAAAAAAATATTTCATATTTTGAAAAAAATTACCTATGTTGAAACCATGATAATTCGATTCTGCTCTCGATTCTAAACAAACTACTTTCTAGTTTTGCGTTAATTCATTAACACGTTGTACATAGGTTAATTTCATCTATGCTAAAAGTGGTCTAGCAACAGTCCCTGCGGTCTCAGCCCATAACTCTAAATAAATAAACGATGCTTTAAAATCGAAAGCTAAAAACGTAAGTCACAAAACATATGTCCCTTATGATTTATTTAACGCTGTGTTTACCATGTTCCCCAGGACGTGGTTGTATTCGTTTTAGTTTACATTACATACAAAATTATTTAACCGCTTCACTATACCTTAAAGGTTTCGAAATAAAGTTCTAATTTATCAAAATCAACTGCAAAAGTAATTCGGTCGTGTCCTTGTCCGACAAACCTATCAGTTCGTTTAAGAAGTGTCTTAAAACTGAACAGTAGAGTTCAAAATGCGAGTTGGAGAGTGATAAGAGAGTTAAGTCGACAGGAGTGCGGTGTAGGTGTGGGATGGATGCGCGTGGGCAATCGGTGCGGGTGCGCACAGCCTTGCTTTGCTCACCTTAGCTCGTATGCGTCACAATCGAAGGATCACCCACAGATTTTTTACGTTTTATTGACTAGCTTCACTGACTCAGCAACCCAAAGTGGATCTTGGCTTCTGGAACCAGCAGTTGCCATCTGATGCGAGTGGCAGAAATCAAACGAGCGGACTACGGCCGAGTGACAATAATTGTGATTTACAATTACAATTCTGGGTACCTAAGTACTTTGCTGGATACTAAATGACGCTAAACATACAGTAGATAACATGTCACCTAACAAAATTCAAAAAATTCAAAATTCAAAATTTTTTATTCAAAATAATATCATATAGATAGCTTTTTGACGTCATTTTTTGACTCTACCACCGCGTCGGAAGGTGTTCCGTTGAGAGATGATGCGGCCAGAAACTCTACAACACACATCTTTTAAACAAAACAAAATGTACAAAGTACAATTAAAATACAATATTGCATTACATAGTGTAAAATTGTCAAGACCAGACATTTTGGTCATTCAAATAATCATCGAGTTTATAGTAACCTTTTTTACAGAGGACTTGTTTAAAACATGAGACTTAAACTTTTTGTCTGGTAAGTTTTGAATATCCTCTGGTATCTTATTATAAAAGCGTATACAGTGCCCCATGAAAGATGTGTTGACTTTACTGAGTCGAAAATGCGGGAATACTAATTTATTTTTATTTCTTGTATTGTAATTATGAACGTCACTGTTTTTGGGAAAAAGATACTTTTTCCGAACATATAAAATATTTTCGTAAATATATTGACTGTAGAAAGTCAAAATACTGATATCTTTAAAAAGATCTCGTAGTGAGTCCCGACAACGCAGATTATAATTGGCTCGAATTGCCCGATTTTGAAGGATAAAGATAGCCTCGACGTCTGTAGCACGGCCCCACAGCAAAATACCATAAGACATGATACTGTGGAAGTAGCTGAAGTATACAAGTCTTGCAGTAGCTATATCAGTTAGCTGTCTAATTTTTCGAACTGCATAAGCTGCCGAGCTCAGCCTACCCGCTAGGGTTTCTACATTCTCAATTGTCATGTTTAATGGGGCCCTGCTAGTAGCATCCATGAAGCCTGCCTGTAAGCTGGTCGTGCGTGGTCGACGCATACGGGCACGGTGCGCGGGCGCAGCTCCATGTAGCTGCGTACATTATGCATGCAGATTCTAATAAAGATTGATTTTGTTGGTATTATTGAATGTCAATGGAACGCCTCGGAGGTTGTACGGCTAAGTTTTATGATCTGCATGCTGCAGCTTCGTGGTTTATAGCTTGGATTTACGGCTTTACCTTTATACGGTTAAGGGACATATTTTAAACAGAATCTAACAGTTTATGGTCAACGTGACATGTCAAATGCAATGATTATATCGAAGACAAACAAAAAATAAAGGTACCATACAGTACAGCTTTTTTTCTGTAGGTTTTTTCAGGGGATGATCAGATCATCGAACTGAACAATTTTCTCTATGATCCTTCATTGATAATTCCATTCGGAAATCCCAAAAATGTAGCTGAAGTGCGATTTTTGAAAATCATACGAGCGACTTGGCAGTAGAAAATGTCAAAATTACTATGGAGATTATGCATCTTTCTACTGCCAATTCGCTCGTATGATTTTCAAAAATCGCACTTCTGGTTCGTGTGGCAAATTTTTTGGCAACACCGAAAGGGATTATGGTCGTGAGTTTATGTCTATCGTACAAATAGCGATTGTCGCTTTAAAACAAAGTTAAGTATAAATACAATTATATTTGGAATAATAAAACAAAATGCGGTGGGTGGTGCATGGTGCAATCAGGCAGTGTTTGTAAAATCCAAACATCTCCAAATGTGGCCGTCTGACACACACCCTTGAGAAAGTGGTTGTCATTGTCGTCTCGCAGTGGTACCACCGGATTCACTAACTCATTATATTCCCATGTAGAAATGGAAACCTAATTTTGTACAATCGAACATGATGGTATGCCAGTGTTTATTATTGCCTATTAATTGATTTTTAAATGTAATTTTAATAATGAAGTACTTTTTGTTTTTTTATGACATAGGTATAGGTGTAAGTTCCTACTCTATCATATTACATACCCACACCTGAGTCCCACTCCCACTGCAAGTATAATTAAAATTTTGTAATAACATGTTCTAATTTCGAATAAACCAATTTCCAACATTGATAAACTTTATGGTCGAAAAATTTACAAAAGAATTTTGGTAGTTTTATTTAGTTATTTATGATCATCAGATATTAAAACTGTTAAATCCCCACAACTAATACTCTAGCTACCAGGAGTGCGATTTTTGAATCTCATTCGCTGAGATCAGCAGTTGTAGGTAAATGTCAAAATAAGTTTGGAGATATGCATCTTTCTAATTCTGATTTGACTTTCAAAAATCATACTTCAGGAGTGCGATTTTTGAAAGTCAAATCAGAAATAGAAAGATGCGTATCTCCGTAGTTATTTTGATATTTACAACGGCTGAACTCACCGAATGAGTTTCAAAAATCACACTCCAGTGGGTAGCTGTACCTATCTCAGATTTCAAATAGGTTCTGTATCCTACAAACTTACTTATTATTAAACAAAAAAGTGAGAAACGCTTTTAAAAGTTCGAGAACCTTGGATTTGTACCAGTAGTACCACCGGGAACATTTTGTAACATTTATACAAATTTAATAAGTATTTATTTCCAGCCCGCATCCGAACTAGAAGTTAAAAAAAACCGTCGTCCGACCACATGTTTGTTTTCGTTGTCCAAAACGTATTCGTCACGGTCCCACAGATAATAACAAACAAACGCACAGACTCACCCCTTTTCATATTGAATTGACGTCTTTTGTTTATAATGTGAGGATTTAGAGATAATCGATCGTTGAAATGTTGAATTAGTTACTCTTTTTAAGCTTTTACATAATTATTTTTAGGATTTTAGAAGCAATCTGTTACGTGCCTATACTATGTACACTACCTACTTAAGATAACGAGTTACTAGTTCCGAGTTAATCGCACTCCTGGACAGGTGTCCAGGAGTGCGATTTTTGAAACTCATTCGCTGAGTTCAGCAGTTGAAAATGTCGAAATTACTATGGAGATACGCACTCCTGCAGTATGATTTTTGAAAGTCAAATCAGCAGTAGAAAGATACATAATAATATCTCCATAGTAATTTTAACATTTACAACTGCTGAACTCAGCGAATGAGATTCAAAAATCGCACTCCTGGGAAATCCATAACATTGACATTTATAATATTGGTGAGATTAGATATACCGCGGTATAAGATAGATTTAATTAGATAGCGGTTATAGGTAGGTTGATCCTACTGTAGAGGTAGGTAAATGTTAACGTTTTTTCGTACCTCTAAATAATTGAATGCAATTACTTATAGCCAATTTCGTGAGAAAATAATAAAACTATTCATTCACCTCTCCGAAACGACCAATAAACCAAATTAATTACGACTAAGGTGGCATTCAAAATGGCATGTTTATGTGCATTCTTCGTAAAAACTGTACTAGAATGTCATAATTTTCGGCGTGTTTAAACTTAAATAGAATCATTAAGTTCGAGTCGAGTCAAGGCGTAACCGTGAGAATGATAAATGAGCCCATACCATCGTCTCGCGAATGTAAACTCGCAACGATTAGGCTTCGCTGTATTGCGAACAAGTGACCCACGCGTGGAAGCTCTCGTGTTCTCTGCATGTGAGGTCTGCATGAGATCAGGTGACGGCTATTTCGGCGAGCCTATTGCAAAGTACCTACTCAGTAAAGTGTTGGGTTATCAATGGAGTATTAGGTACCGGAGCAGACTATACAGCAGCATTTATTTTATTTAGTACTTCGGACTATTTGGTATTACTTCACTGATAGCTAAGCGTAGGTACATTCAGATCAAGCAATGGCACCCTATAAATCCACCACTTAAAAAACTTTAACAAGCGCTTTGCTGTATTAAACCCTGGAGTATTCTTCCATATATCCAGCTCTATCACATCTCTAAATCTTTAGAATGCCGTGAAAAACTCCAGGGACTAATGAAGGGGTTTTAATGCGCTTTTTGGTCAGCTCGTCTGCGGTTTCGTTCGACCATCTGATTGTAATCTATTGTGTGTTGAATCGAGTTCAATTCGAGAACATCTAGTAGGATACTTCCTATTAGTTTTGCGAGAATTAATTTGTATGCAAATTAAAGTATTCGCGGCGTAACGAGGCGTTCGGGGATGTTATTAATTTACACCAGTCCTCTCAGAACCATCGCGTCTACAAATATCTTACAAATTAAATCTACGTTACGATAACACTAACAAGGCAGGTGTCTGTTGTTTTTTTATTATTTGTGAATTCTTTTTGAAGTAAACATGGATACTTGGGTACCTACCAATCGTTCACACAAAGATAATCGATTGTCCACTGACGCGAGCTGGCTGGGCGAGCTGTGTAGCTGTGTAAATATTAACCAATCAGGAGCGTGGCCGAGATCGGCCGAGCTCCACAGCTACACAGCTCGCCCAGCCAGCTCGCGACAATGGACAGGCAGCCTAAAGGTTCACAATCTTTTGTTCGGGTGTTATTTTGTAGTCATTTTCAACGACATCGACACAGGTTGATGAATCAAATCAAATCAAATGTTTTACCCAAAATAATATCACATGGACAGCTTTATTCTGTCGTCATTTTCGACTCTACCACCGCGTCGGAAGGTGTTCCGTTGCAGAAAAGATGTAAGAAGAGATTTCGTATCTATTTCTTTTTTTCTCACAAGCTTATCAATGTGTCGATACAGTATTTTGTGACATAGATGACGATAAATAACCTATTATTATGAACTTACTTACCCTTGTTTAATGGACGTTAAGTAAACACTGCTCCGCAGCCTGAGAACAAAAGATATTCATTGTTTAATATAGGTATTAATATTCAAATCGTAAGGGAATGTATTCAATACCTAACCACCATATCAATAAAGTTCGAGAGATCATTAAATTATATGAATGCTGTTGAACAAAAACAATAATAATTTTAAGAGCATCTTTTGCTTCTGACCTCGTGGTCGGATGTCAAAAACTCTAAGGGCCCACATTTTTTTGGGGCTCCAGGCAGCTGTCCCACAGCGGGAAGTCGTTTTTTCGTCCATAAATATCAATTCTCACAAGCCAACAAAACGCATTTGTATTTATTTAACGTTTCGTTTCGACTTACTACGTTTAGTTTAGACGGCAATGTATGGCGCTCGTGGGACATCCTTTTACGCGCGAAAATTATTTCCGAGCTTATTGTGTCCGCCGCCATTAATAAACAAGATTTATAAACGGTAATTCCATCCTGATTAATATGCTAAATGAACCAGGCAACTGTACTTTAAACCCTTTAGTTTTAAAATATGTACAGGGTGCAATTGATATCATTAGCATCCTTTTAAACTAAGAGTCTAACCATCAAACTGAACAACTTTCACTATGGGAGCAAACCAATCGGAGCAAAAAATATATCAGGTGTTGCATACATTTGAGTCGAGTAGGCGTTGCAGTTTAGAACAGTATGGAACAGCTGATTTTTTAGTTGCTTCGATCGGTTTGCTCACATAGTAAAAGTTGTTTAGTATGATGGGTAGACTCTTAGTTTAAAAGGATGCTAATGATATCACTTTCACGCTGTAGTTTCTGAGTTTTCTGACCACTCTAAAATGGATTATTGTCATGAGTTTATGAATGTATGTCTGTTTATAAATGGTCTAGAATTAACTCGCATTATTTAAGCATTCTTTCGTCGCATCGCACGATCAACAAACGGATTTCAAAACAGTGAGCCAGAGGTAGGAAAATATCAAACGGGATCTATAGCAGCCACAAATGCTTTAACTTAATACTGTTTGGTTAGGCTTACGCCGATTCAAAGCTCGGCAAATTATTTGTAAACACCCGTTTCAGGAAATTCTCGATTTAACGCACACGTGCGCCGCGATAGAACTTTGTTTTGGCGCGCGCCGCCATTTTGGGCAACATAATGGCGCGGAGACGCGAAATGGCCGCCGTGACCGATGCTTCACAGAATCTCTCGATTAATGACTTAATAGTTAAAGTTTAACTGTTAAACGGATAAGTTTGAATGGGTGCACGTTGAGTGGAAAGTAATGGCTTGAATAATGACCGCGTATTATGCCGATTTAGAGCACTTTGAGGTAATGGCTTCCCGGACCGCCTGTAGGGGAATGATTAAATTAGCATCCTATGAATTATGTTCTAGACTAGACGTTTTCCTACCGTATTATAAGGTGAGAATTAATTTCTAGAGCCGGTAAGAGCAGGATTTCAAGAATGCATTAATTCTAACATCTATAATAACTTTTAATAGACAGGTAGTGTTCCTCTTATTGAAGAATGGAATACCTTCATTTCTGTAATAATGGAAAAATGATTTTTTATAAAGTGTTTTATTGGAGTTGTTACCTTTGCAGTGATTTCTCACTGCATCTAATTCTCTCTGCAGTGATTCTCTCTGCGGTGAGTCTCTCTGCAGTGAATCTCTTTACGGTGAGTCTCTCTGCAGTGACTTTTTCTCTTCATAGCAAAAATTGTACAGTCGGTCGGAATTAAAACTAGGAAACTAATATTGGTCCTACTGCTTGAGCTTAATCTGAGATATACGAGTATACCAGGAGAGCAGAAAAGCACAAGAGGTAAAAATTTTAATGGGTGAAAGGAAGGTAAGCTTTGTCAAAATTACAACCGTCTAAGAAGGTTGGTTGTTGGAGCCATGTTTCTGACTATCCAGAAAAGGAATAAGATTGTTAATTTTATGTAGGTATGTTTTCTTCATTTCTTCGCAATACATAAAGTTCATTCTCCTTATAAAAGATTACTTATCTCTAACTTTTGACCTTCGTCAGTCGTTTTCTTTTTCATCTCAGATCTAGGGAGCCTGGAGTGCGATTTTTGAAACTCATTCTTTGAAAATGTCAATATTAGTATGGAGCATTGTAAATGTCAAAATTACTATGGAAACGTGCATCTTTCTACTACCGATTAGAAATTAAAAAATCATACTCCAAGAGTGCGATTTTTGAAAGTCAAATCAGCAGTAGAAATTAGCGTATCTCCATTCATTTTCAGCTGCTGAGTTCAGCAATTATTGAAAATGTCAAAATTACTGTGGAGATATGCATCTTTCTACTGCTGATTTGACTTTCAAAAATCATACTTCAGGAGTGCGATTTTTGAAAGTCAAATCAGTAATAGAAAGATGCGTATCTCCATAGTAATTTTTTTCATTTTCAAATGCTGAACTCAGCGAATGAGATTCAAAAATCGCACTCTAGGTCGCCTGTGACGTCACGCGTCGTGTTATCGAAGCGAAGGGTCAGTTGGCGGCAGTCTGACAGATAACAGAGTTCTGGCTTTATTCCAGATGTTCCGTGAGTTGTGAAGGCAGGTCTGAGCGGTTAACACCTGGGGAGCCATGTGTGCCAACATCAATAGAATTATCGCAGTTTAATATTCTTTCACCAGACAAAATGTTTAAAATAATTAAATAAATAAAATAAATAAAGCTCACAGGCACATACATTGTAATGATCCCAAATTAAGCCCCGGGAAAGGCTATAAACTCGATGATAATAATATGAATGACCAAAATATCTGGTCTTAACAATGTTACACGATGTAATTCAATTTTGTATTTGTAATTGTATACATAATATACAGAATATCTACTAGATAGATATCTTTTAGATATTTTGTAGACATTTGTGCTGTTGGGGTGTAGAGTTTCTGGCCGCATCCTCTCTACAACGTTTTACGTTATGGTGGTAGAGTCAAAAAATTACGTCAGTTTTATTAGCTGTAAGTAAATGCAATGTAGGTAATATTTTTGCATTACATTCTTTGAATAAAAATTTGAGTTTTTGTATTAGTGTTATACAGGGTGTACAATAAAATGGGACAGCTACTTAAAGGGGTGCTTCAGACCATCAAACTAAACAACTTTCTACATGGGACCAATATCGAAATCGTGAAAAAAAAATCTGCTGTCCCATACATTTCAGTCGAGTTATGTTTGCAGTTTTGTATGGGAGAGCGGATTTTTTTTTCGCGATTTCGATATTGGTCCCATAGAGAAAGTTGTTCAGTTTGATGATCTGAAGCACCCCTTTGAGTAGCTGTCCCATTTTATTGTACACCCTGTATACTTGCGCTTGTGTTGCATTTGTAGTTTGTAGGCACCAAAAAGGTACTATACTGTAGTAGACTTTTTGGCACTCTTGGATTCATCAAAATAATCTTGTTTTGGTTTAATTCCATGCCAGTCAATATTATTAATAACCCAAAGAATTGAAGTCTCAATTAAATTCAAACGTGCACATGTAGACGCTAAGTTGCAGCGGTAATTATAAATAATTTAACGTACCTACGCTTAAGGCCCGTAATTAGTGTGGTGGGCCCGAGGGCCTCATTGCTCATTAATATCGCCTTAATTGAGCCAAGACGGCTTTCCTAGTCCTTACTTCTAATTAAACGAGTTACTTAGGTGTTTGTAAGAGCGATGATAGCCCATACGGAAGAGAGCTAGCGCCTCAATCCTGAGGCCGCGGTTCGATTCCTGACCTGTACCACTAAGTTCTTCGGAATTTATGTACGGTTGTATTTATCATTTACTAGCTCGGCGGTGAAGGAAAACATCGTGAGGAAACCTGCATTCCCGAGAATGAAAAGAAAATACCATAAGTTCGGAGGTATGCGTAAATATGGGTGAGCTTGGGGCGAACACAAAAGGACCAGCGCTGGTCTCCGTGTTACAACGACCCTTGCTTGCAATAGCCCAACCACAAATAATCAGTAGGTGTTTGTGCGAGTGTGTTTAATACGAGGATTTAGGTGAAGGCGAGAATATTTTGAGATGGTAGCGGGAAGTGATGCAGGAAGTGAAGTGAGACATGCGGTATTTTTATTACAATGTGTATTACAGTTTCTAGAAACCGCTAACTATTACCGTAGCTACATGGTGTGGACATCTGTGATGTTATGTCGGTGATGATATGAAATTAGTCTCCTCTTAAATTAGAAACACACGTCGATTCCCTCCTTTGCGTCGCGCAGTCGGGTAAAAAGATTCAGATTCAGAAAGATGAGAAACTGTATCTGTTTAGTGAACATAAAATATCCAGCGTATCTACACAGGAAAAGTATCATTAACCTTTAAACCACTCTACCCATCAAACTGAACAACTTTTACTATGGGTGCAAACAGGTCAGCGCAAAAAAAATATCAGCTGTTCCATACTATAATATGCATACTAAAATATTTAAAATATTTAACGCTATCCCTAATGAAATTAAATAAATTGAGACAAAGAATTCTTTTGCACAAAAACTAAAAAGCTTCCTCATTTCAAAAAGTTACTACAACCTTAATGATTTTTTCCAGGACAACAATGTTCTAATATTTTAGGCTCTTGACGTTAACGTCGACATCTCTATTACTTAAACTAATAATTAAGTAGACAATTTTAATTGTTATAAAACTTTCAGGCCCTCTGCAATTATATTGCCATGCCCTAACAGGGCGTCACAATAATTTAATAAGATCTTGTGTTACACGTGAGTATGTACTTCATTATTGTGATACTGCAAATAAATACTGAATACTGAATACTGAATACTAAACTGCAATATCTACTCGACTCAAACGCATAGAGCAGACCATTTTATTTTTGCACTGACGTGTTTGCTCCCATAGTAAAAGTTATTAAGTTTTTTGGGTAGAGTATGTGGTTGAAAGGTTAATGAGACCTATTTTTCCCCTACACTCTGTAAAATGCTTGTAGTCGAAATCATTCCAATACCACAAAATGCGGTAGGTACACACGGCGACACATCAAGCTACCCAAAACCAAAATAAGCTGACCGCGCGTCAGCATAGTAATGTATAACGTCGCGCGGCCAGCTTATTTTGGTTTTGTGTAACTTGCCGTGTGTACACGAAATTTTTGTTCGGGCCTAAAGACAAGAGTTATGTGTAAGAAGTATTAGACCCAGCACAAGTAAACTTGTTAATACTACAAGCTTTGGGATGCTTGCATCCCAGGTACATGCTTGCATGAAGGCATCCTTCATAGGTGCAACAGTTAAGTGTAGTCCGAAAGCACTGCGATTCTGATTATGACGTTTAAAACATAAATTGAATGTATATATATTATAAAAAAAAAAAAAAAAATAGGTGCAACAGTTGTATACACTAAGTCATAGTTAGTAGGTATTCTTTGTTATGTTATGTATACAACGTGTTAATGAATTAGCGCAAGACCTCATAAACCCCAACTGATTTATAACAAAATAATTAGATTGAAACAATAATTTCAATATTTTGATACTTAAAATTTAAAGTTATTGGCATTTTAAGTTTTGAGGCAAAACTGATTTGTTATCATTTCAGCACTGAAAGAAAGCGCTAACATACTCATGGATACATTTTTATAATCTTGTTTTGGTAGTAACTCACCTGAGTATGTGTGCCCGTGCGGTGGGTTAACATCGGGTTCAGAAAATTTTAAATTTTGCAAACAAATTATTTAATATTTTGAAAAAAAATTCCTATTTTGAAACTATGATAATTCGATTCTGCTCTCGATTCTAAACAAACTACTTTCTAGTTTTGCGTTAATTCATTTAACACGTTGTATATGTGAGTCCGTGTGGTGTCGGCTAAGAATAGCACCATCCCATTTCCTCCCGTGGGTGTCGTAAAAGGCGACTAAGGGATCTACCGGAGGATGGGCAGCAGCATCCTCTGAGTACACACATTCAATCCAACTGCGATCGCCAACCCGCCTGCCAAGCGTGGCGATTATGGCAAATCCCCCCATTTTGGGGGAGGCCTATGTCCAGCAGTCGACGTCTATCGGCTGATATGATGATGATGATGATTCTTTGTTATCATCATCATCGTCGTATTTAAGAGCTGCTTTCTTGACAGTGGTGTTTTCGCCGATCCTTCTCTTTTGCAATGCAATGCAATTAAGCTCAAAAATCGTCACAACCTTAAATATACGTCGTTAAAACATCGGCGAGCAGACAATTCGGTATTCGCTATGGTTATGTCATGTGTCAAACTCACAAAAAAACTTCGACGATCTGTAGGATGCAAGAAGGATGTTACATTTGTGAGCTCGTCGATGTTTTTGATAGCGATGTGACGCTTAGTGAATTACGTACTCCAGTTCCTTGAGTTCCTGATACAACACATCAATTTTTTCCTTCACCTGTGTTATACAACGTGTTAATGAATTAACGCAAAACTAGAAAGTAGTTTGTTAAGAATCGAGAGCAGAATCGAATTATCATGGTTTCAACATAGATAATTTTTTTCAAAATATTAAATAATTTGTTTGCAAAATTTAAAATTTTCTGAACCCGAGGTCAACCCACCACACGGGCACACTCACCCTACTTACTACCAAAACAAGATTATAAAAATGTATCCATGAGCACGTTAGCGCTTTCTTTCAGTGCTGAAATGATAACAAATCATTTTTGCCTCAAAACTTAAAATGTGAATAACTTTCAATTTTAACTATCAAAATAACGAAATTATTGTTTCAATCTAATTATTTTGTTATAAATCAGTTGGGGTGTAGGTATGAGGTTTTGCGCTAATTCATTAACACGTTGTATAACTCTGTCTCGGTCTTCCTCTGCCTCTCTTCCCCTCTAAAGAAGCTTGGTATAAAATAAATAAATTCATAACTATCTTGACAATTCAGTATAAATTGCATCTAATGAATTTAATTGAGTGCGATTGATTTACTTTGTTGTTGCGAGTGCGTTAATTGTTTCAATTAATTCTGTTTATCATTATTTAGTGAGGTTTATTTACGTATTTCTGAGTAATTTAGCACTTAGAATGTTAATTAATACGGTTCTAAGAAAGACACTTGATATAGATAGCTGGTACAGACGGATGCGTAAGCTGTAAAAAGCTAGCGTTTTTCTTATTTTAAAAATAATTTATCTTTACTGTTTATTTTTCTTTACTTATTAGGTAGGTATTATAAATAATAGGGGAGCGGACTGCATAAAATATATTTTAGTTTTATCTTCTTAGTAAAAAAAACATTTGAAAATAACGCTATACTCACATTATTAGTTTTTTTAAGCTAAAATACTATTTTTAATAACATGATGATGATGAACTATAAAAAGTAATGAAATGTTGATGACGTCACTTGTGGGTATTTAGTAAAATTTTTCATACATCGCGTGCGATTTGACGTTCGATTAAAAGTTGCTAATTTGACTAATTGTCCCGGACTGTCCGATCCCCTATCTTACCGATCTACACTATTATAAAACTGTAAATTTAAAAAAAGAAGTTTCTCAGTTTGTGCGTTTGAACGCGCATCACGCAAAAACTACTGAACCGATTTTGATGAAACTTTTTTGTTTTATAGCTTATGATCTGACTTAAAATCTGGTATATAATTTATGCGGACGAAGTCGCGGGTTAACGCTAGTTATTATAATATAAAATCATTGTCATCATCGGTCAAAGAAAAATATAGCCTACTGTCTTTTGCCTCCGTCTACCAAGAGGGGGTGAGGTAAAAAATTTGTGGGGGGCAGGGAGTGTCCGTGCTTATGTAGTAGGTACCTACCTACTAAATACTCTTTCTTATACTCTTGGGACTTGGTTGCCAACTTTTTAAAGACCAAATATAGTATTTCTAGCCTTAGTGCCCGAAAAAATATAGTAGATCGTGGAAAAATAAGAAAAAATATAGTATTTTTCGAATTTGCTAATTTAAAATTTTTCAAAAATATTTTTTTTGCTACTTTTTGGTTTGAATACCAAGTTCTTATTTTTAAGGAAAAATCATTTCTCTATTTCGCATTCGTTATAGAAAATAATGCATCCTGTAAACGCAGAAGTCGCTGGATTCGATACAGAAATAATATAATTTCTAAAAAATAGATAAATCTGACTTTAGGAAAACTTGTTGTCACTTTTCAGTAGTATATTTAGTAGAAAATTGTTTATGGAACAAATGTGATGAAGAGAAAGTTATTGGCCATTTTTATTGGACCTAAGTACTGGTACTTATATTTAAATTCTGTATAAATTATTTGCTCATCAAAATATAGTAGTTTTGCCTACTATATATTTTTCTCAGAATTAAGTAGGAGGGCCCCTAATGTTAGTAGTAAGTACCTAATTAAGTAACCCTAATTGGGACCAAAGTTTTAAGAAGGTTTTACTCGAATTTAGTTTATTAAACTTTGACTGATTTACTGTTACTTTATTGAATGTGTTGTTCAGTTTGAATCTTGTAACGATCATACAAGATTAGTAGCCTAACAACGCGTTAATCGACAACAATCAATAACAAAACATTAACTGACATTCTTTCGCCTCTAGAAAATGTCACTGGACGACCACAAAAATATTAATAAGGCAAACACTGTTCCACACGACACGATCCTATCTCGTAACATATTGTGACAGCTCACTGACTAATGTTACTGCGCCCAACAAAAAACATCCATTTTATCAATTTGAACTTTAAAAAAATGTGGCTTTTTAAAACGATTTCACAACCATTTCCCTCTGATTCTAACTAAGCTACTTTGTTGTTAATACAAACGCAGCGATGGATGATAAATTAGGAATTATCTCAAGTATTTTGGTGCAAGGTCGGTTCGAAATATGAACCCCGAAATGATGTGAACATTCGATCTGAAGATCAAATCGACACTCGATCGTTTGTAGCAGGTTTTTGAACGGACGCGGATTTTTATTTTAGAAAAATATTTAAAAAAAGTTTATTTGTTTTAAGTTTTGAAGTTATGAGAGATTGTATTTCATTTTAGATGCATAATTTATATTATGACATTTTCTACTGCCGAGTCGCTCGTATGATGTTCTAAAATCGCACTCTTGTTTTGATGTTTATCCCAGTAGTTATGCTTTTAGGGTTTATGATTTCTCGGCCATGTTTATTTCTAGAGGCACGAGAATTCTCGACCAGGATTTCAGAGAGTTTTAATTAGATTGTGTAGAATTTTTTTAGAAATTTAAAAACGTAAGACTATTAGTTTTTCGTATTTTATTTTTTATTTTTTTGGTTTCTTCGGGTTATGATCTTTAAGACTTGGGTTTTTACTTTTTTATATTAGTAATTTCGTACCCTTAGAGGATTTATGTTCGTACCCTACAAAAATTTCAAAACGGCAATCGGTAACCAATCTTTTTGATAATGAAATAGTCCTGGGGCTACAGTACAGTAGGTACTTAATACCAAAACATCAAAAAATATAACGAGTAAAGATATTATTTTGTACCTAACTAATATTTTTATGTTAGAGATAGTACAAATGGGATTGTTTTAGCTACTTTCTATTTCTATGCCAACTATTACCTATTCTGTGTCTATGCATAAGCACAGAATAGGTAATAGTATATAGTTCTACGCATAAGTCAAGAGAAGTTAATAAATCATTTTGGGAATCCAAAAAGTTTTTATTTCTCGACTACATATTTTCCACAGACTAGTGCACAGACCACTTTGTCTGTCTGGTCTGTGCAGTCAGTGTGCAGTGTATTTTTCATACAACCAAAGAGTTTTCATGAAATCTAAGAATACAGAAGGCAGTGGCAGTTATCTGTCAGAAAAAATGACGATACGCCAAATACTCCAATTAAAAACAAAAAGTAGTTTTCTTCCTTTTTAGTTTTATGGTTTTTGATATATTTTTCCGTAGACATCTTGCCAGTTCACATTAAAAAAAAAAATGGAAATTCAATAATAGGTACATTACTGCAGCGGCCAGCAACAGAGGCATTGATGGACGAACGTGTAAATGTGGGCCGAGGCGAAGCCGAGGCACACATACGTAAGTCCATCAATGCCTAGTTGTGGCCAAGGCTTGTATAGTACTTTTCTCAAATAATGCGCGGAAATTAAAACAGTAAATTTTCTCAAATAATTCGCAGAAATTAAAACTCTTTTCAAAATCAATGACGAACAACGAACAACAATTTTTTTTTCAATAAACAGCTTTCTATTTGCAAGCCAGTTCGAAATTTAAATAAAACCTTTGATGAGTTACCTCCTTGGTCGCCATGTTTCGGAGAAAAAGATCGTTCCATTCTTAAATTACACGACAGATATGAGTTTACTATGTAATTTATTTGGTCGCTAAACACGACAGATATGGATTTTCATACATACATTGCCGGCCGCTGCGTGCATGTATTTGGCCAGTACAGCAATTTCGATTTATCTCGAAGAAGGTTGTCAAAATAATGCTCACATTTCCAAGCATGTTTGAGAAAATAGTTTTTATTCCGAAATCCCAAATAATCCCAATAATGTCTATTTGGTGCCTAGTTTCTAAACTGATTAAAATATTTAAAAAACAACGAGAGTTTTTCAAGGAAACTAAGTTTTTCCAGCAATTTTCCTGGATCGCTGGTGTATGGTTAATTATATTTTTGTTTTAACAAATACCTACATATAATTTATTCATAGGAATTATCTTATGATTGAAAAATCGGGCAATTAAACAAAAAACAGACGTGACACGCACGTTTCTTCAGTTAGTGTTCTTTGAATCGATTTCTAGCAATTTCTCGAGAATTCTCGCTTCGAAAAATCTCGAGCAGAAACCGGGACCTAGTTACGCTCATATATAACTATATTCCCCGAGGAAGTCAGAGATATTCTGAGAACTTAGAACATCCAACATTTTACAAATAGTAGTATTACAAGTAGTGACTGCCTCCGTGGTCTAATGGTTAAGAGCACTGGGCTCTCGACTCGGAGGTCGTGGGTTCGATTCCCACGGGGGACACGTAGTGGTATGTCACTTTGTGCGTTTTTCCCCAATTGGTTAGGACATTGCAGGTTGAATCACCTGATTGTCTGAAAAGAAAAATGATTCCGTGCTTCGGATGGCACGTTAAGCTGTTGGTCCCGGCTGCTATCTCTCGTGGTAGTAGTCGTTACATAAAAACCACGTCAGAGGCCGTAAGGCGGTCTGAAAAAACTCTGACACCAGGGCTCTGCCCACACGATAAGAAGAAGAAGAAGAAGAAGAAATAGTGACTCTGTGCTATAGCGATTTATAAGGTTTCAAGGTATGTATTTGGATAAATTCAAGTTGGCGGCTGGCCAAAGGCTGTCCATACTAAAATCTTTTAACCCCTTTGTAAAGAGATTAACAATAAATAGGTATATCTTGGACAATGTCACACAAATCATCTAGTCACATTTAAAGTACCAGAACCGAAGAAGAAGAAGAAAAGAAGAAGCATTGAAGCAGCATTTGAAGTGCCTGAACTTGTATTATGATGACTAGACAACGATATAGGATACATATATAGATACAAACATCCATGACTCGGGTACAAATATTCATATTCATCATACAAATATTTGTCCCTTACGGGATTCGAACCCGCGACCCTCGGCACAGCAGACAGGTTCACTTCCGACTGCTACCAGGCCGTCATAAGATAGAATATGTCAAAAAATACATTTGTTTAATTTCGATAAACATACTTAACTTCTAAAAACACACCAAAATGAAAAGAAAAGAGCCAGATTCGTAAAACAGAGCGCTGATATACAACTGCATCTCTGCTAACAAAGTCCCAAAAATCAAGCCATTTTCATATTTATCCCGAAGACACAATGAGTTCTGGTGGGCTGTGGAAGCGTATATTATACGCCCATACGGGTTTGTAAAGCAAAACTAGATGTTTACTCCGTTCATAATTATCATATTTTCATTTTAGTTGAAACTGGAGAGAAGAAATTAATCAACATTTTGGGAAGCAAATTAGTTTTTCAATGTTGAATTTTAGCTTATTTAAACTGAAATTTGTGCTAGGGTGTTAATAACTGAAAGCAAAATAAAAGCTTTCAGCTTCGGTGATGTAAACCAACGTTTTGACACTTTACATACTTCGTTTCGTGTCTTTTATTGACTGAAATTCACAAAATACAGGGTCATAATAGGCTGACGGTTTTTTAAGGGGATGATGTTAATTCGGCGGACTTGTTAACAAATAATAAAAGTTTAAAATTAAGAGGGGTATAGTCGCCATCAGATATATCGTAGCATACTATCAGTTTAAAATAACAATGTGCATGACCTCGCCTGCAAATGTGACGTCACTCAATCATACGAACTTCACTTGAGTCATTCAAATGATTATTTCCTTTACATAGAGTCTATATTCCTTTACAACCGAGTGAAGTTATCGAACGGCCCTTCAAGGTCATGCACATTGTTATTTTAAACTGATAGTACAAGGTGTCCAAATATTTCTGAGCAGTGCTTATTTTCATTAAATTCTTTACAGTAAATGTTACCAATTATATCTAAACGTGTATTTTGTCATAAATATCTGAACAGCGAATTTACAATAATTTCTTTACAATGTTATTAATTACTAAAAATTAAAATGTAAAACAACGAAGTAAGGTTTTTTCCGAAACTGTTCAGATGTTTATGACCACCCTGACTGCGTAGATATATTTGATGTTCTAGGCGTTCCTATATTTTTGATTGGTTATGAGTAAAGAAATTATTGAAGATTAGAACTGCTTACAAATATTTGACCACCTTGTTTGCTACGATACTATATCTGCTGGTGACTGTGTACTGTGTATCTGCGATGTACAAGAAACTTGTTTTTATCAATGTTTTTTCACAAGCGTCAAACTTCGTGTGGTTAAAGTCAAAGTCAACATAATTTATTCAATATAGGAAGCTTGAAGCACACTTATTAAACGTAAAATCTTTTTTTGAAGCTACCACCGCGTCGGAACGTGTTGTCGCTGTAGATAAGATGCGGCCAGAAACTCTACAACATAACACGACTTAATAACTAAACAATATAAATTCTTATGCTAAGGTTATGTATACAATAATACATAGTCTATTTAATAAAATAATTGATACTATACAGTACTATAAGTTAGTGTCACTCAGACCCAAGCATTTCGATCATTGAAATAATCATCCAGTTTATAATATGCTTTTTTACAGAGGACTTTTTTGATCTGAGTTTTAAACATGTTTTCGGAAAGATTCAATATGGTCTCGGGTATTTTAAATTTCGGAAAGTGTGGAGATATCAGTTTATTTTTATTTCAAACTCTACAGTATAACAACAAATAATAAAAAGTCAAGTGTGAGTCGGTTTCGCGGCAAAGATCCAGGAGAAAAAACTAAACTTTTTTCTAATATGTTGTGTGCTCGTGTGTGTTACGGAACCCTCGCGCCTCGGTGCGCGAGTAGTCCGACTCGCACTTGACCGGTTTTTATTTTATAATTCGTTACGTAGACAATGAAAAACAGCCCCTGTACCCGGACCTTCGATGTTTCGATGATCGCCCCTGTTTCGGTCCGCACTTCATTGTAATAGAGTTGACATTGGAACGAAAACATTCACGCAATTGCGAAGTTCGAATGTGCGGGTAGAACAACAGGTCTCTTTGATGTCTTTTATACTACAAAAATGTTACCCACGTTGTTCATATTTAAAAACCCTAAAAAGTAATAAATGTATTCGCTCCTAAGGTTCAAATTGCAACGCTACCCTACACTTATTTCTTCGGCAAATATTTTCACATCTCTAAATCGATTGAGCCGCTATCGCTGGTACCGGGAAAGCTTGATTTATATTCAGTAAAGTTGCACCTAAGGCGAGGCAGCGGCCGTAGATTTGTGTTAGTGTATATTTTAGGGGTATGCTACGTGTACGTACGTTAGAAATACTGGAAATTGATGTTAACATTAAGGTTGGGTTGTTACAAAATTTTTCATAGATCTGCCTGCACTTACGAACAGTAATAAAATAAGAATCAAAAATATTATTGGTTGGTTGGTTGGTTATAATTTGCAGCCAATGGACGTTCACTGCTGGGCATAGGCCTGGTCCAAATGACACCAATGGGACTCTAGTAATTTTTAGTAATACCTAAAGACTTACACTCAGTTGCAGAAACGCTCATTAAAGTTAATCCTCCATTAAATCTCTTGCAAGCTTTTACTACGTCAACCTTACGTCAACAAGACAAAAAGTGACAGCAAGAGGTTTAATGGAGGATTAACTTTCATGAGCGTTTCTGCAACTGACAGTTAATTGACAACCAAAATTCGTTCAAGTATTCTAGAGTGTATTGAAGACACGTTTATCGGGGTGGACAGAATCAAGTCAAGGCAGTTTATAAAATACGCTTGTCACGTTGTAAAATACATTTTAATAAAATTCCAACCTACAGCAGATTGGCAAATGTGTGTTATGATATGAACGATTTCGACACTCCCTTTTATATGAAATACTAGCGGCCCGTCCCGGCTTCGCATGGGTGGACGTCTAATCTTTTCTAGCAATAAATATAGCCTATGTTACTCAGGGTGAATGCAGCTTTCTAATAGTGAAAGATTTTTTTAAATCGGCCCAGTACTTTTTGAGCCTATTCATTATAAACATACAAAAACAGGTACAAATCTTTCCTCTTTATAATATTAGTGTAGATGTAGATATGAATGCAAAAAACAAGGGGACGAAACGATGACGCATTTCTGA
Organism: Agonopterix subpropinquella; assembly: GCA_922987775.1. Classification (NCBI taxonomy): domain Eukaryota; kingdom Metazoa; phylum Arthropoda; class Insecta; order Lepidoptera; family Depressariidae; genus Agonopterix; species Agonopterix subpropinquella. The sequence goes on along the minus strand of OV277693.1, from coordinate 1,154,700 downwards.
CAAAAAAGCATGCATTCACAAAAAACAATTTTCTTACGAAATTGATATTTCGTGTAGTTTACAGGGGTAGATACGATAATGCTAAGTAATATCACAATATCTAACGGAAAACCAAAATTAATGACTATTCCATTAGTACGACGATATCAGTTGAATATTGTAATCCGTGGCGATGATGTCAGCATATTCGTGTCTTTGCTAGTGTTGCTCAAGACTCGAGCTTTTTGAGTTCGAGTCTTAGACAAATACAATTTATAACAAGAATAATAAGGGATTAAGGGTACAAAGGGCGGTCTTATCACTAAAAGTGATTTCTTCCAGACTAACATTGGATGGAAGAACTATTTAAAAAGAGACATAATTATGCTATGGCGGTGACGCATTGAGTCCTTTTTTGGCTCGAGAATATTTACAAACACACTTGCATTTTCATTTGAAATAATAAACAGAATGTTAGCTACTAACTACAAACAATCATAATTATGTAACAGGTGATTTTTTTAATGAAAAATATCATTTTTCAAGCAAGGTTTATTTCTTTTAGCCTATTTAGGTTTCAGGTTGAAGAATTAATTATTGATGTTTGAATAAAATGTTGAATTATTGTATCTTAAATAAGTCTAAAAATACATTAGGTCTTGGTGTGAATATATTCGATTCTGTAAAATATAAAAACCACAATGTAGGAGTTTCGGTATTTTTGAAGTTATATGGACAAAAAGTTGTTACTAGTTTTATTAGCTTGGCCACGTTAATAAAATAAAATAAAACGTTGAAGACTGAGGAATTTTACACTAAGCCCTCGAAGCGTCATGAGTCGAGTCAACTTGAGTCTTTACAAGTCTGTACCCGAGTCTTCGACAACACTAGTCGTTGTACCGACCCAGTCGTGTCGTGTCGCACAATCTACAGCACATTTCGTTATTTATCGTCTCACACTCACGATATTGTCAAAATGTTATTTATATCAATTCTAGTTGGGGTTGTTCTTCTAGTGCATGAGCGGTAGCGGGACTACGGATCGAGTAACTTGGGAACCACTGAGAAAATCTACACTATACTTATTTTGGAATACATCTGTGGTCATTTGATTTTCGGCAAATTGGGGTACAAATTACATACCTGATTCGTTCTCGCGCTTAGTTTATATCATTATTCATTATACAGGGTGAAATTGATATCATTAGCATCCTTTTAAACTAAGAGTCTACCCATAAAAAGAATAACTTTTACTATGGGAGCAAACAGATCGGAGCAACTAAAAAATCAGCTGTCCCATACTAAACTGCAGTGCCTACTTGACTCAAATGTATGTAACATTGGTCTGCTCCCATGGTAAAAGTTGTTTAGTTTGATTGGTAGACTCTTAGTTTAAAAGGATGCCAATGATATCAATTTCACCCTGTAGAAGTCGTAGATAACGTTTTTAGCACAGGTGAAGGAAAAGATCTATCTTTTCCTTATCTTGTCGACCTTGTCGTATTAGGAAGTCGAGGCACTTACAGATAAGGGCTCTTAGGGCTCTTACAGACGAGCGACACTTTGCTGTCGCGGTGGGTCGCAGAGCGCCGCGCTCATACATTTTACGGTCGCGCGACCGCAAAGTGTCGCTCGTCTGTGAGAGCGCGAAGAAACAGGATCGACAGGCGCAAAGTTCCTAGACCTGTATTTATAAACGAAAGTGAAGGCCCCTCTGACGTAAATAAAAAAAGGAGAAAATATGTTTTTGTTCCTAATCATTACAGAACATAATATAGTCATAGATTTAATATTTCTAAGCAATTCTTTCCGCTTTCGCCTGTACAATCAAATCTCACCCGAACCTTACCGTTGTGGGCCGTCCAATAAATATGTAATTAATAACAATAACAAACGGACAGACGGACGGAATAACTCAATCACAGAGACACTGGCAAGTCATCTCTCAGGGAATGGGACGAGCAGAGATTAACCTGATCAAGTTACAAATTAGTTTGTGTTAATTAAAGAGTTCCGAAGTTTGTCCTTCGTAATTACAACAGATGTTCCAGATTTGTCCTTGATCTTTATGTGGGTAAAGTTTTGAGGGTCTCGAGGAACCCTTTGAGGTTGATGAGAAAAAAGAAGTTGATTCGTAATTTGATTAGGACTCTCTTTGACCGCGACTAGAAACGTGTAGAGCAGTAAAATATCCTACATCATTTATTAAGATAAATTTGACAAAAGTGAGCCTATTTCCATAAAATATACTTAGGTAAGCTAAATTTTTAACTTTATAGCATACGCTCACGACTATATTCCCCGAGGGGGTAGTCAGAGATATTCTGAAACTTCAGAACATCCACGTTTCACTAGTAGTGCCGAAACTCTGTCCAGTGTGACGGGGAGCGAGCCCGTCGCCACTTGTAATGGACGGTAGGTACAATACATGCCTCGAAATTGAAGCATGCAGGTTTCCTCACGAAACTTAACTTAACTTTATATGGACGCCAAAATAATGTTTTCTACCACAGGGTGTTAAATATGCGTTACATAATATTAACGTGGCTGTTGGCTTCATAGTGAAAGTTGTTCCTAGGTAAGGTCTCATCATCGGTAAAATTCAATTTCGCCATATTAGGCCAGCGATAATCTAAGATAATATGTAAAACATGAAAACGCACAGAGTAGTCTTCGAAAGGGAAGTAATTAATAAATAAGAGAGACAGATATACAAGCTGACGTGAAACGTGAAATCCGACGCGTTCAGCATTGTTTAATGTTCCACCATTAGGCACTGTGTAAATGATACCTTATTTATTTCAGCCCTGAAAGGGGGTGTCGGTTACTTAAATTGTGTTATTTTCTCCTTTTAATTAGGGTCTGGGTCTATTTGTGTAATTATGTGCTTAAAGAAATTATGATAGGTGTCTCACCATTCGTTGTCATGCTCGTCTTTCCTGGTTCTTCATTTATTTTGTAGGTAAGACAATAATTAGCTCTCCGTTTTATGTCAAATGTTAAAAATACATAAAATTACGAGTGAATCATTTCGGTGGTCAGAAGATTGGCTACAATATTTGTTAAGCGTGAATTAGAAGCAAGGCTGTTTTTGAGTAAACCTACTTTAGGTTAAAAGTTTTCCACTAGGGGCCTAATTTCTTAAATGCATGACAATTGTATTGTAATTTCCAATGACCATTAAATAACTAGCAATGTATCCTGAATGAATTGTCATCATAAAATATAATTGTCCTGTTTATAAAATATGCCTCTGGGTTGTGCGAGGTAGCGAGGATGTGATCGAGGATAAATCAACCAATAGCTCGCTCGCTTGATCGCGTCATAAGGAAATTTAAGCTATTCTATTGGTGGATTTTTTCCTCCCTAACAGCCTCCTTATCTCGCACAGCTCTGGTAGAAAGACGGACGAATTGAACAACGTGTCAAGTCATGATAGGCATATAAAAACCTTATCCCTTAGTCAATGCAAACTTTAGAGTCTATTTAACATTTTTAGCAAATAAACGAAGCTTCAGTAATAATCACCACGAGACAAAGCGAGCCATCTTTTATTTTGCCGCGCAAAACAACGCCAGCACAAAATGGCGGACCCCTTTGTCCCGAAATGGCGGAACGGCCCGCGAGGCAACAATGCACTCGCTGGCTGGATTCCAAGATATAGGACTCCTAAGACCCAGTTTTCAGAGAATAAAGGCCACTTCAGGATTTGGGCTATCATTTTCAGTAGATTGAGTTTGTTCCAAATGCTCTAGCACTAGCGTGGATTTAAACTTTATTACTAAGTAGATACTTGAGTTAGATTTCGGTACGTAGAACGTATTATGAAATAAGATTTAGTGTAATAAGGGATCAGTGTAAGTTGAAGGATGATGTGGTAACCAGGATTGAAAGAGGTATGCTTAGGTGGTTCGGTCACGGACAGAGGATGAATGAGAGTAGACTCACTAGGGATATTTATCGATCCAATGTGAGTGGAACAGTCGCGAGAGGGCGTCCGTGGAGAACTTACCAAGATCAAATAAATGGTCTCCGAAAAGGACAAGTGCACCCTCAACCGACGGAAGTGCATGAAGAGATGTATGAAAACTATGGATGAGGCGAGAGAAGTATGTCAGAATCGTAGTGTGTGGCAAGCCGTAGTCTCGGCCTACCCCTGTGGGATAGTGGCGTGAGTATATCTAAGCATGTATCGTATGTATTTAGTGCAAACGGCTTCCAAAATTTGCATTCATTGGTAACGCCAACTCTACGAACACTTCAGTATCCGTCACCTAATCAAAAGAGTTGATTATTACATAGATACTTCACCACTTTTACACCGTATGCATCCGACTTCACCTTTGATTTTCACGTTCCATTTTATTTAGGAGGACGAGGACCAAAATAGCACGTAGTTAGTATACGAATGCACTAAAAATATCCTGCATTTAATTCGACCATAGAGTAAGAAGAGATGGCATATCGGCTTGTTTCTATAGAAAATGTTGTCGCCAACAAAGGGGGTGAAAAACGGGTGAGGGGAGGGTTAACACTAGATGTGTATGATATGACGTCAGGCCCAGTTGAGTATCTGTGCACAGTTCGATACAACATCTCTACCCCAGGGGAGCGCGTTATTTTCTCTATGAATTCGACTCACGTGAAAAGAGCGTTGTCTATGGTTAAATTGCACAGCAGACGACCGGTCTATTTGATGGTACGAGATAAGTAAGAGGTAGTAGGAAGTTTTTACTTTTTAATAGTTGTTTAATAAGTAAAAGGTAAAAGTTCCCCAGGATGGTCGCCGGGGTCGGAGTAGACGCAGAAAATGGTGGAGAGACAACCTGGATGCCTTCTTGGTAAGTTGGTCAAAATAGAAGAGAATCGGAGAACGAAAGGGGAGGTCTTTGCCCAGCAGTGGGACACTGAACAGGCTACGCAAAAAAAGTTAAAGGAATTAATGTCAAAGATAAATCATCTGCTACGAAATTTAACTGTACCACTCAGTAGTCGCTTGCAGTCAAAATCGGCTATGAAAATTCATACCCAACAACTCAAATCCCAATCCGCCAAATCGTAGATCTAAAACTAAAGTTATTTGAAGCAGTTTAAACTGTAGAGCGATATCGGGCGATAAAGACTCGAACAGCAGTAGTAGAGTCGTGAACACTTATCACTGCAAGCTCCTAATGGTTTCGTAAACTGTTTGATGTTCTTGTTCAGGACTGTAAACATGTTTTCTTAAAGTTATTGAATGCAGGGTTGCCAGACGCACGATGTTCCTCGTACAACGAGATTTAAGGTCTCCCGTACGAGGTACGAGGATGATGTCGGCCTCGTACATAATTTTGTACGAGGTTTTGAGTTTTAGGGAAATTATGTCATGATTTTCCATTGCAGGCGACGTTTGTAGAATAAATTAAAGTCTAGACTATCAGATGGTTATGGTTAGTTTGTAGTTTGCCGGGAAATCCACATGAAACCGATCATTACTTCGATTCGTTCCTCGTATTAGTTGCTCTTATCCTCTTTTTTTCGTTTTAAACAACATTAAATATTTTTAACCAATTTTTTTTTACTACTTATATCAAAAATCTAAAATTAAATTGTGTTTTATGCCTAATTCTTTGTTTTTTCACACTTTAGATGAATGTACGAGGTTTAATAGCCAAAGTACGAGATTTTTCTTCCTTTTTGTACGAGGAAAAATTGTCAACGTCTGGCAACCCTGATTGAATGTGTCAGCGGTATCGTAGGATGACTAGCTTAAGACTAGGATGGTACTGAACCCTCGGCCTCGGTGCTTCAGTCTGACTCGCACTTGACCGGTTTTTTCGAATTGAAGAGGATATGCCCTCTAATGCATTATTAGAGAACATAATCATCTTCAATAGCATCCTCTAGCGCTCTGCATACAAACTAAGTTTGATTATATTTTGCATTGACTTACCAACTACTGGACGTCGGGTCCCGCTGAAAAGTGTCCGAACCAAAAGAGTAACAATTACGTGCCAGTCTTTATTTGTGTACTACTTCACTACTAGTCTGTATTGACTGTACAGTCTTTATGTTTGTACTATGCGCACGTATAAGAAATTTTAAAACTATGCAAGCAAAATGAACAGCTGTTTGAATGTTTTTAGTTTGTTTATATTTAAACTTTTTTTTTTCGAGTTTTTTGTGTTAGACCCGACGTCCATTAGTTTGTAAGGCAATGATTATTTTGGGCACTAACCAATTAAAGACAGTAAAATTTTTTAAACACAATCTCTAAACTAATCGCAGGGCTGCGTTCAGAACCTACACCCGTTGTGCACCCCGAGTGCAACTTTCGCACTAACGCCGTTCAGAGCCTCGGTGAAAAAACGCTCTTTGCAACTCGGTTGTCACAACTCAACCGTTCCGAACCTCTGACGGGTTGCAACTTTTAACCGTCTAATTCGATGGTTGAAAAACACTCTGACGTTTGGATTATCTGTGGTCACTTGACTTTTCGCTCGTTTTGAATTAAAAGTTTGTTTCCCAAATTATTTTTTGATCCGCTAACATGGAAGACGAGTTTTTTATTGTATTTGGAAATGATGGAAGCCCTGGAAGCCCATTTTACCGTCAATGTCAAAATTTGAGGTTATAAAACAACCGTGATCGTTCCGTACCTTATAGCGAGTTGAAAAAACACCCTGGCCGTTCCGAACCTTAGAGCGAGGTGAAAAAACAACTGCACAAAAACGTTCTGAACGCAGCCCTGTGCCCGTAGTTTGTCAGATTTTCGTTAACAATGTATCGTTTCAAAGTGACAGTGGCTCAAAGATTTACATACAAATCTTAAAGGCATTAAAACTGGATAACTGAAATCTGATAAACCAAATGTACAGAGATTAGTTTCTTTAAAAAATTAAATTGATTAAGTCAATTGGTTAGTATTGAAAATAGAATCAAACTTCGTTTGTATGTAGAGCGCTCGGAAGCACGGAGTATCCTCGTAATTAGTTCATTATAGCGTTAACAGCTTCATTCCTCTTCTGATATTGAAAAGAAGAACACAAAAATAATCAAAAGCATCGACGAGTCGTTATGAGAAGGTAACGAAACAATTTCAATAACTCTCTCCTTGGAGCTTAATCTCCATAATTAAATTTAAATCCGATGTTGGATAAATAAATCGACTCTCACAAAGCAATATACTCACGTAATGTTAAGTCTAATGTCACGACAATAAGCCATACTGTCAGAACCAAGTAGCAAGCCTTCTGTGATAATCCTTAGGGTTCTGATTTAAGTGTTGATATGGCTTGATTCAACGGTCTTCGCAGACAGAAGGTAATATAATGAAATTACCGTGGACTCGACGACAATACCACAAATCGGATTATGTGTCGAGATTAGATCGAGGACCGCTCGTATCTTTATTAAAATCGAGATCTTAAGCTTTCATACGTTCGTTATTATATCGCTTTAAAAGATTACATTGAATTATATTATTGTGTGTAATTTGATTCTACTGAAACAATTTACTCAGCCATCCTGCGATCATGTTCTGACATCTTAGGAGAAGTAAAACCCACGCATCTAAATAAAATAAATAAATAACGCTCACAGGCACATACATTGTAATGATCACAAGTGAGCTCTAACAGGCTTTTTGTTGTAGCAACCATACAACAACGGCACAAACATAACATCCATGACCGAACCGGTATTCGAACCCAGGACCTTGGTTTGGCAGTCCGGCGTGGTAACCATTAGACCAACTGGGTCGTCCTCAAATCCATAGAGAAAATAACGCGCTCCCCTGGGGTAGAGATGTTGTATCGAACTGTGCACAGATACTCAACTGGGCCTGACGTCATAATAGCGGGAAGTAGCGTATTTAAATGTTAACCCTTCCCCTCACCCGTTTTTCACCCCCTTTGTTGGCGACAACATTTTCTATAGAAACAAGCCGATATGCCATCTCTTCTTACTCTATGGTCAAATCTGTGTTGGCTATGACACAGTGTTGCTGAATTATCTATAGTTTTACAATTGATAGGTTTCATCTAAAAACAGTCACACTATCGAAAGGCATATCGATAAGCATATCGATAGTATCGATTCTATCGATAGCTCGGATCGCGGCAAAATACAATTGATGGAGTGCAATACTATCGATAGCATTGCTGCTCATAAATTATAAACTATCGATAATATCGATTGTTTTGGACTATCGATAGAATCTATAGTTTCTTTGTAGTTTATGAGCAGCAATACTACTACCGATAGTATTAATAGTATTGCACTCCGTCAATAGTGTTGTCACGATACGATCTATTCGTATTTCGTAGTATCGATTGCTATCGATATACTATCGATTGTCGGAAACACTAACACTGGAGTGCGATTTTTGAACATCCCACGTTCAAACGAGCAGTAAAAAAATAAACACATTACCCTTCTTATTCCTTAGCGTCGCGCAGTCGGGTAAAAATCGATGATTTGCCATTTTTGAATTCCACATTCTATCGCTTGAAACGAGTGCTCCGAACCACTCGTATCTTGTCTCACCACTCGAATGTTTGTGTGGCAAGATACTGGAAATTAACGATTTGAAGAAAAAGTATATTTGTTGAAAATTAAATGTGGTTTTTTTACCGTTTCGAAACATTTAGGGGAGGCGAGTCGAGTAGGCATTGCAGTTTAGTATGGAACAGCAGATTTTTTATTTTGCGATTTCTGATTTGCTCGATACCTATACCTAGACAGGGTGTAACAAAACACCCTAGTAATACTTAAGGGGGTGCTTCAGATCATCAAATTGAACAACTTCACTATTAACTCCCTAACCTAACCCCCTTAAGTATTAATAGCGTGTTTTGTTACACCCTGTAGTACCTAACTAGCTTGCTCTATAAAATTTTCATTCATTCATTTTGTAGACATTCACAAATTCTGAATTGGTATTATAGGAATTTGTACGATCAAATAAATGAAGCCGTGGTGGTCCAGTGGCGAGTAACCTTGCCTGCCGTGCAGGAGGCGATGGTTCGGTCCCCGTCCAGGCCGACTCGTACCAATGAGTTTTTCGGAATTTATGTACGATTTGTAACACCACTGGCTTTTCGGTGAAGGAAAACATCGTGAGGAAACCTGCATGCTTCAATTTCGAGGCATGTATTGTACCTACTGTCCATTACAAGTGGCGACGGGCTCACTCCCCGTCACACTGGACAGAGTTCTGGTACTACTAGTGAAACGTTGATATTCTCAGGTTTCAGAACATCTCTGACTACCCCGTCGGGGAATATAGTCGTGAGCATATGCATGCATGCATGCAAATAAATGCCAATCCGCCTCATCTCAGTTTCACTGACACGATTCAAACACCCAACAATCTTCTTCGAAACCGTATCTCCCTTTTAAAACCATTGCAAAAAAAGGGGAAACTAAACAACAAAACGATAAAGGCAAGGCGTTCAGTCGGTCAGCAAGGAAAGCAGTTGTTATCAGTTATCTTAATGCGCCCGCCCGAGGACTTGTGACCTGATGCTCCGGCGATGATAAGCTTCGGGAACAGCATAGAGTAGGCAGGGTGTAGATACGATTGTTAGTTCGAGGGTCGAATGTTTGTGGATACAGGCATGTTGTCTCTGAGAGGAAAAAGATTTTCATGTCTTGTTCCGCGCATACTTGATCTCAGCACACTTCAGTAAACTACACAATTTTATTTCCATTACAATGATAAGCTATAATTACCTACGTAAAATCATACATTTTACGCTCATTCTCACGAATGGAAAGAGCAGAGCAGCCTCAAGCTATCATGAATATTTCTTATAGTGACATGTCGTCAGCCTGATGCTTAGACTAATTATATCGGGACGCGTAACCACGTGTCATTCTACTAACAAACTTTCTGCCAATTTTTACGGGGGGCGAGGTAACATGTTATCCGCAACTTTGGATTTTATTCCCTATGACTTAAGATTCTAATTTTAAATGTTCAAAATCATGAAAAGTAGTCTCGTGTAAACCCCAAACGTTCTAAGTTCAAAATTATTGTTTCGCTATTATAGGCTGTCTCGTTTAGTGATAAGGTATAAAATTGGGTGTAAATGCGCTAGATTAATTGATCTAATACCGTGGCAGAGGGGAAATGCTACCGCAAGGCCGGTCCGGATATAATTAGTCTAAGGCCTGATGCCTCTAATTTAGAACATTATTGCCCATTCCCTATGTCAAATCTTTAAGCATAATTTTTCAGTTGAGCAAACAAAATAGGCTGTACTTATTTCAACTACCTAGGTACATAACAACAAATCATCGAAATCAAACTTAATATGATCCACTAGTCGGAATAATTTGGACACAATAGAATTGCCTAACTAAACCGTGATCTTACGTACCTAATATTAACTAAGAGACCACGATAAACCGGGTTCTCTGGAAGAGATCTTCTAAGATATAAGCTTGCCCTTTGTACATGTCTTTTCTATTGTTTGTATCAATGTGTGTGTGTGTGTGCAATAAAGTGTTATAAGACAATTCACTACTCGTAATTCATATGTTGTCATTTGACTTGGTTTGACTTACCAAGTTGTTACCAAGTCAAGTGGCTGTCGCATCTGAAATCTTAACTATTAATCTATGTCCTTTGCAGAACGGTAGGAACACAAACTGTACATTGAGCCTATCACCCCAAACGATCTTCAGCCTTCAGATATCTGCTTTCGCCAACCATTTAAATGCTCTATTATATTACGAATTTAATTAATGTAATCGTTAAGATTTTACTTTGAATTGTAAATATTTTAATGAAACTTACTTGAAGTAGAAACACGGGACGATCTGAAACAACAAAATTATATCTTGATTATGAGAAACATTATTATTACAGCCGCCGTAGTATGGCAGCATAATAAAGCGCGCGACGCGCCCTACCTCTCTTTCTTTTTGCGCGTGAACAAACGAGATAACATGCGTGATATAGCCTTATCGCGCGCATCATACTACGGCCCATGAGGTCCTCAATAGTTTTAAAATGATTGTCTATAATGTTTTCTTCTTCTTTTCGTGTCAATGGTTCTACGATGGTATTGCGTCGGAATTAATTTATAATTATGACAATTATTTATAAATAAAACATACTGATTCATTTAATATGCAAGCTACAAAAGACAACAATAAATAAAAACCGGTCAAGTGCGAGTCGGGCTACTCGCGCACCGAGCGTTCCGTACCACACCACCACAGAACACAACATTATTAACTTAGAAAAAAAACTTTTTTTGTCCGGGACCTTTAGCGCGAGACCGACTCACACTTGGCCGGATTTTAGTATTTGTTGTTATTCTGTAGAGTTTGCTCTATAATCACACAAAGTTTGACGCTTGTATGTATTACCGTTTTTACTATAGAGCGTGAAGAAAAAACGTTGATAAAAACTAGTTTCTTGTTGAAAACCCCCCTTAATTTTTAACTTTCTGCCATTTTTATTATTTGTTAACAAATCCGCCGCAATAACGCATAATCTGAGAAAATTTCAACTATCTAGCTATTACGGTTCAAAAGTTACAGCCCTAAATAGGTAGGACAGACGGACGGACGGACGGACGGACAACGTAGGCTTAGTAATAGGGTCCCGTTTTCACCCTTTGGGTACGGAACCCTAAAAAACAAAGCATAAATAATAACGTAAGACCAGTCCATCAACGTGTAAAAAACAGATAAAATAAAGCCGGCGCAATCGCCCAATTAGTAACAAAATCAATATAATTATGTTAACGACTGGACCCGAGGTGTTTCTGATTCTTAATCAATAAAACATCGCGTTAATGTCCGTGATTATAGCGCGGCCGGGTAGAGAGGATGTTTCGGATACGCCTTCGATTCCTTTTATACGACCATTCAGTCATTTAAACACTTTCTAGATCATTCGGAACTGTTATGCAATTGTACTACCTTTGATAAGTTATACGTCAAGATAGACAGTCGAAGCCACGAATGCATCGAAAAAAATTGCAACCAGCCTTCGTTACATGACAGAGGTGAGAGCGACACAGGTCACTTCTAAACGTCAAATTTGAGTGAGATACTATGGAGATAACCGCCAATTTGACGTTTAGAAGTAACCTGTGTCGCTATCACCTCTGTCATGTTACGCAGGCAGGACTGGCTGCGAAACTCCCTATGTGCGCACACAGACATAAGCTGTATGACACCTCACGCACACCAACGTAAGAAAGATGGTCCGTTTTGTTTTATACGGTAGAAGCGTGAGGCTCTATCTTCATCTACTTTATCTAAGTGTTACTGCTTATAATGGCTTATATCAATAAGCTTTGGATGTTGTGTATTGATTACGAAGGCAATAACACATAATAAGGGTACCTAAGTTAATGACATTAGTAAACAAGAATGGACAGGCCTTACGCGAACATTTCAAACCAGAAAGATGAGGCAAAACAATTGACAGTTTTACTTCGAAAATGTACTGAGATGACAGACCAAGTACCCTAATTTGTATTGAAGTGCCCTAGTTTTGCGTGCTTCAATTTAAAGCGCTTTGGGCATAACCATTCATTTTACTTATCTAAGCCTAACTTAGGTCTCCATGTTCCAGTTCCAGCAGTAAACCAGTACTACAATTAATTTTTCAATCAATCCATCTATATTTCGTTCTAGAACAACTTTTTGACAATTTATTCTCATAATGGCTTTATTAATGACCAAGATAAGCCGAATAGCATAATAATTATTATGCAAAATAAATTTTACCTAATGACTCTAATGAAAATTGGCCTAAAGCTAATAAATAGTCGTGGTGGTTCAGTGGCGAGTAACCTTGCCTGCCGTGCAGGAGGCGATGGTTCGATCCCCGTCCAGGCCGACTCGTACCAATGAGTTTTTCGGAATTTATGTACGATTTGTAACACCACTGGCTTTTCGGTGAAGGAAAACATCGTAAGGAAACCTGCATGCTTCAATTTCGAGGCATGTATCGTACCTACTGTCCATTACACGTGGCGACGGGCTCACTCCCCGTCACACTGGACAGAGTTTCGGTACTACTAGTGAAACGTGGATGTTCTGAAGTTTCAGAATATCTCTGACTACCCCCTCGGGGAATATAGTCGTGAGCATATGCTTATATGCTAATAAATAGGAATGGGATTATCTTCTATTCTTATTTGGTAGGTATACTTAAATACTTAACAGTTGTTGGTAAATCTGTTTTAGTTTCGAGAGCAGTGGAGAAAAATCCTAACATCAATTGAAGGTCACCAGAGGTGGTGGTCCCCCACCCTAATACTCCTACATCCTCCGGATCCCGAATGTTACATCTAGCGATTGTTTTTAGTTGAAAATTTTCTAAGTCCTAATTTTGTATGGGTCCCTCGGGCTAGTGTCCGTTCGGGGAGGGGGCCGTTCGGGTAAATGTCCGTTTGGGGAAAAGGCCGTTCGGGGAAATGGACGAAACCGGGAACTGGACGTTCGGGTCCATAGTGGACGTTCGGAGAAAAGGACGTAACTGACCTGATCCATCAAAACCTATGTTTTTTGACGGTAGAATTTAATAAACGTCGTAAATATGGCTGGTTTGTGACATCTGAATTGATTATAATTGGAGCGTTTTCAGCCTACGGCCATGATTGTAGCATGGTAGTATAAGAGGGTGTTCGAATACGCCTTTACGACCATAAAGGTGTGGGCAGTGGGCAGTGGGACGGCCAAGCGTGAAACGACGTACATTACGCGATGGGCTGAGGGTGATTTATACGCATCGTTATGTCACATCAAATTGTCATCTAAGATAATTGAGGCGCTTTGGTAAATTACGGATGAATTAGTGATTTAATTGTTATAGATTTAAAGTATTAGTGCCACTTACATTAACCTTTATGTGTACGTACATTATTTATACATGCTCCAATGAGTTTTTAAAATTATACAATGTGTTAATAAATTAGCGCAAAACCTCATACACCCCAACTGATTTATAACAAAATAATTCGATTGAAACAATAATTTTATTATTTTGATAGTTAACATTTAAAGTTATTCGAATTTTATGTTTTGAGGCAAAAATGATTTGTTATCATTTCAGCAATGAATGTAAAGCCCTATGGTACTCATGGATGCATTTTGATAATCTTGTTTTAGTAGTAAGTAGGGTGAGTGTGCCCGTGCGGTGGGTTGACATCGGGTTCAGAAAATTTTAAATTTTTCAAACAAATTATTTAATTTCAAATATTATGGATTTTTAAACATGTTACAGCCATGTTGCGGTATTTCGAATCAATTAAAGATTGAAAAATTTAGTCTCGGGCGGGACTTGACGGATATTTTGAAATAAATTACCTATGATGAAACCATGATAATTCGATTCTGCTCTCGATTCTAAACAATCTATTTTCTAGTTTTGCGTTAATTCATTAACACGTTGTATACGTAACACCGACTGCTGCATCGAATCTGTGGTATAACTACATAATAAAACCTAAAGTTCGTCGCGAGATGTGCTAGAGAACTAGTCTATTATAAAAAAACTGCATTCAAAGAATTAATAAGGCTAATAAGGTTGGTGCCACGTCGGACTGCCAAACCAGGGTCCTGGGTTCGAATCCCGGTTCGGTCATGGATGTTATATGTTTGTGCCGTTATTGTATGGTTCCCATAACAAAAAGCCTACAGTGCTTAACTTGGGATCATTACAATGTAAGTGCCTGTGAGCGTTATTATTACTATATTATATTATCATCGTGATAAAATAAAGTTATAATAATAAAATTATAATCCCAGGAACATCTGCATGCGTCATCTATTTGGAGCTGTCAATCAAAACAAGATGGCGGCAAAAAATTTAATCCTTGTTAGACGATTAACGTCTGACTGTCGACATTCAGTCGTACAAAAAATATCAAAGCTATTGTCTGGCAACAATGACGGTGAGGAAATCCCTCACAAATGTCAAAATAGTTGAATCATTTTGACACTTGAGTTTTTACCTGAATTTTACTCACCTCTAAGTTGCTTATTGAATGTTATTAGATGGGTGGGTACGGTAGGTAAAACAATTTCACGACTGCTAAAAAAATATTCCTTTGATAGATTTGTAAGTACACCTACTGAACATGGAATCACAATACATAATGTATCGTGATTCGTGAGAATCGTGTCTCTTTCCTTTTTCGAACACTAGGTAAGTACTAGTTTCAATTAATTATGCGTATTTATACAAAACGAGAGAAGTAAGGTAAGACACGGAATTTTATTCCATGTGAACGATCCAAAACACAGAATTTCACCGAAATTTCTTATCTTTAGAACAGGAAAGGTCTGTTTGGTGTCACAATTTTTTGCTATTGCCAGACCCTCGATTATCGATCGGACCAGACAAATAAAGTTGCCTTTTGACAACCAGCTTCTATTTACATTTAACATTTGCCCTTTTTTGTACGACATCGACATCCGGATTTAATACGATAACATTTTAAAATGATTTAGTGTATTCTTGAAGCATATTATTATAAGGTCCCATAATAAAACTTGTTCAGTTTGATGGTCTGAAGCACCCCCTTAAATATGTAACGCATTTAAATTTTACACCCTTAATAAGCACTTGTCTCACACTCTCTGTTAGAATAATTGAGGTCATATCTATAGTATGACGAATAACCTATGAGATGCAAGTAGCAACATGAATGCAGGCCGGAAATGACAGCATAGATCTTACGATGCATTAGGAGGTATGCAGTGCACATACGAAATTAGATATTAATGGAGCCATCGGCACCGGTCTCAGGTCACAGAGGATGTGGAACGCAGGGTCAAGTGTTATAGGACACTGGACTGCTGTTATTGTGGGAGAATCGGGCCTTGAATATATCCGCATTTTTCCGCACTTGGCTGATACTCTGCCATAGGTGCTAAGTCATCATTCTCTTGCCCATTTCCCATTATTTGGGGTCGGCGCAATATGTCATCCTCTTCCATTCATCTCTCTTAGCCGTCGTCTCAACACTCACCCCTTTTTTACACATATCATCCTTCACACAATCCATCCATCTTTTCTTCGGCCTGCCTCTCTTACCACAGCCATCCACATTCCTCGTAACATGACACTCATCCCTCCGCATTACATGCCCATACCACGATAATCTATTACCCTGCAATTTTTCCGTCATAGGTGCTACTTTCAAACTTCCTCTAATATACTCATTCCTAATCTTGTCCATTCTAGTTACACCACACATCCATCTCAACATTCGCATCTCAGCTGCATGCAGCCGTTTCTCATCCGTCCCTTTTGTGGCCCAACATTCTGATCAATACATAACGACAGGTCTTATTATGTTCTTATATATTTTCCCTTCAATTTGAGGGGGATTCGGGAGTCGCAAATCGTTCCCGTAACCTGCCGCCACTTCATCCACCCTGAGTTGATTCGGTGCTTCACGTCGCGATCTATCTCTCCATCGTTTTGTATTAGTGAACCGAGGCACCGGAAGTCGGAGCAGATGCCAAGTGCTATAGGTGCCAAGTGCCAAAGCTTAACCAAAATCCGCTGTAATAATCTCAGTTACGAATAGGTAAACCGTTTGTCGTGTAATTTTTTGAACCTGGATGTTTCCACATTATTCTGTGGAGCTTGCACACGTCTGCGTAAAGGAACAAAGGCGAAAACAAGATAAATTCTGCATACAATATAACACTAAGCGTGTTAACACCTACGCGAGTAATTCCTATGAAAATGTACCTCTTGGGGCGCTATTGAAACAGCGGAGTGGAATGTATGATACGTAGGGCGGCCTCGGATCCGTAACCGAAAGTTACGGATATCCGGATAACAATTACACGCCGTGAAGGATATCCGAACATAAAAATTACAGACATAAATATCACGCCAGTCCCCCACTGGGGTAAGCAGAGACAATGGAACGCCACCGGCTAGCGTTTAAACGAGAATAACGTTATGCGGGCTCTTTCTGGCCTACATAAAATAATAAAGATGGAGGCACATCTCGATTTTTATCGTTTTCTCGGGGGTGGCATGCGAGGCCTACTGCTACGACCCTGACAAACCTCTCTACCTTCCTCTTCATTCAATAATTCGCTAAAAATTTCACTAATTACCTTATTGAACGAAATACATACATGAAAGAGCAGATTTTTTTCTCGTTTACAAAATTGGTCCCACGGTAAAAGTTGTTTAGTTTGATAGTCTGAAGTTCCCCTTGAAGTTCATACCCTGCCTGTATGCCTGCCTGTCGAGCGAGACATTATAGAAACTGTATACAGTCTTTAATAACATGTTGGTAATACCTTTTTTCTGACTGTTAGAGCTTATATTCTAGCTAGGTTCCTTGCGAATAATCAAAATCAAGAGGGAGGTTGTATTTGCAGTTTGCGCATGGCGATCGGTGTTAGTCTACAACTACAGTAGCTTATCTATGGTTACACACTACTTGTATCATAATAGTAGTGTAGATATCCATGTTTTTATATCCATATCCGATACCGAAAGCAATCCTTAGCATCCCTCATGATATGTGTGCATTTTATGTGAGCGCGTGACGAAAATATAGGGTTATTTGGTCTTTGTTATGAACAAGGACGTTGTGGTTCGAAATAGTAAGGTTTTCGGTTGAAATATCGAAGTACCTAACTATTGTTTCGTATGTAAACATTTCGGATGAAGGGTTTTTGTCCTGCGTAACATTGTAAGAAAAATTTAATGATAAATGAACTTTAACTTAATGATGCTGGGATAGCATTGCAAAATGTTCATGACCTAGAATCTTTGCTACAACTACAACCACCATTCAACCACCGAAACGACCTCGACCCCCCCCCCCCCCCCCCCCCCCCCCCTCCCCCCTCCTCTTCGACCTTGAGGTCGCTTTTGTAGGAGAGTTTACTTCAGAATTGTAGAGTGGGTATGTTTGGGCACAGTGGACAGGACAAACATCTGTACGAGAGAGGATTTAAACACAGCTTCACCTGATGCTGTCAGGCTAGCCAAACACCTGGCTGGTAAAATATAAAAACACTACTGCAGAACTATTGACACGAAAAGAAGAAGAAGATGGTATGTCGTATCAAATTGTATGTAGTGGCTAATGATAATAGTAATTTTTTATTTTTGAATACACGGCAAAATTTCAATATGGCGTCCTATGCAGTACAACACATTTTAATAATGATGTCAACATATCGCATAGTTAAGTATACCTTCATACTACCCATAAAGAAATTACACCAATCACAAATTAAAACTTTATTTAACGATATACTTAAACTCAACTACTTTTTACACTTATCAGATCTTGATCCTGATTATAACGTTACCGAACAACTCCTAGGCAGATGCTATCCCGCCTGGATCTAGATGGCGCGAAAGATAACGTATAGGCGTAATTAAGATTCTACTGCGCACGCGCATCGACATCGCTGGATACTTGGAAACTGGATGTGCTTAGCCTCTTAATAGGGCTGCCTGCTGTATTTTTAGATCTCTGTAAGGACATAAAAACAAAGATCTGCTGTTTGATTTGTTCATTTACGATATAAGTATGTCAGTAGAGTTTAATTGGTACAAAATAATCGTAAAGATGAACCTTGTATAAACGCGGATTTATTATCGCGTATAGACTTATCAGTTATCAATCACATATTCGCTGGATTCCTTGGTGATTCCGTTATGGCCATTATTCTTGTGTAGACAGATTCCTTTTCCAAAATTTAACTGCATATCACGTATTACCACACATTCCCACCACTGTACCTGTAACTCCTTTAAATCAGGATCAGCAGCGGCGAAATTAGACAATGAAGTTCAGCGAGCGAGGAATGATTCTAATCTGTCTTGAAACCGTGAGGGTTTCAAGACAGATTAGAATTAGGCACAAAAGATAGGAGAAGTAGGAAAGATAAAATATCCTCCATTGCAAACGGAAGACTGCAAAAAAGCATGACTATAGTAGGTCAACTCAAGTGATAGGTACTTTATTTCAGAGTTGAGGACCCACCGCAAAAGCACCAGTTGAAGAGCAAGACAAAACCGAAAAGAGGAACCTAAACCATAACAATAGAAAAAGGCAACCTAGTAGACTTGCTTCAAACCTTGTAATAGGATGTAATTTATTTTAGATCATGACCGTGTTTTGTGTCCACTATCCATTAAACTGACTCTATTTTTCCCCTTCGCTAGAATACAGACCTAATCTTGTAACATGAAGAAATGAAGAGAACAGAGCGAATTGGGACCTTCCTACTCATGCACGACTAGAAGTTTCTAAAGGTCCACAAAATCTGGGATTAGCGCCACGGTCACATACTGGATACCTTATACAAATGTGCTCGCACTGACAAGATAAGGCTAGCACATAATATTATGTGTAAAAAGTGCAAGTGAGAGAAGAATACACCACTGCTTTCCGTCGTCCACCTCCTGTACCACAAAGAGGTAAAAACTGGCCCTGGCAGGGAGTGTCCGTAGTCCTTGCCTACTGTACTTATAGGTTCTTATATTATGCCACGGGTAAGCTAGAGAAAAATAAAAGCAAAAATGTATATTTCGACACCCCTACCAAGGTTCCTGGACGTTCTAAAAACTAGTCTCACTTCCAACTAGCCATAACTGGGTACCGGCACGTCCGAGCGACACGACACCTTGTTAAGTGATCTGTCTTTGGTTAGAGATATTTATGTTACAAGTGTTTTTACTCGATGGCGTCTCACCGTGCAGTGGCGACTGGCGAGTTGCGATAGTAGTGGTTTCTTTATGCTAATTAGTTCCTGGATTTTGAGGTGGTTAGACTTTAGAGGTGATTTTTAATTGAGTTTTAGTAATGATTTCTTCGGAATGAGTTGATTGGGATGCCTTAGAATAAAATATTTATGGAATCGTTTACTTGCACTATTTTTGTGGGCAAATGTGGGCAATTCTAATTTATGTAACGTTTCCAAATCTCCTCGTGCGACTCCCAGCGGGAAAAAATGGGCTGGTTCATAATCATAACCATTTATTGCTTTCACATGTTCCAAATGCAACATCGAGACGAGACCTTCCCGTAGAAAATCAACGAACCAGCAGCAGCCAGGACTTTCTTCAATCTCTAGATTTAAATAATAAATTTTACTTTACTACTGGACTAGACACCTCATACTTTACACTTTGTTTTATAGTCTGAAACTTGTTTACGACTGCGAGAGAAGCCGCTGGCAATATCTAGTCTAACAAGTCAGACACTAGAGGTAGGTTTACATTGATCCAGTCCAGTAGCTCTTTCGCGTCTCAGTAGCTGTAGCGGAAGTGACTTGCATCACTTGACCATGTCATTTACACGCCAGTCCGTAGGAGGTCTCTTCTTGTGCTGTCTACCATGGGCGATGTGCTAAAGCGACTGCCTGGTTATGTTTTCTTCAGCCCTGCCACAATGCTTCAAAGCGAAGGTGTTCACTGTTCAATCAGTAAATCCTGCTAGCGACGACCTCTATGGTTCGGAAAAATGGACCCTGGTGATAGGACTGGTTCAAGAATTCAAAGCAACGGATGGAGAGAGCATGGTATTCCTCTTAGAGATCCCATCAAGAATGAGGTAATACGTCAGAGAACTAAAGTGGTTGACGTAACTCAGAAAATTAGCAAGCTGAAGTGGCAATGTGCTGGTCATATCTGCCGAAGAACTGACAACCGATGGGGTCAAAGAGTTCTAGAGTGGAGACAGCGATCTGGCAGGGTAGTGTGGGACGCCCTGCGGCCCGCTGGACAGACGACCTAAAAAAGGTAGTGGTGAGCGACTGGATCATGATATATTATTATAGAGTTTTGTGGCGCGCCTTGGGAGAGGCTTATGTTCAGCAATGGACGATGATAGGCTGACGATGATAATGACATGTTGACACGAGTCCTCGTTAATGTTTCATATAAACCTGCTTTTGTATAGAGTCAGTGACGTGCGGCAGCGTCTCTCACACGCCAAGAGACAGTCGCCAGTTACTGGCTCAATATAAACATGCTTATAGCATTAAAACTCGGGGCAAAATGTATAGTTTAAAATAAAGAGCACCCATTCACTGTCAGACTGCATTTAAACGCATTCACCGTTGCATAAAGAAGTCATTGCATTGTGTGTGGGCGCTTTGAAAACGTACGCCGTAGACAACTTGTGTTTCTTTTTGTTTTTATTAAATTTCAATGCAACTCTGATTATTTATGTAATGTTTATGAATGATTTTAGTATTTCAAACTTATTCATATGAATTTCATCATTAACACGATTTTATAATAGACAATAACTTTGCCAGCTTCCTGCATAGTGCTTAAAATGTAGCAAGCCGTTCGCAATGGCCTCGATTCGGAATGTGCCACGACTTAACTTAACTAAATTTATTCCTGTCACTTTCTAAAATAAGATTAAGAAAAGAGACAGAAAACCAACAGCTGACTTTAGTGCTGTCAAAGTGACGTTAAACGCCCAAAAACGCTTTAAATAAGATGGCGTACATTATGATGGCATCTTATTTTGGGCGTGTAACGTCACTTTGACAGCACCAAAGTCAGCTGTTGGTTTTCTGTCTCTTTTCTTAATCTTATTTTAGAAAGTGACAGGAATAAATTTAGTTAAGTCGTGGCACAGTCCGAATCGAGGCCAGTATCAATTTTTCTGCCAGCGTCCAAAACGTACAGTGTATATGCTAACGGTTTTTTTAAGGGGACGACCAGACCAACAAATTGAACAACTTTCTCTATGAGACTAAAATCGACATCGCAAAAAAAACAGTTTTTCACGGGACAGCAGATTTTTGCGATTTCGATGTTGATGATGTCCCATAGAGAAAGTAGTTCAGTTTGATTGCTGGTCTGATCATCCCCTTAAAAAGCTTCAGCATTTAAGAAGGACCCTGTATACAACGTTCTAATGAATTAACGCAAAACTAGAAAGTAGTTTGTTTAGAATCGAGAGCAGAATCGAATTATCATAGTTTCTTCAAAATATTAAATATTTCTTTTGCATAATTAAAAATTTTCTGAACCCGATGTCAACCCATCGCAAGGGCACACTCACCCTACTTACTACCAAAACAAGATTATAAAAATGTATCCATGAGTACTTTAGCGCTTTCTTTCAATGCTGAAATGATAACAAATCATTTTTGCCTCAAAACATAAAATGCGAGTAACTTTAAATTTTAATTATCAAAATAATGAAATTATTGTTTCAATCTAATTATTTTGTTATAAATCAGTTGGGGTGTATGAGGTTTTGCGCTAATTCATTAACACGTTGTATACCTATTATGTTGTATGTAACATTATTACATACGCCATTCATTATTAGTTATGAGAAGGTTACGTTATGTTATGAATAGTTATGATACGGCGAATGTATTAGACCACCCACGGACCACTTTATCTCGTTACAACTACTTGTATATGGTAGCCTAGAGGATATTATTTAATTTTATACGCTTTATACTGTATAGTTATGATATACAGAAGAACAGGCAACTTCATTGATCTAATGGAGATAGTTATGTACCTATCTCTTTATTAGAGTTATTTACGACAATATATTACTAGTAGAACTGCTTGTAGTTTTCTGTTATAAGGAGAGAAAAATCTACTCTCTTTTACTTGTATTTTGTAGGTGCAGTTGCACTGTTCAGGTGCACAGGTAAAAAAGATTACTTGAAATAAGAAAATTACGTTTTCTTCAAGCAATGCAATTTGCTTTCACACAAGACAATTGTCTTGCTGAAAGCAAAAATTGCATTGAACCAAGAATATGGCGCTCTCATATACATATTGAAGAAAACGTAATATTTACCCGTGTGCCAGCGCGGAATGATAAGTCATAGCTTTTCGCCCCCAAAAACATTGCGTGCTTCATCCCTTTGACAAAATCTAACGGGGTCGTTGAATCTTTCAGAACCACGGGTAACTACGCTCTAAGAAAAAGAGGTCAGCACGTGTGATAATCGAGTGAGTGAGAGAGAACTAACCCAGTGCTTACTGTTGACTACCATCGAATCGAAGATCGTGAGATCCAATCAAATCTGACGGAATCTATGCAAGACAGAACACATGATATTTAAATACACGGTGTAACAAAACACCCTAGTAATACTTAAGGGGGTGTTTCAGACCATCAAACTGAACAACTTTCACTATGGAGCCAACTACTATGGAGCAAATTACTAGGGTGTTTTGTTACACCCTGTATACATCAAAACAAATTCTTTGGATACCGAATTATCATCCTGAAGTCAAAATACATCAAGAACCAGAACATCCTTAACAATGAGAGATGGCATGCGCTTAATTGATCACACCGCGTATCTCATTTCTCTCTACCAGTTAGAACCAATCAGCATCCATATTCAGTACTTCAGCCTCAATCGCCCTAAGTTTGAACGATACTACCAAAACAAAACCACAACCAAAAACGTTACGTTATGCACAATTCGTATCGCGCAAATTATATTAACGGTAACGATTTAGCTTTATTTCGGAAGATAATGTTGGCGTAACGTTTGATGTCCGTTCGATCGAATTTTCTGTATTGTGCGATTTAACCGTTCAGAAAAAAATATCGCGATAGCTTTTTTACTTCAGCTAAACCAAATCTAAACCAAAACTAAACCAAAACCAAAATCAAACCAAAACCGTATAAAATTGCGCAATTGAGGCCCTGGTTCTGCTAAATGCATACGTCATTGACGTTTAATCTGTCAGATAGTGTCCGTGTAACTTGAAGATCATGAAGTGTTGCGGGGGGGGGGGGGGGGGGGTCGGGTAGTAAAGTGCTACCAATTGTGAAGATATCATGTTTCTGCCGAGGAATAGGGTTGGGGCTTTTGAGCACTAGTAGGAAATATTCTTTTGTTTTGTTGTTTTATTATTTCACTAGCGACCTGCCCCGGCTTCGCATGGGTGCAATGCTGATATAAACCTTCCTCTTGAATCACTCTATCTATTAAAAAAAACCGCATCAAAATCCGTTGCGTAGTTTTGTAGATTTAAGCATACATAGGGACAGACAGCGGGAAGCGACTTTGTTTTATATTTAGTGATGATACTACACTAGCTTTTGCCCGTGACTTCATCTGCGTGAAATAAGGAAACTGCAACACCTCGTTGCACCCCTTATGGGGTTGATTTTCGAAAGATCCTTTGTTAGTCCACCACTACATTCTCTGTAGAGTGTTACATAATTCATGTTTCTATCCTCACCTCAGCGGTTTATGTTGTGCGTTGGCTGTCAATCAGCCAGTCACGGAACTTTTTTATAAGTGTAGATAAATATAATACATGTCATCATTCAATAAAACCGGTCAAGTGCGAGTCGGGCTACTCGAGCACCGAGGGTTCCGTACCACACCACCACAGAACACAACATTATTAACTTAGAAAAAAAACTTTTTTGTCCGGGACCTTTAGCGCGAGACCGACTGCCCTAAATTGCAGCAAAAGAAAAAATTTCTTAGTCATCTTGTACGACAGTCGACACCCACTGTATTAAATGAGATGGTTTATTTTCGACTATATATCCACTCTACCTGGATTTCCCACCATGTTCTTCTTCACAAGTATTTTTTCTGACAACCCTGAGGTAACTCAACACCATAAGGTGAGGCACGGTACAATCAACCACTCAGCACACAACAACTTACGCTGCATAACACCAATACACGAATAACCTCCTGCGTTACCACCTGTAGGTATTCAGTACAATCTACCACGCAGTATACACCGCACTTGTTTTCAGACTATGTAACTTGCAGGCACGAGGGTGACCGCCTGTAACTGTGTACGCTACTGAACACAGCTAACTACTTCTATAACACAGGTTGTACAGAAAACCAAGGGACTCATTGTGCTGTAGCCTGTGTATAGCGGTTAATAGCAAGTGACAGGTCGCTTGCTCAGCTGCCGTCGTGATGCTGTTTGCTGATGAAGTGTCATATTCAAGAGGGTGCAAGCTTTTAACTCACTGTATATCTCTGGGATAGGCTATTGTTGTAGGATCAATTACAGCGTTTTATCATTGCACCGTTACTGTAAAGCTATAGCTACAGGCAAACAGACAATATAGGGTCCTTCTTAATATGCTGACACTTTTTTAAGGGGATCATCAGACCGTCAAACTGAACAACTTCCTCTATGGGACCAACATCGAAATCGCGAAAAAAAATTATCACTTCCATACAAAACTGCAAACCTACTCGGAGCCAAACGTATGGGAGGAAACGTTTGTTAGCAGCTGGTATTGTTTTTTTTTTAAATATTACGTGTTCAATATCCCACTGCTGGGCAAAGGCCTCCTCTTTTGCTCCCCAATCCTCTCTATTGTGTGCAACTACTGGCCAACTCTCCAAGAAGGCATCCATGTTGTCTCGTCACCTTTTTCTGGGTTAGAAAAATGTATTGATACATGTATGGCATGTCGCGAATCTGCACGATTCGGACCTTAGGAGCTGCCAAAGACGAACTTATGACTTTGATTTATGTCGTTTTAGTTAACCAAACCGTTATCTAAACTCTAAACCAACGATCCCACGGCTGGGAACTAGGAAGTCGCCATAAATTCCCGCGGTTAATGTTTTAGAAAGCGTCTTCACTTCTAGTCAAATAGGCAGTTAAAAGGCAGCACTGGCTTCCAGTCCTCGAGACCGTCTTGTGCCTCCAATGGGTCGTTAAATTACCTACTTCTACTTCATGTTCACGGTGTTAACCTAGTGAGTATTTAGTTAGGAAATATAACATCTGTTAAGAAGCCATTATAATGGTATGGTTTGTGACTTAGGAATGCATGAGAAAAAATTTCTTCATACAAGTTTATACTTACAAGAAAAAAACTAAAGACGTGAGAGCGTTAGGTTATACTTTCTCCTTTTTTTAAGTCGGTTAAAAACGGCACACTTCAGTAAGTTATTTTCTTCTTATCGTGTGGGCAGAGCCCTGGTGTCCGAGTTTTTTCAGACCGCCTTACGGCCTCTGACGTGGTTTTTATGTAACGACTATCAGAGATGTGCTGGTGTGCCGTGGGAATCAAACCCACGACTTCCGTGTCGAGAGCCCAATGCTCTTAACCATCAGACCATGGAGGCAGTAAGTTATGATGCTGATTGCTGAGGCAGGAGGCAGAAGTTCAGAAAGTGTGATGACGCAATACGCATATTTACTTTTTAGTATTAGACCTAGAGGAAGCAAGAGAGGTGCGTCAAAATCGCCCAAATTAGAGACTGGATCTCCACTTTGGGTGGTTTTGACAGAGCATACCCCTCTGGGAAAAGGCGTGATTTTATGTAGGTATGTATGTATGTTTGTTACCTACCTTAGGTTTTCACTGTCATGTAGAGTCTCAAGTTAAAGGCACGATGGGACTCACATAACAGAGGGTTAAAAAACCCCCGAATAAATAAATAAAGAGCAAAAAATAAAACCGATCAAGTGCGACACCACCACAGAACAAAACATTATGAACTTGGAAAAAAACTTTTATTGTACGAGACCTTTTGCGCAAGACCGACTCACACTTGGCCGGTTTTTAGTATTTGTTGTTATTCTGTAGAGTTTGTTCTATAATCACACTACGTTTGACGCTTGTATGTATTACCGTTTTTACGATAGAGCGTGAAGAAAAAACGTTGATAAAAATAGTTTCTTGTTGAGAACCCCCTTAATTTTTAAGTTTTTGAAATTTTTATTCTTCGTTAACAAATCCGCAGTAATCTACACTAATATTATAAAGAGGAAAGATTTGTACCTATTTTTGTATGTTTGTAATGAATAGGCTCAAAAAGTACTAAGCCGATTTAAAAAATTCTTTCACCATTAGAAAGCTGCATTCACCCTGAGTAACATAGGCTATATTTATTGCTAGAAAAGATTAGACGTCCACCCGTGCGAAGCCGGGACGGGCCGCTAGTATATCTACACTAATATTATAAAGAGGAAAGATTTGTACCTATTTTTGTATGTTTGTATGTTTGTAATGAATAGGCTCAAAAAGTACTGGGCCGATTTAAAAAATTCTTTCACCATTAGAAAGCTTCATTCACCCTGAGTAACATAGGCTATATTTATTGCTAGAAAAGATTAGACGTCCACCCGTGGAAGCCGGGACGGGCCGCTAGTAATGCATAATCTGAGAAAATTTCAACTATCTAGCTATTACGGTTCAAAAGTTACAGCCCTAAATAGGTAGGACAGACGGACGGACGGACGGACGGACAGACGGACAGACGGACGGACGGACGGACAACGTAGGCTTAGTAATAGGGTCCCGTTTTTACCGTTTGGGTACGGAACCCTAAAAATTTCGAATGGACTAAGGTGGACGCATAAAATTTTCTTTTCCAGCGTATACAGGATTACGGACGAATTTGTCCTTCACCAATTGGTGCCCGACTGGTTCGTGGTATTAGGTGCATACGTTAGCTAGAAATTCTTCTCTCGAACCCTCACTACACGAATATCCATACCATACTAGCACAACCAACTCTCACAATCACAACATTTACTGTCCTTTGCAACAGTCCCATTCAGTCTTCGCTGACACATTTAATGCGGTACTCATAACAATTTGTAGCGCATGCGTTGTGGCGACAGATTTAGCGTGGGATGTTGGTGTGGTGGCTAGATCTGCGCGTGCGACTGGGGGCCACATGTTGGTGATAAACTTCACTTGGTATTCGAGTTGGTATTGTAATAACGATAAAACGTACTGTTAGTGATGAATTATTTAACATCTGTAGATACATACGTAAATACGTAATATTACATGATTTCACGCCCATATAAGTCTCTTTCTGTTCCTTTTCAGGGATTTCAGGAAGGACAGAAACGTCGCAAGTCGTATATAAACTACAACGATTAACGTGTTGTGGATTTTTATGTATACTTACTTTCTTGTGACGCAGCTTGTCGTGGATATTTGACTGTAGATCCTTTTGGACGAGGCATGTTGCCGATTTTATAATTAACGAGCTTTTACCTGCGACTTCGTACGCATAAATTATATACCAGATTTTAAGTCAATGATAAGCTATCAATCGGTTCAGTAGTTTTTGCGTGATACTCGAACAAACAAACACCCAAACAAACAAACAAACAAACGAACAAACAATCAAACAAACAAACAAACAGACAGACAAAAAATCCAAAAATTGGTGATTTGGAATCAGGGACATCTAAAAACCATATCGTATTTTTTTTTTGTAAATATCTTCAATGTACAGACAAATTTCAGTTACAGTTTTATAATAGTTTAGACTAGCGACCCGCCCCGGCTTCGTACGGGTGCAATGCTGATATAAACCTTTCTCTTGAATCACTCCATCTATTTAAAAAAAACCGCATCAAAATCCGATCTAAGCATTCAAAGGGACGACTTTGTTTTATACTATGTAGCGATTATTAGTAATCCTATCCTATCCTATCCTACTAATATTATAAACGCGAAAGTTTGTAAGTATGGATGGATGGATGGATGTTTGTTCCGCTTTCAGGCAAAAACTGCTGAACGGATTTTGATGAAATTTGGCATATAGATAGACCATGGCCTGGATTAACATATAGGGTACTTTTTATCCGGGTAACGCAGACGAAGTCGCGGGCAACAGCTAGTGGTTTAATATTTTGTAATTTTCTACGATTACTTGGTATGGTCCATATGGTCCAACATTTAATTTATTAAGCATTCAATCTTAGACGGTATTTATGACTCGCTATTCGTTATTTATATTCCAATTTATTAATCAATTTACATATATCTGCCTCGAACATGTTCGCAATAATAAAAGAATTGATTGATCACCGCCGGAATGAACAAATGCATTAAATTAACCTTAAAGTCGACCTCGCTAATATGGCAAAAACAAATAAATCACTCTCTATTCCCAACAAACCTTTTTTGGTAACCGAAAAAAAGAACAAATTAAACATTTAATAAAACACACGTATAGGTTTTTATTGCACATTATTAACGAGATGTGTGTTTTTTGCACAGCATTTGAACATGGTGATTGTTATTCTAAGAATTAGTTGTTTATCTTATTGGATCTAGACCGCAGATCATTTAGAAATGGACATTTGAGATAATATGATTGAGGTCAAGCGTTATATACTTACAGTTAATTAATTAGACAGGATCGTTACATGCTTCAATCCATCAAAGTCAACAACTTTTACAATGGCACAAGAACAAAACGTTTGTTGATTTACTTTTACAATGGCACAAGAACAAAACGTTTGTTGTCAAAAATTTTAAAAATTCCTTACTTATCATCAGAAAGATTATCTGGAATTGTTTTACAGGGCTTTTCTGCTGACAGTTTCTGACAAAAGTTGTTCAGTATGATGGTCTGATCATCCATTTAAAAAACTGTCATAAAGACCTTTAGTAAAACACGAGCTTTTACCCGCGACTTCGTCCGCATAAATTATATACCAGATTTTAAGTCAGATTATAAGCTATCAAACAAAAAAAGTATCATCAAAATCGGTTCAGTAGTTTTTGCGTGATACTCGAACAAACAAACACCCAAACAAACATACAAACAAACAAACAAACAGACAGACAAAAAATTCAAAAATTGGTGATTTGGAATCAGGGACAGGTTAAAACCATGTCGTAATCTTTTTTTTGTAAATATCTTCAATGTGTAAAAATAAATAAATCGTAAATATGTTCAAATTTCTGTTACAGTTTTATAATAGTTTAGATGTAAACAGAAGTACGTCTGTACATTGAAGACGCGATGTACGATTGAAGAACACAAAGAAGAATATGATATGGTATTTTAGGTTTGCCTGACTCCAAATCATAACATTTTTGGATTTTTTGTCGGTCTGTTTGTTACGTTTGTTAATTCGAGTATCACGAAAAAACGACTGGGCCGATTTTAATGAAACTTTTAGAGTTTAAAAGCTTATGATTAGACTTATTATTACTATCGTTGGCTCTCGATACGGAGGTCGTGGGTTCAATTCCCACGGGGGACACCTAGTGATATGTCACTTTGTGCGTTTTTCCCCAGTTGGTTAGGACATTGCAGGCTGAATCACCTGATTGTCCGAAAAGAAAAATGATTCCGTGCTTCGGATGGCACGCTAAGCCGTTGGTCCCAGCTACTATCTCTGGTGGTAGTAGTCGTTACATAAAAACCACGTCAGAGGCCGTAAGGCGGTCTGAAAAAACTCTGACACCAGGGCTCTGCCCACACGATAAGAAGATTACTATAAGTATTTTATTTAGTTCTTCTGTTCTTTTCATTTCTCCTCTCAATGAACACAATGTCTAGTCACAGGTGTTGGTATAAAGAGAAGAACTGATTTCGTGATTCTAGTAAGTTCAATTGCTCTGTAGTTGCAATAACAAGACTCAATCTTACAGAGTATGATCATAGAGTAAATAAATTATACACAGTATTATGCAGACACGAGCATTTACCCGCGACTTCGTCCGCATAAACTATATACCAGATTTTAAGTCAGATCATAATCAAACAAAAAAAGTTTCATCAAAATCGGTTCAATAGTTTTTGCGTGATACTCGAATAAACAAACACACAAACAAACAAACAAACAGACAGACAAAAAATAAAAAAAATTGGTGATTTGGAATCAGGGACATTTTAAAACCATATCTATCGTAATCTTTTTTTTTGTAAATATCTTCAATGTACAGACACACTTCTGTTACAGTTTTATAATATTTTAGATAGATACCTCTATCGCTTCTTAACCCAGATATATCGTTAAATATTTTGACAACATGACGGTTTTATTTGCTGTTCAAATTCAATATGGCAATGTTGATGATTCATTACTAAAAAAATTCCAGACAATACTAACGTCCTTATCACAGTGGGTTAAGGTTTAATTTCTTGTGAATTCGATTTGTGAATAATAAAATGTAAGGTTGTTTGTTGGAAGGCCAGCTCTGGCAGAACAAGTTGTTTAGTACCTACATACATACATAAACTTACGACCATATTCCTTTTCGGGGTCGACAGAAGCCTTGCTACAACTAAAATATGTTTTAACCGTGGATATTGAAGGTTTTAGGATGCAAGTGGTGATCCAGTCCGTTACTGAATTATTCAACGTTTAATTTGGTTTTTACAGAATTTAATGGAAGTTCCATTATGGAACTATTGAAGTAGATACTCAACATTTTATACTTTGAAAGTAGCAATAACACTTTTTGACTTTTATACTAAATAGCCCGAGATCCGGCCGTAAAATTATGCACCTATTTCTTTTTTGAACGAAACGTGATTCTTGCGTATGTTTACACAGGGGTTAATTTAACGCCGCCAAGTTGCTTAGAAAAATCTTGCCACAAGTACCTTTTCCATTATGATTTTTGGTACTTATAACTTTTTCCACCTATATGTTTGAGAAGTTGGGTTTGGGGGGAGACCTTTGCCCAGCAGTGGGACAAAACAGGTTAAAAAAAAATGTTTGAGAAGTAAATGAGGTGCCATCGGAAGGAGACTGATCTAAAGTACCTACTGGAAAAATTAGGGTTGCCACCTAGCAATCTGCCGCAAATCTAGGGTTGCCAGGGTTTTAGGTATTTTATAAATAAGCTTCTTTGCCTTTACTGTCTATTTACTTAACCTAAAAAACACTTGTCTTGATTATTTGGCCAAACTTATGTTTTTTCAAAATGGTTACAAAGTAACCGTACATGGCGATAATTAGTTTTAAACCAACTCCGGCGCAGTGTTTGCTTCAACTTTATTTATTTGCGCAAGCGCGCGCCGCGGTATTGTTTCTGTAAATGCGCGAGCGCAGGTAAACATGGCGGGTAACGGTAGCGAATACATCATTTTGTTTAAATATCTACAAAGTTTCGTGTTATTGACTTGTCTTTGTTTTACCTGAATGTGTCACGACAAAATGGAAGGAGGGGATGGGGAAGGAGGGGGGTATTGTATGTGATATACCTACCTAAGCAGGAACGATCACGAATGAGATCTGCTGCAACCAACTTTGCAACATGTCATGCGAAAGTGCCTACATGCATTTGGTATTAAAGTCCATTCATTCATTCATTCATTTCATTCATTCACCTTGGAAAAAATAGCGCTATGGCATTCAGTGAAAACACAATCCGTTGTCGACTAATTTTGTAGACGTTGGCGAATGGCAACAAAACTAGAATGGTTTCGATGATTGCAGCATGTAGACACTGGCAGTGTGGCAGTGCGCCCACGCTACCAGGAGAGCATGTTTTGTAGACTCAGGCGCAGCATTGAGACAATGGCTAGTACACATAAATGCGTTAATGTGTGCTGCAAACACGCTAGGAACGCCATGAATTAGTTTATTCTTGTCGAATATTTTTCTATTGCTTTCCTGTTACAATGACAGAAGGAAAGACACCATAGTTACCCACAGTATCACACTGTTATATCCTTGGTTATATGGCATTACAATCAGTCATGATGTAGTGTAAAGATCAGTCTGTCTGCCCAGGGTGCGCCTGACGTACTAAGGTTTCGTCACGCGGGGAGGCTTTTTCTTTGCACCCCTTTCAGGGAATCAATGAAAAGACACTGCCTATGGATGATTTATGAAAGTGGTGGACCAAGAGTTTGGTCCGATGACATTGTGAGGACGATGGTTTCGCACTGGTTCAGATTAGTACAGGAGTGCGATTTTTGAATCTCATACGTTGAACTCAGCAGTTGAAAATGTATGGAGATACGCATCTTTCAACTGCTGATTTGACTTTCAAAAATCGCACCCCTGGAGTAAGTTTTTTGAATGTATTCATTTACAACTGCTGAGTTCAATGAATGAGTTTCGAAATCGCACTCCAGGTATGTGAGGAATGGCGCTATAAAAAGGAAATCTGCCCAGCAGTGGGTTAATGTTTCTTGTTTCTGTGTGAATTATAAAAATATTTATTCTTCTTATCGTGTGGGCAGAGCCCTGGTGTCAGAGTTTTTTCAGACCGCCTTACGGCCTCTGACATGGTTTTTATGTAACGACTACTAGCTACCACCAGAGATAGTAGCCGGGACCAACGGCTTAACGTGCCATCCGAAGCACGGAATCATCTTTCTTTTCAGACAATCAGGTGATTCAGCCTGCAGTGTCCTAACCAACTGGGGAAAAACGCACAAATTGACATATCACTAGGTGTCCCCCGTGGGAATCGAACCCACGACCACCGTGTCGAGAGCCAATGCTCTTAACCATTAGACCACGGAGGCAGTTAAAATATTTATGAAATGTTACTACAGTGGTACAGAAATTCTGTCAAATATTTTTCATGGTTTCATTCATTTTCTAACACGTTAAACGCGTTTGGTAGTTGTAACAAAGTTCCTGACAGCTCTCAGCTCAATTCGCGCGTGATAATAGGCTTGACAGGTAGCGGTAGGTATAAGTATGGATGTTACGGCGATCTAATAGAACGAAAGGCTTCAGAAGGATTAGTATTCTTTGTGTGTCGTCATGAAGGTATCGTCCCCTCATCTAAATTAATTAGAGCAAGCTTTAGGACCTCCCGTAAGATCTAGAGGTTGGTTAACTCTGGCTAAGAAAGTTAATTAATTAATTTAGTTCGGCGATCGTGCTTAATTCGTTGTCGGAATCGAAATCTAGGCTGTAAGTTTTAAGTTTTTAATTTCATTAAGGGTTCCACCACTTCTGGATAAGTTACTAATAGCTTCTTCTTATCGTGTGGGCAGAGCCCTGGTGTCAAGAGTTTTTTCAGACCGCCTTTCGGCCTCTGACGTGGTTTTTATGTAACGACTACTACCACCAGAGATAGTAGCCGGGACCAACGGCTAACGGATAACTAATAGCTTATCTGACAGTTCGTTTGACGTATCTTCCATACAAAATGTCATGTCAAACGTTCCTCAATAATTAAATTACTAAACCCTTAATCGTATAATAGAGGTTCGACTTCATTTTTCTTTTAATTTTTTTTTCATACAGAGACAAAAGTTACCTTTTCAACCGACTTATAGGTAGATGGACACAAATTTAAAATTATAGTTTACACTAAAAATCTGCATAAAGTGTGGGCACCCTAAAGTTCCTTGTCCTTATTCCGTTGCGTAGGTTCTGTTTAAGTTGCAAAGTTGATGAATGCGTAATTTGGCTCCAATTTGCATTGATTTGCAGCACTAACAACGTTCAGCAGTTATTAGTTTGCGTTTATCCGAATCCCAAGGATGTTCTCGCTCGTTCGACTCAGTGGACGACGCGAGTAGGTACGCGACTTTATTGTCACGTGCGGAAACATGTCATGTCGAGTTTATTGTTGTGTTTCCTACCTGCCTACTCATACTTTACGTCCTTTAAAACAGTTAATTCAAAATGTAGGTATTTTAATTTTGATGATTGATCACGCCCCCTACTTTTTTCCCGATAATACCCACCTACCACCTACAACCATTCATTTAATCATTTATTGTATAAAAAAAAAAGTTTGTTACATAGTGGGTGTACACTTGACTTCACACGAGGATTCTGGTGTGTGAAGGCTAGGCTCTTTCGTGAGTACACTTGATACATAATCTACTTATAACCAACCACCTAGAACCTCGATTTTTAAAAATACACGACCTAGGTACCTGATTTGGATTATAATAATTGATTGTTACATTTGCTACCAACTTATATTATGGGTATCGAGCATGACGTGAAATTGACACTACAATACTAACTGCAATGATAGTATAATTTACTTTACGTAAATAAAATATCACCAATAATAGGTGGATAGATACATATTTTTCGTTTTCGGAAGGTATCGACCCTACCGCATACTCGCGCCGGCCCAAGGTCACCGGAGCGGGAGCGTTCACGTACACGCAGTGTCATGGCTGTGGCGTAGTCGGGATTCTGTTCTGAGGGTGATGACGCGTACCTGCCCCACTTCAATTGCAGTACGGACAGGAAAATAATTCCGCCCGCCAATCTTCGTTTGCGCAGAGCAGACCCGAGTACGGCGGGGGACGGGCGTACCCTAACTCAATTCGATGTTAGGGTACGCGCGCAGGCAGCGAGGGCCTGGACGCACTCCTCCCGGCCTCCGCACGCCCCACACGATTGGCCTGCCGCGACCGCTGAGCTTCACCACTATGAGTCCTAAACCCGAAGTTATTTAGTGATCAACGGGTGCAAAGTCGAATTAAATAGCAGCGTAAAGGGCGCGAAAACAATTAGCCAATAGCGCCAATGGATTCAGGGTTACACATTCTGATTGGTCAATATAATTTCGCGCACTATTCAAATGTGTCTACTGCGCAGGTACGCACGGCGACAGATCAACCTACCCATAGTTCGACCTTATGTCCATGAACACAGTTCAACTATGGGTAGATTGATCTGTCGCCGTGTGTACATCAGTAAGACTTTTAAACCTGGTACTTCTACTATATACTACAGTATAAGAAAGAGTATCTATTACTAGATACAGTACGGACACTCCCTTCCTCCCACCAACTTTTTACCTCACCCCTTCTATCGCCCTCTGGTTACCTCACACTGGTTACTCGTTACCATCAGGTGAGATTGGGGTCAAATTCTTACCTATCACAATAAAAAAAAAAAAAAAAAAAAAAACCTACATAGAGGACTTAAGGTTCAATTTCTTTGGTTTCGCATGTGCTGACGTCATCTTGTCAATTTCAATTTTTTTTATGCAGTGTCCGGGCTGTGACTATACTCTCTTATACTACAACGTGTTAATGAATTAGCGCAAAACCTCATACACCCCAACTGATTTATAAGAAAATAATTAGATTGTAACAATATAAATTTCATTATTTTGATAGTTAAAATTTAAAGTTATTCGCATTTTAAGTTTGGAGGCAAAAATGATTTTTTATCATTTTAACACTGAAAGAAAGCGCTAACGTACTCATGGATACATTTTTATAATCTTGTTTTGGTAGTAAGTAGGGTGAGTGTGCCCGTGCGGTAGGTTGACATAGGGTTCAGAGAATTTTAAATTTTGCAAAAAAATTATTAAATATTATGAAAAAAATTACCTATGTTGAAACCATGATAATTCGAGATTGCTCTCGATGCTAAACAAACTACTTTCTAGTTTTGCGTTAATTCATTAACACGTTGTATATGCACCTATTAAGAGATAATAATAACCTTATTCTTTTCTTATTCTTTGTCATAAGTCATAACCTCATGGCTAAGAGTCGTGACCATCGTGGGCCGTTTGCGTCACAACAGCTCTCCAGGAATGCGATTCTTGAAAGTGACACGTTCAAAACTGCAGTAGAAAATGTCAAAATTACTATGGAGATGACGCATAGTCATTCGATCTTGGACGTGTGACTTTCAAAAATCGCACTTTAGGCCCTCGATCTTGGGCCCGGTGTATGCTGGCTTGTGATGTCTCGGTAATATCTGATCTCCTGACCGTATGCCTGAAGAATTTAAGGACTCGTTGCATACAGATGGTGAAGATCCTCGTCTTGATGTTCATCGAGGATCGACTCATTTGTGCTAACCCAAAATTAAATGAAACAAAATTAGGTGACCATTACGTACAACGAAAAATACAGAACCCTAGTACCCCTTTAAGTACTAGGGTGTTTTGTTACACCCTGTATAGCAAGAATGACCTCGTTAAATCAAACAATCCTTTCAAATCTTGTTAGCTGTTTTCAAAGGTTATTGTTTGTAAAGGCTGTGAATGAATACGTTTTCCTCGAGTCGCTGGAATTTCGTCGCTGCCTCGTCCGGGTTCGTGTTTTTTTCCCATCACCGTTTGCATGCAAAGGAGTTTGTTGAGCTACTATGGTTTACTGTGTCATTTTAAACTCGCTTTTAATGAAAATTTAGACTTTCTTGTTTACAGACGAGAGTTTTTATTTTATATTTAAAATTTTTACACCGTTCTCCAAAAGCTTAAAAGCTTTAAAGATTGTCCCTAATTGTACCAATGCTTCTGATCTCCTCAAACAGGTATGCGGTCTTGAGTTTAGCTTTACCTATGTTAAAAAATCAATTTGAAAGTTATATTACGTTTGAAGAATTAATTCGCGAGTTATTTACGTTACGTACGAGAACCTAAAAATACATCTATGAGTTTGAATTTTCGTTACACACCTAAATTAATTCATAATGTTTTATTCAAAATAATATCACATATAGATTACATAGATAGCTTTTTGACGTAATTTTTTGACTCTACCACCGCCTCGGAAGGTGTTCCGTTGAGAGAAGATGCGGCCAGAAACTTGTACTAATTTGTGAGTTCTCTGCAATGATTTTATTGGTTCTCCGTGTTGCGTAAATTTATTCGTGACTTTTGTTGTTCGTTATATAATGAACTGACGTTATCGAGTTACGAGTGAGGTTTAGGTAGTAAAGTAGGGGGTCTAATGCGCCTGATAAGGAATTCAAAACGCGTGTAGATCCGTCGATACGTCCCACGATCAATTTGATTTTAAACGTCGAAGGACATGACTCTTTAACTTAACCAGCTGCTGATCATACATTCCTATTCCTACAAATGCTGAACGATAAGTACAACGTTTATTAAAATAAAAAAGCGGTCAAGTGCGAGTCGGGCTACTCGCGCACCGAGGGTTCCGTACAAAACAAACCAAACCACTAAAAAACACAACATTATTAACTTAGAAAAAAAACTTTTTTTGTCCGGGACCTTGCGCGCGAGACCGACTCACACTTGGCCGGTTTTTAGTATTTGTTGTTATTCTGAAGAGTATGCTCTATAATAACACTAAGTTTGACGCTTGTATGTATTACCGTTTTTACGATAGAGCGTGAAGAAAAAACGTTGATAAAAACTAGTTTCTTGTTGAGAACCCCCCTTAATTTTTAACTTTTTGACATTTTTATTATTTGTTAACAAATCCGCCGCAATAATCGCATAATCTGAGAATTTCAACTATCTAGCTATTACGGTTCAAAAGTTACAGCCCTAAATAGGTAGGACAGACGGACGGACGGACGGACGGACAGACGGACAGACGGACAGACGGACGGACGGACGGACGGACGGATGTACGGACGGAGGGACGGACAACGTAGGCATAGTAATAGGGTCCCGTTTTTACCCTTTGGGTACGGAACCCTAAAAACACTATTAACTGAAAAGAGAAAAACAAGCTCTATAATCACTAATTGGAATTGTCTGGAATTGTCTGTTTACTAGCTTTCATTTGATACCCATATTGTAATTTCGGACAAAAAAAAAATTTTGTTCCCCCTCTTTTTTTTATTCTTGGGCGACGTAATAAAATAATATAGCCTATGATTCGAAGTTAGGCTACTATTAGTTCTTTACACTAGAACTAATAGTGGTGAAAGTTCTCGAGTGGCGACCACGTACCGGAAGGCGCAGCGTGGGTAGGCCCTCCACACGGTGGACCGACGACCTGGTGAAGGCGGCGGGAAGACGATGGATGAGGGCAGCGCAGGACCGGTCGTTATGGCGATCCTTGGGGGAGGCCTATGTCCAGCAGTGGACGTCCGTCGGCTGAGATGATGATGATGATGAATAGTGGTGAAGCTCAGCGGTCGCGGCAGGCCAATCGTGCGGGACGTGCGGGGGCCGGGAGGAGTGCGTCCCGGCACATGCTGCCTGCGCACGTACCCAAACATCTAATTGAGTTAGGGTACGCCCATCCCCGCCGTACCCCGCACGCCGCGCGGGCATACACCCGCCGCGACCGCTGAGCTTCTTCACTTATTTAATTTACACTATGCTATGGTTGTGTGGCCAGTCATTTACCAAACAAGACATGAGCGTTAAAAAAATATCTAAAAATTAACTCTTACCGTATCTTTCTCTTCTTAGTGGTCAAAATAACGTGGAGTTAAACTGGAAAAAAGAATACATCCGTTAAAAGTATGTAGAAATTAATAAATTATTTAACTTTGTAATTGTTTGGTTTGGTTTTTTGCTTGTAGGTATATTCAGAACAAAATAATCATTATCGGTGGTCCACTATAACATATTAAAACTATAATTTACGACATCCTGAGTAACACAGCTCCGACGTCGAACGAGTCAATTGACAGCTTTATTTATATTCTGTTTATATTGAGTCGGTTAACGTGTAATTAGATGTGCGAGAGTGTTTGACTTCACAGTTCGACAGATAGTCGGGGACACAGACCCACGGTCGGGGCGGGCAGCGAACGTCGCATGAGTGCGATTTTTGAACATCACACGTTCAAACGAGTAGTAGAAAGATGCATAATCTCCATAGTAATTTTGACATTTTCTACTACTCGTTTGAACGTGTCATGTTCAAAAATCGCACTCCATTATGAATACGCATCTTTCTACTACTGATTTGACTTTCAAAAATCGCACTCCTGAAGTATGATTTTTGAAAGTCAAATCAGCAGTAGAAAGATTCGTATCTCCACAGTAATTTTGACATTTTCAACTGCTGAACTCAGTGAATGAGATTCAAAAATCTCACTCCTGTTATGTTCGGAGCATACAGAAGATACCGTGCATATTTAAATCATGTGCCTCATAGTCTGAGAAGAGAACAGACGTAGACATGTACACAAGCTATACATAACCATTATAAGCTGGCCATGATGATGTACGCGTGGCCAGCTTATGGTCGTCATGAATTTGACGTGAAGCCGTGTATATTGCACTTTGCAGTAGCTATACCTTGCACTCAGGATCGGTTCCAAATGATAGGTAGGTACTTTAAAAACGACTTCGAAAGTTTCTTCTCTCGAGTCGATGGCATGTCATTCAGTGGGAAAAAATTAGTTCCTACCCAGTTGCTTCATCACGACTTTTTCAGTCCGTTACCATGAATAAGTCCGTTACAACGAAAGATGATTCACATTTGTCACCTTTATTTGTATGTTATAAAGGTTCAGATGTTGCCAAGTTTCCATAAATTACTGCATTGTCAATTTCAAATATTATTGATTTTAAACATTTTACAGGCGTGTTGTGCTATTTCGAATCAAATTGAAGATTGATAAATTAAGTCTCGGGCGGGACTTGAACCCGCACTCTTCCAAACCGGGGGAAGTGCGTTATCCAATTTCGCCACCGAGTCCTAGTGTATGTCCCCTCAAGACGATTGAAAATTTCGTTCTCTGGCTAGTGGACTCATTGGCGAAATTGGATAACGCACTTCCCCGATTTGGAAGAGTGCGGGTTCAAGTCCCGTCCGCCCGAGATTAAATTTTTCAATTGATTTGTTACTGCATTGTATTTCTGTTTCCACTTTCTCAAACAGAACAAGCTCTTCGACACACGCTCGCGGATCGCCCTGCCCCTGGGTTAAGTTAAGTTAACCCTACAAACGCGGCGGTTGTTAACCAGTATTAACGACACGCGTCAACCGCGTCGTATCCGCAACAACGGAGCATTGACGACGTTGCTCGTAAACACTGGACCTTCCGGGGTGGTTGGCTGCTGCGGGCTGCGGTCTGCGTGCTGGTGACCTGATGATTTTTGTTACAATGTAGTCTGTTACTAAGGATAGAGCACGCTGCACATTAAGCAGCTCAATATGCAGCGGGTCCAACGGCCCAAAATCATGAAATCTTATTTATTAGTTCTGACTCTATGCACAAAAGTCCTATGGCGTTTAACTGTTTTTTTTTTTTAAATTTATCTAATTGGTGAAACATATAACATGTTGAGTTGTTTGTGTGGACCTAATAACATTTAATTTGGGTAGATAAATATCAATTCCTTTAATTTCTGTAAGACATATTAAAACAAAATTTTGGCCCTAAATTTGCCGCTCCTAAAATCTGCCGCCCTAGGCTCCAGCCTACTCGGCCTTTTGGTATATCCACCACTGATTGCGCTGCGTTGTCGTTGCTTTACCTTTTCAGTGGATAGTTTTACTCGCGTTGTGTTCGCGCGTCGCATTTTTGCCTGCTAAGAGGCTCCGAAATCCGCAATCTCTTCTTGTTCTTGATCAAAAGCAATCCCTGAGATTGGGATAGATATACTCCCACAAACTACTTGACACTGGCGGAAATGCAGTGCTAACGCACAAGCAACTGCAGTCCATTAATTATAATTTAAAAAAGTTATGGATTGTCAAACAATACTAACTGAATGGTAAAGGAATAATTTTTCTATTAATAGTAAAAAACCATTACTTTCTTAGTATCCCACTTTAATTATTCGAAAGAACGTTCGATTCTCCTATCATGGCAGACCATCTGGCTTGTTCTTTGTCTTATTTAGATATAATATTATGTTGTGCTACGTAGGTACTTTATGGTGATAAATTACAACACTCGATAAGTGTTTCTAAAAACATTACAGCAGAAAAGACAGTCATAATTTTTAAGATCGTAAAAATGGAAAATATGTAACGAAGGCAATATTCAAACCTGCATCATAAAGTAAGATTAATTATTTTGAGGTGAACCAATAGAAACAGAAATCACCGAATCCACCCTCTTCAGCATGCGAGCACCTAAATCTTACCCAAAACAAAAGGCAGCAAAGCGCTACGAAGCAAGAACTGAAAACAAATGCTGATCACATAT
Source organism: Agonopterix subpropinquella (assembly GCA_922987775.1). Classification (NCBI taxonomy): domain Eukaryota; kingdom Metazoa; phylum Arthropoda; class Insecta; order Lepidoptera; family Depressariidae; genus Agonopterix; species Agonopterix subpropinquella. Next base: position 1,113,227 of record OV277693.1, on the reverse strand, counting down.
TCCCGAACCCTATAACTGGATTATCCCCTCACCCCCTCGAGGGGTAGAGCGCCCCCCGCCTAGCAGTGATTACAGTTAGCATGTGAAATTAACGGGAGCAGCCGAATGAGGCGCGAGCCCGGGTGCTAATGTCGTTAATTGAGAAGCCGTGGACGTCGGGACGGGAGGGTTAACTGCTGGATTTGATACTGTTATACCAGATACATAATCCTTCATACGCTTGTTCGGCCTGTGGCCAGTAGTAGGACGTGTAAATGCTGATGATGATAATGAAATACAGACCTCTAGGCTTCTACACGAGTCGGAGATAAAGCCAATATACATATTAATCTATGGATAAATGAGCAAGAAGGGGAGAATGATTTATTTAACTAAATTAACGTCGAATGTGAAAAAGTTAAACTGACTTACGAAAAAAGAGGTGTTTTGCTTTAATCCATAACATAATGTATTGTATGCTAGCGATTTACTAAAAATTTTGTAACGATATTCTTTCTTCTATAAATTGGATTTTTCAGTTTTATGGAATTTACTCGCGGCGCTACTTGAGAAGTTGGTCCTAGCCACAGACGACCGTCGGTATGTGGTCCGCCGTGTTCGAAAACCGTGATTAAATTTATTTGTTTACTACCCTATTTCATCCCTCTGCTGGACAAAGGCCTCCCCTTTAATCCACAGAAACGTTCGAATTTATTTATCTAAACTATTATAAAACTGTAACAGAAGTGTGTCTGTACATTGAAGATATTTACAAAAAAATGATTACGATGTGATTTTTAGATGTCTCTGATTCCAAATCACCAATTTTTGGATTTTTTGTCTGTCTGTTTGTTTGTTTGTTTGTTTGTTCGTTTGTTTGTTTGTTTGTTTGTTTGATTGTTTGTTTGTTTGGGTGTTTGTTTGTTCGAGTATCACGCAAAAACTACTGAACCGATTTTGATGAAACTTTTTTCGTTTGATAGCTTATCATCTGACTTAAAATCTGGTATATAATTTATGCGGACGAAGTCGCGGGTAAAAGCTCGTTATCTTATAAAATCATAACCTTCCTGTTTGCTTCTCCGTAGTCGGGTAAAAATAGGCTATACATTATATGATTATTCCATAACGACACCAGAAATAAAATAATATAAAAATAAAAAATCGGTCAAGTGCGAGTCGGGATACTTGCGCACCGAGGGTTCCGTACCACACCACCACAGAACACAACATTATTAAATTTGAAAAATTTTTTTTTGTCCGGGACCTTTAGCGCAAGACCGACTCACACTTTGCCGGTTTTTAGTATTTGTTGTTATTCTGTAGAGTCACTATATATATAAATATAAATATATCTTGGACAATGTCACACAAATCATCTAGTCACATTTAAAGTACCAGAATCTAGCCTGGACTTGTATTATGATGACTAGACAACGATATACAATACATATACAGGGTGTAACAAAACACCCTAGTAATACTTAAGGGGGTGCTTCAGATCATCAAACTGAACAACTTTCACTATGGGGCCAACATCGAGAAAAAATAAAAAAAATCTGCTATCCCATACATTTTAGTCGAGTCAGTACTGCAGTTTTGTATGGGACAGCAGATTTTTATTATTTTTTCTCGATGTTGGCCCCATAGTGAAAGTTGTTCAGTTTGATGGTCTGAAGCACCCCCTTAAGTATTACTAGGGTGTTTTGTTACACCCTGTATAGATAGTGTTAGCTGTCATCGGACGAATGACGCCACTTTAGAAAGCGGCGCGACACGGGCGCACGTGTCTTCTGTTCCCGGACTTCGTAGTGATAGGAAGTGTTTCGACGTGTTTGAGTGCCAAACAATTAGTTTATGCAAATTATTTCGTTAATTATTAAATTTCTCTTTGAAGTTATTAGTAATTTCCTATTAAAACAATGAGATCCGATTCTGTAACTAATAATACAAACATCCATGACTCGGGTACAAATATTCATATTCATCATACAAATGTTTGTCCATTACGGGATTCGAACCCGCGACCCTTGGCACAGCAGGCAGGTTCACTACCGACTGTGCTACTGGGCCGTCCTACCGACTGTGCTACTGGGCCGTCAACTAAGTTTGACGCGTGTATGTATTACCGTTTTTACGATAGAGCGTGAAGAAAAAACGTTGATAATAACTAGTTTCTTGTTGAGAACCCCCCTTAATTTTTAACTTTTTGACATTTCTATTATTTGTTAACAAATCCGCCGTAATAACGCACAATCTGTGAAAATTTCAACTATTTAGCTATCACGGTTCAAAAGTTACAGCCCTAAATAGGTAGGACAGACGGACGGACGGACGGACGGACAAACAGACAGACAGACAGATAGACAGACAGACGGACGGACGGACGGACGGACGGATAGACGGACGGACGGACAACGTAGGCTTAGTAATAGGGTTCCTCTAGTCAAAAATTACTTCATTCAAAAAAGCCTCAAAAATGCTATAAAAGGGAGGTCATAAGTAGTCCCTTAAGAGGATCATAGTCATACTCACACTCATAAAGTACCTACTTACGTAATTAGAACAAGCGTGGGCGGGGCGACCTATTTAAAGGGAGCGCATGAAAATTTTAACAAAATTAAAATGTGCCTAAACATTTAGAGTGCGCAGTTAAGTGGAGTTTAAATGTGCGTTAAATTAATTATGCGGAAAGGATTCCACGGTTACGTTCTATGGTACGTTTAGTACAAATTGTGAGGAATGATGGGAGCTGTGATAAAATGACAAATGAGCTATTTCAGGAATTATTATAAGATAGTGACATTACTTCAGATAGGCTTAATTTTTAGATTTTTTCCTGAAATACGGACTGCACTCAAACAGTGAAGGAAATCCTCGTGACGAAACTTGCATACGCTGAAGAATAAATTCGGATGCGTATGTGAAGTCTACCAATCCACAGACATCCTCCCTGAAGGTAGGCCTCTGCCCTGCAGTGGAACTTATATAGGCTGATGATGATTATGATGAAGCACTATTATAGTGTGATTACACTAGATACTGAATAGACAAACCCATTTCTTCCCATGGTTTTCTCTATTCAACTGGCAACAAAGCGATACATGTTTTTAACTGTTTTTTTGGGATAAAGCTTATCCAACTAGTTGCTTGACAGAACGGTCAAGCAGAAAACTATAAATAACCCTCCTTCTGGCGCAGTCGGGTAATTACATGCTAAAGGACAACATTCATCGTCATCTCAGCCGATGGACGTCCACTGCTGGACATAGACCTCCCGCAAGAATTACAACGACCGGTCCTGCGCTGCCCTCATCCAACGGGTTGCAGAGAGCCTGGCCTACCCACGCTGCGCTTTCCGGTACGCGGTCGCCAGACAAGGACTATTACTATACATTTTTAGGGTTCAAACCCGGTGAAAACGGGACCCTATTACTAAGCCTACGTTGTCCGTCCGTCCGTCCGTCTGTCCTACCTATTTAGGGCTGTAACTTTAATAGTAGAACCGTAATAGTTAAAATTTTCTCAGATTATGCGTTATTACGGCGGATTTGTTAACAAATAATAAAAATGTCAAAAAGTAAAACAGGAACTAGTTTTTATCAACGTTTTTTCTTCACGCTCTATGGTAAAAACGGTAATACATACAAGCGTCAAACTAAGTGTGATTATAGAGCAAGCTCTACAGAATAACAACAAATACTAAAAACCGGCCAAGTGTGAGTCGGTCTCGCGCTAAAGGTCCCGGATAAAACAAAGTTTTTTTCTATGTTAATAATGTTGTGTTCTGTGGTGGTGTAGTACGGAATACCCTCGGTGCGCGAGTAGCCCGACTCGCACTTGACCGGTTTTATTTGTTATACAGTGAAGTGAATTTTCTGAACCCTCTCAAAAGGCCAGAAACTTTCGTATGCCGGAACATAGGATACTGTTCCGACTGTATACGCATTTGTCCGATCTGCCCCACCCATACACCCCATCGACTAGAGAGCAAAATAGACAACTGCTTGGGCCAATTTCATCTCCATAAAATCGACGAAATCAGCATTTTGTATTCCTCTGTTTCCTCCTCCAAAACTAAACCGATTTTAATAATTATTTCAAGAATAAATGAGATAGACTTTGGCTATGTCTGTTTTGCTTTTTTGATAATATTCGTCTTTGTTTACTGCGTGTCTGAAAACGGGCGGTAGAATTGGCTATTTTCGAAGATCCCTAGTTCTTACAGACATTAATTAATGCAAAAAAGCAAAACTTATGGACATAGCAGAGGTAACATAGATTCTATGGTAAAATTATTTTTGCACTATTGTCATTATCCAGGGAGGAAACAGGGGAATACGTACATATATACATACATACATACATATTCTCACGCCTGTCTCCCACTGGGGTAGGCAGAGACAACGGAACGCCACCTGCTACGATCCTGACAAACCTCTCTAGCTTCCTCCACATTCATTAGACCTTTCATGCATGCTCGTCGGTTTCGGATAGATCTGACCTGGCCCTTCTTAAGCACGTCGCCAATTTGGTGAATACGTTTTCCCCAATTTTGTGAATACGTTTGAATACGTTTTCCCCAATTTGGTGAATACGTTTGTATGGAAAAAACGGTACCCGCCTGTCCTCTTAACTATAGAAACATCTTTCCAAGTTTCTCGTACACTCCTATCTCACCAGTACAAGTAACACCCTCTCAATTAACATAATCACATAATATGTACCTAACGTAGAAGTACATAGGTACGGTTTAGGAGTTAACTTTGATGATGCGATTAGCGAGGGATCGGGGGTCCCAGGGTACGTAGAGATATACGAGTTGCCATGGTAATAATATACAGGGTGTAAACCTTAATGTGATACATACTTGAGGGGTATAAAACTGATCATCTTTTGCTATGGGGCAAACATTGATGTCACGAAAATAAAAATAAGTGGCTCCAAAATTGTAACGGCTCCTCGATCCAAATGACAGATTTTTTTCCGCGATTTCGATGTTGGTCTCATCAAACTTCTCTTTCACATGTGAAAGTTGTACAGTTTGATGGTCTGAAGCACCCCCTTAAGTATTTAAGACATGTAAGTTTACCTTAACACTCTGTGTACTGCGAGGTGTTAGAGTAAGCAGTTGCATCTCTTTAATTGGAAATTCTACTCATAATACTGAACAACTTTCCCAAAGTTAAAGGGAAATTCGCAAAAAATATTGCAACTTTTCATACAAACGTTCGATCGGCTGATTTCCATTTAGTGTGGAAAGTAATTTTTTTTAGGAAAAGTTTTTCAGTATCATGTGTAAAACTGTCTTCCCTAACACCCTGTATAAATCTGTATCAACATACATTTACCAAATGTCAAGATTTACTGAAAATGACATGCTTAGGGGATTATTGAAAGGACTTTTGTGGTTGGTCCATTCCTCCACCGTCAGAATCACACGTCTACATTGCTGAATTGTACATAAACTTACATTAGGTATCAAACTTTGAAATAATAAATAAACTATAGGGGCATACCGTTTATGTATCTGCAATTATCTTTAACTTCTCAAACCCTCCATATATTAGCATTAAACATGAATTATTATTACTCCGCGTTCATTCAATACATTTACCTAAAACTGTCACCAGCTTTTCATATCAATTTGACGTCATTTGTGACGGAAACCTGACAATTGTCCCAAATCGTTCCTTTCATTCGTTCACACTCAATTAAATGCACAAATTCTGAAGCACACCCCTGCCCGGCAGGGCTGCCAACTGAATACTAAATTAAAATTAATAGAATGGTCATTGAACAATGAACAGTAAATTAAATATGAATTGTTTCAATTTGTATTGGAGAGTTCAAGATAGGAATATTTACTGATTAAAATCCCATGTTTTATTAAATGCGATTTTCATTATTTATTACCTGTTGGCAACAACAAGTTTGTAGCGAATGAAATTTTTGCAAAAAACTATTCAAAGCTCTTTGAGTTATGAAGAAACAGACGTAGAGAGCTGACTGCGTGTCTCTCATTATCTAGTCCTGTCTCTTTTCTGTAAGTATTCATACTTACAGAAAAGAAGAAGAAGAAGATGAAGATTCATCTTCATCTAATATAATATATGTATAATGGTACCGATTCGGACTGTACCACGACTTAACTAAATTTATTCCTGTCACTTTATAAAATAAGATTAAGAAAAGAGACAGAAAACAAACAGCTGACTTTAGTGCTGTCAAAGTGACGTTACACGCCCAAAAACGCCTTAAATAAGATGGCGTACTAATGTACGATGGCATCTTATTTTGGGCGTGTAACGTCACTTTGACAGCACTAAAGCCAGTTGTTGGTTTTCTGTCTCTTTTCTTAATCTTATTTTAGAAAGTGACAGGAATAAATTTAGTTAAGTTAAGTCATGGCACAGTCCGAATCGGTACCAATGTTTTTACCTGGGGTAAAAAATGTTGTCCATGTCTTACCAGTTCTTAGGTTCAAGACTTTATGTTACTGTGAGAATCACATTCAGTTTTAGCGCTAAACCACAGTACATCTTGTGCCAACCCTGTACCAACAGAACTACAATAGGGCTGTGCATCACACAATCGCGTCACATCACAATATTGTGATCAAAGCGATCTGATTGTGGCAGTCCGTCGGCTGTCGCCAAACAATTGGCGCATTAGGGCCTTTCTGCGCCGGAGTCTTAAAGCTACTGTTCAAGAGTTTCTTTGTTAGTTGGGCTTGGTTACTCAGGATGATACGACACGGCATTATGGATAGTCTTAAGACACAAATCGCCTCTCGCACTCCATAGAACGATCTCTCGAGATACTTGAATAGTACCTACTCTTACAGAAACAAGATGGAGTAGGCTCACGCGCTATCCCGCTCAGACGCACGCGCCTACTATATTTGCTTCTGGACCGGCTCCTCTAAAATCTCCCATGAAGTTGCGGGGTGAGGTATCAGATGATAGAGAGGGGCAGGGAGTAGGCCATTCTGTATAAAGTACTACATGCTCACGGTGCCTCTCATATGGAATTGAATTATGACCGTTAGTTTTTAGGGTTCCAAAGTCAACAAGGAACCCTTATAGTTTCGCCATGGCCGTCCGTCTGTCCGTCCGTCTGTCCGTCCGTCCGTCCGTCTGTCCGCGGCTTAGCTCAGAGACGCTTAGTACTGGAAAGCTATAATTTGGCATGGGTATACATATTAATCACGCCGACAAAGTGGTAAAATAAAATCTTCAAAAAGATTTTTTTAGGGTACCTCCCCTACACGCGAAGTGAGGTAGGATAGGTCTTTTAAAAATATTATGGGTTTGGTAAAACCATTTTTCGGTTTAGGGATCGGTTAGCGAAATATTAAATTAAATTAAATTAAATTAAAAATTATTTATTTCAGATTACTCATCCATATTGTGTTAGTAACAATTGTCTTATAACTATATTAGTACACAAATAAATTCATTAAATAAAATAAAATTAAAATAAAATTACAATTACAATATACATTACATTACATTACATACATTATATTACATTATTGAACAAAGGGGGATGAGCTGGCATGCAGCTGCATCCACCTCTGTACCATGGGTGAGTCCCACCGCTCAGCCAACACGCTCAGGACGCTATTAGTACTGCCCCGGAAGCGATTCAGCAGCGAGGCGCTCCGCTTTCTTATAATGGCGTAGAAGTCATCTATATGCGCCTGCGCGAACATAGTCGATGCGCTGCAAAACCGCGGCAGCCCTAGCAGCATCCTGAGCGCATTGTTGTACTGGACACGCAGGGCGCTGTATGCTCGCTGAGTGTAGTTGGTCCATAGACTGCACGTGTAAAACGACTGGCTGTAGGCTTTGAATAAAGTAACTTTTACCCGTGTAGTACAGCGTGCAAATCTACGAGCCAACATGTTACAGCGTACAGACAACGCCCTGCGTTCCCTCTCGATGTCATCGTTGTCACACAGGTCATCTGTGACCCAGTGGCCCAGATACTTGAACTGACTTACCCTGTTCAGTGTCGCACCACACAGAGTGATAGGTGATGCAGATGAGTAGCTCTTGGTACCGGCTTTAAATACCATGTACTCACTCTTGTACTCTCTGTAAGGTTTAAAGCGAAAATTTTGGATAGAGTCAAGTGTCCCCCCCCCCCCCCCTCTCCCAGCTCAACGGTTGCAGTTGGAGACGTGAAAAAATTCATGGCAATAGCATATATAACGAAGTTAAAAGAAAAACTATAACCGCTAAGTAGGATTTACAAGTTTACGAGTAATAGTCGATCAACTTATAAAATGTACTTTTTAGACTTTATTAGCCGTTAAACCGTACAAAAAGCCTCCTTCTAAGTCCATATTATATTGTGACGGGCAACTACGGAACCCTATCCTGCGCGTGGTCCGACACGCACTTGGCCAGTTTTTGTATTTAGAGATGGTGCAGTGAAAACCAGCACAACGAAGTGTCGGGCGACATTTTTTGTGTCGCATTAAGTCGTATTCACGCAAAAAGGGGGTTAGCCCACTTACGAGTTGTCACTTTATTCTCTTATTCTTACATTTTGATCCGTCTCAGACACAAAGCTGGTCTCGCCAACATATTTACGACATTATATTATATTAATATCCGGAGAATACAATTTTGAAGTGGTGGGCGTGGTAACGTTGTGAGCCCATTCTACTTCAAGCTTTTTGTAATGAAATATCATTTTACTTCTCATGTTGTCAAAAATTTAAAATTCAAAATTTTTTATTCAAAATAATATCACATAGATAGCTTTTAGACGTCATTTTTTGACTCTACCACCGCGTCGGAATGTGTTCCGTTGAGAGAAGATGCGGCCAGAAACTCTACAACACACATCTTTTAAACTAATTTATCATGAACAAATCTGTAGGTATTGCTCATGACTACGGGTGTAAGGAAAAGTATTTAAACCACATACATAATCTACCCATCAAACTGAACAACTTTTGCCCCCATGGTAAAAGTTGTTCAGTTTGATGGGTAGAGAGAGTATGTGGTTTAAAGGTTAATGATTCTTTTCCTTACAACCTGTATACTCCTTGACGGTGTTGAGAGAAATATTATGCCCAAACTAGGTATACCGTCCAGTGTGCCAAAGTAGTGAGTTGTATAGAAATTGTACGCAAAACGAAACTACACCTCTCCGCTGCCCCCTCTATCAGAAAATAGGCTATGTAGGTACTAGTCATTCACTTCGAGTTGGCCGCTACCTCCCTTCCCGCTTCCCCGCACCGCACCCCTAAGAGACCCTAATAAACGCAATTTTATAACCTTTAGCAACGCAACCACGTACGGCACATCCGTCCCGGTCACTAATATCGCTTTTAATTTTAAATTTTTATTTGCCTTTTATATTATTTTTTGTCGACGGGACCAATTAATGTGCCTGTGAGGAAATTTTGTAACGGTCATCGACGGCCAACTGCTCGTGAACGGGTAGTAAAGGACTATTGTTGTACAATATATAAATAAATAAATATAAATATCTTGGACAATGTCACACAAATTATCTAGTCACATTTAAAGTACCAGAATCTAGCCTGGACTTGTATTATGATGACTAGACAACGATATAGAATACATATATAAATACAAACATCCATGACTCGGGTACAAATATTCATATTCATCATACAAATATTTAACAATACTGTACTAATATAGTTTTTAAGTTTATGTATACTTACTAACAATCTATGGACTTTGTCTGAATTTTATTATTTTGAATTTTGAATTTTGAAAACCCAGCCCTGGATTCAAATGAAACTAGATCCACCTATTATCAATCTAAACTAGCCTTTATACGAAAATGACTACGAACTAAAACCCGAGCACAAATATTTTTAAACCATCCCCGCACTGAAACCTGAATCACGCGAAACTAAACGAACAACAAATCTACTGAATGACCCACTAACATCTGGATTTAGGTGTTGGTACTCGTAATTAGTATTAGTCAAGCTTATTCGCGGCCATGTTGTGGAAATGCATGCGAGGATTGAACGGGATTGAGAGGAACGCGTGAATCACGGCGTACTATTCTGTATTACGACCGAGTTGACGAATTGATTATATTGATAATAATAAAAGCGGTCAAGTGCGAGTCGGGGTACTCGCGCATCGAGGGTTCCGTACCATACCACTACAGAACACAACATTATTAACTTAGAAAAAACTTTTTTGTCCGGGACCTTTAGCGCGAGACCGTCTCACACTTGGCCGGTTTTTAGTATTTGTTGTTATTCTGTAGAGTATGCTCTATAATCAATCACACTAAGTTTGACGCTTGTATGTAAGTATTACCGTTTTTACGATAGAGCGTGAAGAAAAAACGTTGATAAAAACTAGTTTCTTGTTGAGAACCCCCCTTTTTTATATTTTTTGTAATTTTTATTATTTGTTAACAAATCCGCCGCAATAACACATAATCTGAGAAAATTTCAACTAACTAGCTATTACGGTTCAAAAGTTACAGCCCTAAATAAGTAGGACAGACGGACGGACGGAAGGACGGACGGACGGACGGACAGACGGACAGACGGACAGACGGACAGACGGACAGACGGACGGACGGACGGACGGACGGATGGACAACGTAGGCTTAGTAATATGGTCCCGTTTTCACCCTTTGGGTACGGAAAAAAAGTAAAAGTATTCTTTAAAATATAGTCTCAGTAAAAGAGGTAAAATACTTACACTCGCTGTCTCAATTGGGATGATGACTGATCCTGGAAATTCATATCTTATAACAAATTCTAAAAAAAGGCTAAATTCAATAACAAAATGTTAAAACGAAATTACAATCAAACAGAAAACAAAAAAGTTATAAGCGATTGAAATACGTTTTTTATCGTCGTCTATCTCTTTCATGCAAAACAGATGTTTGTATGACACTTCGTTATTATTTGTATTAAATACGAGGGTATGACGTCACTCCCGTCATATTTGCCTCTCGCTCTAACCGTAAATTTTAAACACTTATATTTCGGTTATTTTTGAAGATATTAAAAAATCTGTTTCACTTTAGTGTTTAAGATATCAAACAGTTTTTAAAAAAGAAATAAAATAAAAATTGTCATCATCCCTATTATAGAGGTAGCTATGACGATAAAATCGAAAGAACGAATCTCAGATATAGAGGTTTGCTTTGTACCACTAACAGAGGTAATTCAGTGCTAAAGTGTCGGGACCTCAGCATGAGTTCCAGCTATGGAGGCTTCTCACTTATCCAGGTCCCACTTAACCAAGTTTCACAGTAGATTTCAACTACAGCCTATTTATACGTCCCACTGCAGGGCACAGGCCTATCCTCCTAAAAAAAGTTTTTTTTCCAATTTAATAATGTTGTGTTCTGTGGTGGTGTGGTATGGAACCCTCAGTGCGCGAGTAGCCCGACTCGCACTTGACCGGTTTTTATTTGATTCTACCACCGCGTCGGAAGGTATTCCGTTGTAGAGAAGATGCGGCCTGAAACTACATTTAGCATTATTGTGACATGGACTTGGGTATGTCATATAACATATTGTTTTCCGAATGTTATAAATAAATAATAAATAACGCTCACAGGCACATACATTGTAATGATCCCAAGAAAGCACTATTAATTTATAGGCTGTTTATTATGGAAACCATACAACAACGGCACAAACATATAAACATCCATGACTGAACCGGGATTCGAACCCAGGACCCTGGTTTGGCAGTCCGGCGTGGTAACCATTACACCAACCGGGTCGTCAATTATACATTGTGTAAGTACATAAGATAATGTTCACTCAAGTTTGTAAACCTTTGTGGGACTCATCTGAACCGAACTAGGGTACCTCAGTTCTTATAAGTAAAATATTCTTTAAAGCGAGAGTTCGCTTTAAAGAATATTTTACTCGGCTCAGTCGCATTGAAAAACGATATCAGAATAGGTCCGCAGCATTTAAAAGTGCCTGTTGACATCTCTCAGTTTACGATCTCACTAAAACGATGAATGTACGCTCGTATATTATACTCCATCAGGTTGTTCTTAAGATGTAAACAAAATCCTAACCACAAAACTATATTATGTCCTATATTATGAAGTCAAGTCGACTTAAATCCCTTGGGATTTACAAGTGATTCTCAAATCACTTTTTCACACACATTCACTTTTTTTTTTAAGTCAGTCATTCGTCTGGTGATCATAATATGACACCAATGAGTCGCCTATGGATCACCAATGTGATTATAGTGGAATAAACCAATTATATAGTCACATAACAATAAATAAAACTATTACAAAACAAAGTAATATAATAATTGATTCATTGATTACAAAAAAAAATGTATTTTGGTGTGCAAACAAAGAATACCTATTTATCTTAACTTTACCTCACAAATCAATGATTTTAAACCAATTTAGAGTACCTTACCTACCTACCCTGTTTTACCGTTTGTATTTACATCTTGTGGCAACCTTATTGAAATATAGTACCTACGTGTGTGTGTATGTGTTAATGTAATGACGATGTGTTAGCGATTCATTTAATAACTTAATCCCGCCTTGGACTTGGAGACATTACATTTAACCTTGGAGAGAGAAGCAAGATTAAAAAAAAGAAAAAGAAAAAAGAAAAAGGAAAAGAAAAAAAAAAAAAAAATAAAATAAAAATAAATGAGATGTACCATACGAGGAAAACTCATACCTACCAAGTGCAATATACAGGGTGAAATTGATATCATTTCCATCCTTTTAAACTAAGGGTCTACCCATCAAACTGAACAACTTTTACTATGGGAGCAAACCGAGCGTAGCAAAAAAAAATCTGCTGTTGCATACATTTATTTGAGTCCCAAACTCGTGCGTCGACATTGCAGTTTAGTATGGAACAGCTGATTTTTTTTTGCTCCGATCTGTTTGCTTCCATAGTAAAAGTTGTTCAGTTTGATGGGTAGACTCTTAGTTTAAAAGGATGCTAATGATATCAGTTTCACCCTGTAGTATGTTAGAAATCCTATCCTACTAATATTATAAACGCGAAAGTTTGTAAGTATGGATGGATGGATGTTTGTTCCGCTTTCACGCAAAAACTGCTGAACGGATTTTGATGAAATTTGGCATACAGATAGACCATGGCCTGGATTAACACATAGGGAACTTTTTATCCAGGTAGCGCAGACGAAATCGCGGGCAACAGCTAGTAAATAATAAATATCATGAACTTTTTAACAGAAATTATCTAGTCACATTAAAAGCACGGAATATTTAAGGACTAGCCTGGACTTGTATTAGGATGACTAGACAACGATATTGAATACATTATAAATACAGGCTGTTATAGGGTAATAGGTAATAGTTGCATTACTTTAAGGGGTGATTGTCCCCATGATACCTGCTGAACAACTTTCCCTAAGAAACTAGAAACACGAAACTAGAAAAAGGTTTGTTAAACAATTTTTTGTACTTCCCATGCTATCAGCTGATCGAATTTTTCATACATTCATGACTCGGGTACAAATATTCATATTCATCACACAAATAATTTCCCCGTAAGGGATTAGAACCCGCGACCCGAGGGTCGCGGTTCGGTACAGCAGGCAGGACTTCCAAAGATGCTTGGCAGTTGTAGCAAGGTTTCTACAAGGGATCATGGTCCTGAATTTATGAATGTATGTGTTTGTGTGCCCTTCCTCAGAGCTATCTATAATTCTGTATACCGGCAACGGTGAAGGAAAACATCGTGAGGAAACCTGCATACGCAGAAAAAGAAATTCTGATCTCATGCGTATGTGAAGTCTACCAATCCGCATTGGGCACGCGTGGTGGCCCTGCAGTAGGATGTATATAGGCTGATGATCTTATCGTGTGGGCAGAGCCCTGGTGTCAGAGTTCTTTCAGGCAGACCACCAGAAATAGTAGCCAGGACCAACGGCCTAACGTGCCATCCGAAGCAAGTCATATTTCTTTTCAGACAATCAGGTGATTCAGCCTGCAATGTCCTTAACTGGGGGAAAAACACAGTGACATATGACTAGGTGTCCCTTGTGGGAATCGAACCCACGACCTCCGTGTCTTGAGCCCAATGCTCTTAACCATTAGACCCCGGAGGCAGGCTGATGATGATACACCAGCACGGCTAGCAAGCTATTCTGCGGGCCTCGCATGCCACCCCCGAGGAAACGACAAAAATCGAGATGTGCCTCCATCCTTATTATTTTACGTATGCTAGAAAGAGCGCGCATGACGTTTTTCTCGTTTAAACGCTTTGTCGTGGGTGGCATGCATAGTCTAAAAAAACAAGGTCTTCTATTCCCAGAGTGACACAAGCCTACGTCACAAAAAAATGGCCGCTTAACATGGTAAAAGGGTATGATGACGTAGGCTTGTGTCAGTCACGTGGTCAGTCACGTGATCGGAAGAGAATACCAGGCGCAGTATATTATTGTACCATGGTGGCATGCTAGCCGTGCAGATGCGATGCATTTCTTTCGCAGTCAATATCTGCCAACACGGCAATGCAACGATACAAATTGTGCACTACTATACATCCAGCGACACACGTTAAGTATAATGAAAGCTTAATTCCCGTCGCACGTGCGACAATTAATCGCGAAGCAATTTATTATCGCGCCGGCAACACTGCGCATCTGTCTCCCGGCGCTGGCAACATCGCGACATTGAATAATATGGCGCCTGTTTGATAAAGGCGTTGGATGTTGATACTTGCATGAGATTACTCTCAAAATACAGTTATTGTTATTGGAGTGAAGATGTGTGAAAGAATTTGCCTTGATTTGTGGAATGCTTGCATGTTTGATGAGATCATGCTTTGGATTGTGTTTGAGTGTACTTTTCTTTTATTCAATATAGATGTGGGGCACATAAAATATTAATATAGGTAAAAAAACAATGAATAAAGTAAGTAAAAACCCTATAAATACGGGTACCCTCTGGGTTGCTAGGCTTATCCGCTGCAGGAGGAAGCTGCCAGCTCTCCTGTCGCCGTGCACTCGACCAGGCGCGCGGACAGCTCTTTTATGAGCATATTTGCTTGTGGTCTCCATGGACCTAGGGTTTCTACCCCACAAGGCATAAATATTGTATCCCTACCCGAGAAAGTACTTATATAGTAATTGTTCAAGTTAATGCTAATGCTACGCTACTATCGAGTATATTTTGACAAAATTGAGCCACATACAGGGCCCTTCACTTTTTTAAGGGGATGATCACGATCAGACCGTCAAACTGAATAACTTTCTCTATGGGACCAACATCAAAAACGAGAAAAAATAAAAACTGTCCCATACATTTGGCTCTAGTGGGTAATAGGTATGCAGTTTTGAATGGAACAGCAGATTTTTTTTTTGCTTTTTCGAAGTTGGAGTCATAGAGAAAGTTGTTCAGTTTGATAGTCTGATTAACCCCTTAAAAAGGGTCATATACAACGTGTTAATGAATTAGCGCAAAACCTCATACACCCCAACTGATTTATAACAAAATAATTAGATTGCAACAATAATTTCATTATTTTAATAATTAAAATTTGAAGTTATTCGCATTTTAAGTTTTGAGGCAAAAATGATTTGTTATCATTTCAGCACTGAAAGAAAGCGCTAAAATACTCATGGATACATTTTTATAATCTTGTTTTGGTAGTAAGTAGGGTGAGTGGGCCCGTGCAGTGGGTTATCATTATCATCGGGTTCAGTAAATTTTAAATTTTGCTTAAAAATTATTTAATATTTTGAAAAAATTACCAATGTTGAAACCATGATAATTCGATTCAGCTCTCGATTCTAAACAAACTACTTTCTAATTTTGCGTTAATTCATTAGTTAACACGTTGTATATTATATTAATTTCGGAAGCCTTATTGTGACGATCGACTATACACACTGCACTCTATGTTTATGCTTACCATTTCTACCTCTATGAGTTATTATTATTTTTTGCGATTTCGATGTTGGTCTCATAGAGAAAGTTGATCAGTTTGATGGTCTGATCATCCCCTTAAAATACCGTCAAGTTGGACCCTCTATTCATTTCTCTAACAATATTTAAAGCTCGGTTAGTTTATCAAGGCATATTGAACACAAAACAAGGACCGGTAACGAGGGAATGTTGCCAGGAACAAAATAAAGCAAACTGCGGGTTGCCATATAACACCTCGCGCATGCATCCGTTCAATACATTCTATTCTAAATTTAAATTTACTCGCTACACAGCCGCAGCATCCGCTTGCAATACGAGACCCAGCTTTACAAAACTTTGACCTGCAGTTAATTTAAACACTACTCTATTTAAACTCACAGTTAAAATTCAAATAGCAAATTAGAATTAAATAAAAAAATAACGTTTAAAAATATCGTGCATTTCTTATTAAAATGTTTCTGTTATTTTGTTGATTCAATGGAGATTAAGACTTGATTTTAATTGAATAGAGTAGTTTGTTGACTGTAGAAGTGAATTAGAGATCCGTATAAGGATGATAAAATGTGATAACGAATGCTACAAATGAGATATATGGAAAATATCTCCATACTACGGTACGTTACTTGATAAACACATTCAAAATCAAGAAAGAAATGGAAAATCAAAGAAAGAATCAAGAAAAAGAAAGGAAGGGATCATGAATCTAAGAATCTAAGACAATATCCTAGAATATCTTTTTCCTACAAACATGCATAAGTTCACGACGTAACTCCCACCGAAGTGGTCAGAGCTTTTCTACAACTACCAACTTTTGCAGCCAACCTATAGTGTCACTGTTGTTAAAGGCTGAGGATAACAATTAATTTTAATAAAAAGGATTCAATCTTCTCCCAACAGTTAAATATTTATTTAAACTGCGATCGTAACCGGTCGATAAACAAATTTATATGCGTTTGTATGCAAACGCATGCTTACGCGCACCTAAAGGCACGCTGTCAGATTGATGGATGTCGTGTGGTACCTACAGCTAACAAAGAAGTCCTATAGCATAGCTCTTATTTTCAATGTGAAGGTCTGTAAATTGATTGAATCGCGTGACAGAAGAAACACAGGTAAGATATGGCTTGTGGTTTCTTATCGTCGAAGTGTAGTTCCTGTTATATTGACGCCATTGTGGTTTTCATTAGAAGTTTGATTTGACTCACTGTTACTCATCGATAAAAGGATAAAGATATGCAACATTACACGGAGACAAGTTTAAATTGGATCGGGAAAGAACTAACGCGCAAGAATTAGTATCGGGAACATCTCTTATCTAAAGAGATGATTCGGCTTTCGAGTAGTTTTCTTCGTGAACAGCAATATATTGTTTTGTTTGGGGTCTTGACAGGCTTGCACCTGTGCCATTTTGACCACCGTTCTCCAAGCACTGCAGTCAACAATCATAGTAGGTATTTGATGGGGATAGTTTGTATATCATCTGGTGTCAATACTTGTCCGCCTAGATGCGTAGAGGAGTCTGAGAGTATAGTTAAAGATACAGGAAGCCACAGTCACATAGGAGGTGCAATCTCCATCTCCTCCTTGCAAAATCTGCAGCCGGTCGTATCACATAATTTCAGTGTGTGAATGTGCTTGTTTAGTTTTCAGTGGCCTGTGAGTGACCTTGCTATTGTACAAAATTGATCCTTAGGAGTCTGTTCGCAAGCTTGGAATTTGTCTTTGATTATAATGATGTTCTTTAGAATGACACATGCTTGGAGTGTTGCACCATAGCTTTATCGCATCTCCTAAGCTCCTTATTAAGCAGAAACAATAGCATTAAAGTAAGATCAATCACCCAATTCCCGCCGCCATCTTTCTCAGCTGTCACCGCCGGCGCGGGCGCAGCGATCCATCATGCAGCACTTGCCGCTGTCACGCTACACCAATCATTGTTCGGTGCAATGCAACTCTTTCTGTAAATACTTCCTAATTTATGGGACCCTGGTAGTTGACATCGTTTGTACTAATAATAAATGTGACGGATTTGTTTGTTGGTGACTTTAGAATCTCGACAGGTTCATTGTCCTGTTCTCACTGGTTTACGACGAATAACTGGACAGGGGTGGACGTCTTTCTGTGTGTCCCTTTGATTAGCCGAGGGCACAGTGTAGGAACAAGTTTTTACAAAATTATCGGTTAGCCATATTAGTAAAACATGCTCTTGCTATTATATCCAAATATGTGTTTTGCTCAGGTCTTCATTGTCAGAATCATTGAGAAATGACCATGGAGCCAATAACTTAAACGCACTCCGGAAGTTGAAGATCCTACCCTTACTAAACTCATCCAGAATGCTCATCTTTCAAGCTTCAAATTGAAATTGACGAAACAGAAACCAGGTAAATAGATGAGCTGTCTAGAAGTTCGCAGTTTCAGCTTCTGACATAAAACCTAAGATACTTTTAGGTGATTTTGTCAGATCTGCTAAACAGAATTGGTTAGGCTGCATTTGTCGAATTCAATTATAGGTAAGTATAGGTAGTAGGTTTGAAACTCATATTCTCGATGGGCGTCCGCTCGAAAAGTCGTAGGACATCCATAAAGGTGGACAAAGCTATTACGAACTGGATCTTGGAACCTTTCGACATCCAGGTTAATTTAGAAGAATGCGGCACTCCGCGTTCTTCTAAATCAACCTGGATGTCGAAAGGTTTGTGAACTCCCCTATTACAGTTCTCCATTGCAGTCAACAATCTTAGTAGGTTTTTGATCGGGATGGTTTGTATCTCATCTGGTGGTAGAGACACTGAAAGTAAAGATACAGGAAGCCATACAGTCACATAGAAGGTGCAATATCCATCTCCTTGCAAAATCTGCAGCCGCCAGTTGTATCACATAATTTCAGTGTGTGCATGTGCTTGTTTAGTTTGCAGTGGCCTGTGAGTGACCTTGCTATTGTACAAATTTGATCCTTGCTGAGAGCAATTATTTTTTCGCAAGCTTGGAATTATAGCCTTTGATTATATGTTCTTTAGAGTGACACATTTTCCAGGTCCATTTTGTCAACGAAAGTATCCAGGTCACTACCTGGATACATTCGTTGATAAAATGATCAAAACATGACCAAGATAAGATATTGGAGACTAACCGGTGCAGATTAAAAGTTTAAGTATTGTACTTACAATAATTATTCGTATTATAACTCAACCGTTGGCAAAAAACCGACGCAGAGTTTGATTGGAATAGCCTAGAAAAGAGAAATTATTAAAATTTGGACGAAAATATCAAAATCTTCCAAAGGTCCAGATTCCTCTATAACGACATGAACTAGTCCCACATAGCCGTCATCATAAGCAATGTAAATAGTCGACAATGTGCCGTAGGAAGCGATCCGTCAAACAGGACACATGCCGCGGCCATCGCTCACCGTAACGAGCTCGATAACAACTTAATGCGCTAACGAGAGATATATTCACTTGCTGGCGATACTGGGAATATTGTCTGATGAGTTCTGGATTATAGTTTACTCGTTTCCACACTGGATTGTGGCACTTATTATCAGAGAATTTTCTCCTGTCAGGGAACTAAAATACTTAGTAGCATAGGTCAGAAAATTTGCAAGCTGAAATGGCATCGGGCTGGTCATGTCTGACAACGGGGAGTCAGAATTCTTGAATGGAGACCTCGAACTATCTTGTGCGCCCTTCGATGCTGGACAGACGATCTGACACAAGTGGCGGGGCGCGACTGGACGAGGAAGGCCGGGATAGAGGTTGGGTGTGGCCTATGTGCCTTTGCTGCTGCTGAAGCAGCAGCAAAGTACCACGTCTTTCGTGAAGGATGGTGATGAATCTTTATTTGTTTAACCGTTGTCATCGTCTCTTCTTTGGTGTTTCAATAGGACATTTTATACTTTGCAGCGGTCTTCCCACAGGTTGATGATATTCTAGCGTATTTATTTGCTTAAATTCATAATAGCGCATTTTGCTACAACGGTCTTTTGAATTTTGAAGGCAAATGTGAGAGATATTTGAAAGATGTGTTGTAGTACCTCAATAGTAAGGAAGTACCAAAATTGAATGCATCCAAAATCAAGAGCCATGCAAGAAACGAATATACATAGATGATGTTGTTGAAGAGTCAAGGATCTCTGCATGTATCTGAACATGACAGTAATGTAAGTGTCGGAAACATGCTCGTTAATTGCAGTCTATAACAGTTTTCAATTATTGGGAAGCATCGAGCAAGTCAAATCACAAGTGGGATCTGTTCCGAATGTCAAAGGTTCAAACGCACTAATTATCTAGTTCGAATCAACTCCATAATCCAACAAAACAGTATGCATTGAATTGCATTCTATTCTGACCAGTCGATAAACCTGTCAAATATAGCCAGTTGCTTGATTAAACATCTCTCGCCACACCGTTCTGAAACCACACCTATCAGAACCAGCTAAGGAGGGTTGTTGTGTGTGGATGGTGGAGGGGTTTAGGCTGTTTTGGAACGGTTGTAGAAAGTTAGAGGTGTGGAAATAACAGGCGAGATAGTGTTGAATGTAAACTGTGGACTCAATCAAAACGTGGGCTCCCGGCAGAGTTGGGAGTTTGTGTAGAGCGGGCCGACGATTGGTTTTTGTTTGAACAGTTAGTTCTATAACCAAATATAGTTAGTGATAGCTTGATGAATCTCCGTGATGAGCTAAATTAGTTAGTCTGTAAAAGTAAATAGGTAATACAATTGAATTCAGGCTACGAAAGGCGGCACGAATATCGTTTCAAAAGGCTTTGGTCTTGAACTAAAGCTTCCATGCATTAGAAAAGATGGCGATAGGTACATCGAAGAACTTTGTACAGGAATTGTTGAATCCTATATACGTCTCGTAAAGAATCCAGACTTCCAGAGCCCATATTAATGAACCAATCCCATTGTCTCACACAAAAAAGTGATTTGCAAACTATTTTGTAGCACATAATAAATCTTGTCGTCCAAATTTTATCGCAGTGCATGACAAAATGTCGTGTTCACAGGTTCTTATTAGAGTTTGCTTTACTGATACGGAATTTTATTACGGACCTAAGACTAAAATAATTCTGCCAAGACGAAACTTAAATTATTCCCAGGTCCTTCACGGTCGTTCAGGTCGTCCACATTGCTACTACTGTGAACTCCCATATAAACCAGGATCAACACACAACACTAGACAATAAAGTCTAGCGAGCCCGGGAATCATACTAATCTGTCTTGGAGCCCGCAATGAATTTCATCAAAGGAAGGAAAATTAGGAATAGTACATTACTGCAGAGGCCAGCAACAGAGGCATTGATGGACGAACGTGTAAATGTGGGCCGAGGCGAAGCCGAGGCACACATACGTAAGTCCATCAATGCCTAGTTGTGGCCAAGGCTTGTATAGTACTTTTCTCAAATAATGCGCGGAAATTAAAACAGTAAATTTTCTCAAATAATTCGCAGAAATTAAAATTCTTTTCAAAATCAATGACGAACAACGAACAACAATTTGTTTTTTTTTTCAATAAACAGCTTTCAGCAATAAACAGATTTGCAAGCCAGTTCGGAATTTAAAATAAAACCTTTGATGAGTCCTCCTTGGTCGCCATGTTTCGGAGAAAAAGATCGTTCCATTTTTAAATTACACGACAGATATGAGTTTACTATGTAATTTATTTGGCCGCTAAACACGACAGATATGGATTTTCATACAAACATTGCCGGCCGCTGCGCGCATGTATTTGGCCAGTACAGCAATTTCGATTTATCTCGAAGAAGGTTGTCAAAATAATGCTCACATTTCCAAGCATGTTTGAGAAATAGTACATTACTGCAGCGGCCAGCAACAGAGGCATTGATGGACGAACGTGTAAATGTGGGCCGAGGCGAAGCCGAGGCACACATACGTAAGTCCGTCAATGCCTAGTTGTGGCCAAGGCTTGTATAGTACTTTTCTCAAACAATGCGCGGAAATTAAAACAGTAAATTTTCTCAAATAATTCGCGGAAATTAAAACTCTTTTCAAAATCAATGACGAACAACGAACAACAATTTGTTTTTTTTTTTCAAAAAACAGCTTTCTATTTGCAAGCCAGTTCGAAATTTAAATAAAACCTTTGATGAGATACCTCCTTGGTCGCCATGTTTCGGAGAAAAAGATCGTTCCATTTTTAAATTACACGACAGATATGAGTTTGCTATGTAATTTATTTGGCCGCTAAACACGACAGATATGGATTTTCATACAAACATTGCCGGCCGCTGCGCGCATGTATTTGGCCAGTACAGCAATTTCGATTTATCTCGAAGAAGGTTGTCAAAATAATGCTCACATTTCCAAGCATGTTTGAGAAAAAATATATAACCGAGTTCCGAATACAAACACGGGGGACAGCAATGGAAAAAGCACGGTTCCCAGCCAACTCCAGAGATAATTTCCATATTCTCAGGTCCTGTCTAAAACTTCCCAACACTGCAATGTGAAGTTGATGTCCAATATAGGAGCGATCTATTCACGATGCTGGGCGTGCGCGGGAGTCGACAGAACAAATAAATACTGGCCACAATCACACGTGCGTTCCTACATCATGCTGCTATGCTCGGCTTATAGATGACAGACGAAATTAAACTGAATGCATCATGTTGTATGTACAGTGAGGTTATTATTTTGGGTACTGTGATATTTCAGATAATTGTGTAGAACTAGTGACTTACATCTGCAGCCGACTGTACGTGCAGATGCAGACCACTGAAACTCTTCCTGACAAAGTTAATGTAGGGCCGTTCTTAATATGCTTTCGAAAGGTATAATTAGACCATCAAACAGGACAACTTTCTACAGGGTGAAATTGATATCATTGGCATCCTTTTAAACTAAGAGTCTACCCATCAAACTGAACAACTTTCAGTATGGGAGCAAACCGATCGGAGCAAAAAAAAAATCTGCTGTTGCATACATTTGTGTCGCGTAGGCGTTGCAGTTTAGTATGGGACAGCTGATTTTTTAGTTGTTCCGATCGGTTAAAAAAGTAGTTTAAAAGGATGCCAATGATATCAATTTCACCCTGTATATGGGATAGCAAAAATCTGCTGTTTCATACAAAGGTGCAAACCTACTAGAACCAAGTGTACGGCAGAATTTGTTTGTGATTTCTATGTTGTTGGTCCCACCGAGAAAGTAAAGTTGTTCAGTTTGATATTCTGACCATACCGAAAGACCCTGCATATCTATACCAAAAAGCGCAAACAACATTGTTAGCCAACGCCAACAATCTCCCCTATACCCTGGGAGCGTCACGATCGATCCTCATCCATCATCGCTGATTGGTCACCGTCACCGCGTTGACAGCTCGCGGCGCTGTGCTATTGGCTAACTGCTTGTGCGAACATTCAGTGTTAGGGCACAGCCCGGACACTGCATACAAAAAATTGAAATTGACAAGATGACGTCAGCACATGCGAAACCAAAGAAATTGAGCCTTATGTCTTCTTCTTAGGTAACGAGTAACCAGTGCGAAGTAACCAGAGGGCGATAGAGGGGGTGAGGTAAAAAGTTGGTGGGAGGAAGGGAGTGTCCGTACTGTATCTAGTAATAGATACTCTTTCTTATACTGTGGTTAGGGCAAAGTCCATAGTTAGCTCATAGCACGGCTCAGACAATAGTTCATGGTAAGAACAATTTTCAGAAATTCTACAACAAAAATATGTTATCTTCTTCTTCTTCTTATCGTGTGGGCAGAGCCCTGGTGTCAGAGTTTTTTCAGACCGCCTTACGGCCTCTGACGTGGTTTTTATGTAACGACTTCCACCAGAGATAGTAGCCGGGACCAACGGCTTAACGTGCCATCCGAAGCACGGAATCATTTCTCTTTTCAGACAATCAGGTGATTCAGCCTGCAATGTCCTAACCAACCGGGGAAAAACGCACAAAGTGACATATCACTAGGTGGAATCGAACCCACGACCTCCGTGTCGAGAGCCAAAGCTCTTAACCATTAGACCACGGAGGCAGTTATAAAAATTTGAGACGCAAGTAGAGGACTAAAATAAACACTAAAACCAACTCGTGAGCAGATTGTATTTATTCAGATGACTTTTAAAAATCAAGAGCTTCTCTAGCGTTGGTTGTAGGAAGGCAACCACTTGAATAAATGTCTCTCACAAAGTCTTGTAGGTACAAGCTTGAAAAAGATGCAATATTTGTTATTCTCTTGAGAAATGAACATTGTAACCTTTCAACTTTAAGTTGTGCATTCAATAAAAGTAAATCAAGTCGAAATAAAATAAAGACTGGAGTGCGATTTTTGAACATAACACGTTCAACTCAGCAGTATAAAGATGCATAATCTCCATAGTAATATTGACATTTTCAACTGCTGAGTTCAACGCATGAGATTCAAAAATAGCACTCCTGGAGTGCGATTTGTGAATCTCATTCGTTGAACTGAGCAGTTGAAAATGTATGGAGATACGCATCTTTCTACTGCTGATTTGACTTTCAAAAATCGCACTCCTGGAGTAGGACTTTTGAAAGTCAGATCAGCAGTAGAAAGATTCATATCTCCATACATTTGACGATGACGATGCCGTGTAGTTTAGGTTAATTTATTATTATGTTGACGAAACGTGTTGTGGATTTTTATTTGTATTCTCTTGTGACGACGAAGCTTGTTGTGGATTTTGGACTGTACATTTTGGACAAGGCATGTTGCCAATTTTACTATCAATTTCTAATGTCTACTTTTATCATAATATCTCCATAGTAATTTTGAGATTCTCAACTGCTGAGTTGAACGAATGACTTTCAAAAATCGCACTCCAGGTCGACTTGCACCACACAAACCATAAATATGTTAGTTGATATAGAAACGAACTATAAACCATTTTGATCTTTTCTTTTCACAGAAAGGTAGTTCTTTATCTAAATTACTTGACTTGTTCATGTAGAAAAAAAGTCTTCGTTTAACAGTAAAAACAAGAGCCTAAATATTTTGAAAATTCCTTTGTTCTTATCGCAAAATGTTAGCTACTTTTTAAATACAGGGTGTAAGTGACAGCCTAGCAAATACTGAAACGGTGAACTCAGACCAACTATTTTGCTCGTACTGTAGGTACCTACTTAATTAATTGTTCACAGACGTTCAAATAATTTGGTATCAAAACCATACCATCAAACTGAACTACATTTTCTTTATGGGACTAAAATCGCAATCTCGATACTTCCCACTCGACTCAAATGTGTGAAACAGCTGATTTTGTCTCGTGATTTTGAAGTTCGCTCTATATTAAAAGTTTATTAGTTTGACGAGTAGAAATCTGTATAACATATTATACCTAATTATTATTTAGGTAGATAAAGTTTTCGTACTGACTAAAAACGTATCCTGTAAGTACAGTACAAACAACCTACGAGTTATAGTCCGTTACTTAAATGTAACACATAATGATATTGCAATCTAGTTGTGCGGCATTGCTAATCGGACAGCCAAAATGGACTGCCATATAATATATGGCTACCTAGAATATACTACTTACTTACAAATATAGCGATGATGCTGTGTCTGTAGGTCTGTGGTGTGACCGCGCACACTACGAACTTAATACCTGCAAATAACCAAAGTCAAATTGAAAGGACGATTTAAGGTGGTTTCAGTTTCAGTCCATACAAACGTTTGACGCATAATACGCGTAAACGGAATTAATAAAAGTAATATTCTATATATGGAAAAATAGTTTAGAAAATCTAGATGTCGCTTATCAAATAACATTTGCAATTTATAATATAATTACGAAGATATGAAGCTTTCAAAGATTTTTAGCTTATATCTTCGTAATTATAATATAAATTGCAAATGTTATTTGATCCGCGACATCTAGATTTTCTAACCTATTTTTCCATATCTACACTAATATTATAAAGAGGAAAGATTTGTACCTATTTTTGTATGTTTGTATGTTTGTAATGAATAGGCTCAAAAAGTACTGGGCCGATTTAAAAAATTCTTTCACCATTAGAAAGCTGCATTCACCCTGAGTAACATAGGCTATATTTATTGCTAGAAAAGATTAGACGTCCACCCGTGCGAAGCCGGGACGGGCCGCTAGTACAATACAAAGTTACTTATATTAACACCGTCTACGCGTATTGTGCGTCAAAGTTTTGTATAAAATTGACCCCTCTGCAACCGCCTCAAGGAAAACACAATAAAAATAATAAATTGTGGGTGCTTTTTCCAATGTCAAGTAATCAAGTACCTTTGTTGCTTGCTAATTTTCTTTTTGATTTATTGATTTCTTATATTGTTACATTGTTCAAAGGTAGGTTACATAATTTTAAGTCAAACCTAAATGCACAACCACTTGTAAAGAAATACATCATGCAATAATATTCAGTAGCCAGTAGAGCAACTTTAGAGCTGTCCATTGTAAGATACTTATTTTTTCCTGATTTTTTTCGGAATTGTTTCTGAATAGTGTCGAAGATTCAAATTTACTTACTAACAAATTTTTAGCACACTTAACATTAAGCTTGTGATAGAGTTGATGTATTGATAAGGATAATTACAGGAAGACGTGAAGAAACCTCCCTAACCCGCCAAAATTATGTGTTTACATTACAGTTATTATTTATGTAGGTATAGTGTACTTCTATAACACATGTTGTATACTGTAATAAACGACAACTCGACACGTCCAGTGGTCTAGTCTAAACGATCAGACGTCATTGATTGCTGATTGCATTAGCATCTGTCTGCTCGTTAGTGCGTCGCGTCGCCGCAGCGATGCATGTCGCACGACCGACGGAGAGACATGTCGGGTTCGAGTGCATGCGTGTACATGGGTGCTCAAGTGACGTATGTAGCCATGGTTAGTTGGCATGCCAAGATAATTGTAACTGAGATTAAATTGCAAATGTTTGTTTCATTGACGGGTTGCTGCTTGTTTGATTGATGAGATAATAAGATAATGCCGTTGTTACCGTTGTACGTTAGAAAAAAAATAAAATAAAAAATAAAAAAGCCTTTTAATTTCTTGCTTTAAACAAAAAAACATACATAACACGGAAAAATTAATTTCATTTCATTACATTCTCTTACATATCTAAATAACTTAAAATACTGATATTTGTTAATCCTATGTGTCATGCAATATAAACAAATCAAAATACCTAAGAGATTGTGACATTGTTAAATTATTCTCAATAAAAAAATTCTATCATTACACTTTACATTATTATTTATTACTTATTATTATTATTACACTTCCCTAAAAAAACAATACAATTTCACTATTAAATTTAGATGAAAAATAAGTTTTGCAACTTTTATGCTGTGACAATAAATATCTTTTGTTTCATTTCATTTCAACACAATGCACGTTGTACGTTAGACGCATTGAATATCCGTAGGTGTTGTGTAGGTGTTGAGGCACATCTACCATCAATAGGAAATCTGTATTTGTGTACCGGGTTTATTCATAAACTCAATTTTTTTACTTATGGTCGTGTGTGTATGTTTACATATTTTATAGAGGGTGAAATGGATATCATTAGCATCCTTTTAAACTAAGAGTCTACCCATCAAACTGAACAACTTTTACTATGGGAGCAAACCGATCGGAGCAACAAAAATATCAGCTGTCCCATACGATACTAAACTGCAACGCCTACTCGACTCAAATGTATGCAACAGCAGATTTTTTTTTTGCTCCAATTGGTTTGCTCCCGTTGTAAAAGTTGTTCAGTTTGATGGGTACTCTTAGTTTAAAAGGATGCTAATGATATCAGTTTTCGCTTACATAAAAAATTGCATGATAAATATAAAATTTGGCGTCCAAATTGATAAGACGGTGACACCGGGTGTCGGTAATAGATACGGACGTTTTTGAAGATTCAATTTTGACACGCGACATGTCACGCGACGCGACGGCTGACGGATGACGTGGGTGCGGGTGCGGGGCCGCCTTAAGGCTACTCCTCCCATCTGCAAAGGTTCTCTTTCTTACAAGCAAACTTTTGCAATTAGCCATCCCGCTTCAATTGCGTGGCGCCGGTCGGAATTTTCCGTTTTCTTTGAAAATCTGTATGATTTTTTATGAATTTTCAAAAAATAAAAAAAACACATCATTTTATATTGTATTGTGAAGAATATTGTAAATTTTCATATTCTTCTGATCAACAATGTAAGAGTAAAACGGTTGCAACTGGAAAAAAAGAGGTGACTTTGGTGTCGTTTTTCTTCAGTTTTATTAATTAAAATAGATTTCGAGAAAAACCACATCACTTCTCATATCCTGTAGATTGTTCAGTTTTGTTTTCTGCTTAAAAAGTGCCATAGTTAATGTATAAAATGGTTACAAAGTTACTCAAAATCGGGCGGACGCCCCTTAACATTCGATCGCGTGTCTACTAATGTAACTTCATGTTATCGAATCCGATTTTTATGAAGTGCTGATGGAGCTCCGCTTTTTAAGGGAGTCTTCATAAAGTGTCCATCAGGAATTTCTGCAGGGAATAACTCTGGTATCCCGTATCATTCGTGATTCAGCCTGCAATGTCCTAACCAACTGGGGAAAAACGCACAAAGTGACATATCACTAGGTGTCCCCCGTGGGAATCGAACCCACGACCTCCGTGTCGAGAGCCAAAGCTCTTAACCATTAGACCACGGAGGCAGGTCTAATGTTTAACTGCCCTAATGTTTACGGTCACTTTTGACACACACAAAAGTGACAAGTGAAAAGTGGACAGCCGCAAAGATCTACAGTTCCGTCTCCGTCTACTATTAAGGGGCGTCCGCCCAGTTTTGAGTAACTTTGTAACCATTTTACACATTAACTATGGCACTTTTTAAGCAGGAAACAAAACTGAACAATCTACAGAATATGAGAAGTGATGTGGTTTTTCTCGAAATCTATTTTAATTAATATAAAACTGAAGAAAAACGACTCCAAAGTCACCTCTTTTTTTCCAGTTGTAACCGTTTTACTCTTACATTGTTGATCAGAAGAATATGAAAATTTACAATATTCTTCACAATACAATATAAAATGATGTGGTTTTCTTATTTTTTGAAAATTCATATAAAATCATACAGGTTTTCAAAAAAATGGGAAAATTCTGACCGGAGCCGCGCAATTGAAGCGGGATGGCTAATTACAAAAGTTTGCTTGTAAGAAAGAGAGCCTTGCAGATGGGAGGAGTAGCCTTAAAGGTACGTCATAAGACAAAAGAGACTAACTACAATCGTAAATTGATGCGGTATCTATGCTTTAGAATAAAGGAGATCCGTACTCTTAGGTTCAAACACAAAAACGCCTAATAAATAAATGAGCAGGCAGCGTACGGCGGCGGCCCACCCGGGTCCGACCTCTGTAATCACACGGGTCGCCAATAGCTTCCCATGCCGTAAACAACCATCTAATTCGCGTTAGTGTCACCCTGCGCGTTGTGGTGTAATACGCATTTGTTTCGGCGGCCTATTGACTGTGGCCTCGAGGTGGACTTTGTACTGGTCTGGTCACCTAGTTTTGTTTATTGGTATGACATTCAACTACTGTTTTAAATATGATATATGTCGGTGGCTCGTTGCGAAGAGGTATGGTATGGGCACTCAATCATGTGGGTTCGAATCCGCACGTACTTCATGCCATGCAGGTACGTAGGGCACACTGAAAGTTTCAGGAACGGACCAGTTAGTGACAATGCCAATTAAAAATTTATTTTAATTACGAATAAGAAACTCTTTATTATTTTTTTTTTTTTTTTATGTTCGATAGGTAAACATTTGACCCCAATCTCACCTGATGTTGAGTGATGATGAGGCCGAAGATGTAGCATGCTTACCTAGAAAGATGCCTATTCACTCTTGCCTTGAAGAGGCCCAGGTTGTATTGCTCAGGGAACAGGTCCGCAGGCAGTGCGTTCCACTCCTTAGCCGTGCGCATTATAAAAGAAGAAGCAAACTTCTTCGTGCGAATTGCTGGTAGGTCAACGACATAAGGGTGGAAACCCAGCCTGCGTCTCGTCCCCCGCAGATGAAAGGGAGACGGAGGTATTAAATCGTGTAATTCCGTCGCACACTCTCCGAAATGTATATCAACATATAGCCGAAAATTTTATTCGATTGTCATTTGTCTTAACGATTTGGCGGCAATTTGAAAAGAGTGTGTCGCGAGGCAAAACGAATTTAGCAAGGAAAAAATGTTTTCTCCCCAATTTATTACGATTTTCCTCGTGGTCCTAGTCCATAACAAAGTTAATGATAAACTTCGATAGGTATTTCATGATGAAGCCCTTTCCCTTGACACTTGTTTACAACTGGTTAAATGAGTTTAAGCATGATCGGGCAATCTCAGTGATGAATCTACCTGGGAGATGTCGTTCAACGGCGACAACTGAAGAAAACGCCAATGCTGTGCAGCTCATGAGAGAGGCTGATAAGAGAGTGACCTACCAGCAGATTCAGGCAAGCATCAGCATTGATATAAGTCAAGTGCAAAAGATCCTACACGAATATTAAGGCGCAGGGAAGCTTTGTACTAGATGAATACCCCATAATTTAACCGATTTCAATAATTTCATAGTAAAGCAGAGGGGGTCCACAGCTTCTCACAGAGGTTCCATTGAACGGGACGATACATAAAATGGAATGGAGGCCACTTCTAAAAATATTAAAAGTATTCCCAACCTCCTACTTCTATACACTTTTTATTGTCCTGAAACTTTCAGTGTGCCCCACGTACCTAGCAAAGAGTTTTTCTTGCTAATTTACTGTAGTACAGACGTCTTTCAAACGGTGCAGGAAATTATCGTGGAAACTGTCAGAACAAAAAATAAAACCGGTCAAGTGCGAGTCGGGCTGCTCGCGCACCGAGGGTTCCGTACTACACCACCACAGAACACAACATTATTAACATAGAAAAAAAAACTTTTTTGTTTGTTTTCTCGGGGGTGGCATGCGAGGCCTATAATATAGGGTGTGACATGCTAGGCCCCCTGACTGCGAACCTGCTGCAATGGAGACGAATCAGAAGATGGATAAGTACCTAAGTACGTTTTTAAACTACATCTGAAAATCATTTCTTCAGACGTTTCACAAACTATATCTAACGCTTTAACTAAAACGAGTTTGAATCACGTTGACACCGCAATGCAAACAGCTATTTAAAAAAAGTAAAAATTAAAAAAAAATTCAGAGTAGGTACAGACAAACAGACGCAGGCGCGACTTCCAATTAGTTCGGAGACATGACACCCACAGGTTTTCTTTTTTTTTCGAATTAGTTAATTTGTGACACTTTTTTATTTGTTTATGCATGCCAGTTTAAATTTGGATTTCAGCTTTATTTATTTTGGTAAATTGTAAGGGGTTTCACCGACGCCGACGAGTTCATCTACACGCGGCAGTCTTAAGCCCGCACTTCACTCTCGCCGAGAACTCTCAGCGGGAACTTTCAAGGAAAATTACTATGGCTTATGACGCCATACGAGAACAATGAAGGGCATCCACACTCTCGTTCTCCTTGGTAGTTTAGTGCCGGCTCTCGAATGAAGAGCCGGCATTAAACTACCTACTGAGATGTACCAGATCAAAAATTTTCTTCAAATCTTTAATTTCGAATTCGCCATTGTCGCAAATCACTCAAAACTCTCAAGCAAATAAAATCCATACGCGACTCAGCATTTTCCCTACCCTAACTAAAATAAAACGTAACTCCGTAGCTCATCCGTACCGTAATGTAATCGTAAACTCGACTGAAGACATAAAATCACTCCATTGATTCCCCATGAACCCGTCCGCGCCGGATTACCTACTTCTTTTGTCACATTATTCTCTCAAAGGGACGTGGATGGGTAGCTTTATAGGAAAGGACGGATTATAGGCTAGAATCAAGTTTAGTGTAGGTGTAGGTTTTGAAATGATAACTACAGAAAGAAGAGTCATATGAAATGCTGAATAACATATTTTGAATCTCCCGTAAATCAATTTACGTATGAGGACTTTTTAGCTGTTACCCGCGACTCCGACTGCGTTTACTTAAAAAGTATCTTATGTAGAGCATATTCTATTTGTGTGCTAAAGTTCATTCAAATCCGTTCAGCCAATTATGCGT
The DNA here is from genome assembly GCA_922987775.1 of Agonopterix subpropinquella. Lineage (NCBI taxonomy): Eukaryota > Metazoa > Arthropoda > Insecta > Lepidoptera > Depressariidae > Agonopterix > Agonopterix subpropinquella. Next base: position 1,081,216 of record OV277693.1, on the reverse strand, counting down.
GATTGAGATGCGAGTAGAGGTTGTAAGAATTCAAATTTTAAAACCATGTAAATTAGAGCACAAACACTGGAATAGTTATTTGTTATGCAAGGCTGCAAAGTTGCTTTTTGTAGCCAGTACTTGTATTGAAAACTGAGCAAGCGAAGGATTCTAGGATTGAACCACGAGCGAAGCGAGTGAGAGCTTGTGAGGTGAAAAAATACTTTTTCACCTCACAAGCTTTTTTTTTCATGCTGTTTATGAGCTGGCCAGTGCGATTATTCTAAAAATAAGGTTGGCGCATTGAAATTTTCCTCGCTGTAGTGAGGTGAAACTTTGTGTGTTTCGCTCGGCAGCAAAGTTATTCTGCGTCTCGTACTTTTGAAACCTTCGCTCCGTTCAGGATTCTATGTTTGAACTCGCTTCGCTCGTGGTTCAATCCTAAAATCCTTCGCTTGCTCAGGTTTCAATACAAGTACTCGCGCCAAAAAGCAACTTTGCAGCCTTGCATAACAAATAACTATTGTTCAATATAACCAAACTTTAGTGACTTGGAAACTACAACGTGTTAATGAATTAACGCAAAACCTCATACACCCCAACTGATTTATAACAAAATAATTAGATTGAAACAATAATATTATTATTTTGATAATTAAAATTAAAAGTTATTCGCATTTTAAGTTTTGAGGAAAAAATGATTTGTTATCATTTCAGCAATGAATGAAAGCGCTAACGTACTCATGGATACATTTTAATAATCTTGTTTTGGTAGTAAGTCGGGTGAGTGTGCCTGTGCGGAGGGTTGACGTTGGGTTCAGTAAATTTTAAATTTTAGACACAAATTAATTAATATTTTGAAAAAAGTTACCTATGTTGAAACCATGATAATTCGATTCTGCTCTCGATTCTAAACAAACTACTTTCTAGTTTTGCGTTAATTCATTAACACGTTGTATATTGTAGGACCAGTGGCGTAGCGTGGGTTTCTGCCGCCCGGGGCACAGACAGATTTTGCGCCCCCAGAAAAGTACCGCCCGGGGCATTTGCCCTCCCCCCCCCCCCCCTCGCTACGCTACTGTGTAGGACGCAATCAAAATCATCTTCAGTGTGCTCAAGTTGATAAACTTTGAAGTTTTTCGTCACGGAGTCAATATCCTGTAGGAAAATCTCGCGCTTGTTCGAGCTATATAATATTTGTGGTCAACCAGCTTCGCACCGTTGAATGAAATAAAGGTACTACTAACTATCGCCTTTATACACAGGGTCCTTATTACAATGCTGACACTTTTTTAAGGGGATGATCAGAACGTCAAACTGAACAACGTTCTCTATGGCACCAACGCAACATCGAAATCGCGAAAAAAAAAATCTGTTGTCCCATAGAAAACTCCAAACATACTTGAGCCAAAAATATGGGACAGGGGATTTTCTTTTCGCTATTTCGATGTTGGTTCCATAGAGAAAGTTGTTCAGTTTGATGGTCTGATCGTCCCCTTAAAAAAGTGTCATCATATTTACGAAGGACCCTGTATATGCGATAAGAAGTTCAAAATATGAGCCAAAAAAATTTTTTTTAACTTTTTGTTTGCAAAAAATGATTTAAAACCATATTTATGAATTACTACGTGAAAACTACAGTGGGAGGGGGGGGGGGGGGCATATACTACGTTTGGTCACCGAGGGGGGGGGGGGAGGTGAGTAAAAAATGGGTCACGTAGTATGGGTACGTTCCCTAATGTCATTGACCCATCTTTCTGGTGGGCGGAGACGTCTCCACTCCAGTATTCTTCTGGTCCAACGTTCAGCATCCATAAGTCCATCCAACCTGACACAATACAACGAACGCAACGAAATTGAAAAATAATAGTTTCCTTACGATGTTTTCCTTTACCGATACCATAAACATTCCAAAAGCACATCATCATACAACCATTCTCATCTAATCACACCTCCCGCATTAATTTAAGTACATTCACGCAGAAAAGCGCCATAATTCGACTCTTAACGGCCATTCCACCTGAGATGAGGAGAGATGAACGCGTGCAAATGGTTTTATTATCCGGGTTATCCGTGCCACTGATACCCGGATCCGTAGTGTCCGGGGTCCGGTCGTTATGTTTAAGAGCCACCTGTGGTTAGTTGGATTGACCGGAATGTATTATAATGGTGATGGAAACCTATAACGGTTGCTCTATAGACTAGTTGGTAGTTGGCCTGCCTGCGAAACAGGGGGGTCAGGGGGTTGCGAGATCGAATTACACAAACATGTTTTATGATAAATTCCAATATTTTGTACCTCAGTCATGGATGTTTGTATCTATAAAATATATATTATATCGTAATACATGGTGTAAACTTAATAAACTTAACGTTTTATATTTTAGGGAATTGTTATCAAACTGAAAAATTATTTAGTATGGAATGGAGTAATGGAGCTAACAAAGAGATCGGGAAATAAAATGTTATTCATAATGTATGAAAAATTTAGAAAGCATTCGTACAGACAATTGTCAATTTTGAAAATACACGACCCACGACGACGTAGTATTTTAATCGTCTTTTATAAATTAAAAAGGGGCATTTGCCCCAGCAGTGGTATCTCACACTACAATACAAAAAAACAAGTTTTCCTAAAAGCTTTTATAAAGCTTGAAACTAATCTTTTTAGCTTTTTCGCCTGCAAACAATACACGTCTACCGACAATTTGCCACAAAAACATGAAACGTGAGCGCACTCGCTTCTGGACTGCTAAAAAATGCACAAACACTTCTCCCAAAGTCCTCCAAGCTCGAGGGGTATGAAAATTTAACCGGCAAGCAAGAGGCCGGTTACAGGTGGCCGGTAAATTCCGGTGCGAGCCGGATAATACCGACATTATGGTTCATTCTATTTTAGACGGCCCCGGACGCAACTTTTATACACCTACCGTAAGGACGAAAATGGCTTGATATGGGAGGCATCATATGTGGGATGAGGTCCAGGTTAGCAACAAAGATATTTTAATGTAGTTCGATAGCACTTTTGTTGGTGACTGTAACTTTTATTTGCGGCTTTGAATTCAAATCAGTGGTATTGAAAGTAGATTGGATATTTCTTGGCTTCTTTGAGCTGACTTTAGTTTCAAGAAAATTGAATTTTATTTTAATCAGACTGAGATGTCCTTTTAGAATACCTAATGTTAGTCTGAATATGAAAGTTTCGGAGTGGTTAAACGTTTTAAATCTAAAAACAGGTTTAGCACGATTCGCTGCCAGTGCGTAAGCGTATGCGAGTGCGTAGGTATACCTACTTCAGGTTTCAGGATAGAAAATAATTATAATGCGAGCTGGAGTGCGATTTTTGAATCTCATACGCCGTTGAACTCAGCAGTTGAAAATGTATGGAGATACGCATCTTTCTACTGCTGTTTGACTTTCAAAAATCGCACTCCTGAAGTATGATTTTTGAAAGTCAAATCAGCAGTAGCAAGATGCATATCTCCACAGTAATTTTGACATTTTCAACTGCTGAACTCAGCGAATGAGATTCAAAAATCGCACTCCTGGGTTAGAGATAATTTGGCTTATGAAAGATACGAATAAAATTGTCATAGGTATGAAATTCTATGTTTATCATTTTGGTGATATCGCTATTGTTGCTTCTATAATTTTTTAATTCAAACTCAAACTCAAAATAAACTCAAACTCCACACTCGAGTGTATTTTTACACCCGGCTGCCAGGAGTGCGATTTTTGAACATCACACGTTCATACGAGTAGTAGAAAGATGCATAATCTCCATAGTAATTTTGACATTTTCTACTACTCGTTTGAACGTGTGATGTTCAAAAATCGCACTCCAGGGGTGGCGCAGGCCTTTAGAGTGGAGACAATTTTTTTTTATTTAAAAAAAAATTATACTTTAAAAAACACGCTTATTAATGCACTAAAAAGTAGAAAACAATGTGATTTACTTAAAATATTTCTTACTATAATTATGCATCCTACCATTGTATACTTGTAAAACGAAACCTTGTCACTTTTTAATGTTCAATGACCAAGTAAAAAGCGTGGGGTAATTTAGGTAGGTAATGGTTCATAGAGAACATTTTTACAAAGCGCCCCACGCTTATTTTCTTGGTCATTGAACATTAAAAAGTGACATTTAAGATTCTTTAACTATACCTACATTGCCTCTGGTATATGCACAGATCACAAAAACTAAAGGTATATGTATAATAGGCTAAATATGAATGTGTAAGTAAGGTATTTTGGGTAAATATAGTCTTATAAAAACATGCTAGGTATGTCGAAAAATCAGCCTACAATACAATACCACTATTTACCAAATATAAAAAAAGATGTTCATAAGAATTCAGTGTCATACACACAGAATTACAGAGGTCGTACCGTACCTAACATAACCGTCGACAGGGCATAACAATTTCCTCGGCAAAAGCCGCGTTTCCGACCTTTTGTGACACTGTTCTCGCTGACGTGACGTAACACGGTATTGTTAAGGTGTTGACAGATGAAGAGCATTGCCGTTGCGTTTATTTGTAAAGACAGGAGGGATTTTAATGAGTGTTATAGTGGGTCTGGTCTGGCTAAGGGGTCTTTTTGTGGGTTACTGGCATGTACTTGAAGCGTTTTTGGGGTGTGATTTTTGGATGTCACCAGTGAGCTTGAACGGTTTTTGAATCTCATAAAAAAGCCTTCTCATACCTATGAGTTCAATACGATTGGGATGGAGCACTCGTATTGAACTCATGGGTATGACAATTTTAGCCACCGGTGAGATTCAAAAATGCTGACTTTGGGAAATCGGAGAATATCGGCCATGTTACTCAGACGGTGACAGTAAAAAATCGCACCCCTGATAGACACGAAGAGAAACATTTTAGTCATTTTAGAACTCTCTAAATGTTGATTCTTGTATATAGGGTGTTTCTTAACATGCTGACACTTTTTTAAAGGGATCAAGAGTGCGATTTTTGAATCTCATTCGCTGAGTTCAGCAGTTGAAAATGTCAAAACTACTGTGGAGATATGCATCTTTCTACAGCTGGTTTGATTTTCAAAAATCGCACTCCTGAAGCATGATTTTTGAAAGTAAAATCAGCAGTAGAAAGATGCATACCTCCATAGTAATATTGACATTTTCAACTGCTGAGTTCAAAGAATGAGTTTCAAAAATCGCACTCCTGGCCGTCAAATTCTACAACTTTCTCTATAGCACCAACATCGAAATCGCGAAAAAAAAATCTGCTAGTCCATACAAAACGGCAAACCTACACCAGTCAAATGTAGGTATGGGACAGCTGATTTTATTTCGCGATTTCGATGTTGGTCCCATAGAGAAAGTTGTTCAGTTTGATGGTCAGATCATCCTCTTAAAAAAGTGTCAGCATATTAAGAAGGACCCTGTATAGCTGATTAGACATGTTGTCTGTATCTCACTGTGATAAAAATAAATAGCCTCAATACTTCCGGCACAACTGCACGACTAGCATGTCATGATGCCACTCACGACAAAGCGAAAAAACGAGAAAAAGTCATGCACTCTCTTTTTGGCGCATGTAAATTAACAAAGATGGAAGCACATCTCGATTTTAATCTTTTTCTTAAGGGAGGCATGTGAGGCCTATTTTTTCTACTGATTGGCAGCTTCACAACGACTGTAAGTCAAATTGACATCGACTTCACAGAAGAAGAGACCTAAGTATAAATATGTTTTCTAATGCGCATACTGGGGTGGAAAGTTTTAGAATGACATGCCATCGACTCGATAGAATAATGCGCATGTTTAGTAATTTGTTTACAGATATTATTTGATATAATTTTGTTATCTATCTTGGAAGTAGGTAAGTAGGTAGCTAGCTGTAAAAATTATACCCGTATTGGTAATTTATTTATTTATTTTATTTATTGTCATTCAAGTTTGTGAACTGCGTTGCTTTACGCCTGCAACACATATATAATTCCAGACGAAATTTACTGCATTTCCTCCAGGAATTACGATGGCACCAAATCCTATACAAAACCACAATTCTGATTCGGAATTCTGTATGTGTGTGGTAGGCGTTAATTAGGTAGGTAAAGCAGATTATGTATCTTACCTACGAGCTACGTCTGAACATAAGGTTGAACGGTTTTCTCAGAAATTGTAAAAACTAAACTTTGCTTGTTAGACGTCACGTCCCAAGTTCTCGTGTGTAGAGACTTTAGCTGTCAGTTCTATAATGTGTCGCTTAGTTAGAAACGTGTCGCAAAATATCTTAGGATTTGCGCCGTTCTGCCAAGATGAGTGAAGATTGTGCGTTGGATACAAATTATTCTGTTGGGTATGGCATCTGGTGATGAAGTAATAATAATATGATAAGTACCTATACAGGGTTACTTTTTATTCAGTGCACAAACTTTCACAACGTATTAGGTATCGTTAATTGACATTTTTTTTTTTGCCATTTTGCCATCCCGTAAACTTGATTAAAAATTGCAGTGCTGATCGAACAGTTGATCGCGCCGATCGAGGAAAGCGAGTGACAGGTGACAGTATGGTCAGTACAAACCAAACATTTTTAATGAATAAGTTCAGATGCAGTTATTTTTTTATTTTTGTTCTAAACCGGGTTAAACAAAAAAACACGGGTATTCTTAATTTCGATAACCATCACGCTCGCAAAGTTTGTAAACTGAATAAAAAGTAACCCTGTATACAGACTTAATTATGGTAATGTTCCAAAACCCCGTCACAAGTTTTCTATACTTTTAGGCAATGCAATGATACATACTAGTTCCACTGAGAAAAATGTCTTATCTCAATTCAATGATCCTTAAAAATGAGGCCGGCGGCAACCCAACCGCCTGTGTCTCTAGCCCTATTTTTGTAGTTTCTGTAAACCACGAAAAGGATTATCGTGAGTTTATGTAGGTATACATATAACAATCCCTCAATCGCCTCCACGCGTGGATATCCACAACATCACCGCCCGCACCCGGTTAAGTTTGACAGGGGTCACTCTGAAGGGTAAAGGGTTAATACCTTTGAGGGCACCGACCTCGCGTGCCAACGGTTAAGTAGTTGAGTAAAAGTTTCAGTTAACTTGCCAGGTGAATGATTATGAGGGATTTTACGAGGTTTTTAAGATAGAGACCGGTCGAGATACAAGTCTGGATTCAACGAAGCGCTAAAGGTCAGGGTATTGAACTGACGTAGAAGTAAGAAGACGCAAGACTGTACCAATAAGACATGGTCCACTACTTAATTTCGAAACATATCTTCACGTCCCAAATACCGCTGTGTCTTAAAACGAAAGTCTTCGATCAGTGTGTGTTGCCAGTGATGAAGAGACGTGGTCGCTCACTTAAGGCCTCATAAAAAGGCTGAAAGTCACACAAAGGGCAATGGAGAGGGCTATGCTCGGAGTTTTCCTGCGAGATCGAATCAGAAATGAAGAGATCCGCAGAAGAACCAGAGTAACTGACATAGCCCAAAGAATTGCTAAACTTAAGTGGCAGTGGGCGGGGCACATTGCTCGCAGAACCGATGGCCGATGGGGCCGAAAAGTTCTCGAGTGGCGACCGCGTACCGGAAAGCGCAGCGTGGGTAGACCCCGCACACGGTGGACCGACGACCTGGTGAAGGCGGCGGGAACCCGTTGGATGAGGGCAGCGCAGGACCGGTCGTTATGGCGATCCTTGGGGGAGGACTATGTCCAGCAGTGGACGTCCATCGGCTGAGATGATGATGATGATGACAAATCCTTAATAGGTATGCTAACGGTTTTTTCAGGGGATGATCAGACCATCAAACTGAACAACTTTCTCTACGGGACCAACATTAATGATTTATTGTTAGGTGAAAAGTACATTGGAGGTCACAGCGGTGGAAGAACTAATCTGTGGTAGGTATTGTTTTAAAAACGATGATCTAGTCGATGATCCCACACTGCTGGGATTGAACAGCCACCTCATCGCGGAAGGCGAGGCTACAGCCACTAGTTAAGAAACCGTGTTCCAAGGTATACAGTGTCATTTTTATATCACTGCGGATACTTAACTTCAGTATTCTACTAATCAAACTGAACAACTTTCACTATAGAGCCCCCTTTGAAAACGCGAATAAAAATCAGCTGTCCCATACATTTGAGTCGAATACTGCAGCTTTGTATGGGACAGCAGATTTTTTTTTTCGCGATTTCGACGATGTCTCCGTAGTGAAAGTTGTTCAGTTTGATGAGTAGAATACATGCTAAAGTTATCCGCAGTGATATAAAAATTACCCTGTATACAATACAAGAAGCCAAGAATACTTAAGGGGGTGCTTCAGACCATCAATCTGAACAACTTTCACTATGGAGCCAACGTCGAGAAAAAATTAAAAAAATCTGCCGTCCCATACATTTGAGTCGAGACGGTACTGCAGGTTTGTATGAAAGAGCAGATTTTTGTGAAAGTTGTTCAGTTTGATGGTTACTAGGGTGTTTTGTTACACCCTGTGTAACTCATCCTACTATGTATAGTTAGGAAATCCTACAAACAGCACTCAACCTCGGTCCACGAAGTACCTACTCTCACGTAGAAGTAAGTAAAGACCCGAATCCCGGGCAGCTTAAAGCCTGAGAGAATCCCGGCTTGTATCCCGGGACGTGACCCGGCGGCCGGCCCGATCTTGATTTATTCCCGGACACCATTACAACATGTCAAAGAATATAATTGCGAAAGAAGATAGGTACAGATAGTTTATGTTGTGCGTCATAGTCATAGTATATGTTAGGCTCAACGAAAGTTGCTGTAAGAAATAAAACCGGTCAAGTGCGAGTCGGGCTACTCGCGCACCGAGGGTTCCGTACCACACCACCACAGAACACAACATTAGTAACTTAGAAAAAAAACTTTTTTTGTCTGGGACCTTTAGCGCGTGACCGACTCACAATTAGCCAAGTTTTAGTATTTGTTGTTATTCTGTAGAGTTTGCTCTATAATCACACTAAGTTTGACGCTTGTATGTATTACCGTTTTTACGATAGGGCGTGAAGAAAAAACGTCGATAAAAACTAGTTTCTTGTTGAGAACCCCCCTTAATTTTTAACTTTTTGGCATTTTTATTATTGTTAACAAATCCGCCGTAATAACGCATAATCTGAGAAAATTTCAACTATCTAGCTCAGGACTTCCCAACCAGTGGGGCGCGCCCCCCTAGGGGGGCGTAGTGATATCGTAGGGGGGGCACAATGCGTTTACATTTTGGACAGAAAACTCCAGTTAACCACGTAAATTCCACTCATTAATTCATTTTAATAATTAACTCATTCATTCAGTTACTAATTTACCCATTCGTTTGTTGTTACTGACATGTTCAGGCTCAGCAGGTCTCAGATAGCACCTTTCCAGCTGCGCTTGTCGTTATTTTAATAGTGGGGGGGCGTGCAAAATATTCCTTACTATACCAGGGGAGGCGTGACGCAAAAAAGGTTGGGAAACCCTGATCTAGCTATTACGGTTCAAAAGTTGCAGCCCTAAATAGGTAGGACAGACGGACGGACGGACGGACGGACGCCGTTTTCACCCTTTGGGTACGGAACCCTAAAAATGAACCGACTTAAAAAATGACAGCAATTCAATTGTTTACTGCCTGGTCAGCTGAAGATCTGGCAATCAAGGACAATGGGGAGTCCAAGTTTTAGAATGTTGACTACGAACTGGAAGGCGTAGTGTGGGTCTTCCTAGGCGGTGGACCAACGATCAGGTACCTGGGAGCGACTAGATGAGGACTAGAAGGCCGAAGATAGAGTTCGGAGGCGTGCTTTGCGAGAGGTCACTGTTTAGCATTGGACGGTGACAGCATGATGAAACAGTTTCATATTTGGATGATCCGCCTTCCGAAGCACACAATGTTACGTAAGGGTAACCTTATTTGTTGTAGTAGTAACTCCGCCATGTTGTGGCAGAATAAGTCTTGCTTTATGTCATATAAGGGTGTAACAAAACACCCTAGTAATACTTAAGGGGGTGCCTCAGACCATCAAACTGAACAACTTTCACTATGGAGACAACACCGAGAAAATAAAAATCCGCTGTCCCATACATTTTAGTCGAGTCGGTACTGCACTTTTGTATGGGACAGCAGTTTTTTTCTCGATGTTCGCTCCATAGTGAAAGTTTTTCAGTTTGATGGTCTGAAGCACCCCCTTAAATATTACTAGGGTGTTTTGTTACACCCTGTATTGAAGACCTCAGTGTACCATATTCTTTGTTCTGTTCTATTCTACTACCTACAGTTGTCCATGTACACACGGCGACACATCATGCTACCCAAAACCAAAATAAGCTGGCCGCGCGTCGGCATAGTAATGTATAACGTCGCGCGGCCAGCTTATTTTGGTTTTCGTTAACTTGATGTGTCGCCGTGTGTACCCAAATAAACCTACTTCATATTAAAAGAAATCGCTCTGAATTCTTTCGTCAAATCCTTTAAAAAAGTCGGCTGAAACGCCATTTATTTCCAAAGTAAAAGCTTAGCAAAGAGCTTACAGGTCTCCGTTATTTATTCCCCTAACACTTGCGGCCAGCCGGGCACCTGTATTAATGAGGCCCTATCGCCGGCCGCAGGGCCCGAGGCTTTCCCTTCCCTCCTCCCCAAACCGAGAGGAATATTCTGCATTTTTAACACTAATAAATTGACCTATAACTCAAGTTCCGGTGGACAAATGCTAGTACATTTAGTGCTTTCTTTTTGAGTTGCACAATAGACCTGGCCTCCTTCCATATTCTACTATTAATAGCTGCTAATCCGCGGAGACGTTGTATGAGGCTTTCTAAGTCGCCCTAAAAACTGACTTATGCCTCTACCAAACCGCACTGGGACCACAGTATAAGAAAGAGTATCTATTACTAGATACAGTCACTTTGTGCGTTTTTCCCCAGTTAGTTAGAACATTGCAGGCTGAATCACCTGATTGTCTGAAAAGTAAAATTATTCCGTGCTTCGGATGGCACTTTAAGCCGTTGGTCCCGGCTACTATCTCTGGTGGTAATAGTCGTTACATAAAAACCACGTCAGAGGCCGTAAGGCGGCCTGAAAAAACTCTGACACCAGGGCTCTGCCCACACGATAAGAAGAAGACTAGATACAGTACGGACACTCCCTTCCTCCCACCAACTTTTTACCTCACCCCTCTATCGCCCTCGCTCTGGTTAAGACTTAAGGTTTTTCTTTGGTTTCGCATGTGTTGACGTCATCTTGTCAATTTCAATGTATGTATGCAGTGTCCGGGCTTTGCTGGGACCGTATAGTGGAGTATGGCACCCTCCATCTCTCGATTATGTGTGCGAGATTGGCCAGCAGTGTGTGTGTGTGTGTATACAGGGTTCAACTTAATATGCTGACGGTTTGGTACACAGACTATCAAACTGAACAATTTGGAACCAACATCAAAATCGCAGAAAAAAATCAGCTGTCGAGGAACGATTGCTGTTTTATATCAAAAAGTTTTTTATTTTCGCAATTTTGACCTTTATCCCATAGAAAAAGTTGTTCAGTTTTGATGGTGTGACCATCCCCTTAAAGAACCGTCAGTGTATTAAGAAGGACCTGATATAGCCTGATGATGATGATTCTTTAACAATTTCTCATTGAATTTACTAAAAAAGGTTTAGGTCATATCGTTCCTATCACCACAGAGTAAATAATGGAGACAAACGAGATGTATGCATAAAGCTACTAATTTATTAAATGTTGACAAAAAGGTCTGTCTGGAGTAGATAGCGATCTGACATCTCTGCCTACCCTAATGGGAGTCAGGCGTGGGTATACAGGGTGAAATTGATATCATTAGCATCCTTTTAAATTAAGAGTCTACCAAGGGAGCAAACCGATCGGAAAAAAATAAAATCTGCTGTTGCATACATTTGAGTCGAGTAGGCATTGCAGTGTAGTATGGGACAGAAGATTTTTAGTTGCTCCGATCGGTTTGCTCCGATAGTAAAAGTTGTTCAGTTTGATGGGTAGACTCTTAGTTTAAAAGGATGCCAATGATATCAATTTCACCCTTTATGTATAGCAAGCCAGCTGACCACACGTAAGGTACCTAACATAAGTTGTTATCCTCTGCAATTTTTCACGATTCAAACCGTTATTTTTCACGTTCGGTTTCAGCGTAAGGTGTGGGATGTACGTTCGAGACAGACAAATGTTACGGTACGGTGACAAATCGGGGTGAGCAGGTTAAAGGTTTCAGCGAGGAATATTTGAACAAGGTAAAACCGCAAATGGTTTATACTTTGTGGTTTTCACATGTAATATTGTACTTAGTTTATTCTAAAGCTAAACATTTTTAACGGGTTCTAACCTCGTTTTGGTATATACAGGGTGTCCAAATTTATATGGTATACAACGTGTTAATGAATTAACGCAAAACTAGAAAGTAGTTTGTTTAGAATCAAGAGCAGAATCGATTTATCATGGTTTCAACATTCATCAATTTTTTTCAAAATATTAAATAATTTTTTTGTAAAATTTAAAATTTTCTGATCCCGATATCAACCCACCCCACGGGTACGCTCACCCTACGTACTACTAAAACAAGATTATTAAAATGTATCTATGAGTACGTTAGCGCCTTCATTAATTGCTGAAATGATGACAAATCATTTTTGTCTCAAAACTTAAAATGCGAATAACTTTAAATTTTAACTATAAAAATAATGAAATTATTATTTCAATCTAATTATTTTGTTATAAATCAGTTGGGGTGTATGAGGTTTTGCGTTAATTCATTAACACGTTGTATATAGATTATTGGTTTGAAATCGGGTTGTTCTGCATGAAAAAAAATTATACCTTTTTTTTTAGAAGAGGACGTGCCAGGTGTGATAACATTTTGAAAACTTTATTAAATAGGCCAACTTTTGAAATTACTTGCCAGGCTACCGCCATACATTTTTTATACAGGATGTAGTCTCAAAGTTGACATAGAAAAAATTGTTACCGCAGAAGTCTGACAGATAAAAGTGTTTTCTGTAAAAATTATGGAACAAATCGTTTATTTTTGAATTGGGTCCTCTGATAGGATTATTCTGGTTTGCGTAACAAGTATTTTCATGAAAGATTTCAAAAATTTGTAGTAGCTACATCTAAAAGTTGAGCGCAGGGTGGTGATTTTTCCAATGTTAAAAAAAATGACAAAATCTCAAAAACTATCAAACTTGGATTTTTTTTTGTATTTTTCCCTGAACAGTTATAAACTCACCTATCTCCCATTTGCGGCTTGACGTTGAGTTTTGGGACACCCTGTATATGAAATGACGTTATTTCGGCAGTGCAGTTTATAAACTGCCATGATCACGGGATGACAGGAACTACAGATGATATTTATAAGAGCGGACAAATCGGGAACTCAAATATACCAAAACGCGGAAAGAACGGTTTTACATAATAACCACGTAACTCTCAAAAACAGTAGATATTATCTCACCTACTTATAACATAAACAATCTAAGTGTATATTTTTTTTCTTTTTTTGTTTTGTTTTATCATTAAATTTTTCTTTAATAATGTTCATTGTAGGTTTTTACTATATCGGCTGATATTCTATAGTTTCATCTACGTTCGCTAATCACAGAAGCCTCTTTGTTCCTAATTATGCTTGCAAAACACTATTTTGTTACAAAATCCCTTTTCTACTTTCAGTAAGACCATAAAATAACCTAACGTTCTTCAAACCAACAGCGAATAGTAAATTGTCCATAGACAATTTCACAATCGTTTTATATCTCAGCATTCAGCGCAGCCGGGAGAAACAGGAAATGAGGTGTGCTTCCGGCAGACCGGCGCTTCCGGTGCCCACTTCCGGTCACAGTCTCGCTCGAGCAAAAGGACCACTGAAGTTAAGGGCTGTTGTCCGTTTGTCGATCGTCTGGTCAATTTTGTAAATAATATTTGAATGGTCATATTATTGTTGAAAGTTACAAGATATCGGAAGTAAAACTTTTTAATTCAATCTTTTTTTTCTTAACTCACGAATAAATTCCCCGAGTTCTCGGGAATTTAATTAGATGAATTATAACCGTATACATTTTTAACCGACCTCAACAAAGGGAGACGAATTTAACTAAGAACCTATACGCTCGTAATTACCACTGTACCTACTTGCTTTTTCGTGCAAGAAAATATCGCGAGGAAACCTAGCATGCTTCAATTTTGTGACGAGCTCACTAACGGTCACAGCACAGTGAAAGGGTACCTACGGCTATTGAAATGTGAAAAGCATTGCTAAAGTGGCAATGGGCGGGGCATATTGCTCGCAGAACCGATGGCACCGAAGTGTTCTCGAGTGGCGACCGCGTACCGGAAAGCGCAGCGTGGGTAGGCCCCTCACACGGTGGACCAGGTCGTCACCTGGTGAAGGCGGCGGGAAAACGTTGGATGAGGGCAGCGCAGGACCGGTCGTTATGGCGATCCTTGGGGGATGTCGCAAAGTTACCATAAACAAAAAAAATTACCTTATAAATACCCATAGTAATGCTGGTACAAATTAATATGTCTGTCTCATTATACCTGTATCACACCTTTATCGCACTTACTAATTTGTATCCACCGTAGCTGTTCAGGCCCGCTTATTGTTCCTCACATTGTTAAACTGTTCGACACCTGTACCGTAGCGCAGACCCGCTACGTCTACTTCACTCCACTCTCTAAAACCTCTGTTCTGTAGCTAAACCTCTGTCGCATAGTTAAATCCCACACATGTAGCTAAATCCCATCCACGTAGCTAAACCTGGACCTGGACTTGGGCCTGTACCGCAGCACAGGCCCACTCAATCTCCATCATGTAGCTGGACCTGGACCTGGACTTGGGCCTGTACCGCAGTACAGGCCCGCTCTATCTCCATCATGTAGCTGGACCTGGACCTGGACTTGGGCCTGTACCACAGTACAGGCCCGCTCAATCTCCATCATGTAGCTGGACCTGGACCTGGACTTGGGCCTGCACCGCGGCACAGGCCCGCTCAATCTCCATCATGCGCAGCACATGCCCGCTCAATCTCCTTCACGTAGCTGGACTTGGACTTAAACCTGCACCACAACACAGGCCTGCTAAAATCTCATTCACGTTGCTTTACCTGGACTTGGGCCTGTACCGCAGCACAGGCCCGCTAAAACTCTTGCACGTAGCTCAACTTGATAGGGGTAAACATACCCTTTCTGTGGCCTCCAAACCTCCCCTTTAGCCACCCCGAACCACGCAATTGTACTTCCTCCTCTTCTTACTCATCAGCTTAGCCCACTCAATCCGTTACTGGACAAATCTTTGGTCATTAGTAGCGAAACAAACTTTATCAACTCTCGACATTATTAAAACGGTACACAAATAAACAACGTAACACAATAAGTTATAATGTACATTTGAGTGAAATAAGAACTGCCGTCACTTACTGATTACTCAATATCATCTCGTCCAACTTTACTCTCCTTTTCACTTGCTTTTTCCTATCTCAATTCTTTCTCAATAGTTTGTGCTACTCGCTGTTTTCACGCCGCCATTAAAAGTCCTCTCTTTCTCCCGCCTCTTTTTCCCTTCAGATTCCTTTCAATGTTGCCATACTAAATATATAGATTTTACTACAAATCGATTACATCAAATGAATTAAACATTATATTGCTTTTAATTTGGCTGAAAGGAGACAATATTTTCATTTCGCGACGTTTCGCGACAGGGGAGGCCTATCCTATGTCCAGCGGACGTCCATCGGCTGACATGATGATTTCATTTAATATTCTGATACAATATTTAACAGAAAATTAATAAAAATAGTAATTTTACTTCATAAAATATACCTCAAAGTTTTTATCATAAAAATCTGAAGCTTTGAATATATCGGCCAATATTTTAAAATATATTTCAGTGGAAACCAAAGCGTTCTTTTGTAACATTTATTACGAAATAAATTTAAATTTTAAAACGCCATATTGTCACGGAGGTACAGGCAAAAATATCAAATTACTTGCAATATATTTATTGCACAAATAAACGAAGGAAATAAAGGCTAAAATTCAATATACTGGTTCATTTCACACTGTGCACTTCCCACTTTATTTTACGCTTGTAAAATTTAATTATGTCCCTTATGTAAAGCCAAACAAAATCTAAAATGGTTTAAATTATATTTCTGAAGCTGCATTTGGAATGTTGTAGTTAGTATCAAGTAGTATTTTGTTTGGAAGTTTACGGCGCGGGACAGGATTACGCAAAAGGTGTAAAAAAGGTGACAATATTTTAAGCGTCAAGACACAGGAGTGGTATGGTACAAATTACGAGAGTACAGAGATATTAATAAAACCGGTCAAGTACGAGTCGGGCTACACGCGCACCGAGGGTTCCGTACCACACCTCCACCAGAACACAACATTATTAACTTAGAAAAAAAACTTTTTTTGTCCGGGACCTTTAGCGCGAGACCGACTCACACTTGGCCGGTTTTTAGTATTTGTTGTTATTCTGTAGAGTTTGCTCTATAATCACACTAAGTTTGACGCTTTTATGTATTACGGTTTTTACGATAGAGCGTGAAGTAAAAACGTTGATAAAAACTAGTTTCTTGTTGAGAACCCCCCTTAATTTATAACTTTTTGACATTTTTATTATTTTTTAACGAATCCGCCGTAATAACGCATAATCTGAGAAAATTTCAACTATCTAGCTATTACGGTTCAAAAGTTACAGCCCTGAATAGGTAGGACAGACGGACGGACGGACGGACGGACAGACGGACAGACGGACAGACGGACAGACGGACAGACGGACAGACGGACAGACGGACGGACGGACGGACGGACGGACGGACGGACGGACAACGTAGGCTTAGTAATAGGGTCCCGTTTTCACCCTTTGGGTACGGAACCCTAAAAACGTTCGCTAAATACAGGGTCCTTTTTAATTTGCTGATGGTTTTTTAAGGAGTTGATCAGGCCATCACACTGAACAACTTTCTCCACTGGACCAACGTCTAAATTACGCAAAAAAACAGCTGTTCCATGTATTTGGGTCGAGTAGGTTTGCAGTTTTGTTTGGAACAGCAGATTTTCTTTTTGTGATTTCTATGTTGTTTCTATCAACATAGTAAGAGGGACCCTGTACAGGGTGTAACAAAACACCCTAGTTATACTTAAGGGGGGTGCTGCAGACCATCAAACTGAACAACTTTCACTGTGGAGCCAACATCGAAATGGAGAAAAAAAACCGCTCTTTCATACAAAACTGCAGTACCGTCTGGACTCAAATGTATGGGAAGGCAGATTTTTTTATTTTTTTTCGACGTTGGCTCCATAGTGAAAGTTGTTCAGATTGATGATGATGGTCTGAAGCACCCCCTTAAGTATTACTAGGGTGTTTTGTTACACCCTGTAGAAGGCTTCTTGTATTGTATACAGGGTAATTTTTATGTCACTGCGGATAACTTTAGCATGTATTCTACTCATCAAACTGAACAACTTTCACTACGGAGACATCGTCGAAATCGCGAAAAAACTGTACTGTACTGTACCTAAGGTTTTTGTTGCTGGTTTACTATTTCTCGACCATTTTTCGAGATGTTTTTTATATATTATGTTATTCCGGGATATAAGCTGTCACTATACGAAGTTTCGTCAAAATCGGTTCAGTGGTTTTTGCGTGATGGATGAGCGTTCAAACAGACAGACAGACATAAAAATTAAAAACCTTTCTAACATGTTCAGTTACTGATTTTAAGTCGCCCTGGTTAGTTTTTTTCCGAATATATTCAATGTACAGACTTTTTTGCGTTTACGATTTTATTATAGGTATAGATTTTTTATATCACCCATAGAAAATCGATCGGCTGATCCGTAAGTTTTGTATAGAACAGCCAAAAAAAATTGTAGCTACATAATAATGGATGATTTTTTTTTACCATTCCGACACTTTTAGGGGTGCTCAGCCCATCAAACTGAAAAACTATGGGAGCAAACCTAAAATTTGAAAATAAAAAATTCTACTGTCTCATATACATTTGAGTCGAGTAGGCATTGCAGTTTAGTATGGAACAGCCGATTTTTTTTTGCGATTTCAGGTTTGCTCCCATAATAAAAGTTGTTCAGTTTGATGGTCTGAAAGTTTCGGAACGGAAAAAAAAAATCATTCAGTATAAAGGCAACATAAGTTACGTTAGTATAATATTAATCGATCGATGCTCTCTCTCTTGTACGGATCGTTGACAATACAACACGTATCCTACAATGTGTGGTTTTACTTAACACCTCATTCGACCTACATTCCTGTTATACCTACTTCAGGGGCGCACTTTCGGGAAAGCGAGTTCATTTTTGTCCCTTGCTACCGTTCCCAGCGACATCTCCAGACTTACGCCACACATCATAACAGTCCGGTCGCAAATAGCGGGGGTTTGGACATAAAGTAGTAAATAAAAGAGCAACAAACACACGGACCGGTCAATATTAGAGAACTTTATCGACCGAGTCGCGCTGTAAAGTATTTAGTTATTCATTATACGCTCGTTCAATTACGGTGAGAGGTTTGATTTCATGTCAGTCAGAACTACCTATACAAGATAAACTAATGACTAGGGATGTAAATAAATGTCAACGTGTAGCGTGTTCGTTTTCATTTATATTTCCGTGTGTACACACGGCGACACATCAAGTTACCCAAAACCAAAATAAGCTGGCCGCGCTCGGCATAGTAATGTATAACGTCGCGCGGCCAGCTTATTTTGGTTTTGGGTAACTTGATGTGTCGCCCTGTGTACACCAAAAGTAATAAAATAAAAAATTAAATTGATATTTCCGATGACAGCACGTTGATCAAAGCTAATCAGCCTCCTCCAAGTCCTCCAACACGCGTGTTTGAGTTTGGTATGCCTCTAACGCAGCGAAGCGTGTGTGAAGCGTGTGTCACGCTTCGCTGCAGCGTGAGAGACCTGTGAGTATATAGGCTGACGGATGCTGATAATCTATAATTATCTTCTATCAATACATACAGGGTGTACAATAAAATAGGACAGCTACTTAAAGAGGTGCTTCAGACCATCAAACTGAACAACTTTCTCTATGGGACCAATATCGAAATGGCGAAAAAAAAAATCTGCTGTCCCATACATTTCAGTCGAGTTATGTTTGCAGTTTTGTATGGGAGAGCGGAATTTTTTTTCGCGATTTCGATATTGGTCCCATAGAGAAAGTTGTTCAGTTTGATGGTCTGAAGCACCCCTTTAAGTAGCTGTCCCATTTTATTGTACACCCTGTATATTAAAAAATTAAAATTGTAAACTTGGCGTGGAAGTATCAGATTGGAAGATTAGAGATTAGAGATCATTTTTAGAATTTTTGTTTGTTCGCCTGTTTATTTGTGCACGCATCACATAAAAACTCCTGAACCGATTTGGATGGGGTTTTCACAAAAGCTTAGTTTGGATTAACATTTTGGGTATTTCACCGCGATCGGTTTATTTAATCAAAAGTTAAGAGTATTGAAAATTAGGTGGTGGTGGTGGCGTGGCGTACGTTAGTGTTGCATAAATAAAAAAATCATATTACCAACAGCGAAATTTAAAAACACTTTAAAACTGCACTAGTATTTAGCGAGCGCACTGTAACACCTACTATTAAAGCGACAATAACAAATAAACATCGCAATGTATTTTATTGCTCACTCTTTTATTCATTGCGTCGGTAATAGGATATGGAGAGGAAAAGTGCCAGTAAAAACTAGTATTGTGACTGCGATACGCGGTAATGACTTTATACAGGGTGACATTGATATCATTAGCATCCTTTGAAACTAAGAGTCTACCCATCGAGCTGAACAACTTTTACTATGGGAGCAAACCGATCGGGGCAACAAAAAAATCAGCTGTTCCATACTAAACTGCAGTGCCTACTCGACTCAAATGTATGCAACAGCAGATTTTTTTTTTGCTCCGATCGGTTTGCTGCCATAGTAAAAGTTGTTCAGTTTGATGGGTAGACTCTTAGTTTAAGAGGATGCTAATGATATCAATTTCACCCTGTAGGGGGTGGAATAAGGTTTTTTGTGCAGTGTTTGAGTGAAAAAAAATTAAGTAGTGATGGTCACTACTTGACATTGACCATAATTCCATTACTGCCTCCGTGGTCTAATGGTTAAGAGCATTTGGGCTCTCGACACGGAGGTCGTGGGTTCGATTCCCACGGGGGACATTGTGCGTTTTTCCCCAATTGGCTAGAACATTGCAGGCTGAATCACCTGATTGTCTGAAAAGAAAAATGATTCCGGGCCTCGGATGGCACGTTAAGCCGTTGGTCCCGGCTACTGTCTTTGGGGATAGTATAGTCGTTACATAAAAACCACGACAGGGGCGTTAAGGCGGTCTGAAAAAACTCTGACACCAGGGCTCTGCCCACACGATAAGAAGACAGAAATTCCATTATGAAAGAGCCTTGCAACAACTGCATACGCAGGTATTTTAAGCATAGTTTCAGACTACCCTAAGGCAATTACCGTCGTAATTTTATTAATGTTAGTTAGTTTAGTTATTAGAGTGAGAGCGGTGATAGCCCATACGGAAGAGAACTGGCGCCTCAATCATGAGGCCGCGGTTCGATTCCTGGCCTGTACCACTAAGTTCTTCGAAATTTATGTACGGTTGTGTTTATTATTTACTAGCTCGGCGGTGAACGAAAACATCGTGAGGAAACCTGCATTCCCGAGAATGAAGAAAAATACCCTATGTTCGGAGGTATAAGTCAAATATTGGATGAGCTTGGGGCGAACACAAAGGACCAGCGCTGGTCTCAGTGTTAGGTACATAACGACCCTTACTTACTTGATTGATTATTTGTGGTTGGGCTATTGCCCAACCAGAAATAATCAATAGTTATTAATATAGTATGATGACCCGGTTGGTGTAATGGTTACCACGCCGGACTGCCAAACCAGGGTCCTGGGTTCGAATCTCGGTTCGGTCATGGATGTTTATATGTTTGTGCCGTTGTTGTATGGTTTCCATAATAAACAGCCTATAAATAGTGCTTTCTTGGGATCATTACAATGTATGTGCCTGTGAGCGTTATTTATTTATTTATTTATTTATTTATTTATAGTCAGTAGGATCCCACTGCAGGGCAAATGCCTCCTCTCACGAGGGAGTGGGCCATACCCTCGGAGGAGAAACCTTACTCCACCATTCGGTCGGTATGCAGATTGGGAGAGGCAAGTTAATGGTCAACTGCTGTGAGATGATGAATCAAGCACCATCTCAGAGGAAGGATCTCTTTGTTCTTAAAGCATAGAGATCGCATCAATTTACGATTGTAGTTAGTCTCTTTTGTCTTATGATGTACCTTTAATAGTAGAAGGAGACGGAACTATAAATAAATAAAATAAATAATAAATAAATAAATAAATATCTTGGACAATGTCACACAAATTATCTAGTCACACTTAAAGTACCAGAATCTAGCCTGGACTTGATTTTGACAACGATAAATAATACATACATAAATACAAACATCCATGACTCGGGTACAAATATTCATATTCATCATACAAATATTTGCCCCTTACGGGATTCGAACCCGCGACCCTCGGCACGGCAGGCAGATTCACTACCGACTGTGCTACCGGGCCGTCAAAATGTTTGTTTATGCGGCTGTCCACTTTTTTTTGTATTAGTGTGTGTGAAAAGTGACCTTAAAGATAAGGGCAAATGTTACTTGGTCATCTTTTGTCCATACTAATTGACATCACACACTCAAACACAAATGTCAAAAAAAGTGGACAGCCTTTCATTGGTATGGCTCTCTCTATGCCTTTAGGTATAATCTCTTTTGTTACCATCCACCAAAACAAGCCAAACTTATTGTTTAACATGCCTTCCGAAGCACGAAGGCGATCTATAAATAAGTACGACTAACTAAACGTAAACGTGGTTGTAACAAAGTTTATGTTAACAAAGTAAGCTTAGAAGGAAAACATTGTGATGTAAAAATTGCAGATGTCTGAAGTCCACCAATTTTTGAATTCGTTGTGTTTTTATACACATCCTGTAGGTACGATATCTTAGATGTCTCAACTAGGTGCCGTTTATTAAATTGATACAGAGAACTGAACAGCTGTGTTCAAACATGTTCACTTGCATACTGTAATAGGAACGACTACATTTCTGGCACTCCACAATGGATTGCATCTATACAGCATCAACATTATTTATAAACATTAATAATTCATGAAATATCTTGTTAGTTTATTTTATATTTCTTATATTTCAATGTGCATTTACTTGAGGTACATATACAGGGTGAAATTGATATCATTAGCATCCTTTTAAACTAAGAGTCTACCCATCAAACTGAGCAAACCGATCGGAGCAAAAAAATAATCAACTGTTCCATACTAAAAAGTGCAATGCCTATACTCGACTCAAATGCATGCAACAGCTGATTTTGTTTTTGCTGCGATCGGTTTGCTCCCATAGTAAAAGTTGTTCAGTTTGACGGGTAGACTCTTAGTTTAAAAGGATGCTAATGATATCAATTTCACCCTGTATACCAACATTACCAACTAGTAAAAAGATGATAATAATTATGTTTGTGTTTTTTTTGGCATTATCAATTTATCACACACATTATGCAGGCATGTTTGCTGAGAGCAGGGTTGACGACTTCTTTGCCGTTATGAGGAGACATAAGACCTCGTTTCATACGAGACTCACGAATAGTACTAATCTGATTGTAAAGGAAGTGTTTGGCACCATTTACTCGGTATCGAAGCACTATATGACGATGACTCTATAAAAGGTTCTGTTCAGTGGTAAATGTAATGTAATGTAATGATGTAATATAATGACATAGCTCCTATGTAGTTGTTTGACATAATAATAATCCTAATTTTAATTTTTAATTTTTAATCTTACTTTAATTATACTTGTATATTTAAAATGTACTATGGGTGTTTTTACCTGAAATAAAAATGATTTATTAAATCATAAATCATAAATTCTTTATTGTGATACACAGGTTGAATAGGTTGTTACATTATATTATGTTCGCTGTGATCCGCCAGAAGGCATACAATAGGTATTTAAGTACATATACATTGAATTTATACACTTATATTATTATTTATTTATTTATTTATTTATTATCAAGTCCCATTTTAATGCACACCAGAATCTAGCCTGTACTTGTATGTGACTAGACAACGATATAGAATACATTATATAGATACAAACACACATGACTTGGGTAATAATAATATTCATATTCATTCGAACCCGCGACTCTCGGCACTGTGGGCAGGTTCACTACCGACTGAGCAATCAGACTGGACAATGGAAGGTACAAGGTATTTGTTGCAAGTTTTCAAATAATTCAGCCTCAATATTGAAGTCATTTAAATGTGAATCTATGGCGACACTCGAAGTCGGAATAATAAATTAAATGAGCCGAACCGAGTGGCCGTTTCAGTAAATTGGAATGAGTCGAGAAGAGTCGCCATCGCTGCAGTCACACGAAAGTGAACCTCTCCATTACAAGACGACACGTTATTCTTCTTCTTATCGTGTGGGCATAGACCTGGTGTCAGAGTTTTTTCAGACCGCCTTAAGGCCTCCGACGTGGTTTTTATGTAAATATTATAACTACCACCAGAGATGGTAGCCGGGACCAACGGCTTAACATGCCATCTGAAGCACGGAATCATTTTTCTTTTCAGACAATCTGGAAATTCAGTCTGCAATATCCTAACCAACTGGGGTAAAAAACGCAAAAAGTGACATATCACAGGTGTCCCTCGTGGGAATCAAACCCACGACCGACCTCCGTGTCGAGAGCCCAATGCTCTTAACCACGGAGGCGGTTGAGACGAGACGTTATTAACTAATGTACAACCGAAAATTTTAGAATTTAGCCGACGCCGATTGTTCGATTCTTGCCATAACCTCGGCCGAAACCGACGGACGGTTCAAAGAGATTAATGCAAACTCTATCATTTATACTGTTAAAGTTTGTCGCGAACGTGTAGGCTTCGTGTGGGTATAAATAGTCTAGATTATCGTGTGCCCTATGATTTAATTTTGTCACACGAAACGTCAATTTCATCGTCTTTTTCTCCATCACGCTACGCCTGCACAATGCGGATGGATGGATGGTTTTGGTGGAAAGCACTAATCTGATTTTTGCACACTGCATAGTACTTGGTACCTATCTCATGTTCTATATCTTCATCAAACATTCTTTTCAAATCAAAACAGTAACATTACACATGTGAGGATTAATACAAAAAACGTCAGCTGATTTTGTATGGCAAAAGGTGCTTTTTGGTCGAAGGTCGGACCCTGTTATTACGTGTCATCTCCTAATGGGTGGTAGGTAGTTAGGTACCAAAGAAAAGTCTATTATACAACGCTGTGTCCTAATTACTTCCACTTATTACGTCTTACTCTACGAAAGTACCTCATTTATTTCGTGTAATAATGGAGACGTACTCAAATCGTGGCCTGAAAGCACTTAGAGCGACCCTCGATTTGATTGATTGTTAATTTGCCCGGAGCCTGCCGTTGGACCAAGCTTCGGCCCAAAAATAACAGCTATTGAGGTTCTTTCTCCTTGTGATGCTCTTCGGTGGAAGAGGAACGGGAACGAGAGGAATTTACTCTCCAAAGTATTGCCGGATCCAATTTTTATAAATCCGTAGGTCAAGGTTGAAAAATCCGGAGAAATCCGTAGATTACCTCTTGAAAAATCCGTAGATCTACAGATTTTTTTTAATGCTTTGTCTGACTATTTTGGAGTGGACTGGCCCAAAACATCGCTCTAATTTGGCGAAGAAAATGGAAAACTTAGACCAGTTTATGCAAGAATAATCCAGACAACGTGAAAATCAATCTGGAGTGCGATTTTTGAATCTCATTCGCTGAGTTCAGCAGTTGAAAATGTCAAAATTACTGGGGAGATATGCATCTTTCTACTGCGGATTTAATCAAAGCATAAATATACAACATTATTTCTCTAAAAGTATACAATAATTTAATGAGATCTTAAAGATAAAAAAGGTCGTCGGATGCGTCCTCGCGAGACATGGTGCCAAGCATGCTGGCAGCGTTCCCCCTTTGAACAGCCAGGCTGAGTCGTTGGCCGAGGAAGCTGCCAGCTCTACGGTCACCGGTGGTCTCGCGGAGACGCATCGACAACTCTTTTATGAATTTCTTTGCTTCTGGGCCCCAAGGACTGCTGATTTAACTTTCAAAAATCATGCTTCAGGAGTGCGATTTTTGGAAGTCAAATCAGCAGAAGAAAGATGCGTATCTCCACAGTAATTTTGACATTTTCAACAGCTAAACTCACCGAATGAGATTCAAAAATCGCACGCCTGTGTCAGTCCTTTTGTCATCAAACATTTGTGTCGTGTCTGTATAGCGACAAAAAGTAGAAGGAAGGAGATCGAAAAGAGTAGGGACGAGCCATATTTTACGAAACACAGTAAATATACAGAAAAAGTTAACATGAAGGCATTTATTTGCATCATTTTATGCAGCAAATTGTAATTTTAGGGAGGAATTCAGAAGATTTAAAAAAATCCGTAGATTTGCCATTCAATTCCGTAGATCCGTAGGCCAGGACAAAAATCCGTAGAACTACGGATAAATCCGTAGGTCTGGCAACGCTATTCCAATGATGACGAACAGCGAAACTTTGCAGAGCCAAGAAAACCTAGCTATTCACATGGTCGATTGAAATCTTATGCGTTATTTTAGTGGGTGAAAAATTCTAGCCACCAAACCTATCACAACTTGACACGTTCACAACAGCAAAGTTCGAAACCTTATTACAACCTAAAAATTTTTTGTAATTGGTAATTCTAGCAAGTGTTTGTAAACACATCCATTAGCAAATGAACATGTACCTAAGTTATTTTTAAACGACTTTAATAAAATAAAATGATCCGTATTCTTTTTCTCTAATCTATCTTATTCTCATTTACTTCATTACAAAACTACCTACATTAGAAAAACCATATAATGCAGGTTGCTTTAGTTGGTCAATTACCTACTGAGTACAATAATAATTATGTATGAACGAAACTCGAACGACGCTAATTCCCAAAATAGTAAGCAAAATTGATTTTCCAAAGTCCGCCTCTATTAGGAAATGTTCTTCAAAGTCCGAAATCCTACCCCATTACGGCCGTAAAGGGAGCTTTGTTTATATTAAAAGGACTCCATTTGGGCCTTTACGTAATTTATAGAGCGAACTCTCTCTTGATTTGTGCCTGCTACTCGGTCCTACTTGATCCAGTAATTGAAGTCTTGATCTGCAGCGATGGATCTTTTTGAAAGTCTTTTGATTTAAATTATAGTAGAGAGCACTTTGGAATAAATCACTTCTCTACACCTTTTAGAGGGTTCCCTACGTTACTGCGAAAGTTAAAACTTAGAATGTCGCTTCATCGAACACTGTTCATCGATGGTACGCTTCATCGGTGGTACACTACATCGATGGTACGCTACATCGAAAGTCTCGATATCGAATGGTTTACAATATCGATTGGTCAACACAATGAATGTCTTGCTATCGAAAGGCTACTTTGTAGATTCGTTGTTTCTTCGACACCATTGTTATGGCTCAAAGAAGTTTGACGGAAGGCCATATAATTTGAGACCCAGACTTAGAGGTCCCGTACATGAATGAAACTTAGTAATACGTGTAGAGTGAAACAAAACGAATAAAAACGTAAATTGGTTATAACCTGTAGAAGTTGGGGGAAAGGTATTTCTCCTAATGATACCTTTTGTAAATAAATAATAAAAACCGGTTAATTGTATTTCGGGCTTGCGCTAAGGATCCCGAAAAAAAAAATGTTATATTGTTTGGTGGTACGGTGGTGCGCGAGTCCCACTCGCACTTGGCCGGTTTTTATGACTGCTTAACCATGAGAATACAAACTAGTTAAGTTAATACTTACCAGTAATAACTGATCAAGTAAAGTATTTATGCCCATGATAAGGTAAGTAAAAACTTATATGGAAGTAATAACTCTGTAGGTACAACTAATATTTAACGTAACCGACCAACGACAACGACCATTCGATAAACTAACTATCGATGTTGTAACCTTGTCGATGCTGGAACCTGTCGAGGCTTTGACCTTTCGATTCTGTAACCAATCGATTTCAAGACTTACGATGTAGCGCACCATCGATTAACAGACATTCGATGAACAGTGTTCGATGAAACGAAATTCTAAGGTTTGACTTTCGCTGTAACGTAGGGAACCCCCTTTTGGAGTAAGAGCCCGTGACGATCAGATCTTCGTGTTTTTATAAAAGCTGAAAGTTTATCAGCGCATGCTCCCAACACAGATAGGAATGATGGGTAACTATGAAGTTTAAGTCATGGTTGCGTTGGCAGGTAGCAGGTTAAAATTAACCAGGGGTTGGAAGTATCAAAACTGTCGGGCTACCGAGGAAACATCTTCTAATAGTTACCAAATTACATGAATAAAATTCAGCTTTTAATACTCTTACGTATAGTTACAATTTATGAACCTTTAAGGGTGTCTGGCTTTATAACTATATGTTAAAAATATTGAGAAATAATAAACATTTTTATTTTTATTTTATTTTTTATAACTGTATTTACGTTAGAATATAAAAGCTGAATTTTATACATTACATACATTTGATACTTTGATAATTTGATAGTATGAAACCTTGAAAACACAACAGTCTTGCGTATTATGTTATGTATACATTTATAAATATATTGTCCAAGATATTTAGATATTTATAACTACTCGAATAGGCGGAAAAGCGTTTGTCCAGAACTCAGATCAATCCCTTGTAAATTACGCCATGAAAACCACGCCACGCCATGAAAAAACGATCGAGAAAAAACGGCGACTTGAGTATCATCTATGTATATATATATGGCTCTCGTTTTCGTTGTGTACGATCTCTTTGCTGCAATATTATGATCTTTAAAAATGAACTAATAATATTTTAGGTTATTAAAATGCCACGGACTCCGATAAAACAAAGTAATGTTCTGATAAATGCGTAAGCCAAAGACATTGGCTGCAATATTATTTTTTCGTTTGAAGTCGGTTTGAACTTTTAGTTAAAATATTGTAGAATTGTAGATCCATCATTCCTTTGTTTGTGCAAAGTAACAAGTAGCAATAACAAGCTTTATTAACACTTCAAGATTCAAGACTTTCGTTATTCATTCTTTCGCTAAATCTCCAGCAAACTAAATCCAATTTTCTTCAAACAAACAAAAACATTTGCCTTTATAGGTAGACGCGTTCTTGCAAAAACAAAAGCACAGCGGGAAACAAAATGACGAATCACTTGAGATGTAAAACGAGAACATTTTTGGGTTCATGTTTTTTATGTCCAAAGAAGATTTATAAATGTTAGTCGAGTGGTTTTAGGCTTTTAGAGTTGAGATAAGGTTCTGGGAATAGCGAATGTCTTGCGCAAGAGCAGGTAGGTGGCGTTCTAGAGATATTATGTGTCCAAAGACATTCAAATATACTACGTTAAATCTCTTTGTATGTGTCACGCGAAATGTGGCTGTGGTCTAATGGTTAAGAGCTTTGGCTCTCGACACGGAGGTCGTGGGTTCGATACCCACGGGGGACACCTAGTGATATGTCACTTTGTGCATTTTTCCCCAGTTGGTTAGGACATTGCAGGCTAAATCGCCTGATTGTCTGAAAAGAAAAATGATACCATGCTTCGGAAGGCACGTTAAGCCGTTGGTCCCGGCTACTATCTCTGGTGGTAGTAGTCGTTACATAAAAACCACGTCAGAGGCCGTAAGGCGGTCTGAAAAAACTCTGACACCAGGGCTCTGCCCACACGATAAGAAGAAGAATGTGGCAGTCCAAGCAAAGGAAAGTTACAATTTTCCTTGGAGCCTCTGTGTGACGAATGCCACTAAAATAGGAACATTCTACCTACTAGAAACTAGATGGATCATAATCTGTGGGGAAACACACATTGAAATGGAGGTCCGACCCGTCTATGAACACCGCATTCACATTGAAATGGAGGTCCGACCCGTCTATGAACATTGAAATGGAGGTCCGACCCGTCTATGTAACCCCACACGAACTGTCTTTACTCTTTACCTGAGTCCAAATTTGGTGCAAAGTCTATTTAAGCACCTGAAAATGGCCTGCCCTGCACGGCTAGCTAAGTCACCAACGAGCGACAAAATCAGCAAAACGTCACACGCGAAAGATGGAGGCACATCTCGATTTTTATCGATTTCTCGGGAGTGGCATGCGAGGCCTACAGGGCAGCTCCTGTTCTTTTCATAAGATGGAATCAATCTTGGAAGGAGCTTTCCATAAGAGGAGATCAATACTGGTCATGTATTGATCTAAATCAGCTATTGATTTGAAAAAGGGTGAAACTTTCGATTTTGTGTTAAAAATCGTAGGTACATGTTTCTAGCTCAATTTCCAGACCTAAACCACACCTTGGACACTTAGCTGTCATTTCATACAAAAGGAAAAATTTAAAAGAGGAGGTAAGAATGTGCGATACTGAGTGAGAGCAAACGAGAAAGGAATACGCATTTGCTCCAACATTGGTAACTGCCGAGGTAATTAGAGGGCAATAGAGGGGGTGACGTCAAAAGTTGGTGGGAGGCAGGGAGTGTCCATACTGTATGTAGTAATGTGTCTCTTTCTTATACTATGCCTAACTAAACTAACATAATCTAAAAACGAAATACTTAAATCATTCAACAAAGCAATTAGTCAGTGACATGTGCGTTTGTCCCAAGTTCCAGACGATTCAAGTGGTGTTGGCGACATTTGCGCGAGACATGTGCAGAGGAACGGCGCGGCGCGGGCGCAGGTAGCCGCTCTTATCTGATTCTGGCAGTAGGGATGGGATGTATCGATCGACACTAGATTTACTTTGGATATCGATAGTTTTATTAGTGTCTTTCAATTTGTTTAGTTCCAGTTTTGAAAAGTGTAAAAAAGGCTTGCTGTATCTAAGCTTGAAATATGGTTGGTAGTTGTTTCAAAGTTTTGAATCACCCCAACAGGGATGGTCTTGAGTTTTTTTAGGTATTGTAATATTTGTCATGTTACCATACAGAAAGAGCTTTTATATTAACAATTTTTCACTAAAAAATCACAAACGTGGCCATAGTTTCGGTTAATTTCGATAACAGGAACAGAGTAGAAATTGACAGAAAAGAAATCAGCAGAGCGGAAGAAAGAACGAATATTTTAATAAAAGTTTTTGAACAAGTGTTAAGATTCTTTTCGCCTTCATTATCACATCATGGACTAATTTTCATTCTGGGCATTGTTACACAAATTACCAAGATCCAATCTAAGTAGGTGTCAGAATCTAAACTAGAATTTTTATACCTACATATTTAACAATGACCATTCAATGATATAGGTATCTATAAGAATACATACAGCCCAACATTATAAGAAAAATATTAAGAGGGCTATCACGGTCCAGTGGCGCCCTCATCACATTAAAAAAGATTACTCAATAAAGAAAGCCTAAATTTAAAAAGTGCTCTACACCAAAACTACAAAAGCCTTCAAGCTATTTTCATAGAATTCTTTTATAGGTTCTAAACATTCCACTTTTAGACAATTTCGAATAAAAACAAAAGCAGCCGTTTTTTTTTCTTTTTTCGAAATTTGTATGTTTAAACCTTTAAAAAACCTATAAAAGTATTCTATGAAAATAGCTTGAAGGCTTTAGTAGTTTTGATGTTGAGCACTTTTTAAATTTAGGCTTTCTTTATTGAGAAATCTTTTATAATGTGATGAGGGCGCCACTGAACTGTGATAGCCCTCTTAAATCGATGACAAATATTGTAATAGTACCTACATAACTACAAAACTATTGCACGTCAATGTTCAGTCGATTGAGCAATGACTCGTGTTATCGATATCGATAGATCCAATCACACGTTCCCATCCCTAATGATTTCTGTCGCGTTCAATTTATCAACTACCCAAATGTATTTTTTATTTAAAACGGGACGGGACATCTTATTTGTACTAAAAAGGTCTGGGTTCTGTTCCCGGATAAAAAGTTGATAAGTAAGATTTATAAACTTTTAAGTTAGCGAGTCACTTCGGTAAACTACTAAGTTAGTCATGGAAAGTTTTTGTGAATTCTTGTTCAGTTACTCACGCAAAAGATTGACAATCCTCTAGAAAGGTCTGATTGTAAATATTAAATACTAGCTGTTGCCCGCGACTTCGTCTGCGTTACCCGGATAAAAAGTACCCTATGTGTTAATCCAGGCCATGGTCCATCTGTATGCCAAATTTCATCAAAATCCGTTCAGCAGTTTTTGCGTGAAAGCGGAACAAAAATCCATCCATCCTTCCATACCATTATTCCATACTTAAGTACAAACTTTCGCGTTTATAATATTAGTAGGATAGGATTTGCCCCATACGGGATGTGAACCCGCGGCCCTCGGATCAGCAGGCAGGTTGCAAGATCCTGAAATGTTTCCAGTATCTACCTTTTCAATATACAGGGTGTAAACTTAAATACTTTAGTAACGGATTGTTTCGGACCATCAAACTGAACAACTATGGGACCAAAGTTGAAATCACGAAAAGAAATCAACTCCATACAAAAGCAAATCAGCAGTTTTTTTCCCGATTTTAATATAACCCTTGGAATCGGGCTCGTTTCGAAGCCGGAACAGGGTGCGTCAGACTATCAAACTGAACAACTTTTACTATTGGACCAAACTTGAGATCGCAAAAAAAAAGTATAAGGTACTTACTGCAGTTTTGTATGAAACAGCAGATTTTTCTCGATGTTTGTTGCATAGAGTTGAAATTGTTAAGTTTCACGGTCTAAAACCTTCAAAATATTACTAGGGTGTTTTGCTACACCCTGTGTATTCAAAAAAGTATTACCCAATAAAGTTTTTGGAATCGGCCGTGGTGGTCCAGTGGCGAGTAACCTTGCCTGCCGTGCAGGAGGCGATGGTTCGAACCCCGTCCAGGCCGACTCATACCAATGACTTTTTCGGAATTTATGTACGATTTGTAACACCACTGGCTTTTCGGTGAAGGAAAACATCGTGAGGAAACCTGCATGCTTCAATTTCGGGGCATGTATTGTATACCTACTGTCCATTACAAGTAGGGTTGCCAACCTTAATACAAGGATAAGCGGGATATTTGCAATCAAGATGCGGGACGTGGCTAAAAAAAGCGGGACCCGGCTGTCAAAGTATAAAAAAAAAGACGAAAAAACAATGAGGATTTGAAGAAAAATAAAAAATTTGTATTTTTGGTTCCTTTTCATTATAATAATAACACAAACAACAGAGTGGAATCGCACGGGGCAGAGTGGAATCGCAAGAGCACAGAGTGGTAATCGCAAGAGCACAGAGTGGAATCGCAAGAGCAGAACCTATGCTCCAGGTTGGAAGTGTATTGCACGTAATGGCGTAATAACGGGGAAACCCGCTCACGGGGGTAAACCCCGCGATGTTGAAACCGGAGCCGCACCTCTCGACAACCTTCAGCCGCTCAATGAGATGTTGCCCCATTGACGCACTTTGTGCGTGCGGCCGTTTTATATGGGGCCCACTCGACGAGTCGGCGAGTCACCGCCTGCCTTATTTACAATTTTGAGACTAGTTGTCATGGCAGGCGTCCGTTAGTCTCCTCCCATAGCCCAGTATCCATCCATCCAACTTTCACCTCTATAGCCCAAGACCTTATTTTTCCATCGCGGCCATAGCGCCGTACTCCAATAGTCTTTACACAAATGGCGGGGACCATCCCCGTGGGTATCATGTTGTACGCTCGGAGATGGTATCCGCCATTTGTGTATCCCTTACATTTAGATTAACTTGTCTTTTGAACGGGCCTCTACATGTTGGCTTCGGCCCCATGCACGCCTTCCAAAGGTCCGGGACTTAATTGCCCGTGATTACGGAACGTAAGACGCACAAACAACTAAACTATAATAATAAGTAGGTACATCAAACTTTAACTTTAAGGAGCATTCGAATCAGAAATGAAAATCGGTCAATTACCTAAGTAAACTTTTAAATGATTTTACAAACATAAAAGTTAATACCATGGGGTGCCAGGAATCAGCAGTTTAATGAAACCTGTGTTGGTACGTCAGGCACTCCTTGGACAGTCAGCCTCGTTACTAAAATTACTAGCTGGCTAATCTTTCCTATATATCATGATATCATGAATAAATAGTCATGCGATATGGCTATGCTGACATGAAAGAAAAAGAAGAAGAATACATCTAACTTTGAACTTAAGCATTCAATAAAAAGAAATAAAAATGCAAAAATTTATAAGAAACTTAATAAAGTTTTATATCACTTCTTCTGAGTCAACTGAGCTCATAACTACCTCTGCCACAAAGGTTAGCCAGAAAACGTGACAAAAGGCGTCCCGCACACATCTATCGCGGGACGCATCCTCTGAGGGTCTAGAAACGGGACGTCCCGCCTCTCGCGGGACGGTTGGCAACCCTAATTACAAGTGGCGACGGGCTCACTCCCCGTCACACTGGACAGAGTTTCTGTACTATTAGTGAACCGTGGATGTTCTGAAGTTTCAGAATATCTCTGACTACCCCCTCGGGGAATATAGTCGTGAGCATATGCTATGTTTTTGGAATGTACGTTTGTCTATTTATAGGAACACTGTGTGTTAGTAGAGCTTAGAGCGGCCACCGGCCACCCAGGTCGTCAGTCTACGTGAAGGTAATCCAGGATGGCAACGATATGGCGCACGCGCAGCTAGACTTGCGTGCTTGCGTTTACCACTCTCTGAAGAGTGACCATGATTCGGAGAGGTAGCTTTAATAGGGGAGCGGACTGCATAAAAAATATTTTAGTTTTATCTCCTTTTCTTAATAAAAAAAATATTTGAAAATAACGCTATACTTACTCACATTTTTAGCTTTTTTTAAGCTACAATACTTTTTTTGATAACATGATTAACTATAGAAAGTAATTTAATGTTGATGACGTCACTTCTGGGTATTTATATTTAGTAAAATTTTTCAAACATCGTTTTGACGTTCAATTAAAAGTTGCTAATTTGACTAATTGTCCCGGACTGTCCGATCCTCTATTTCCAGCTTTCACTTGCTATATGCGGTAGTGGTGCAGATTTTATCCAAGATACTGACTACAAATCGATCGTCCCATAGAGAAAGTTGTTCAGTTTGATGGTCTGATCATTCCCTTGAAAAAGCGTCAGCATATTAAGAAGGACCCTGTATAAAAGAATTGATCGCCACCCTGATCCCTATAGGTACGTAAGTGCAGCGCTGCGCCTGCGCCGCGTCCAACGGTGACAGCGAAATGTGCGCGACGATCGATTTACACTTCTATACAGGGTGAAATTGATATCATTGGCATCCTTTTAAACTATGAGTCTACCCATAAAACTGAACAACTTTTACTACGGGAGCAAAACAATCGGAGCAAAAAAAGAAATCTGCTCATTTAGTATGGGACAGCAGATTTTTTAGTTGCTCCGACCGATTTGCTCCCATAGTGAAAGTTTGAAAGGATGCCAATGATATCAATTTCACCCTGTATAGTCCGCTATATTTAACAACTTCGTAATAAGGACGTTTTCCAAAACTAATAAAACGAAAAATCTGTAGAGAGTAATATTAAAAGTTTAGAAAAATCTGTCATATTGTCAGTAAAAATTGCTGTTTGTCTATGGTTTGCATTATGTCTGACCGGTGATGTTGCTAATGGATGAATTGTTCACTAACTAGTCTAATAATATGCAATAGTACTGAAAATGTTCATGTGTTGTAAATATTAACGAACATTGAACAAAAAGTTGATCAAATCAATGTATCAAAACGTCTTTCATATGAAAACCATAATAATCTTGTTGATGCATATGCTCACGACTATATTCCCCGAGGGGGTAGTCAGAGATATTCTGAAACCTCAGAACATCCACATTTCACTAGTAGTACCGAAACTCTGTCCAGTGTGACGGGGGGTGAGCCCGTCGCCACTTGTAATGGACAGTAGGTACAATACATGCCTCGAAATTGAAACATGCAGGTTTCCTCACGATGTTTTCCTTCACCGAAAAGCCAGTGGTGTTACAAATCGTACATAAATTCCGAAAAACTCATTGGTACGAGTCGGTCTGGACGGGGATCGAACCATCGCCTCCTGCACGGCAGGCAAGGCTACTCGCCACTGGACCACCACGGCTTCTTCTTATATCTTATTGATGAACCAACAAATTGATAGATAGATAGATAGATAAACAATTTATTTGCAAAAGTAACACACACATAATATTACATTTCACAACACTTTTAAAAACAAGAATACAACGAGACATAGAATAGAAATTAGAACAACATGTAATTTATTGTATGCTACAGCAGCAAACAGGTCCCAGCTCAACATAGACCTTGCCCGAGAGCAGGGTGTTGGTTTTCAGATGAAACCTTTTTGGTGGCAGTCAGACGAGCGCGTTATTTTCTCTACCTAGGGAGTATTATATTCCTTGGGTCAGACGCAGCAACCAAAGAAGTGAAGTGAAAGAATAAATAATTAAATAATTAAATGTAAGTTGAAATGAAATACAGTTACGGAACATAGTGTAAAAAAGTGTAAAAAAGAATCTGAAAAATACTATAATATACTATAATATAAGTAACTAAGTAAATTGCTCCATAATCGAGAAAAAGACAGAACACTTTCGGTCTGACAGCTAAATGGAATGCATTGAGAATAATTAAGATTGAGATCATTTTCAGAATTTTTGTCTGCTCATGTGTTTATCAGTTTGTTTGTGAACGCATCACTTAAAAGTTAATAAACTGATTTGGATAGGGTTTTCACAAAAGCATAGGGCTTAGTTCGTATTAACATTCAGGCTTTATTTCATCGTAATCGGTTCATTCAATCAAACGTTATGAGTATTCAAAATCTGCGGTTTACGCGTACGAACGAAGTCGCGAGCGCCGCTAGTTAGTAATAAAATCTACGATTGCAGGGCTATTCCTGGATTTTATCATAATGTTATGCTTATTTGTAGTGCCTCTGCCTACGTTTATAGGTACGAATGACACATGGTATAGTCATTAACATCGTATAATGTAGCTGACAGTATCTTATTCCGAGAGATAAGTGTACTTTTTGCAACCATCAGCAGCAAGGCTGATTCAGTGTTTATGGGGTGTAGAGCTTCTCTGTGATAGGGATGGACCAGGTCTGCCTGCATAACTCCAGTCGGTTAAGGAGTTACTGATGATTAAAGGTCTGTAAAAAATTAACGATCAGCTGCACGGCTGATCGTATGATATTGGTGTAGTATGCACTGTAGCTATGTAAACAGTACAAAAACTGTCAAGTTCTGTCAGTCTGTTTAGGCGATACAGCCAGTCAAAGTTCCGACCTTTGAACGGCTGTATCTCCTAAACCGGCTGATAAACCATGTCAGTTTTTGTACTGTTCATATAGCTACAGTGCATACTACAACAATAACATACGATCAGCCTTACAGCTGATCGTTAATTTTTTACAGACCTTTAATCATCAGTAACTCCTAAACCGACTGGAGTTATGCAGGCAGACCTGGTCCATCCCCATCACAGAGATGCTCTACACCCCATAAACACTGAATCAGCCTTGCTGCTGATGGTTGCAAAAAGTACACTTATCTCTTATACTATCTACGCGTGGTGTTGTGGCTGCTAAACGTATAAACTTGGACTTACTCTGCGACTTCCGTTTCCTGCTTCATGTGCGTGTGTTCTGTTTGTAACTGCTTATGTTCTACTGTGATAAAGTTAAATGGCTTTTAAAGACAATGCTTACCGAAATGCAGCTTTTTATTCTTGACGAAATCTTAATCTGAAAAAAGAAATTATCATTAGTTTCTAGGCGACAAAGCTTTGCTCTATCAAACTGTACAATTACCTCTATGGGAACATCGAAATCGAGAAACAAAAATCAGCTGCTCCATACATTAATTTGAGTAGGTTTGCAGATATATGAATGGTTCAGCAATCGATATCTACTATACTCTTAATCCCACAGAGAAACCGTGGAAACGGTTTTATGAGACTTTCCGATGTATGAATATATCAGAAATAAAATGTGAATTTAAAAAAAAAATCTAAACTGAACAATTTTCTCTATGGGACCAATGTTGTTTGGCAATATCGATGTTGTTAGTATCCTAGTGAAAAGAGCTGAACTTAATATAAATGTTATATGCATTTAATTTTACGCCATCTGTGTACATAGTCATCAATTTTATTCTCCGACTAGACAAGTAATTTTACGACTGGATCGACCCATTTTCCTTCACGCCGGAATATTTAAAAGCGTAGTCATAACGTAAACAAAACGCAGAACCTGGTAAGGACCCACTTAATTATAACCGTGGTAGTCGTTCGTAATTGCACAAAGAGGGGAACCCCCACTAATTTGCCTAATTTCTGATATTTATGGGTCTTTTCAAGTTCTTTTACTTGTGAGCTTGGAAAATTAATCAATAAATTGCACGATGGAGATGTTTTGGTGGTTTGAAGTCTAATCTGATTTCATACATTTGACAGCCCGGTAGCACAGTCGGTAGTGAACCTGCCTGCTGTACCGAGGGTCGCGGGTTCGAATCCCGTAAGGGACAAATATTTGTATGATGAATATGAATATTTGTACCCGAGTCATGGATGTTTGTATCTATATATGTATTCTATATCGTTGTCTAGTCATCATAATACAAGTCCAGGCTAGATTCTGGTACTTTACATGTGATTAGATAATTTGTGTGACATTGTCCAAGATATTTATTTATATATTTATATTTATTTATTTTTTTATTTATATTTTTTGTACATGTAAAGTTAAATGTGTTACATATTATTTTCTTATCTAAACTATTATAAAACTGTAACAGTAGTGTGTCTGTACATTGAAGATATTAACAAAAAAAGTTACGATGTGGTTTTTATCACCAATTTTTGGATTTTTTTGTCTGTCTGTTTGTTTGAACGAGCATCACGCAAAAACTACAGAACCGATTTTATTAAAACTTTTTTATTTGATAGCTTATAATCTGACTTAAAATCTGGTATATAATTTATGCGGACGAAGTCGCGGGTAAATGCTCGTTATTTTATATTATTGAAGCGTCGGTGGCGCGTTGCGGAGAGGTATGGATATGGGGGTTCGGGTTCGAATCCGCGCACGGACAACATGCCATGCACCAATGAGTTTTTCTAACTTATGTAACGTAATACCGACTGCTCTCAAACGGTGAAGGAAATCATCGTGAGGAAACCTGCATACTCCGAAGAAGAAATTCTGATGTGCATGTGAAGTCTACCAATCCGGATTGGGCACGCGTGGTGGACTAATGCCCATACACGATGGTATATGCATCATGTGGATGTGTTCTCAGGGATGCCTGAGGGTAGGCCTGTGCCCTGCAGTGGTTCCCTAAAATCCAATAAACCAAAGTATTCCCCTCTCATTTGCTCACTTGAGTCACTTCCAAAAACTTCCAAAACCAACTTTTCATAAAATACCTCACTCAGTCCGTTTTTCCAAAAAAAACATGTACTTTCCATTTAATCAATCAAAATACTAACATCCCAAAACATTCTTTCTATTTCCTATCATAATAATAAATAATGTCAAGTCCAGTAAAAGTCATATCCGTGGTTCACAATTAATAGCAAATTATAAATCTGTATGTTAAAACAAAATTATCGAATCCAAAACAAATCATTCACCTGATTTTAAAACTATCTAAAACTTTACAAAAGCTTCATGTAATATGATAGAGCTGTTGACAACGCTACCATATAATAATATGTACCGAGCGTTCATGATTCACAATAAACGCTGATAACTGCATTCTAATAGTTGCAATTTGTCACAGAGGTGTCAAAATGCAATCGTACCTACCTAAAAATGAAACTGTTTCTTGAATAGTTATGGGAATGAATTCTAAATTACTTTCTATAAAACAATAATGAAATTTTAATACGTACTTATTCAAATAAAATTTAACTTTACAATTTACTCTGTTACTCCCATAATAAAAATATATCTTTCACTATGATTTTACGGTAAATATTTCTATTAATCTTTTAAAAATAAATTGCGTTTACCTGATTGTTGGAATAATAACCATGCTTTCATCAATAATTCAATTATATCTACCAATTATAATTTGTTCCAAGTTCTATAATATTACACACACTGCTGATTCTTATTTTATGTAAGTATGGAATTTATGTTTTAAAAATATTTTTTAATATTTATGTCGTCGTCTACAAGCGTTTACATACGTGTACCAACCTACATATGAAATTAAACTAATCTATACGGTAATAAAAAAAAATATATATATATACTTGTAGAAAGAAGAATTAACATTGTAAAAAAAAAACAATTAAAATCGTGTAAACCAGTAAAAATTAATAATTTAGTAGTGTAAAAATTTTGAAATTGTTTGTAAAAAGTTAAAGAAAACCTGATATTGCCGAATTTATTTTTCTTCTGTGATTGACCCAAAACTGCGCTCCAGGACTCGAACTTCACCCAGCTGCATCCTCATCAGACACCTACATCTCCCGGCAGCCTGGATGTCCTTCGCACCTCAACTTCCTGTCTTCTATAATTTTTCTTCTTTTTTTTTGAAATAAGATCATTTTCTTTCCTCGTACTTATTTTCATCTATTCTTCCGTAAAATAATTTTAAACTATAAATCTTCTTATGAATACTTTTTTTTTCATTTTTAACCGACTTCAAAAAAAGGAGTAGGTTCTCAGTTCGACCGTATATATATATTTTTTTTTTTAATGTGTGTTCGCGGATAACTACGTCGTTTATGAACCGATTTTGATGATTCTTTTTTTGTTGGAAAGGAGATATCCCAAGGGTGGTCCCATGATAAGGAAACCAGGATCTGATGATGGATCCCAGAGAAATCGAGGGGACCCTTCGAAAATCGTAGTGCCGACTAGTGCGTTTGTTAATTTGAAGCACTACTGTTAAATCAAACTAATGAATTCACCACTGAAAATTGTGAAATAAACAAAATTTTAACAAAAAATTAAAACCGCCTTCAAAAAAACTAAAAAGTTAAAAAATAATATTGCAGCCGATGACTTTTTCGTTCGCATCATAAGAACATTAATTTGTTTTATAGAAGTCGGTGTCAAGCCAAGCCAAAAAACTAATGCAAGCCCCGTCGCGAATCGGCTTGACAGCGACTTTGATAAAACAAATTAATGTTCTTATGATGCGAACGAAAAAGTCGGTTGGTCGGCTGCAATATTATTTTTTAACTTTTTAGTTTTTTTGAAGGCGGTTTTAATTTTTTGTTAAAATTTTGTTTTCTTAATTCTTCTTCCAGATAAATCTCCGAATTAATTTACTGAACTTCCTTCTTCTCTAATATCTTCTCTCTTCAATATATTTTACTTCGTTTTTTTTTCTCTTCTCAAACAATATTTTCTAATGTTCCATCTGACCAGCACTGCCCAAAGGCAGCCCTGGCAGGGTCGCCATGCGGTGTGGTTTGTGGTTTATAGGCTGATGATGATGATATAATTTTAGGGGTGCATCAGACCAATTTAAACTGAACAGCTGAAAACATTGAAATAACGAAAAAAGAAACAGCTTTTCCATACATTTGTGTCGATACGATTGAAATTTTCTTTGGACCACCAGATTTTTTATTCGCGATTTCAATATTGATCCAGAAAAAACAATAAAAAATATCAGATGTTTTATACATTTGAATAGAGTAGGTACTGCAGTTTTGTATGTAGCAGCTACAATTATTTTTATAAAAGAACAAATTAATAAATGATACACGGAAAAGCCACTAATGATACGGACGAGTCCCCTCCACGGAGCCGATACAAATCAATCTAACTGCAGTCCGTAATTGCATTCCATTGATGTTCTTGTTTCGTGACTACATCCATTTGTTCGTAGTCCATGAATGTTTGATGACCATGTCTTTGCTTCCTATGAAATTTTTATCGATTGACTAGTTGTGTCCGCTACGGGCAGACCACTGAAAAATTTATACTTTACGACCTATTTATTCGCATACCTACCAAATACAGGATCCTTCTTAATATGGGGGATGATCAGACCGTCAAACTGAACAACAATTTAAAAAAGTTTCCATTGCAATACACCTAAAAAAATATTTAGCCTATTCCGTGTCACACTGCTGGGCAAAGGAGTTTTCTTCTAACAATCCAGGGAGAATCTCTTGCCAACCCTTCAGGAAAGTATTCAAGTCATAGCTGCATCTTCTCCTGGACCTTCCTCGACGTCGGAAACCAACTTGTGGAACCCATTCTGTGGCCATCTTGGTCCATCTCTCCAGATGCATGCGGCAGAAAATTATGTCCCGCCCTTAGTCCCACTTCTTCTTCTTCTTTTTTTGGTCGTAACCTCATGGCTGAGGGACGTGACCATCGTGGGTCACTTGTGCCACCCAGCTCTCCAGGCCGCCCGATCTTGAGCCCGGTGTATGCTGGCCTGTAGTGTAGTCTCGGTCATTTCTTTTCCCACATCGGTCCATCTCGCAGGCATGCGTCCTCTACCTCTCTTTCCCTCCATACGGCCGGTGATCATGAGTTTTTCCAAGCTATCTGATCTCCTGACCGTATTCCCAAAGAATTTAAGGACTCGTTGCATACAGATGGTGTCCCACTTCAGCTGAGCTGTTTTAAGGCCTAGTATTGAACCGCAGATGTGTTTCTTACCCGATCAGTTAATTTTACACCTAATATATCTACTTCGCTCCATGGC
This sequence comes from Agonopterix subpropinquella, assembly GCA_922987775.1. Lineage (NCBI taxonomy): Eukaryota > Metazoa > Arthropoda > Insecta > Lepidoptera > Depressariidae > Agonopterix > Agonopterix subpropinquella. The sequence goes on along the minus strand of OV277693.1, from coordinate 1,039,394 downwards.
TTTTCAAAAATCGCTCTTGTTAAAAATGAAGGACGCTACCTTATCGGCGTAACAACTTTTTTGCATATAGAGATAGTAAGTACTAGGTTAGGTACGTCTTTTTAGTGTTCCGTACCAAAATTGGAAAAACGGAACACTTATGGAATCAGCTCGGTGTCTGTCCGTCCGTCCGTCTGTCAGCAGGCATTTTTCTCAGAGACCGTAAGACATAGGAAGTTGAAACTCGGTACAGATAGCAATTGGTGGTCCAATATCATAAATGAAGTAAAAAAAGCTGGGTAAATAAAAAAATATATTTTTTTACCCTATGTTGTGGGGTATCAATTGAAAGCTTATGAAAATACGAGTCTAAAAATATACTTTTAAAATTTTTTCTAAAAACTTTACTTAGCAAAATTTTCATGGAAATCCGAGAAATTGCTGTCCCCACTTGTATTTCAAAAAATATAGCCGTATAAGATCTGAAAAAAATCATGAACATCACAAATAACGTGTAGATGGCGGGAAAATTATCAGGGTGGCTCTAACTTGGATATTTTTTTTTCTATACTTAAAAAAACTAACGCCAGAAGACCAGTGTAAAATGATCTTCAGTTACTATGTGACCACATACTAAGTAAGTGTCAATTTATAGTGGTTACATCAATGACCCATGTTAAACAACTGGTAGTACGGAACACTAATTGCCCGAGTCCCGACTCGAACTTGGCCGGTTTTTTTTTGTACTATGGCCACCTGACTCAAAAATGTCACTTCAAATAAATTGCCTAGGATTTTATGACTATCGCTATCTCATACCCGGTTTCACTGACATTCCGTCTACCAGCGTAAGTGAAAAATTCGAATTTGGCTCGCTACCATGACAGTAGACAGTGTAGACTGCGATAAAATCAAAGTTTTTAAACGGCAAAGAGCGCAGTTAAACAATAAAACATAGTAGCAGTGCGTCGCTGTGGCATGGCGTCTAATACAATTGTAGAGCTGTTCATATCGCGGGGGCGCGTATGTCGGTCGGTATCGGCACGGTAGCCGTAGTGTTGTCACCCAAGAATATCGATATTTACCATATCGAACTTGGCAAGAAAAATATATAATACTAGCGTTAACCCGCGACTTCGTCCGTACAAATTATACACCAGATTTTAAGTCAGAATATAAGCTATCAAACAAAAAAGTTTTATCAAAATCGGTTCAGTAGTTTTAGTATAATGCTCGTTCAAACACACAAAGCAAAAAAAAAATTTTTTTTAATCTACAATTTTATAATAGGACTAGTGTTAACCCGCGACTTCGTCTGCACAAATTATATACCAGATTTTAAGTCAAATCATAAGCTATCAAACGAAAAAATTTCATCAAAATCGGTTCAGTTGTTTTTGCGTGATGCTCGTTCAAACAAACAAACAAACAAACAGACAGACAGATAAAAAATCCAAAAATTAGTAATATAGAACCCTAAAAACCCTACCTATCGTAACTTTTTTTTTTGTAAATATCTTCAATGTACAGACAAACTTCAGTTAACTACAGTTTTATAATAGTTTAGATAGATATATGCGTCACCATACTCACCTCACTACATACAAACACTACATAATTATTTCTGTAAATAATATCGAAATTTTGATACATAGGTGTCTGTGGTCTTATTTGATGGGGTGGGCTAAACCGTCAAACTGAACAACTTTACAATGATAGAAAATGCAGTTAATTTTGAAAACATAATATTCAGGCCAGGGTTCTTCTTAACATGCTGACGGTTTTAAAGAAGATGTTCAGACCATCAAACTGAATAACTTTCTCTACGGGAAATAAAACGTAAAGAAAATCAGCTGTTCCATACAAAACTGCTAACCTACACAAGCGAAAGATATGGGACAGATGATTTCTTTTTTTAGATTTCGATGACCACACCTTTCTGTAACACATACTCGAACCTACTTCAATTCGGTTATCCCTAGAAAAGTCACAATGCAAAATTGATAATTCCAGTCGATTGGCCGATCTTGATCCGTCCCAAAGACTAAACAACAACCACCATCGTAAAACCAATTATTATTAAATTACTCGTCTCAATATCTTCCCCCCAACATAATTAAGATCTTATCAAACCAATTTCCAAGCATTTCGTCTATCGATAAGGAACTATCGATGTTGTTCCCCTCTCTAGCTCCCCTTCAGTGCTTGTCATTAAGGGTGATCCATCAAAACGTCCGCCAGGATTTAGGGTGGCCGGCGCTTGCGCAGTGGCCCGAGGGGCAGGGTTGCCAGATGTAGTCAGAGTGAAGTAGAAAATGGAAATGCTCGAGAAATTGCTTATATTTGAAGGAAATGTGGGAAGCTAGATTTGGTCGAGTGAGGAAAGGTTGATTGTTGATCGTATACAGGGTGTAAGTGACAGCCTAGCAAATACCGAATCGGTAAATTCAGACCATCAAACTGAATAACTTTCACTATGGAGCCTACCTCAGGAAACGCGAAAAAAACATCTGCTGTCCTATACATTTAAGTCGGGTAGGTACAGCAGTTTTGTATGATTATATTTCCAGTGCGTTGCAAACCTAGCAAACGCAGTTAGTCCAAATTATACTTGCCGTACATGCGGCCGTGCCTGTCGCTCCTATACAGGGTGCTAGGGCAAACAGTTGCATTACTTTACGGGGTGATTGTACCCATGATACTGAACCACTTTCACAGATAGGAAATTGGCAAAAAATAATTTCGACTTTCCATACTAAATGCAATCGATCGATCGAACATTTGTATGAACGACCCCTTTATTTTTGCGTATTTGCTATATGTTTCTTAGGGAAAGTTGTTCAGTATTGCATGGGTACAAACACCCCTTAAAGTATTGCAACTGTTTACCCTAACACCCTGTGTAGCCATGAAAAGGCATATGATGATGATGATGATAATTGTATTTAAATACATCATAAATAACGCTCACAATCATACATGTTATGGAAACCAGACTACCACGAAAAAACCATAACCTCCATGACCGAATCGATACACGAACCCAGGACATCCAGTCTTGTGAGGAAAAGATCATAGCAATCGGGTCTTCTACAGGGTGTAACAAAACACCCTAGTAATACCTAAGGGGGTGCTTCAGACCATCAAACTAAACAACTTTCACTATGGAGCCAAAATCGAAATCGCGAAAAAAAAAATCCGCTCTTTCATACAAAACTGCAGTACCGTCTCGACTCAAATGTGTGAACGGAGAAAAATTTCTGTGACAGCAGTTTTATTTTGTAGGCTATACTAGAAAAAGTGTTGTTGTAAATCTAATTCTCGTAAATTTAACTAAAATTTACTTTCAACAGCACATTTTCTAGTAAAGTCTACTAAAAAAAAATACCGGTTACAACTATTTAATTTTAGTAGACTTTACTAGAAAATGTGTTGTTGAAAGTAAATTTTAGTTAAATTTACGAGAATTAGATTTACAACAACACTTTTTCTAGTACAGCCTACAAAATAAAACTGCTGTCACAGAAATTTTTCTCCGTGTGGGACGGCAGATTTTTTTTATTTTTTCTCGTCGTTGGCTCTATAGTGAAAGTTGTTCAGATTGATAGTCTGAAGCACCCCCTTAAGTATTACTAGGGTGTTTTGTTACATTCTGTATACAGGCTGAAATTTGTATTGGTCCGATCGGTTTGCTCCCATAGTAAAAGTTGTTCAGTTTGATGGGTAGACTAAAGGATTAGTTTAAAAGGATGCTAATGATATCAATTTCACCCCAATGTACAGGGTCTTACTTAATATGCTGACACTTTTTAAGGGGATGATCAGACCATCATGCTGAACAACTTTCTTTATGGGACCAAAATCGAAATCGCGAAAAAAAAATCAGCTGTCCCATCCCATACATTCGATTCGAGTCGGTGCACTGCAGTTTTGTTAACTGTTAATTCTTTTTCAGTGATTTCGATTTTGTCTCCATAGTAAAAGTGTTCAATTTGATGGCCAGAACAATCCCTTTAAATATAAGCGTTCTTACAGACGAGTGACACTTTACGGTCGCCGGGTGTCGCGGATGGTCGCGCGACCGTAAAATGTATGAGCGCTCGGCGACCCACCGCGACAGCAAAGTGTCGCTCGTCTGCAAGGTAGGGTTTATATAGAAGAGTCAAAGTAACACCAATATAAACCTTATATTACGCAGCATAGCGTCGTTTTTTGACGTAAAGAAAAATCTCGCCCCTGCCGGGCCTAATTCTCCAAACGACTCTATGCTACGTACTATAAGGTTTATATTGCCGCACCCCGCCCGCGAAATGTCCGCGCCACGTCACTTCTGTTTAAGAGCCCTTACTAGGGTGTTTTGTTACACCTTGTATAAGTAAGAACATTTTTTTGTAAACACTCCTACCTGCAGTTAACTCCTGTACACTAGGATTAACAGCAGCGACCACTCACAAAACTGGACGTAACTGGAGTACGTTTTGTTACAGTAAAATTATTCTTGTAATTGCAACTATCTGGTAATTGCTACACTTACAAGAATCACAATTCAGTTCTTCTCTCAATAGACACACCACATTCTCTAGTCCTAAGTAGGTGTTGGTTTAAAGAGAAGAACTTAATTGTGATCCTTATAAGTGCAATAGCTCCATAGTTGCAATTACCAGATATGCAAATACCAATCTTGTTTATGATAAGCATACATCATGAATCCATATGACCCTGTCAACATCATAACATTCGGCTTGTTGTTACAACTACCATCTTTTGTTTTTAGGGTTCCGTACCCAAAGGGTGAAAACGGGACCCTATTACTAAGCCTACGTTGTCCGTCCGTCCGTCCGTCTGTCCGTCCGGGCTGTAACTTTTGAACCGTAATAGCTAGATAGTTGAAATTTTCTCAGATTATGCATTATTGCGGCGGATTTGTTAACAAATAATAAAAATGGCAGAAAGTTAAAAATTAAGGGGGGTTTTCAACAAGAAACTAGTTTTTATCAACGTTTTTTCTTCACGCTCTATAGTAAAAACGGTAATACATACAAGCGTCAAACTTTGTGTGATTATAGAGCAAACTCTACAAAATAACAACAAATACTAAAAACCGGCCAAGTGTGAGTCGGTCTCGCGCTAAAGGTCCCGGACAAAAAAAGTTTTTTTTCTAATTTAATAATGTTGTGTTCTGTGGTGGTGTGGTACGGAACCCTCAGTGCGCGAGTAGCCCGACTCGCACTTGACCGGTTTTATTTAGTAAATACGTCATTTCAATTATTAATTAAGATAAAATACTTCTAAGTTGGCTCGCATTTTTTTCAGTGTGGTGTCTACCTACCCCACGGGGGAAATGTCGTGACGTTATAGATAGATAGATAGATAGAAGAACTTGAGTACAAATATTCGTATTCACCATACATACACATACCTACAGTTGTAGAATGGTAGTAATACGGAATCGGCAGGGCATCGGCACGGCATCGGCAGAGCCGGAGGGAGTCGTAACAAACAAAATTTGATATTCGCGGCGTGTCCCCCGCAAAGCGGCGAGTGCTCGCTGATTGATTGCTTTACCCCAAGATTTACATTCTTTTTGTCTTTAATTCACGCCCAGTTCCCGCGCTGACCAAATATTATGATTTTATTGTCATGCGAAGAAGGTCAGTGACCTTTAAATGAAGGTAAAGAAAGGACAACATGGATTTGAATTTTTTTTTGTTTTTTTCTTGTTTTTGAGCAACTTTATTAAACTAAAAAATAAAAATAAATAACGCTCACAGGCACATACGTTGTAATGATCCCAAGTAACAGAATAGGTAATAATATAGTTATGCTGCTTTGTAGAATACGTAGCTTAATTAATTAAACAGAGTTAATTAAACAGAACTTAATGTGCTGATGATTTTTAAGAGGATGATCAGGAGTGCGATTTTTGAATCTCATTCGCTGAGTTCAGCAGTTGCAAATGTCAAAATTACTGTGGAGATACGCATCTTTCTGCTGCTGATTTGACTTTTAAAAATCATACTTCAGGAGTGCGATTTTTGAAAGTCAAATCAGCAGTATGAGTAGAATGAGATTCAAAAATCGCACTCCATACCATTATACTGAACAACTTTCTCTATGAAACCAATATAGAAATCATGAAAAAAATACATTTGGATTTTTGGATCGTAGTTTTGTTTGAAATTGCTGATTTTTGGCATTGGAAATAATTCGCACGCCCGAACGAATAAAGGTGTAAAATGCCATAACACCCTTTTTACTTATATGCCATTTTTGGAATCTACGGCCTTCAATAGCCTTTTAGTTCAACAAGTATTAACGAGTAGGTACAAGTGACTCAATAATTGCGAAAAGAAACCCTCAAAGCTCTCAAAGAGAGGAACAAACAGAAATGTTTCAAGCTCAGAATATAATACGAAAAGCTTTAGGACGGTCGTTGACCTTCGGAAGAGGTCGTTGACCTTCGGAAGATTGCTCTCAAACCTCCTCATTAATCTCCACAGTCCTGCACGGTCGCGTGACTGGAGCAAATTAAAAATACGGATCAGGTCAGTTACGTCCTTTTCCCCGAACGTCCACTATGGACCCGAACGTCCACTTCACGGTTTCGGCCATTTCCCCGATCGGCCTTTTCCCCGAACGGTCATTTACCCGAACGGCCATTTCCCCGAACGGGCATAATATTCCCGAACTTTTCCCCTTACGTAAGGTGGTGCTTCAGAACATCAAACTGAACAACTACGATTGATAAGGGGTCTTCCTGTTATTAAAACAAAGTACCTACATTTTTCTAGCTGTTTTCTCGTGGTCCTTACTTTTTGTAGTTTCACAACATTTATTTTTCAAACCATTCTTTTAATAAATACGAAATATCGAGAAAAAAAACAGCTGTTTCATACAAAACAGTACTTTGCTTTGATGAAAGTAAAATCCTACTCGACTCAAATGTATGGAACGCCTGTTTTTAGGGTTCCGTACCCAAAGGGTGAAAACGGGACCCTATTACTAAGCCTACGTTGTCCGTCCGTCCATCTGTCCTACCTATTTAGGGCTGTAACTTTCGAACCGTAATAGCTAGCTAGTTGATCTCAGATTATGCGTTATTACACTTATTACGGCGGATTTGTTAACAAATATAATAAAAATGTCAAAAAGTTAAAAATTAAGGTGTAAAACCGGTATCGCTATCGTAAAAACGGTAATACATACAAGCATCAAACTTAGTGTGATTATAGAACAAACTCTACAGAATAACAACAATTACTAAAAACCGGCAAAGTATGAGTCGGTCTCGCGCTAAAGGTCCCGGACAAAAAAAGTTCTTTTTTCTAAGTTAATAGGTTGTGTTTTGTGGTGGTGTGGTACGGAACCCTCGGTGCGTGAGAAGTCCGACTCGCACTTGATCGGTTTTTTTTTTGACCTTGTCTTCATAGTGAAAATTGTTCAGCTTGGTGGCTAAAGACCCATTTAAATTTTACTATGGTGTTTTGTTACAGAAGTGGTAGTATAATACTGAATAAACTCATGACCACATTAATACCTTACAGGGTAATTAATTAGCAGGGGTAGCTTTGAGCATATTATTAAAATTTTAAAAATAGAATGTGTCAAGTGGAAAATTGGTAATGAAAGCAAGCGCTTCGCTTTCAAAGACATTGCAAAAGAAACCCTATCCCTCAGTCTTACTTAAAAGCACCTAACAAGTCCTACAGAACTTTAATAAAAGTCTGGTATGGAAATCTTGGGATTTATAAAATGCATTAAACCGACTTCTGCGAAGCCACTTCAAACAGCTAAGAAACAAGAAACAGAAGAAAAATGTTAACAAACTCGTCGAGAAGCGCAATCGAGGAGTCTTGAAACATCACAGAACTTGGAGCAGCTTCATTTGAAAACGAAACAAAGCCTTCGCAAACAAACTACTTAAGCACTGAAATATTGAACGGGAATAGGGTTGCCACTGTTTGCTACCGTTCGACTTACCTTGGATTCAATGTATTGAATGCGTAAAAACATAATTGATTACCTCTATAATTAGGAATAATAGAAGCGTTATAATATTAACAGTGGCAAGGATAAAATCAAATATTTAAAATTCAAAACACTAGTAGGATTTATTATACCACCACTTCTATACAAAGTGTAACAAAACAACCTAGGAGAATCTCATCTCATCTCACTAATATTATAAATGCGAAAGTTTGTGACGATGTTTGGATGTTTGGATGTTTGTGTGTTTGTGGCTTAATCACGCCTAAACGGCTGAACGGATTTAGATGAAATTTGGCATGCAGATAGAATGTGTTCTGGATTAACACATAGGATACTGTTTATCCCAGCAATGGGTTACTGTGGGACTCTGTGGGATAATTTCCAATGTTTTATCATGCTCACTAGCGCCGACTTGACGCTGACAGATGTATTTGGGTAGATTCCAGTAGTAAATAGTGTTAACTTTTTTCAACACTGCTCTCAAGAGCTGTGTAGCATAGTTGGGGAATGGTCAGATTTTCGCGCAATAGGTTGGAGGTTCGATTCTTGGTAGAACATTTTTTTTTTACATTTTTTATCCATTTTTCAGAGGATTTGACAGAAGCAGTTTGCTGACCTTCAATCGTAATAATATCCTGAGATTAGATCAGATCCAATTTTAGGACAGTACGTTTTCTTTGGCTTTTTTCTTATTTTAATACATACATTGTAGTGATTCCAAGCAAGGACGGCTTTTTATTATGGAAACATTACAACAACGGCACAAACATATTACATCCATGACCGAACCGGGATTCGAACCCAGGACCCTGGTTTGGCAGTACGGCGTGGTAACCATTACACCAAACGGGTCGTCAAATATTAAAATTTTTCTTTCTTTTAACCTTTTCTAAAGTTATTTTAGTATCGTTTTCATCTTAATAGATGTCGTTAGACGTATTTTTAACTCTAGCAGGAGCTTACAAATTGATTGAATACATCTTTGTAAGTAAGTAAAATGGTAGTTTGAGCCCAATCTGAGCCAATTCTACGGTATAATAATTTTGTTGCAGAAATTTTTTCCAAATGTTCGTTTTGTTTGATTTTCGGTTCAATTATGATTTCTTGAGGATTTGTGTAGAACATCAATCTACCACAATCTATGAAAAGATACCTACTTATCTAAAAAGTCCTTATAACACCACAGTTTGGATTACCAAACTGTGGTGTTATAAGGACTTTTTAGATGATTTTTTTGAATGTGCTTAAGTATACTTTCATAATAGCTAAGTAAGGTTAGTGGCTTGAAAATATTTTTTTTAGCAAGTTGACCATTTGCTTGCTAGAATATTATCGTTCTAGCTCTTACCTCCACCATTGTGCACTAGCCCGCGTGGTAGAGTATCCTCTATCATCATCATCATCATCATCTCAGCCGATGGACGTCCACTCCTGGACATAGGCCTCCCCCAAGGATCGCCATAACGACCGGTCCTGCGCTGCCCTCATCCAACGTTTTCCCGCCGCCTTCACCAGGTCGTCGGTCCACCGTGTGAACCTACCTACCAACGCTGCGCTTTCCGCTTATCCTCTAACGTTTATTTGTGAGTGGAGGTCTGTGATCCGCAGTGGGTCGTAAGATGATTATTATGCTGCTCGACATAAATAGAACACTAATAACCGACGAACAGTAGAAAAATTGAAGTGATGGATCAGTGAATGACTTTTTTTTTATACCTACATACTTACTTAATGTAGGTACTTTCTGATTTTGATTCAGCTTAAGTTCATGACTATTATCCTATTATGGGGGTTGGCAAGCCAGCAACACATCAACCCAATGGTATCTTTTGTGTTGACTCCTACTTAATATTTATTTTCTTCACCATTGAAAAACGTGGAAAATGAGAGAGGCAATAGCGTTCAGGGGAAGAAACCTGTATTCTCCCAGTTTTGAATAACCATCTCTCAGGACACATACGTTTAGCCACCAAGACAGCGCAGTCACACAGTATAAATGTTCCATGGTTTCCTCTTCCTCTCCGCACGCTCGGCAACTGGGATCTAGGGTGAGCTTTATCATCATGTCTGTGAGGCGTAGTACCCGGTGAGGGCTCCGACGATAGCACGAGCTTTGCTCCAGCTGTTGTTCAGTATGAGCTGTGGGATTCGTGGTGTTATATTGCTGATGAATTTTCTGCAATGTTGCAGACCCGAGAAGCCAGAGCATTCTAGCATGTATATTTTATCAGCCCATTCCTTAATTGCCATTTTAATGTTACATGCCAGGGTTTCTAGACTTGGTTCTGACCATGACCTTCATGACCCTTAGACGAGATATGAGACAAAATCACATGTCCACGCAGACGAAGTCGCGGGCAACAGCTAGTATTTAATAAATTAAAGCGTCGTAAAAAATACAGGGTGTACAATAAAATGGGACAGCTACTTAAAGGGGTGCTTCAGACCATCAAACTGAGCAACTTTCTCTATGGGATCAATAACGAAATCGAGAAATAAAAATCCGCTCTCCCATACAAAACTGCAAACATAACTCGACTGAAATGTATGGGACAGCAGATTTTTTTTCGCGATTTCGATATTGGTCCCATAGAGAAAGTTGTTCAGTTTGATGGTCTGAAGCACCCCTTTAAGTAGCTGTCCCATTTTATTGTACACCCTATATAAAGAATTGAATAAATAGATGCACCCACTCACCCACTCACCCACTCACTCTAACACCAGGGCTCTGCCTACACGATAAGTAGAAGAAAAAAATTGAAAAAAAAGCAAGATATTGATGAAAATAAAGCTATAACTCAAATAATTTTACCTACTGAAATGTTGGATGTACATAAACTGCTAACTATAATCTCTATAGCTATCAATCTTCCATTGTAGCTTAAAGTTGAGTGTGTTACCTGACTTCTAAAAGTGCAACACCGAATACCACCTCCCAGTAAGCTCACTAAAACGAATCACTTAACAACGAATGCAGGCTACCACGAAAAACTTATCGCCAAAGCCTCGCGACCTCAAATAACCAAACCTCTAATTAGTCCATTATGGGTACGTAAGGGGTCCATTGGGTGTTCATTAGGGGTCCATTGGGGGTCCATTAGGGGTCCATTAGGAGTCCATTAGGGGTCCAATAGAGGAACATTAAAGTTAGAACAAAGTTGGGGTAGTTCAGGGCAACGCTGGGGCAAAGTTACGCCAATTAACTTTTGGAAAGACAAAAAATCAATATAATTATATTTATTTATATTATACAAAAATTTTTTTGCGTGTGACTATGTATTTTGGACAGCCCTAAACGAAACCTGCATTTTCAATTTCCAATAACAATGCAACGGCATGACTTTAATACCCGTTTCGATACAAAAAAGGCTATCATTAGTGCCTTATTAAATAGTCAGTGAGAATCTATAGCGTAGGTAAAATTACCGGCCGAGGTGATTGCCCTGCGGAACCCTATGTACTTATAGCTATTGTTTCTACACTAGACACTCTAATGAAAGCCTTGTTGCCTGTCTGAGGCATTAGAACGAATATATTATGCCCACGAACTGTAATCGGAATCTTGTAATTATTGAATGATAATTAACGTGATGTATATTGTCAAAGGCCTCTGTTAGGAATGTTATGATTGCTCTGTAATTATAATACATACTAACTCTTGTTTACGAGTTCGCCTGTAAAGAGTTTCGTTTTTTGAGGAAAAATCCATTGTAGTTTTTCCATACGATCTAATTACTAAATTTTATTGAAATTAAATCAGAACTTTAGAAGTGAAGTCGTAACAAACAAAAAGACATACAAACATACTTTCGGATTTATTGTATTACTGAGAATATTATACGTGAATGTAATTATTTAAAACATTACACATAATTATACATTTTATTGTTTATAATTATGTTGTTTTTTGTGTACAATAAAGAATCTAAGAACCTAAGAAAACATATTTCAAAATGGTTATTGTTAATTTTAACTATCATAAGCTTTCCTTATTAAAATTATAGCAATTATACTCGTTATTTATATGTATATACCATGTATATTTGTATACGTATATAGATCTATAGTTATTATGTAGTATGTCTGTACGCCAGTAAATAAACTCCGTGGTGAATGTAAATGAGCATCGACTGTGACTCATGTGGTTACAGAAAGTGATTCAATGAATTTTAAATGTAATTTTAAAACTATTGGGCATTCATAATGGGAATTCGTCATAGTTAAGTTATACCCATCACTTCCACCTCTGAGGGAATTGTGACCGTCAGTTTGTGAATGTAATAATTAAGTTATTTTATCACATAAAAATCTTGAAGCATGTTTGATAGCAGTTAATTGAGTATAATTGTATTGTAAACTTTGTGTAAATGCCTGAAAAGGTAGGCTTCAGTGAAACATATCAATGCCAAAACACCTGCAAATATTTGTACCTATACCTGAGTCTATACACAATAAAGTTTCAATTACAGTTTATCATTTACCTACACCAGGAGTGCGATTTTTGCTATGCTTTAGAATAAAGAGATCATTCCTCTGATGTATATTATCTTCTCATAGAGATAGGAAATACTACGTATACCATCTATGGTTCTTCTTTGTTAACTTCAAAATACTTTGCACTTTTGAAATGGAATGGCTGCCTAACTTTGAAACGCAAAAAGTAGATTCGGATTTTTAGGCACTTAACCCATTGTAAATTCCACGCCTCAAATAGTTGCTTACGTAGGTACCAAGTATGTACCTATATGAATATAGACGAAACTACAATTTATCATTTCTTCCGTCATTGTTTCTCCCAAATAAAACACACAGAAGCGTCCCGTTCCATTTATTTAAGGACGGTAAATGTCTTACGTATTGCATTCCATCAAGATGAATATGTTCAGACAAAGAGAGAGTACGTCGCATGTAAACGAATGTGTTCTTACTGGAGGGAACGATCGCCCAGTCTGGTCGTGTTCCTGGCGATGCTCCAACGAGCACAGGGTTGAGGTGACGTCACACCTGCTTGCACTGCCTCTGACTTGATAGAGACCTACACAGTCCTAATAATATAGCTAGGGCTGTAGCATATCTACACCGTTTTAAAACTGAAACAGAGGCATATTCATTGAAGATACGTATTTACAAAAAGGGTTACTATAATTCTCTCTCTCTCTCTCTCTCTCTCTCTCTCTCTCTCTCTCTTCCTTGCTTGTTAAGAGGCGTTGTTCAGACGAATATTTTCTATGAGAAACGCGATTGCCCAGCTCTCCGAAAAGTATTTTCGATTAAAAATAGTTAATAAAAGTACTTTTTGTAGATTTTTTAATGATTTCACTAAATAAACTAATGGTGAATATGTGAGTGTAAATACAAAAGATCTGAAATTATTTTAAGTTCTTCTACACGAGAAAAATGTTTAAAAATACAAGAAATTACGTCATATTTGTGACGATTTTCTATCGATTGAAGTAATTCCAATCGTGTATTCAATTGATGATTAAACTATCCAAGAATACTGAGGTATGACTTTCGCTTCGGTAAATTGTATAAATCTAGTCGATACATGAAAAATAAAAGATGCCTTCAAGGTGTTTCGTCGCGTCTATTTCTTCCGCCTTGCCCTATTCCTGACGTCGTCTTCGGAGACATATTTCACTCGGTCATATCACTGCGAACTGTGTTCATCCATCTTGTCTTCGAACGTGTCCTCTTGGTCTCTGACCTGTATTTCACAGTTACAGTGTCATATTTCCAACATCTTCGGGTGTTTTCGTTTCACGTGCCCATCTACCTAAGCCTATGCTCCAGAAGTTTATGCGCAATGTCACCTTAGACAATTTATATAGGGACGAGTTACGCGTGTCATTCTACTAAGAAACATTTCTGCCACTTTTTGCGGGGGCGAGGTAACATGAAATCCGTAACTTTGGATTTTATCCCCCAAAATCATGAAAAGTAGTCTCGTGTGAACCCCAAACGTTCTAAGTTCAAAATTATTGTTTCGCTATTATAGGCCGTCTCGTTTAGTGATAAGGTATAAAATTGGGTGTAAATGCACAAGATCAATTGTTCTTATACCGTGGCAGAGGGGAAATGCTACCGCAAGGCGATTCCCTATATAAATTGTCTAAGAATGTCACGTATACCCAGGCTATCTCGCACATAATCGTTGCGGATTCTATCGCGCCTTGTGATTACCACAAAAATAAATTTAATGGTGTGTAAATATTTGAAAAACATACTAACCTATATGCTTTCATGAGATTAGATATTAAGAGTCATTTGGCGTATGTTTTACAAAAATGCATTCAGCCGTTTCCTACCAGAAGCAGCCAAATCTTGTTGTGGTTTGAAAATACCTATACCTAGTAGGGATTTTTTTAGAATCCGTTCATTTGATAAAGGTTTTAAATGACACAAAAATATACGAAAATCCGCTATCCATTTCGAATCGACTACAATTTTTCGTCAATAAATCAATTTTTAAATATTTTTGTTCATTATTAGAAAGACGACAAATTATAAATTCCTAATAACACAAACCATTTTCAAGCTACAATTTAATAAACGCGCTAGAATTCCGTATTAAGCTCTGAAACCCAAAGGCTATTGAATGTTGCCCGCAGGCTGTCAGGATTGTAACTGGCACTAGCTACAGTGTATACCAGCCTTAATACAGCTTTTACGTACCGCGGCTACGCTCTCTACGGGTCCATTGTGCTACGCCGTAGCGCTACGAATGTGCTACGATGTATCGGACCAAATTATTAGTTTGTTGTGTATGTATGTCGGGTAGAATGTTAATTGAAATTGTTCTGTATAGTTGAGCTACTATGGTACTAACATACCCCCTGTAGGGGGTACACCCTAGTAATACTTAAGGGGGTGCTTCAGACCATCAATCTGAACAACTTTCACTATGGAGCCAATGTCGAGAAAAAATAAAAAATATCTGCCGTCCCATAGACGGTACTGCAGTTTTGTATGAAAGAGCGGTTTTTTTTTCGCATTTCGATGTTGGCACAGAACACAACATTATTAACTTAGAAAAAAAACTTTTTTTGTCCGGATCCTTTAGCGCAAGACCGACTCACACTTGGCCGGTTTTTTGTATTTGTTGTTATTCTGTAGAGTACACACTAAGTTTGACGCTTGCATGTATTACCGTTTTACGATAGAGCGTGAAGAAAAAACGTTAATAAAAACTAGTTTCTTGTTGAGAACCCGAAGAACGAGAACCCCCCTGAATTTTTAACTTTTAGTAATTTTTATTATTTGTCAACAAATTCGCCGTAATAACGCATAATCTGAGAAAGTTTCAACTATATAGCTATTACAGTTCAAAAGGGACAGCCCTAAATAGGTAGGACAGACGGATGGACGGACGGACGGACGGACGGACGGACAACGTAGGCTTAGTAATAGGGTCCCGGTTTCACCCTTTGGGTACGGAGCCCTAAAAAGAAACAGAACCATTCAAATGTCTCATTTCTTAAAAATGAAATCTTACCCGCCACACCTCAGCCCGCGGGGAGGTGACCCTGCCCGGGAATCGATCGCGGGACCAGACGATACAACGCCGCGTGCTTATGTCTGCTCGCCTTGACAGAGTGGCGCGGTTATACGATTAATGTCGCTATTACACTGATAAATATGTGAGTTGTTTGTATGCAGAATAAGTATGGCGTAAAGAAGGTCTAATTAGTTAACATTTATTACGATTTTCTTCGGTTACAATTGTGGCGTAGTAGTAGTAGTGTTTTTAGGGCTCCGTACATAAAGGGAAGCCAAAGGATAACAACGGAACCCTGTTCCTAAGCCTACGTTATCCGTCCGTCCGTCATACCTATTTAGGGCTGTAACTTTTGAACCGTAATAGCTAGACAGTTCATATTTTCACAGAATGTGCATTATTACTGTGGATTTATTAACAAATAATAAAAATGGCAAAAAGTATACAAGAAACTAATTTTTATTAAGGCGGCTACTCCCAGTTTTACGGTAAAATTGAGTAGCTTTGTAACCATTTTATTCATTAACTATGGCACTTTTTAGGCGGAAAAACGAACTGAACAATCTACACGATATGAGAAGTGATGTGGTTTTTCTCGAAATCTATTTTAATGAATAAAACCGAAGAAAAGTGAATCTAAAGTCACCCCTTTTTTGTCCAGTTGTAACCATTTTACTCTTTCATTTTTGATCGGAAGTAAATGAAAATTTACAGTATTCTTCAAAATACAATATAGAATGATGTGGTTTTCTTACTTTTTCGAAATTGATCAAAATTTATATCAAATTTCAAAAATTACTGCTAAATTCCTGTCGTATTCATACCGGCACCCCCGCTCTCGTCCATATAGGCAGAGCGGGGCGAGGCCTCTTGCTAAACAGACCTGTACTTCGTCGAGACAAAATTATATTTCGGAATTTTAATTATTTTGTTTGAAATATAGAAAAAGAATATACAGAGCGGTCCGAGGGACTTTCGTTTGCAAAATATGAGGGTTTCACTTCTGTTATCTTTTGCTTCGTAAATATAAGAATCTTTGTAGGTACCTACCCATTTTTAATCAATTATTTTGAATTGACTGCCTCCGTGGTCTAATGGTTAAGAGCATTGGCTCTCGATACGGAGGTCGTGGGTTCGATTCCCACGGGGGACACTTAGTGATATGTCACTTTGTGCGTTTTTCCCCAGTTGGTTAGGACATTGCAGGCTGAATCACCTGATTGTCTGAAAAGAAAAATGATTGCGTGCTTCGGATGGCACGTTAAGCCGTTGGTCCCGGCTACTATCTCTGGTGGTAGTAGTCGTTACATAAAAACCACGTCAGAGGCCGTAAGGCGGTTTGACAAAACTCTGACACCAGGGCTCTGCCAACACGATTAAAAAAAAAAACAATTGTTTTACAACACTTTTTATTAAAAAACATAATAGAATAATCTATAGGTATACGCATATGCTCACGACTATATTCCCCGAGGGGGTAGTCACAGATATTCTGAAACTTCAGAACATCCACGTTTCACTAGTAGTACCGAAACTCTGTCCAGTGTGACGGGGAGTGAGCCCGTCGCCACTTGTAATGGACAGTAGGATACATGCCTCGAAATTGAAGCATGCAGGTTTCCTCACGATGTTTTCCTTCACCGAAAAGCCAGTGGTGTTACAAATCGTACATAAATTCCGAAAAACTCATTGGTACGAGTTGGCCTGGACGGGGATCGAACCATCGCCTCCTGCACGACAGGCAAGGTTACTCGCCACTGGACCACCAATCTATAGGACCTATGATACCCGGATACCCGGATATATTATAGTACCTATAGTATAGGTACTATAATACAGGGTGTACAATAAAATGGGACAGCTACTTAAAGGGGTGCTTCAGACCATCAAACTGAACAACTTTCTCTATGGGACCAATATCGAAATCGCGAAAAAAAATTCTGCTGTCCAATACATTTCAGTCGAGTTATGTTTGCAGTTTTGTATGGGAGAGCGGATTTTTTTTTCGCGATTTCGATATTGGTCCCATAGAGAAAGTTGTTCAGTTTGATGGTCTAAAGCACCCCTTTGAGTAGCTGTCCCATTTTATTGTACACCCTGTATATCCGGGTCACAACATTTATAGTCTAGTAAAAATACGGTTTTAAGATTGCATTAAAGACACTGTAGTAGGTACTTTTATTTTATTATAGACTTTTGTCGAGATTTCGTGGTAAATAAAGGGACTCTGAGAAATACCTTAAAATTGATATAAATGTCGAAAGGACATTCACATTTCTGAAGATGTTTCTTCCTGCAGACCCGAAACGACCGTTAATTTAAGGTAGATTTTGTACAAATAAACAGTAAATAATTTAGTTTTGAAGTAATAATTTTTTTTTACAAAATATTAAATACCTAAGTATCTACTCCATTATGAATATGTGTTTTTCAGGTTCTATTACATTAATATTCTAAATTGTAACCCAAAGTGCAATGAATGCAACCTATTTCATACAACAAAGATCAACAATCCATAGATTTATCCGCTTTTTGATACAAAAATTACTAAAGGATGACTGTGATAATTGATGCTTCATTTGCCATGACAATTATAATAGGAATTTATGAAATAAAATTAGTAGGTGGGTCTTATATATAATTTTTTTACAGCAACATAATTTTTCAACGTGCATGGGAACATTGAATTATTTTATAATGTACTACGTTACGTACTAGAAGTAACACGACAAAGAAACGTCGCGTCGTACGCCGCATACGGGTAGTAGGCCAGTCAATTTATTATATTTCGTATGGAGGAGTGGGAAGTAATTATGGATTTGACTTTTAAACCGTAATTGACAACATTTAGTGACGACAAGATGAATGAAAAAAAAAATTAAGATACTTAAATCTCGCTGTGCGATTATACAGGGTGTAAGAAAACACCCTAGTAATACTTAAGAAGGAGCTTTTAGACCATCGAACTGTACAAATTTCACTATGGAGCCGACGTCGAGAAAAAAAAATCTGCCGTCCCTTACATTTGAGTCGAGTAAGTACTACAGTTTTGTATGAGACATGATATTTTAACTGAAGCCATGGTGGTCCAGTGGCGAGTAACCTTGCCTGCCATGCAGGAGGCGATGGTTCGATCCCCGTCCAGGTCGACTCGTACCAATGAGTTTTTCGGAATTTATGTACGATTTCTAATACTACTGGCTTTTCGGGAAGGAAACCATCGTGAGGAAACCTGCATGCTTCCATTTCGAGGCATGTATTGTACCTACTGTCCATTAAAAGTGGCGACGGGCTCACTTCCCGTCACACTGGATAGAGTTTCGGTACTACTAGTGAAACGTGGATGTCCTGTAGTTTCAGAATATCTCTTACTACCCCCTCGGGGAATAAAGTCGTGAGCATATGCATGCATGATATTTTATCTCGAGACAGAAGCATTATAAGTATCGATTTATTTTTTATGCGAGTTTTTTTCCACCTATCCAACGACACCTCACTCGATATTAAAAAAAACTTTTTTTCCATCCCCTCTTTCGTTGTATGGGAGGGGCCAACAAAAATTTTCTGTTTTTGGGTTACTTACTGTTATCTATCTTCATTCCAAATTTCGATTAAATAGGTGCAAGTGAGTCATTGAGGCGGGGCATACAGACAGACAGATAGAATGCACGAAAGTATAAGGGTTCCTTGTTTGACTGCGGAACCTTAAAAACATGCCGTAGTGGGTTTTACGTTGAAAAATAATATTTATATTTCTCAATGTTTTCGATGTAACTGGTCAAAAATATTTACTCCCTGTATGAAGCCTATATGTAACTTAGTTTTAAAAAATGTGCAAAACAGTGTTTTCCAAAAGCATTTTTAGATCACAAAAAAATCTAATTTGGCGCTGTTGCCGACGTAATTTTATTTTTTATTATACCGCGATACTCTGCTGCAAATTTGAAGGTGCTCTTAGTTCTTTCTGATCCAAAAATTACCTGCTGGTTGACAGTTACTACAGGAGGACTGGGTTAGTTGCTATGAAAATTTTGAATTTGTGAAATGAAATCAATATTTTTTTAGCAATTTTTTTAAAGATTTTGCATACTAGTACGTAGTACTTCCTATCTCTTTGACACTAGTACCTACTGTAGCCCGGGGACTTTTAAATTACCAAAAGATTATACCGATTGCCGTTTTGCTATTGTTGTAAGGAACGACATTACTAATATAAAAACCCAAGTCTAAAAGATCACAAGCACAACCGAACGAAAAAAAAAAAATAAGTTCTAGTTAACTTCGTATAGTACTTGTAGCCCCGGGACTTTTTAACAAAAAGGTTACCGATTTAAAATTATTGTTAAGTAGCAATGGCACATATATTTGGTCCAAATTATTGCGAAGAACAGTTACCCAACTGTAATCAGTCTTAAAGTTACAAGACAATTTCCAAACCCTATCAAAAGTGCCCATACCTCCCAATGGTCGGGTGGCTTGGGCACCTGTGAGGGAGGTTTGGGAATTGTATGAAATGCGCCACATTTTGCATAATTGCTTCAATATTTTGTAATATAACTATCAAAACTTGAATAAGAAATCAATTTCTTACAATAGACTTTAAAAAAATACGAAAATATAAAGATCACTCCATAGTCAAAATCTTACTTCAAAAAACTTGTCTAAGATTTGGTATGGACTCAGATGGACTTATTAAATGAATATTTTGAGCTGCCACGTTAAGTCCATGTAGTTGGGTTCGTTTTAATTACAACCAATAGAATGCTTGATATGTTTTCGATATCTGGGTATATAAATGTATTTGTGTACCCTACTTATACGCATAAATTTGATAGTTGCCATGGAGTGAATAACTTCTTCAGTTGGCCCAATATAGTGATAGATAGTTTAACATAACTCCACAAAAGTATTATACCAAAAGACACTAACGGTCAAAAATCAGTGCCCAATGCTCCCTTTATACTAATTTTCCAAATAAACTTGAATATATATTTTTTGAACAAATTTTTAAACTCTAGTTACTGGTTAATACAATCATTGATAAACATATAGTTAGACGTATACAAAGAAACATACACTTTCTCGCAGATTGCTTTGCTATTTTATTCAAAATCACGACAAAATACTTAATTTGGCACTCAAAAAACCATCAATCGCATATAACTTTGACAACTGAACGAAATCACTGATGATATTTGGTTGAGCAGTGGGGCCATTAATTAACTAAACTAAATTGCCATAGAAACCAAAATTAAAAATCGACTATAAATCTCGAGTTATGAGGTGGTGCCCAAACCTCCCGACTGCCCAATGGTCCCCTACCTCCCAAACTAAATCTTCCTTAAATTAACGGTCTCTTTTCGGGTCTGCACGAAGAAACATTTTCAGAAATATGCATGTCCTTTGGAGATTTGTATAAATTTTAAGGTATTTCTCGGAGTCCCTTTATTTACCACGAAATTTTTACAAAAGTCTATAATAAAATAAAAGTACCTACTACAGTGTCTTTAATGCAATCTTAAAACTGTATTTTTACTAGACTATAAATGTTGTGACCCGGGTTTTTGAATGCTTTTATGAATAAGTTAATTTCAAAATTAATGTTTAGTGTGGTGCAATACTTAAAATGATTTAAGTATAATGCATGCATATGCTCACGACTATATTCCCTGAGGGAGTAGTCAGAGGTATAAAACTAAAGGTAAGTGTTAAAGTAGGATGTAATAATAAACACAACTTTCAAGATTAAAACTCAGAAAGAATAATTATTGATGTACACACGGCGACACATCAAGCTACCCAAAACCAAAATAAGCTGGCCGCGCGTAGGCATAGTAATGTATAACGTCGCGCAGCCAGCTTATTTTGGTTTTGGGCAGCTTGATGTGTCGCCGTGCGTACATACGTGTTAATGAATTAACGCAAAACTAGAAAGTAGTTTATTTAGAATCGAGAGCAGAATCGAATTATCATGGTTTCAGCATAGGTAATTTTTTTCAAAATATTAAATAATTTGTTAGCAAAAATTAAAAATTTCTGAACCGGATGTCAACCCACCGCACGGGCACACTCACCCTACTTACTACCAAAACAAGATTATAAAAATGTATCCATGAGTACTAACGCGCTAACGCGCTTTCTTTCAGTGCTGAAAAGATAACAAATCATTTTTGCCTCAAAACTTAAAATGCGAATAACCTTGAATGTTAACTATCAAAATAATGAAATTATGGTTTCAATCTAATTATTTTGTTATAAATCAGTTGGGGTGTATGAGGTTTTGCGCTAATTTATTAACACGTTGTATAAGTTTATGGTAAATTTCTAGCCGAGCACTGCTAATGTTGGCCACTCGACGCCCACGGAGTAATCTTTCTGTGACCACGGCGCGTGGCGTGTCTAAGGTGCCGGCACATGTCCACGTCTATGGTGTATCTACGTATCGTGAGCGCGATGCGGGTGGTGCGGGGAGAGAGAATAAGCTTCGCCCATTCGCGCAAGGTCACTGGCGCATGTTGGAGCCTTAACGTTTTTTCTTCTTGCACTATCGTAACAACGGTAATACATACACGCGTCAAACTTAGTGTGATTATAGAGCCAACTCTACAGAATAACAACAAATACTAAAAACCGGCCACGTGTGAGTCAGTCTTGCGCTAAAGGACCCGGGCAAAAAAAGTTTTTTTTCTAAGTTAGCAATGTTGTGTTCTGTGGTGGTGTGGTACGGAACCCTCAGCCCGACTCTCACTTGACCGGGATGAAAAAAAAGTTTTGTGAAAATTGCAGTTTTTCTCGACGACTACATTTTTTCAAAATCTGTGAAAGCAGAAGTGGATTGCTCCAAAAGTTAGGGTTAGTCTCCTAAGAACGTTTTGTTGTAGCTGTTATGCTTCTGGTAGCTGTCCTTTGTGCCCCATCTTAACCACAGTATAAGAAAGAGTATCTAGTACTAGATACAGTACGGACACTCCCTTCCTCCCACCAACTTTTTACCTCACCCCCTCTATCGCCCTCGGCAGTCACCTGTAGCCTAGATAGTCACCATCTAGAATTTATGTTTTCGAAACAAAGAGCATAGGTATAGGTATCATTCATATAATTTTCCCTCAGAGGAAGGATCTCTTTATTTTACGGTACCTAAATATAATCTCTTTGATTTTTCCCATTCGTTCATCGACTATGTCACGCGCGCCATCTGCCCGTCACAAGTTGTACCGCACGCAACTTAAGTTGTGGCAGCCCTAGACCAAAGAAAATATACACTGCCTAGACTCCGTTTCGCATGTCTGACGTCATCGTGTCAATTTAATTTTTTTGTATGCAGTGTCCGGGCTGTGTCTTAACTTTCCACCCTGTATAGAAATTGCTCTGAAAATGCCCAATCACTTCAACTTGAACCATTCTAACCAACACCACTCCACATCCTCACAATCCCTGACGGGACAAATCACGAAATTCCAAATCCTGATTCAGTAAAAACCCTCATTCGTCTTCCACTTACCAGCGTTAGATTTCCCTTTACACCACACCACACAACTTTGCCCTGTCCTACATTATTGTATGCCCTATTTAGTCTACTTAAGGTTCGAGTTAGGGGTTTAAGGCTGCGTTGGAGGCTGTACAAAGTTCGTCGCATTAACTCTTCGCGTCAAAAAGCGGCAGTCTTTTTTATGTAAATGTTCGAGACAGTGCCTTTATTCAGGCAGCGATTCAAGTAAAAAAGATTTTGTATTTCTCCATGTATTTGTGAGAATGAAAATCCGTAAAGACTTCTTTCTGTTCTCAAAGTATAAATTTCTTTGCTAATAAAAAGGAATGTCGAATTAATTCTTTTTTCCACAGTAAAGTTGTAATGTTAGCAACATTCAAGTATACAGGGTGTAAAATTTAATGTGATACGTATATCGAACAGGGTGCTTTAGACCATAAAACCATAGAGTAAATAAATTATACACAACAGAGGGTCAATGCCCATACTAAGAAAGTTGCCACCTTCTTATATGAAAACTCGCGCAAGTACAACGCCGGTGGTGAGTAACCGGTACTACAGCAATGTTTAATTACGTTAAAATAAGTGGTTAACACATTTTTTATTAAAATTTTTAAGAAAATTAATCTATATAATTTATTTCCGTGGAACAAAACTCAAATAATAGTGATCTAATAACGTTTAATTAAGATTTATCTCTCGTTCAGGCCAGTAGCGACATCTGTTTGCGCCAAGACTATACTAAATCTAAAATGTATGGAACTGTCCAGACATGATTAAACTGAACAACTTTTATTATGCGATTTTTTTGATTTATTTTTCACAATTTCAATGTAGGTCCCATAGAGAAAAGTTGTTCCTTAAGTACAATTTTATGTTCTCACCCTGTATATCATACGGGACAGAATTATTGGGAACCTTTGTGAAATGTGGGATCCTACGGGCTACAACTTATTTAAGTTATTTACCATGTAAGAATTAACAATTTCAAAGTAGAAAAAGCAACAAAATAAAAAAAAAGTCTAAGCAATTATAGATAGAAATCGTAATTAAAATCTTAGAAAACAATTACGGAAATTACAGTCACGGTAAAAAGTTTAACATTGTTTCTATAATCTCTACAATTAGGATAACCTTATGCAATTATTGTACACATGACGATAATGTTACTGTAAAAGAAACTCTATTCCAACCACACAAGTAAAATACATGAGTTGAAGTCATCAGTACACAGTCAGAGTAAAATATACCTTATGCTCCAAGACATAAGGTAGAGGTGTAAGAATTGCAGGTTGTAATGTGTAACAGTAAATCAGGAGGGAAGGAATAATGAGGGTAGACTGTAAATCAACGGTACGGGGTTGAATATGTATTAGTGTAAAAATGTATAATTATATGTAATATTTTATTAATTGTTTTGCTGTTAGCTGTATTCCTTCTGGGTAAGAAATATTACCAAGTGAAAACAAAGAAAGAAATATACAGGGTGCTAGGGTAAACAGTTGCATTATTACCCATGATACCAACATGATACCGATAAATTTTCCCTAAGAAAAGTATAGGAAACTTTAAAAACCTTTAAAAACCATTTACCTTTCCATACTAATTGTAATCAGCTGATCGAACGTTTGTATGAAAAGACAATTTTATTTGGAAATCTAAACTATTATAAAACTGTAACAGAAGTGTGTCTGTACATTGAAGATATTAACAAAAAAAAGTTACGATATGGTTTTTAGGTGTCCCTGATTCTAAATCACAAATTTTTGGATTTTTTGTCTGTCTGTTTGTTTGTATGTTTGTTTGTTTGTTTGTTTGGGTGTTTGTTTGTTCGAGCATCACGCAAAAACTACTGAACCGATTTTGATGAAACTTTTTTTGTTTGATAGCTTATCATCTGACTTAAAATCTGGTATATAATTTATGCGGACGAAGTCGCGGGTTAAAGCTCGTTTTCTATAATTTTCTTTGGGAAAGTTGATCAGTATCATGGGTATAATCACCCCTTAAAGTAATGCAACTGTTCACCCCTAACACCCTGTATGTTATACACCTACAGGGTAGTAACTATTAAATAATCTGTGCTACAGGGTCCAACTTAATATGCTGACGGTTTTTTAAGAGGATGATCGGACCATCAAACTGAACAACTTTATCTATGGGACCAATATCGAAATCGCACAAAAAAAATCAGCGTCCTATAAGATTTGGGTCGAGTAGAATTGCTTTTTTTTATGGAACAGCTGATTTTTCCTACTGTTTTAATTAATACGAGCTTTTACCCGCGACTTCGTCCTCATAAATTATATACAAGATTTTAAGTCAGATCATAAGCTATCAAACAAAAAAGTTTCATCAAAATCGGTTCAGTAGTTTTTGCGTGATGCTCGAACAAACAAACACACAAACAAACAAACAAATAAACAAATAAACAAACAAACAAACAGACAGACAAAAAGTCCAAAAAAATTTGATTTGGACTCAGGGAAGCCTAAAAAACATATCGTAATCTATTTTTTGTAAATATAATAGTTAGTAGTTTTATAATAGTTTAGATTGGGATTAGTTTAGCAATTCTTTGGTTTGGGCTCAGCTACTCTGGTTCTTCTGCGAATCTCTTCTTTTCCGATTCGATCTCGCAGCATAGCCCTCTACAGCACTGACTCCACACAAAAGCTATCTACTTATTGACATTTGTAAAAACCGAAAACATGTCTAAGTCCCCTCAAAGGCCCATTACCTAAACTAACAAAACAAATTACCAGTCATCCTCATTTCCCAAAGCCTCCTAAAAGCATCCCTTTGCAAGAAAAAGGTGAAATCACTCGCGGCCCATTGGATTTCACTTACGTTCGTTTTGTGGAGACCGTCATTAATAACCCGGTCTCAGAATAACCGTAAAGGTACCGTTGTACCTATCTGTGAGGTAAGACAAGTGGATTTTGGATAAAACCGGGTGAAAATAAAGGGTGAAACAGAAAATAGTAGAGATATTCAAAATCTGCTCTACTCAAAATGTATGGCATAATCATAAGAATATGCTCACGACTACGTTTCCTGAGGAGGTGGTCAGAGATATTCTGAAATCTCAGAACATCCACGTTTCACTAACAGTACTGGAACTCGAAATGTATGGCACAGTAGATTTTTATTTCGATAATAATATATGCGATGTTGGTTCATATATGCGCATAATATGCAGTATATGCGTGCAACGTGCATGTAATGTTGAAGAAGAACTGTGATGCACTTACATAAATTGAAGGACACCTCGCGCTAGAGGCCTGTTGGAGTGAGATTTTTGAACATCACACGTTCAAATCAGCCGTAGAAAGATGCATAAACTCCATAGTAATTTTGACATTTTCTACTGCTGATTACAACGTCCGATGTTTAAAATCGCACTCTTGGACGGAAACAAAACGCGACAAGAACTAGAAATTTTTTGTTATTTTTCTGCCAGTGTTTATGGAGCGCATTTTATAGTAAAGTTAACAGTAGGAAAAATATAAAACAATTAAACAACTTAGCAAACCATAACTCAAAACCAAAACGTGCCACATTTAAAAGAATAAACATTTTCCACAAAAATAATCTTCACCACAACGGGTCAGCTCGGGTTAACTATAGTCGTTTATCATGTCGCGGGGAAGCCGGGGAGGGGTGGAGCGGTGGAGGAGAAATATGCCACGTTTTCACTTCCCCCCCACTTTTCCTTGAATGCGCGTGTGAATAATTTAAGGACGCATGCCCTTTAGCGGGCGGCTTAAAAAATGAACCGCTGTCTCTACTGCGAGTGGAGTGCGTGAGGGAAGAAAAATTATTATTTTTTGTGAAAGTTTTTATCACTTTAAAATTTTTCCGTACTTAAGCATATCACAATATGAACTATATCATCATGGGCCTTAAGTCATCTAAGTAGATGTTACAAACAGGAGTGCGATATTTGAATCTCATACGTTGAACCATATACATATACCATAACCCCTGGAGTATGTTTTTTGAATGTCAAATCAACAGTAGAAAGATGCGTATTTCCCTACGTATTTCCATACTTAATTTTGACATTTACAACTGCTGAGTTCAACGAATGAGTTTCAAAAATCGCACGCCTGCTTCTAAGAAATAATTATGATAATAATAATTATGGCACCTGTTAATTTTTTTTCTTTTACCTTGGTGTTTTCGGGGAGATAACATTAAACTGAAATCAAAATTTTACTTCGTGGTCACGTCTTTAAATTTGGGGGCGTTCATTAATTACGTGAGGCGTTTTAGGGGGGGGAGGGGGGTCTAGCCAAATCTCACCTAATCTCGCGTGGGGGTAATATCATGTTTTTTTTCGGTAAAAACCATTGTAAAATTGTGATAAAACTGGGTTAAACAGGTTTCTCCACTAAAATATGGTACATAATCATGTGAGATTAGGAGGGGAGAGGGGGTCGACCCAAATCTCACGAAATCTCACCAGGGGTGAAGGGAAGGCGGGGTTGAAAATCGCAAAATTCATTTATAACCAAATTTCTTATAAGTTATGGAATGTTGTTCAGTATCATGGGTACAATCATCCCTTTGAATAATGCAACTGTTTACCTGTATTGAGATGCAATAATATCGATACTATCGATAGCCCTATCGATATTGTTACTATTTTTCAAGGTCATGATAGTCTCACTATATTGTTTCAATAAATATAAATTCACTATTGTTAGGTAGCAGAAACTTTCATACCCACAACAAATAAAGAATCAATTCTACCACAAACGTATTTTCAATTTCAATTAGTACAAACTCGTTCATTGTGACGTCACACTTGTTAATCCTAATTCGTCGTCTCCTCACGACCCGGCACAGGCACCGGCACCGGCAGACGAGACGTAAAGAAAGGAAATAACGCCGGCTCCCGGCTCCGGGAGACTTCTGTTCGCAAATGAAGCAATTTGCGACACAACACGCTCCATCGCACAAGAGCCTTCGTCTAATCCCGTAGATAGTTCATCAACTTAAATGGGAAGCTGAGGAGGTGACATCGAAGATGTTCCTTGGCTTTTCGTTTTTTGTGACGAAGGTGTTAAGAACCCTACTATGGAGCTGTGATCCTATATTCTAAATCTCCACTCCATAGTAGGTTTTAACTCTCTCCTAATATAGTACGTCTCGACTCAATCACAAGGGGACAATTTGAGTCCATAATTAAAGTATAAAACAGTATTAATTTTTTGAAATGTTAGCATTGAAAAAAAAATGTATTTGCTTTTGGAAGGGTTAGGGAAGTTCCACGGAGAATCTTTCATTTTCCTTCAATTAGGTATCAAAGATTTAGAAAACCTGAACTCATTTAGCAATAAAGGTTCAAACAAAATAGCTTAGTAATACAACTTTCACTGCTGGGAAAAGGTCGTTTTTATCGAAAATCTGATGTCCCATACGTTCGAGTCGGTCGGTACTGCAGTTTTGTTTGAAACAACAGATTTCTTTTCGCAATTTTTTTTTTTAGAAAATTTGTTCAGTTTGATGGTCTAATCTAAGTCACCCCTTTAAATATATTACTACGGTGTTTTGTTACAGCTTGTAGATAGACAGACCGTTGTAATAATCTTTTTCACAATCATTCTTCTTCTTATCGTGTGGGCAGAGCCCTAGTGTCAGAGTTTTTTCAGACCGCCCTACGGCCTCTGCCGTTCATTAAAATAAAAGCCTGTACACGCCAAAAATGTCACCAAACCAAAGTCAACTACCACTGAAATAGCACGTAACACTCATTCTTCACATAAAACCGTCCCACTTGTGTACTAACAATAACATTTAGCACAAACGAAGAAAAACGCCTTTCTTGCAGTTATTTATCTCCACCTATCGCTCGTCTCATCTACAAAGCCCCTTAACTGAAGCTATTTTAGTATTTAAGCCATAGTCATAAAAACTCTCGTAGGAGACTTGGTACGTTGATGAACAGTAAGTGATATTCATTGCAGTAGACACGACGTTTTTTTACGCGCAAATTATTTATTTACGACCACAGAGATAAGGGACACTGCGGGTTGACGTTGAAATGTGTGGTTTAGGATTTATTCGAGAATTTGCGATGATTTTACTGCCCGGCCCGACTTGGTACGACTTTCTCGCTGTGTCGCTTGATGGAACTCGCAGCATGCCTTTCGTCACCAAAAAGTATTATGTTAATATGTTATATATATTAATATGCGTATACGTAAAAAATTCTGATATGATAAATTTGAATCGAGTCATAGTTTTGTATGAAAGATTTTTTTTTCTCTAAGTATATCGAATTTAGCTTCTTGAAAGTTGTTCAGTTTGATGGTCTAAAACAGCTCAGAGACTTTTATTACACCCTGTATACAAAATATGGTTCACAGCAACAACATTCTTGAGCTCTGAATATTGCCAAATAAAATATTCACAAATAAAAGTTGCCACTTTATGATTTTGTCCCATTTAATTTACTTCTCATTTTCAGAATATTTTTATTCTAATAATACAGTATCGTTTCCAACAAATCACACAAAATATTAACATAAGAAAGGCGGGCGGACGTAAAAATGAAATAATTGTCAATATTCTTTTGACTCCGTCATGCCGACAGACGGCAAGTGTTACAATTTCCGCTGAATTTATACAAAAACGGAATGAAAGTAAATTAAACAATAATTGTTTCATCCTTGCTGCTTTAAATAAATTCTTTTTTACACAAGGTGGACCGACGACCTGGTGAAGGCGGCTGGATCGCGTTGGATGAGGGCAGCGCAGGTCTGGTCGTTGTGGCGATCATTGGGGGAGGCCTATGTCCAGCAGTGGACGTCCATCGGCTGAGATGATGATGTTGAGCGAGTCTAGCAGTCAAGTCAGCCACTGGCGAGATGTCTCTCAGGATCGGGGAAATAGGCGTTCTGTCGTTTCGGAACCCCAAAACCAACTTTGACTCGCTAAGTCAGCGACGTTAGTTGTACTAGTATGTAGCAAACGTTATAGTCCGAGTTCCGACCGTAAAATTATGCACTTATTTCATAATAATAATAATAAATAAAAACATATTTATTTCTCACCACAATCAATAGGATTACACAAACTATGAGGTAAGTACTTACATGATACATTAGTAGGTACAAAAGGATTGTGGGAGACTGATGCCTGAACTAAACCCGATTTCGAGTCTGTCAGGTTCTGGACATCAGGTCTCCACCCCTCGGACAGTGAAATTATACATATAGGTATAGTTACAACTTACGAATTTAGGTACAGTTTAGGTACAGTCATAGGTGAACGAAATGTGATTCTAGTGTATGTTTACACAGGGGTTAACTATAGGGTTGCCAGGTTAAGAAATGATTTCTTTGAACCTGGCAACCCTATAGTTGCGGTAGATTGGGAGGTGGCAACCCTAGTTTTTCCAGTACTTTAGATCAGTCTTCTTCCGATGTCACCTCATTTACTTCCCTAACAGATAGGTGGAAAAAATTATGCCAAAAATCATAGGTAATGGAAAAGGTACTTACTTGCGGCAAGATTTTTCTAGGCAACATGGCGGCGTTGAATTAACCCCTGTGTAAACGGTTCTAATACACCGAAATCCGACCGTAAGCTGCACCTATTTCATAGGCGAACGAAATGTGATTCTAGCGTATGTATACACTAGAATCACATTTCGTTCGCCTATGAAATAGATGCATAATTTTACGGTCGGATCTCGGTCTATTAGAACCTACATTAGGATCAGAATCGTGAATTTTCAGTTTTGCGAGTATTTACCACTTCCCAGCCAAACTAAATAAACAATATCAAATTTTAGCGGCGTGTCACACCGAAAATATCCGGACAAAGCCGAATTAAACCGGTTATCGGTTAATAATAATAATAGTACTGTCCCCTGTAATCCGGTGATGGATGACGGCCCCACCCTCTCTGCCCACCCCTTTTAATTGCCAGCGTGAATGTACACGTCACTCAACGGCATTTTCGATTTATATTATAATAAGTTCGATTTTGGCTCCTATATAAGGTTTATTTTAATAAGAGAGCCCTTTTGCTATTTTGCATCTTCGGGGGTGTGAGGGGTGAATAAATCTGACTACGTTTTTTAGAACTAATATCTTCGTATGGCCACAGATTAATAATAAGTTTTTGGTTTAGACTGCCTGTGGGTATTTTTCTCAAAAGTTTCAGTACACCACGTTTTTACCATAAATACGGTAAAGGCACAGTATCCTACGTACAGTACGAACACTCATCGCCCCCCTCAAATTTTGACTCCACCCCCTCCCGTACCAACAGTGGTGTATTTTTCTCTCATTCACACGCACTCAGCATATACTTGTGCTAGCATCTTCCTGTCATTGCGAGCCCGTTTGTATAAGGTGTCCACTGTCCAGGGTGTGGCAAAAGTGAGCCTTTGAGTAATTTGAGTAGAAATAAATAAATTTGTCTTTGTTGTTTTAGAAGGTCGTGAGATCTTTGGTTTTTAAAATGGTGTCATTTACGTCATTCCCGGGCTTGCTGGACTTTGAGAGTGTTCGTCGCTGACGATCCTGGTTTACAGAAGTCACACTAGTGGGAAAGTGTGGTGGACCTATGCTCAATAGAAAAAGTTTTGTGGTCATAGGTCCGAACTCAGGTTGGCCGGAGTAAAGAAAGT
Organism: Agonopterix subpropinquella; assembly: GCA_922987775.1. NCBI lineage: Eukaryota > Metazoa > Arthropoda > Insecta > Lepidoptera > Depressariidae > Agonopterix > Agonopterix subpropinquella. The sequence goes on along the minus strand of OV277693.1, from coordinate 1,007,789 downwards.
CTGTTCAAGTGGGGCTACACAGACGGGTCGAACCTTGGGTGCGAATGCGGTGTTTCTCCTCAGACAATGGCCCATCTTGTGTCCTGCCCTTCCTGCCCGGACACCTACACGCGAACGGAGCTTATGGACGCTGCCGTGTGGCGAAATACTGGGCTGGAAAGATTTAAATGACATGCCATCGACTCGATAGTCATAGTTATTCTGAAAGAAAACTAATGCTAGCTGGTTTCTACCAATATCGCATAGCCGTCGCTTACTCACGCAATATCGTCGATTAACAAAGTTCGATTCCATCCAATATTGATATGAAATTATGTCAAATGAAGCTGTAATCTATCACGACCGTGTCATCGATCCCGACCGCCGCATGATTGACGAACATTACAGTTTCCACAACATCTGCTCTGTTTGCTACCTCGTCCATCATTCAACTGTCCAAACAATTTACCATTTACATTACCTTTATTTTATAAAACATACGGTGTATTTTTCAATGTTCTGTGAAGGAGTTAAGTTTGTAATAATTTCGACAATGAAGCAAATTCACAGATGTGTTAAAATTGTTGATATTGTTCGTAGGTACTAAGTCAACTAAGTCCTTTTACGTGAGAGTAAATGTTTGATGGCGAATTATTTTTTTGGTGTGAAATGGAGACAGATTGCGTAAACTCATATTAATAAATACCCTTTATAATAAATACTTTTATTCAGTAAACAAAACAAATATATACAGGGTGAAATTGATATCATTAGCATCCTTTTAAACTAAGAGTCTACCCATCAAACTGAACAACTTTACTATGGCAGCAAAACGATCGGAGCAAAAAAAAATCTGCTGTTGCATACATTTGAGTCGCGAACTCGCGCGTCGACATTGCAGTTTCGTATGGAACAGCAGATTTTTTATTAGCTCCGATCGGTTTGCTTTGCTCCCATAGTAAAAGTTGTTCAGTTTGACGGGTAGACTCTTAGTTTAAAAGGATGCTAATGATATCAATTTCACCCTGTAGACAAAATTAAAAACATATCGACACACTGGGACAATACTTTCATTAAAAAGTTAATTTAATTAATTAATATTACAGATTTCGACACACCAACCGCTTTATTAGAAAATCAGTCAAGCACAGCGCAGTGCGATTTTTGGAACTCATTCGTTGAACTTAGCAGTTGTAAAATTAAATGTCAAAATTACTATGGAGATACGCATCTTTCTACTGCTGATTTGACTTTCAAAAATCGCACTCCTGAAGTACGATTTTGAAAGTCAAATCATCAGTAGAAAGATGTGTATCTCCATACATTTTCAACTGCTGAGTTCAACGTATGATATTCACAAATCGCACTCCAGGAGTGCAGTTTTTGAATCTCATTCGCTGAGTTCAGCAGTTGAAAATGTCAAAATTACTACTTTATACTGCTTATTCGACTTTCAAAAATCATGCCTACTTCTGGAGTGCGATTTTTGAATCTCATTTGCTGAGTTCAGCAATCTGCGTATCTCCATACTAATTTTGACATTTTCAACTGCTGAACTCAGCGAATGAGATTCAAAAATCGCACTCCAGATTACTAAAGAGTTACTACGTAAAGTCAAGTACCTGCAGGATATTTTTGAGACAAATGCACTCTTTCCTCCTGGCCCTCCTACTCCTACTTGACCCTGATGGAACCAGAAACCGATTCGATCAGAGATGAGGTCGGACGCAGTTCTTGGCTGTCTGACAGGGTGAGGGCATCAGCGATAACTTAATTTTATGTCGGAATGTGTTTTAGTTTGGTTTTAGTATTAAAGTAAACTATCTACCTCTTAGGTAATCCAAGACAAACTCCGACGTACCTGCAATCAAAACATAATAAAAGTGAATATTATACTTCAGTGCTTCGTTCTCGATATATAATTTACCACGTAGTTTCTTCAAGTAACTCGGCAACCAAACGCATTTCAGAGCTAGATTTTCTAGCAAAAACTAAACGCCTCTATTGTCTATTCTCACTTCTTTGACATGAAGCGTCATTCTTTTCGTTTGCGCGGCAACCTGTTAATATCTTCGATCAAAAAATAAAAATAAATAGAGAATATATAGTTTTTGTGATTGAAAATACGCATATTTCATCATGCCTAAGCGTAAGCGTGACGAAGAAAAGTTGAAATATTACGAAGACAAGATCCGTCGTCTAGTTCGCCGGCAGAATCGCCGGCGCGATAAAACACCCTCATCGGACTCTGTTTCTAACCGTGATAATTTTGGTGAGTACGATATTTTCTCTAGGTTTTGAACTCGTAAATAGATGTTAAACTTGTAATTTGCAGTTAAACTGGTTATTTTCTAAATATAACCTTCAAACATTGCGTGTTTCTTAGTAAACGCATGGTTTGTCGTCACGAGTGGTGTACGCGATGCACTGGCGTGATTTGTTCAGATTTCGGGGTGTATACGAGATGTACACACGAGATCGGAAGCCTGGGTAATGTCCGTGAGGCATTGCGATGGCAAGACAAAAACCTTGACTCTTATGTGTCGATCGTTTCTTTCAGAACGCGACTCGAGCCCGGAACGTTGGGTTATAGAATCTGAGGATGAACTCAGAAGCTCAGAGCATGAAACTTCCCCAGCATTGATGGGGGAAGACATTGACCTTAGCCAAGAACCATTGAGGTCTGTTATAGTTCCACCACTGAATGAGAACAAAGAATTGACTTCATCTCCGAATAAAGACCTTTCTAAAGAAGCTTCCTCCCTTAAAGTTCAGTCCAAGGACAATACACAGGCAGAATCAAATGTTCCAGAGCCCCCGCATACAGTTTTGCAAGAACAAAATACAGGGGAGGCTCCCTTAGATGAAGAAATATTAAGGGCACTAGGAGACCCCATACATGACAAACCTAAATATGGTTCGGCCATAAACGGAGACCTGGCAATAAGGTGGATGGCGATCGTAAAAGGAGGATTAGATAAGGAAGCTAAAGAAAAACTATTCAAAGAACACCTGGTTCCGGAAAATTGTACTTTGTTCCAAGCCCCGAAGCTAAACCCAGAAATAAATGCATCAATTTCAGATTCAATAAAAAACAGAGATAAAAAAATTGAACAAGAACAACAACAATTAGGACATGGTTTAACAGCCCTCAGTAGAGGCCTGTCTTTGCTAATAAAAGACCCTAATGATAAATTATCAATTATAAAATTGCTTAGCGATGCATCAAAGATTCTAGCGGATCTTCACCAATGCCAGACGGTGGGCAGAAAGAAACTCATTACTCCTCTTTTGGATAAAAAGTTCATCGAAGTTTCCAAAGACATCGAAAGAGATGATTTCCTGTACGGAAAGGATCTCTCGGAGAAAATTAAAAGCATGAAGAACATCCAACGAAGTGGACAGTCTATTAAAAAAGACAGCAGACCAGTTGGTGGACCCAGTTTCCGTAAGCCGGGAAACTACAGCGGCCCGCCTCGGTCCCAAACAGCAAAGCCTTACTTCAGGGGCGGGCCCAGACGATCTTTGATGGAGCACAACAACCGCTCATACAAGGCTCCACCCCAGACAATGAAGAAAAAACCAGATCGGAAGCCTCCTGCTCGGAAATAGCGGTAAGTCATGCTCACGCCGGTAGACTTGCTTATTTTGTGGACTGTTGGAGACTAATCACAGATGATGACTCAATTATTAACAATGTAACTGGGTATTTAATACCTTTTACTTCTTTGCCATACCAAAGTTGTTTACCAAGATCCTTTCAACCTAATTCTGAGCATGAGGTACAGGAAATGGAGAATGCCATTAAAAAGCTCCAAACAATGGGGGCTGTATCTATATGTAAACCATCCTCTGAACAGTTTATCTCTTCAATATTCCTAATACCAAAATCTACCGGGGGCAAAAGACAAATTTGTTTTAAGCGAACACTTTAAAATGGAAGATCACCGTACGGCAATGACAATGACAAATAACAATGAGTTTTTAGCAAAAATTGATCTCAAAGAGGCATACCTTCTGGTTCCCATTCACCCTAATCATAGAAAATACCTTCGCTTTCAGTATAATAATAATTTGTATGAGTTTAATGCATTGCCATACGGACTCAGCTCAGCACCTTATATATTCACAAAGATAATGAGAGTAGTAGTCGCACATCTAAGAGAAAAAGGCCATAAATCTGTGATTTATTTAGATGACTTATTATGTGTAGGTTCTGATTATGAGACTTGCCAGAAAAATGTTCACGAGTCAATACATCTTTTGGAGTGCCTTGGCTTTATTATAAATTTTGAGAAATGTTGTTTAGAACCATCACAGTCATGCAATTTTTTAGGTTTTGTTTTCAATACAACAAATATGACACTAGAGCTCCCATTGGAAAAAAGGAAACACATATTTCAACTAGTTAACAAATTTCAAGGTCTAGATAAATGTGCTATACGTGAACTTGCTCAGTTAATAGGTTTATTAATATCAGCTTGTCCAGCTGTACAATATGGTTGGGTGTATACAAAATATTTGGAGCGTCACAAATATCTTATGTTATCCAAAAATGACAATAATTTCGACAGTGTTATGGCTTTAAATTCAGACATAAAAGCTGACTTGGATTGGTGGTCCAAAAATATATTTCTGGTCTCAAAACATTTTCAATGTCGTAATTTCGATTTAGAAATTTACACCGACGCATCTCGCACGGGATGGGGGGCTGTTTGTAATGAAAACAAAGTTAATGGAGCATGGAAACAAGATGAGCTAATGTTTCATATTAACTATTTAGAGTTATTGGCAATTTTCCTGGCCTTAAAGTCATTTGTCAGAGATAAGAAACAAATTCATATTTTGTTACGAGTAGATAACAAAACTGCCATCTCCTACATTAATCGAATGGGGGGCATCCAATATCCACACCTAAATAATCTTGCGAGGACCATCTGGCAATGGTGTGAAGAAAGGGACATATGGCTATTTGCGTCTTATATAAAATCATCTGAAAATAAAGAAGCTGATGAAGAATCTCGTAAGATTAATCCTGACACAGAATGGGAACTCAATGAAAGATACTTTCAACAAATAAGTGATAGGTTAGGAACTCCACTCATAGACCTCTTTGCCTCCAGAGTCAATGCTAAGTGCAGCAGATATTTATCTTGGAAGCCAGACCCAGATGCTGTGAATATTGATGCCTTCACTGTAAATTGGAATAACCAATTTTTCTATGCCTTTCCTCCCTTCAGTTTGATTCTAAAATGCTTACAAAAGATCAAACATGAAAGAGCAACAGGAATAATGGTTATGCCATTCTGGCCTTCCCAACCTTGGTTTCCAATGATGAAGGAAATGTTAATATCACAACTAATGTTTTTTGGACCTAAAAAAGACCTATTACACTCTCCTTTCAGGAGCAATCACCCACTGTACCGACAGCTTACCCTGGTGGCCGGAGTCTTATCCGGCGATCGCTGATGAGAAGAGCAGTACCCAACATCTCATTAGAGACAATGCTGGCCTCCTTATCTGAAAACACACTGAAACAGTATGAATGCACATACAAAGCTTGGTGGAATTTTTGTATAATTAACAAAACAGATCTATTCTGCGCCTCCGTACCCATGGTAATGCAATTTCTTTCTGAACTTTTTAACTCTGGAGCCTCATATGGAACACTAAATTCCCACAGATCTGCGCTATCCTTACTAATTGGATCCAGAATAGGTAACGATGATCGACTAAAGAGACTCTTTAAAGGGTTTTATAGGTCAAAACCCCCTCTGTCCAAATATTCTGTCACCTGGAATCCTTCACTAGTACTAGATACTTTATCTAATTGGCAGCCCAACCATTCCCTGAGCTTAGACAAGCTAACCAAAAAATTAGTTACCCTACTAGCACTATGTACAGCTCAAAGAGCCCAAACCCTCTCCCTAATTAATATAAATAACATTTCTAGTACAGAATCTGGCATTTATATTAACATCACGGATATCATAAAAACATCTGGACCAGGCCGTTCCCAACCGGTTTTGTTTATACCCTTCTATGAAAAATCTGAAATTTGCCCAGCTAAAGCCCTACAATGTTATATAAGTCAAACTAATAGTATCAGAGAATCAATAGAAAAACTATTACTCACCTCAAAAAAGCCTTATAAGGCAGCATCTCCGTCCACCATAAGTCGTTGGATTAAAAACACCTTAACTGAAAGTGGTATAAATACCACTATTTTCAGTAGTCATTCCACACGACATGCCTCCACGTCCACAGCTAAAAGTAGAGGCATTTCGTTGGATATTATTAGGCAAACGGCGGGCTGGACAGGAACATCACAAACTTTTGCGAATTTCTATAATAGGCCCATCATTAATGATCCTACTTTTGCGAGTGCCATATTGTCAACTATGATGTAATTTTTACACAACTGGTTCTTACTGTAATGAATATTGTTACTACTTAATAAGTATAAAATAAAAGACTGATTAAAATTAAAAATTTATTCATTAAAAGTTTATAAATATAAGATATCATAAATTCAGAGATATATTATGCCTACCTTAAATAAGACACAACTCCACTAGCTCTAAACCTCTACGTGGTAAATTATATATCGAGAACGAAGCACTGAAGTATAATAAGTGATCAAACGAACTTACCTTAGTGATGTTCGATCATTATTATACGAAGTGCTTCGTTCGAAGATATATACCCTCCCACCCCTGCAAGAGGGATCTGAACTATACTGTCCGATCTATACTTGCATTACTTACCCGAGGAGTTGTGCTCTAGTACCTTCAGACTCTAAAAAGAATGACGCTTCATGTCAAAGAAGTGAGAATAGACAATAGAGGCGTTTAGTTTTTGCTAGAAAATCTAGCTCTGAAATGCGTTTGGTTGCCGAGTTACTTGAAGAAACTACGTGGTAAATTATATATCTTCGAACGAAGCACTTCGTATAATAATGATCGAACATCACTACGGTAAGTTCGTTTGATCACTTATTATATAACAAATTTTGAATGAAATACCACACGCGCGCGGGCGATATGGATTTTATAAAACAACGAAACCTATTAAACGATGAAAAAAAAAGCAAATTAAGAATTTTTTTGTATTAAAATGTTGTTAAAACTATAAATACCTGAAGAAACTGAAATTGTATGGAGAGCGTGGTCAAAATATCGTGTTCGAATAGAGTAAGTGACATGAGTTGTCAAATGTAACCGTTTTTGGACATTTTTTGGAGTCCTCGGCAGGGTAAAAATTCGATTTCTGTGTATTAATTCTCAATCTAACGTGAAATGGTGAATAATTTAATGAAACAGTGTTAGTATATTTTACAAAATTATCTACGATTTCACTTTAGGTTCACGATTATTGACAGAAACTGAATTTTTACCAGGACTCCAAATCCCCAAAAACGGTTCTATTGCCTCGCGTCACGTATCTCTTTCTATTATACAGGCATGCCGCTAGGTACATCTCGCTCTCTCAGCTGTCACCGTCTCTCTTACGTAGTATAATACCTTTATGGTTCGTACGCGCACCCACTACCTTTGCAACAAGCAGATGGTTCTAGCAATGTTACTAACTTAACTACCCCGAATAGGATTAAATTCGACCTACTAATATTATAAACGCGAAAGTTTGTTAGTATAGATCAGGCATGACAAACTCAAAGTCATTGGTGGGCCACATGCATGATGATAGTAGAGTCAGTGGGCCGCAAAGAACTTCCAGTATTTGTATTGATCATAGAAAAGGAATGTTAATCGTTTATTTAATAGTGTGTCTTTAACTACAAGTTGTTTATTTCAAGGGTTAGTTCTATCTGCACAGATCAAGCAATCAAGCAAAAATCAGGGCCGTAGCTAGAACCGAATTTAAGGTTGAGCATGGATAGATTAATGTAGGGCGGAAGGAAATGGCTACAGTTATTGGGACTTCCATATTAAAATTATGAAATCCTTTTTTCTGTAGAATGTGTAGAAGATACTTAATTTTCGGGACCCATGTTGCTGCTTTGAATACCATTTGAAACGAAAATTTTCACATCATAATTCAAAAGAGTAGCGGTACCTACATGGTTTATAAGTAGGTGCCTAAACTGGACGCTCTATGGCCGCATCAGAAAGCTGTTTTTAAAATGGGATCGGGTCGCAAGAAAATGCAGTGTGGGCCGAATGCGGCCCGCGGGCCGCATGTTTGACATGCCTGGTATAGATGAATGTTTGTTCCACTTTCACGCAAAAACTGCTTAACGGATTTTGATGAAATTGGGCATACAGATAGAGCATGGCCTGGATTAACACATAGGATACTTTTTATCTGGGTAACGCAGACGAAGTCGCGGGCAACAGCTATAATATTATAAACGCGAAAGTTTGTTAGTATAGATGGATGTTTGTTCCGCTTTCACACAAAAACTGCTGAGCGGATTTTGATGAAATTGGGCATACAGATAGACCATGGCCTGGATTAACACATACCTAGGGTACTTTTTATCCGGGTAACGCAGACGAAGTCGCAGGCCACAGCTTGTTTGTAAATATACATATGCACAATGTTCTTTACTCAACAGAACAAGGCCAAAGATCTAGGTACGTATATCGTAACCAGTCTACACAGGAGACCAGCAGATACCGCATTAAACTTTATAAGAGTCACCGCGCTAAGTAATAGTTACTGGTAGCTGCTACCGAAGGAATAGCTACGTGTCCCTAACTGTTACTTGAACATAGGGCTGCCATCCGTCCGGGCTTCCCCGGATTTGTTCTAGTTCAAAGGGCGTCCGGGGGCGTCCAGGCGGGCTTGTCACAAAAGTGTCCGGGAAAAGCCCTGACACTTCCTGTGTCCGGGTAAACCCAATTATTTAATACTAGCAGTTGCCCGCGATCTCGTCTGCGTTACCCGGATAAAAAGTATCCTATGTGTACACCGGGCCCAAGATCGAGTGGCCTGGAGAGGAGAGCTGTGGTGGCACAAGCGACACACGATGGTCACGCACGTCCCTCAGCCGACGACGCCGCCGCAGAAAGGCGATTATGGCGCCCTCTAAAAGAAGACATACGGTGACGAAAAAACATCGTGAATTCGTGAGGAAACCTGCATACGCTAAAGAAGAAATTAAGATGCGAATGTGAAGTCTACCAATCCGCATTGGGCATGCGTGGTGGACTAACCGTCTAACGCCCTTAGGCCTGTGCCCTGCAGTGGGAGTGGGACGTCTATAGGCTGTGATGAGAAGACGTCTAAATCATTTTTTTTTAATTATGCTGCGTTTGGCGTAAATGAAAGGGCTTAATTAGCACTATAAAACAAAAACAAGTATACAGGTCGTAACAAAACACCCTAGTAATACTTAAGGGGGTGCTTCAGACCATCAATCTGAACAACTTTCACTACGGAGCCAACGTCCAGATTTGACTTTCAAAAATCATATTTCAGGAGTGCGATTTTTGAAAGTCAAATCAGCAGTAGAAAGATGCGCCGTATCTCCATAGTAATTTTGACATTTTCAACTGCTGAACTCAGCGAATGAGTTTCAAAAATCGCACTCCTGAAGGTATAATAACTTTATGATTCTTCTTCATATTATCGTGTGGGCAGAGCGCTGGTGTCAGAGTTTTTTCAGACCGCCTTACGGCCTCTGACGTGGTTTTAGTGTAACGACTACTACCACCAGAGATAGTAGCCGGGACCAACGGCTTAACGTGCCATCCGAAGTACGGAATCATTTTTCTTTTCAGACAATCAGGTGATTCAGCCTGCAATGTCCTAATCCTAACCAACTGGGGAAAAACGTACAAAGTGACATATCACTAGGTGTCCCCCGTGGGAATCGAACCCACGACTTCCGTGTCGAGAGCCAATGCTCTTAACCATTAGACCACGGAGGCAGTGACTTTATGATTAAAACCAACTAAGTAGCATTCATTTAACAGCCACCCGCCACGTTAACCACACCATTGAACTTAACACATAAACCCAATCAATACAGAATCGAATACACCACGGAACATGCAACTAAAAGAAAGATTGTGAAAACCCCCGAATTAGGATTCCGCATGCGGGCCAATCACGCGGCATTGTGCGGCTATGCCGAGGCGCAATTAAATTACACGCGGGGTTCCGTACGTACGCGGAATGTAAAGCGGCCCGCTGATTAGTCACTGTTTATTGACCTATTTGTCCAAGATAGCCGTTTGAATGGATTAACGGTGTATGACAATTATTAGTTTAGTTCGCTTGTTATTTGGTTAGCCTGATTGATTGTTTGATTTATGGTTTGTTAGCGGAAGAGGTATTTGGGAATTTTAGATTAGGTCCCCAGCTTCTCGATAGGTGCCACGAGGACCTCAGAGAAAGGATCTCTTTATTCTAAAGCATAGAGACGGCATCAATTTACGATTGTATAGTTAGTCTCTTTTGTCTTATGACGCACCTTTAATAGTAGAAGGAGACGGGACTGTAGATATTTGTTTATGCGGCTGTCCACTATTTTTCGTGCTACTGTGTGTGAAAAGTGACCGTAAACATTAGGGCAAATGTCACTTTGGTCTAATTGGTCTCTTTTGTCCATACTACTTGACACCACACACTCAAACACGAACGTCAAAAAAAAGTGGACATTCTTGCAATGGTATGGCTCTCTCTATGCCTTTAGGTATAATCTCTTTGACGAGGACTTAGAATTGTCACGAACGCTGTCAAACGTTAGACGTAAGAAGGCATTCAAAAATTCGGAGGGTGTATTAACAATCGCCGTGGTCTTACGGTCTAAGGTTCCGCCTCCCATGTTGGGGGGTGACGGTTCGAATCCGATCCGCGCCAAAAATATTTCTTGATTTTTGTGTTTTTAGAAATGTTCTAGAAGGAAGAGAGAGAAGGAATATTTAAAAAGGGACCAAAAGGTCTAGGGGTGTCTAGGAACTTCGAGAAAGGAGGCGAAATTACGAATATTTGAAAAGAACCAGAAAAGTGGGCGTGTCTTCGATCAGTTTCGAGGAAAGAAGGCGGGGTTAGAACTATCTGGAGGAAAACAATGGAGTAAAGAAAAGAAGATCGAAAAAGGGTAGTCTGGAATATTCTGCGGGATATAAAAAGCGGCGAGTTCGCGGTCAGAGATCAGTATTTGGTTTTACAGTGAACAGTGCGAAACAAAAGGAAGAAAAGTAAAAGTGGAAAAGTGCTAAGAGTGGAACAGTGAGTAGACTAGTGTAAGTGTAGTGCGTGACGTCATAGTGTCGGTGTAGTACGTGACGTCATAGTATCAGTGTAGTGTGTGACGTCATAGTGTCATACGTCGTGACGTCATAGCCGTGACGCGTGTCGTGTCGTCACAGTAGTGGCGTCGTGGACTGTGAACAGTGACAGTAAGTGGTGCACGGGGAATCCCTGCGAGGAGGACCCGGTGAAGTGAACCGTTTAGGGGAACCTCTGCGAGGTGGACCGTTTGTAAGTTTAACCCAAATAAACTCTGTAAAATTGGACTTAGCGTTTCACTCCAATCCCGGAACCCGTAGCTCGTAACATTTGGTGTCAGAAGTGGGATTGGAGTAAGATGCCGCTAGTGCCAAAGGAGTTAAAGGGTGTCACCACCCGGGCCATGTCGGAAGCGCGGCAGGAAGGTGCGGCCCTTGTAACTGAGGTGCAGCGAACCCCAGAGCGAAGTCCAGAGAGGGTTGAAGTGCAGCGCACTCCAGAGCAGAACCCAGGAAACTTCCTCTATCAAATCCAGTGCATGATGGAAGAACAAGCTCGTCGTCAGGAGGAACAGGCAGCTCGCCGACAGGAGGAACAGGCTCGCCGGCAGGAGGAACAGGCTCGCCGGCAGGAGGAACAGGCTCGCCGGCAGGAGGAACAGGCTCGCCGGCAGGAGGAACAGGCTCGCCGGCAGGAGGAACAGCTGCGCGCACTGAAAGAGGAGCAGGCTCGCTGTCGGGAGGAACAGGTTCACGAACTGCGCACGATGCAGGAGGCGCTTCATAAAGATATTACGAAAGGCTTGCAGCAGGCAGTGGAGAGAGTCGAAGCCGTAGAAGGGAGGCTGGATCGTGTGAAGAGTGAGTTCGAAGGGAGGTTTGATCGCGTGGAGGGTGAGTTTGCCAAAATCCGGCGAGAGGTTGAGCACACCAAATCTCATAGCCGTGTCGCTGCTGTTTTTGACTCACCCATACAACCAAAAGGTGTTAAGACTCCGGTTTACGATGGACTGACGTCATGGCCCGCCTTTAAGCTACAGTTTGAGGCAGCGATGAAAGTTAATGGCTGGGGCAAGGAGGAGGCGGAGCCTGCGTTGATCTTAGCACTCCAGGGACAGGCTCTCACAGCACTAGAAGCCGTGGGTGCTGGAGGAAACCTGTCGTTCGACAATCTTTTTGGAGCTCTGGAGGCTAGATTCGGCGATGGACATATGGAATACGTGTATCGGGCGCGGTTGAAGGAACGTAACCAACATGCTAACGAGAGTCTGCAACAGTGGTCCGTGGAAGTGGAGAAGCTCGTGCGGAGGGCTTTTCAGTCGTCACCGGCAGTCATCGATGACATGCTCCTGCAGACCTTTACGGATGGGATACGGGACCCGGAGGTGCGAGCTGCAGTGCGACTTGGGCACCATGTTACACTCAGGGACGCTGTTGCTCATGCATTGGAAGTGGAAGCTGTACGTCAGGATCCTCGTTCCGGTCGTCTCAGGGAGATTGTGGTGACTGGAGCGTCAGCGCCGAGAAATAGGAGTGACAATTGTATGTGCTACAAGTGTGGTGAACAAGGGCATATTCGTAGCTCCTGTCCGAACCGATCAGGCCGTCGTTATGTGTGCTACAAGTGTGGTGAACGAGGGCATATTCGTAGCTCCTGTCCGAACCGATCAGGCCGTCGTTATGTGTGCTACAAGTGTGGTGAACGAGGGCATATTCGCAGCTCCTGCACGGGGCGCACAGGCCGTCGTTATGTGTGCTACGAGTGTGGTGAACGGGGGCATATTCGCAGTTCCTGCCCGAAGCGTATAGGTCGTCGGGACATAGGAGTCTCGACTAATGAGCAGCAGGAGAACTGGAGGACGTTGGCCGGTTATGTTGCGAACCCAATCATTAGAGTCAGGCAAATATCGGACGGAGATAGTTTGTTAGTTGAAGGAGAGGTCAATGGTAGAATCTGTCAACTAACTGTGGATACCGGAGCTTCGAGGACGGTGGTCAATGCTCGACTGATAAGCGAAATGGGAAGTTATCAGGAGAACCGACTTCTGCAACAAACCAACCTGCAGTTAGCAACAGCTACCGGCCAGCGCATACCTGTTAAGGGAGAGTTGGGAGTTTCGATTAAGATCGGGGAGACTCTTTTCAAACATGAGGTGATTGTAGCTGAGATAGTGGACGATTGCATCATTGGCTTGGATTTCTTACAAAATCACCAGTGCGACATAGACATGAAGAATGGAGTGCTACGATGTAACACAGAGGAGGTGCCGATGAAGGGTAGATCATCGGAAAAGGTCTACTATGTGAGAGGAACGGTTCTCGAGCCTGGGTCACAGAACTTGGTACCTGTTGTTTTGCCCAAGAGTAACGATGGGAGCTGTGCTGTGATGGAAAAGGTTGAAGCTAGGACTTGTTGGATTCCGTTGAGGAAAGTTGTTGGACCAGTTTCTTCTGCTTCGATCCCGATACCTAACGTTGGAGATATGGACCTGACGATTGGGAAGGGGGAGGTTGTTGATCACTGTGAGGATAATCCTCCTAGGAAGCAGAAGGCTGAGGGGGATGTAGTATCGGAAGTTGTGGAAGACTCCAGCAAGGACCTGGCGAAGCCACAGGCTGTGATAGCGAAGAACTCGCTCTCTAAGAACGGCGCAGATATTGGTAGAATAGACCTGGTGAAGCACACGATTAATACAGGAAATGTAGCGCCAGTCAAGCAGCAACTTAGGCGCATTCCGTTTACTCGTGCGAAGGAGGAAGGAACACCGGTTTGGCTGCATAATCCGGCTCGTAAGAAAGGGAAACGTCCGAAGTTACAAGTAAGTTGGGAAGGACCGTATGAGGAAGTGACCAGGATAAATGACGTCACCTATCGAGTTCGACGATCGCTAAGGAGCCCGTTGAAGATAGTGCACGTGGATCGACTAGCTCGATATTTCGGCACTAATGATGCTCGGGACGAGCAGAACTAAGGGAGGGGCAGTGTCACGAACGCTGTCAAACGTTAGACGTAAGAAGGCATTCAAAAATTCGGAGGGTGTATTAACAATCGCCGTGGTCTTACGGTCTAAGGTTCCGCCTCCCATGTTGGGGGGTGACGGTTCGAATCCGATCCGCGCCAAAAATATTTCTTGATTTTTGTGTTTTTAGAAATGTTCTAGAAGGAAGAGAGAGAAGGAATATTTAAAAAGGGACCAAAAGGTCTAGGGGTGTCTAGGAACTTCGAGAAAGGAGGCGAAATTACGAATATTTGAAAAGAACCAGAAAAGTGGGCGTGTCTTCGATCAGTTTCGAGGAAAGAAGGCGGGGTTAGAACTATCTGGAGGAAAACAATGGAGTAAAGAAAAGAAGATCGAAAAAGGGTAGTCTGGAATATTCTGCGGGATATAAAAAGCGGCGAGTTCGCGGTCAGAGATCAGTATTTGGTTTTACAGTGAACAGTGCGAAACAAAAGGAAGAAAAGTAAAAGTGGAAAAGTGCTAAGAGTGGAACAGTGAGTAGACTAGTGTCAGTGTAGTGCGTGACGTCATAGTGTCGGTGTAGTACGTGACGTCATAGTATCAGTGTAGTGTGTGACGTCATAGTGTCATACGTCGTGACGTCATAGCCGTGACGCGTGTCGTGTCGTCACAGTAGTGACGTAGTGGACTGTGAACAGTGACAGTAAGTGGTGCACGGGGAATCCCTGCGAGGAGGACCCGGTGAAGTGAACCGTTTAGGGGAACCTCTGCGAGGTGGACCGTTTGTAAGTTTAACCCAAATAAACTCTGTAAAATTGGACTTAGCGTTTCACTCCAATCCCGGAACCCGTAGCTCGTAACAGAATGGACCCACTCCATATCTGCTGTCATTGTCGTACGCAGCGAATAAGGCATTAAGGTTTCTGATGTAGTATATTTGTCATCAATTGAACTACAATGAAACCTTCAATTTCATCATCATCAGCCTATAAACGTCCCACTGCAGGGCACAGGCCTACCCTCAAGGAGGGTGTATTGGGCATTAGTCCACCACGCGTGCCCAATGCGGATTGGTAGACTTCACATACACATCAGAATTTCTTCTTCAGTGTATGCAGATTTTCTCACGATATTTTCCTTCACCGTTTGAGAGCAGTCGGTTTTACGTACATAAGTTAGAAAAACTCATTGTGTACATGGCATGTTGTCCGTGCGGATTCGAACCCGGACCCCCATAATTGGGAGTCCATACCTCTCTGCAACGCGCCACCGACGCTCAATGAAACCTTTAATTACATGGCTTGTCGGATTCGAACCTGGTTCAAGATTAGGTTTCCATAGCTCTCCGCAACGCGCCACCAACGAAATTAAGGGTCAAGTATTCTTAAGTTCGAAATACGTTGATACATTCGGTGGACTTTTTTATCTGGAACCAAATAAAATGCCACAGAACGCTGGAGTATTCCAGCAGCAGCTACGTGAGGTGTACACGTTCGCGGAGGGTACTCCACTCCACTCAAGTGCGCTCGTGACGCCATGTTAAACCGAGCTTTTGGATACATCTACTAAATATTTAGTGGAATACTTGTGTTGTTGGTTGTAGTTTAGTAGGTATCCCGCACTATGTTCAAATAATATTCAGTAGCCCAGTCATTTTACGGTTTGAGCCGGGACTAATTACTAATTGTTTTTTTTTTCGCTATAGTATTGAAGAGCCAATTTGAGCTTAAGAATGTACCAAAATTAAAAAAAAACTACGTCAGTTCCAATTTTAAAATATACCTAGATATTATCTCGTTCTAAAAAACCTGATGATAAATTTTTTTTTGCACATGTTTAAGGCTTTACCGTCATACATACTTCAAACATGGTGTAAATATTGTTGTCTGCTTAGAAAGTTTTTAAAAATACGTTCGTATTTTCTAATAAATACCTCATTTTTTAAATTTCAATGCCTATTTTATTGCTCAAAAATAATTTAAATTGTTAAATCTAATTCAAATTAGTGCATTGGTATTAATATTATTAATTTAAAAGCCTTCTGGGACACACAATTTTGATTTCTATGTTGCGTAGCAAATTTTTTTAAATATGGTTTAGGATAGTATTTTTGTCACTAAATGGTGCCAAGTTACATTTTAAAAGTCCAATTAATAATTACTCCCTACCCCTCCTAACAAAACTCCGTAAAATGACTGGCCTACAGTTCCAGGTATATTTTAAGAGTCTGTAGGGCTATTTTGTACGTTTCCTATCATGTCGATACACAATCGGTTAATGTATTTATGACTATGTACTAGGCGATTGTTAAGCAATACGTGTTTCTAGAATCATCACAAATCCATTCTCTGAAATAATTACCAAATTATTATGAGAGCAGATTCGTCAAGAACTGTCAAAGTATGGTGTTATCCATGTGTTATCGATGGTTTGATGGTGGAATCCCGTAAGGGGCAAATATTTTGTATGATGAATACGAATGTGTATACCCAACTCATGGATATTATATCCATAAGTATACATACATATACAGGGTGTTACAAAAGTAAAAATAAACATTTCAATCTTTTATGGGGGTTGTTGAGACCATCAAACTGAACAACTTTCACTGTGGGACCAACATCGAAATCGAGAAAAAAAAATTTTTTTGTCCCATACGCTTTAGCTCGAGCAGATCTGTAGTTTAGTATGGAACGTCGCAAAGGGATCGCATCTTAGCGATTATGGCAAATCTCCCCATTTTGGGGGAGGCCTATGTCCAGCAGTGGACGTCTATTGGCTGATATGATGATAATTATGATGGAACAAAATATTTTTTTTTCGCGATTTCTACATTGGTCCCATAAAAGTGAAAGTAATTCAGTTTGATGGTTCTTATTTGTATTTTTGTAACACCCTGTATAACGTACAGGCAGCACACTAGTCTAATTAATATTCCCATCAGATCACCTCGTCGGCCGTGCGGATGGAGGCCAATCAACCAACTGTGGACTATATTAAACAAATACTATGGCAATACTAATCTACAAGCACAGACAACCTATGCTACAGGTATAGGTATCTAATACACGACCTTATTTATACAGGGTGTCTCTACCCATCAAACTGAACAACTTCTACAAAGGGAGCAAACCGATCGGAGCAACAAATAAATCAGCAGTTGCATACATTTGAGTCGAGTAGGCGTTGCAGTTAGGAATGGAATAGTAGATTCTTTTTTTGCTCCGATCAGTTTTTTCTCACAGTAAAAGTTGTTCAGTTTGATGGGTGTAGATTAATGATACTTTTCCTTAAACCCGACCCTTGGTACAGGGTTGGATTTTGTACTATAATTATAGTATTTATACTATAAATTCACCCTTTGTACTATACAGGGTGTACATTAAAATGGGACAGCTACTTAAAGGGGTGCTTCAGACCATCAAACTGAACAACTTTCACTATGGGACCAATATCGAAATCGCGAAAAAAAAATCTGCTGTCCCATACATTTCAGTCGAGTAATGTTTGCAGTTTTGTATGGGAGAGCGGATTTTTTTTTCGCGATTTCGATATTGGTCCCATAGAGAAAGTTGTTCAGTTTGATGGTCTGAAGCACCTCTTTGAGTAGCTGTCCCATTTTATTGTACACCCTGTATACTATCCACATCTAAGGATAGTACGCAAAAATACTATAATTTCAAGTTTGGATCATTGGGAAGATCTCAAGCTCTATTTCACCGGATATTTCACTTTCAGAGCGCTTGATATCTAGCCAAATAATTCTTGATTTGCGAAGAAACCCATACATAAAGCTATATTATGAATTCATGTCCTGAATTATTAAATCAAACAATTTACAGTGTCTTTAATGCAATCTCAAAACGTATTTTTCCTAGACTACCTACTTTATCTACTTACCAAGCCTAAGATACGAAACTGCCACGGATGAAGATAGAACTAATAGTAATATTCAAGAACTGATGAACTAAGTAGAAGAGGAGTAGGTAAATTTTGCCTTGACTGGTGTTGATTTTAATGACTATTATGTTAAATTAAAAATAATTAAAGTGTACTTACTATAATTTTTTATAAATACTATCCTTTTCATTTTTTTGTGCTATCTTTTTCAACGTCCCTAAATCCAACCCTGCCTTGGTATGACAATTTCTTTAGGTGATTGCAAAATAAACGCAATTATATTTGTACTTATTGAACCATGATTTTAAAAAGTTATTATCCAAAGTGATGTCCAAAGTATACAGAGACTTATAAAAAAAACATAGATACTTAACTACTCAGCATCAAAACTATTCAAGACTATTTTAAATAAATATATCGAGTATGTATCATACAATAAAAGCAACCCAATGTAAAAATCGAACACACGTTGGGCGTAATCTGTGCAAAACAAAAACAAAATACGTGTATAATTAAAATTATAAATGTGTAACATATTAAAAAGAGGTGCTATATGACATGCAGAGATTATTTCTTTCAGACTAAACTGAAAAACGTTCACTATGGCACCATGTCATAGAAATCGCGAAAAAATCTGGGGTTGTTCGCTGGAGGTCATGTTTTGGGTCGAGACGCCATAGACGTTTTCCCCAACACCAGATTTTTTCCGCTTAGTTTTTATTATTTCTATCGTATCGTTTTAAAGAAGATTGGCAGATTTGGACCCAGCCATTTTTTACGAAAACTAAAAGCCATTCAGGATGGCGGTCTTAATTATTTTTTAAAAAAGCTTCCACATCTCCAGAAGTCCGGATTCAAAAGTAGAAATTACTAGTAAAATAGACAAACAAATCATTCAAAAAGCAGTAGCAAAACGCAACTACGACAGCTATTTTCATCTAATACTTCTTATCACTGAGATATTTTTTGGTCGTTACGGAACGTAGTTGACTGGGTTGAACTGATAGTGTGTGTGATTTCGTTTTCTTCCATTATCGTAATATTGTACGGTCATCTTGAATTTTCATTAAAATAAACACAATAAATGGGTAGAAGATTGAGTAGACTATCTAATAAGAAAGATTATGAGTTTCACACACTTGATACAAAAGGTATCTTAGGGAGAATATAATACTAATAATAATAATACGTTTCCCCCAACTTCTACAGGTTACAAACAATTTACTTTTTTGTTAGTTTTATTTCATTCATGTATAGTACTTCTAGTCTGGGTCTCAAATTACATGGCCGTCCGCCAAACTCCTTTAAAACAGTTCAAAACACAAACTTACCTTTAAAAATGCAGCGTCACGTACAGAAGCTCAAATACTGCACCAGTTCTATCAAACACTAAATATTTACCACTCCTAATGCCACGAATACACGCTAATACAACCCTTATTGACTATACACTAGAGACTATAATCCCACGTTACAATAATAGTTGTAAGTCCATCAACGTGCCTTGTTTACAATCGTGTAAACAAGCAGTTAAGAATTGTTATTTAACTCGTTATTTTTAACGTTACGTTACGTTAAACGTTGTTTTTATGATTATTATTATAGATAGTTTAAAGTTAAGTTCTTTTATAGTTTAGTGAATAGTATATTAATGCTACTTTAAGATTCTAAGTTAAATAGGAATTGTTATGTTATATTAGCAATACTTAAAATTTATGAAGAAATTACTACTTAGTGTTTTAAGATTTGTATCTACTCGTAGGTCTAATTTTAAAAGATTTTTTTTAAGTAAACTTTTTTTAAATTTAGAAACTGTCATTCACTATAGTCTCACAGGAAACAAACACATTGTCTATCGATGAACATTTTCGAAGAACTATCTATATACGTATTAGTAAAGTTTCGCGTCGGGTAGGGCGGGCGAGCGCCGCGGTCTCTGGGCGGCGAGTGAAGGCGGGCGGAAAGTGCTCGCGTTTTAAACCACCCTGTATATGAAGGTATAATATAGAACGTATAGGTGATGCGCTTAATTTTATTAACTATAGTGTTCTTTGGTTATATTGATTTCGTTATGGCTTTTTTAACCTCCTGCGTACATTTGTACTTCACGTAGAACATGAGAAATAATCTAAACTATTAAACTGTAACAGAAGTGTGTCTGTTCATTAAAGATATTTACAAAAAAAAGATTCCGATAATTATGGTTTTTAGATGTCCCTGATTCCAAATCACAAATTTTTTGATTTTTTGTCTGTCTGTTTGTTTGTTTGTGTGTTTGTTTGTTTGATCGAGCATCACGCAAAAACTACCGAACCGATTTTGATGAAACTTTTTTTGTTTGATAGCTTATGATCTGACTTAAAATCTGGTACCTATATAATTTGTGCGGACGAAGTCGCGGGTAAAAGCTCGTAATGTATAAATACTTAAATTGTAATGATCCGAAACGTAAGCTACCTACAGGTTTTTTATTATGGAACCCATAAAGCGACGACACAAGGGGAAGACAGGTAAAAACCATGTCGTAATTTTTTTTTTGTAAATATCTTTAATGTACAGACACATTTCTGTTACAGTTTTATAATAGTTTAGATAGATATAGATAGATAGATTAGCATTCTGACAGATTCAGTAGTTTAAAAACAGATCACAATCCAAATCAAAAACTAAACACCGCATAAAACTGCAATTTGAATCAATTTGCTCCCTCCCTCTCACACTAGTGTGAATCGAGCATGGTGTGAATGCAATCTCGACCGAAGACTAACTTAATTCACACCCCACTGTTTCATTTAATGGCTTCATAAAAATGTTTATGGCTTTTTGAACGGTTGCATTGAAACATCGATTATACTAACACTAGTTTACGTGTAATGCCCACTTGCGCCAAATGCTGTGTTAAATTGCGTAACCCCGTGTTTAGTAGCACCGACCTAAAGTGTTATCGAAGATTGTCTTGCGCCAATGAAAACTAGTTCATAGTTAACTAACCTGACAGTTCTCTATTTTTCGCTGGCAACATCCTAAATGACCATAGAGATTATGTAATCCGACAAAATATGAAAAGTGAATGATGAATGAACATTATAATATGCACCTCTCTTTCACACTGCATCTCTTTGTATTTATCTGTCTCATTTGTTTTATTTTGGCAATGACATTTCATTTTCATCGTTTTGTTTTAAAATCATTCTTTTTCAATCATGTCAACAAACACAGCTGTTGCCTCACTTTTGACATTTAGCCATATTTAGCACGTAGTTTAGTGACTTAAACCTACCTCATCGGCGGTTTAAAATTTAAATATAACACAAGTTTAGCCCCCTAAAACAGGATGTTGCAAGACATAATTATAATTTAATTCCAAAGTAGCTTCTAGTTCTGAGTTAATGACGATAACCCTGCCTGGCGCAAGCGGGCCGTGTGTATGAAGGATTTATAAAACCGGACATAAGGCTTTTTGGATGTGCGTCCGGGCAAATTATATTCCGAGAGATAAGTGTACTTTTTGCAAACAATCAGCAGCAAGGCTGATTCAGTGTTTATGGGGTTTAGAGCTTTTCTGTGATGGGGATGGACCAAGTCTGCCTTCATAACTCCAGTCGGTTTAGGAGTTACTGATGATTAAAGGTCTGTAAAAAATGAACGATCAGCTGCAAGGCTGATCGTATGTTATTGTTGTAGTATGCACTGTAGCTATGTGAATAGTACAAAAAATGTAATGGTTCATCAGTCGGTTTAGGAGATACAGCCGTTCAAAGGTCGGAACTTTGACTCGCTGTATCTTCTAAACCGACTGACAGAGCTTGACAGTTTTTGAACTGTTCACACAGCTCTACGACAATATCATACGATCAACCGTGCAGCTGAACGTTAATTTTTTTACAGACCTTTAATCATCAGTAACTACTAAACCGACTGGAGTTATGCAGGCAGACCTGGTCCATCCCCATCACAGAGATGTTCTACACCCCATAAACACTGAATCAGCCTTGCTGCTGATGGTTGCAAAAAGTACACTTAGTGGCCGGCCTGTCTGTTTTAACATTTGACCAATCAACCCTATTTTGAAGGAAATTGAGTTTTTAAAACAGGTATCTGGCCACCAAAAACATTGGTTATTTTAGTTTCAATTACTTCAAAGTTTATTAATTACTGTCATCATCATCATCAGCCTATAAACGTCCCACTGCAGGGCACAGGCCTACACTCAAGGAGGGTGTATGGGCATTAGTCCACCACGCATGCCCAATGCGGGTTGGTAGACTTCACATACACATCAGAATTTCTTCTTCAGTGTATGCAGGTTTCCTCACGATGTTTTCCTTCGCCGTTTGAGAGCAGTCGGTTTTACGTACATAAGTTAGAAAAACTCATTGGATGGTACATGGCATTAATTACTGTAGAAGTATTGTTTTGTTTAATTTTGTTTTCTATTGCATTGTTTCATTAGAATTTAAGAAGATTTTATGGTAAATTGTCAAAAAAGCCTGATTTCGTAGGTACTAAGATGAAAAATCCTCAAACGAATAATTAAGGGTGTCCGGAATTTTTACCCAAATGTCCAGCCACTTTTGAAGTAGAGTGGACATAATATACATAAGTGTTAGGGTTGCCAACTTTTTTTCGACCAAATATAGTAGTTCGAGCCGAGAGCCCGAAAAAATATAGTAGATCGGGGAAAAATAAGAAAATATATAGTATTTTTCGAACTTGTCAATTTGAAATTTTCAAAAAGAATTTGTTTTGCTCCTTTTACCACTAAATACTAATACCAAGTTTTTATTCTTCAATCATCTCCCCATTTCGTATTCGTCATAGTAAATAATGCATCCTGTAAACGCAGAAGTCGCTGGAGTCGATAGAGATATAAGATAATTATTAAAACTTCTGCCATGTTTCAGCAGTAGATTTATAAAAAAATTGTATAAGAAGTATTCTACAATTCTACATGGTCCAGTCTACATCAAATGGAACAACTGTGATGAAGAGAGAGAAATATTTAAAAAATAATTTTAAGTTAGTGGGCATTTTTATTTGGCCAACATATCAATGTATTTAAATTCTCTATAAATTATTTGCCCATCAAAATATAGTAGTTTTGCCTACTTTATATTTTCCTCAGAATTACAGTAGTAGGGTCCCTAATATAGTAGGATACTATATTATATAGTATGGTTGGCAACCCTAATAAGTGTCCTCAGACAGTAACCTCAATATTGCAGTAAATACTGTGAGTATATCATAACCCGGCAAACCATCGGATTGGTACGACAAAGTTTAGACTTGGCACACTGCGCTGGAGCGAGAATGCGATCCTTTATCCATTAACCTTTGCTATATTGTTTACAGTTTAGTACAACGCGACGCGACGCGGCTTGCTAGGCAGGCTGTTTTAATTATAGAATTACATTTACTAGATGCGGTCAATTTCATATCACTAAATGTTAATACAATACCTACCTACCTTCATCATCATCATCACACGTCCCACTGCAGCACACAGGCCTTACCCTCGGGAAGGGTCTATGGGCATCACGTGCCCAATGCGGATTGGTGGACTACACATACGCATCAGAAACGCATCTTCTTCAGCATATATGCAGGTTTGCTCACGACTAGGTTCCCAACTTTTTTTAAACCAAATATAATAGTATTTCGAACTTTAGTGCCCGAAAAAATATAGTAGATCGGGGGAAAATAAGAAAAAATATAGTATTTTTCGAATTTTTAATTAAAAAAAATTGAAAAAGAAATTTTTTTGCTACTTTTTGGTTTGAATACCTAGTTCTTATTTTTAAGGAACAATCATTTCTGTATTTCGTATTCGTTATAGAAAATAATGCATCCTGTAAACGCCGAAGTCGCTGGATTCGATACAAAAATAATAAAATTTCTAAAAAAATAGATAAATCTGACTTTAGGAAAACTTGTAGTCACTTTTCAGTAGTATATTTAGTAGAAAATTGTTTATGGAACAAATGTGATGAAGAGAAAGAAAAATGTTAAAATAATGTTAAGTTATTGGTCATTTTTATTGGACCTAAGTACCAATATGTTTAAATTCTCTATAAATTATATGCTCATCAAAATATAGTAGTTTTGCCTACTGTAGAATACACATTTCTACTAAGGGTTGGTTGAGGTTGATGTATATAATGAAACACAGATATAGTCTTCACTAGTAATGTGACTAGCGCACGTCCGCACAGCACGGCGGTCGGTGCACGAATACCGAGCGAATGAACGATAGATATTGACCACAGACCGCACCAGCCGATAGATGGCGCTACCGGCGCTTTCCGCATTAACTACTCTTTATTGCTGTACACTACATCCCTTTCTTGTTTTAATTTATTTTTTACGTTTACTCGAATCTACCACCGCTTCGGAAGGTATAGCCCGTGGAGAAGAAGCGGCGCAAGAAACTCCACAGTTTAGCTAATCTCTTAAATCTTATTTACAATACAGTGTTGACTGTTATCAATGCTATTACATTAAACAAATTACGAATAAGTTATTGAGACTAATTTGTTTACAGAAAATAGATATTTATCAAATATTGATCTGAAATTGTCAAACACCAAATTCAACGATAAACAATGTTTATGGAAATTACAATCTCATTATATTAACACATTTCAGTTATTGTTACTTCTGTTCTATACTATCCCTTCCCTGTAAAAATATTTTTCTATTGATAGGTGTAAGTAAACCTACAAAAATAACGTTCCATAGATCTTTATTATCTCTTATTTATTTATTTTGGCTAACTACTAGTCAAAGTCACTGCTTCAAGATCGTATCCATTTCCGTTTTATCAAATTAAGGAGGTAAGGACAAAAGAGTGAATCTGTGATAAGCACATACACTTATGCACTCAAAACATTCTGGCGGGTGCCAGCCATTGCAATTAAGCACTCACAGCTATTTTATTTGCATGACCCTTTAGCCAAAGAAAATATACACTACCGCGAAAAGAAGCGACACTCATGCATGTGTGCTCGTAAAACCGCTCGCGGCTATGTGTGCGGGTCGGGCGAGCGAGGGGGGGTGCGCAGTATGCGAGCGGGTGGGAAAACAGGTCATTGACCGCTTGAATTACATGGTTGCTCTTGCTCGCACGACTGCACGACTCGGCCGTTGAAATAGGTAAATATTTTCTTTGATTCTGCGAGCGAAGCGTGCGACGCCGACCAATATACATAGACCATACACTATATAGTTATATTTTAGTTTTAGGATAATTATGTTCAGTTTGCTTTGTAACTGATTTATAATACCGAACATAAATAATATAATGACACAGGCTTAGATTAAAAACTGTTTACTATATCTATGGACACAGGTTAGTTCAGAGTTAGTTTAATTCCAAAGCACAGCACAAAAGAGTAGGTATACAATTAGAAGGAGTAGGTACTTAAAGAGGTAGTTACTTTTCTCAAATAAATAAATGAGAAAATTATATCGTAATTTGCAAGTATACGTAGCAAAACATTTTTTTTATTCAATACTATTGTAATACATAGTTACAAGAACGATTTTAATTATTCATTTTATCGTAAGTGACAAGGTATTCATTTTATCGTAAGTGACAAGGCGTGTATGACCGACGCTCAACATACGATAAATTAAATATTCAACAATTTCATTGTAACCGACAAGTACTGACATGTACAAATGAACATGTTTTGCAACTTACGATAAAATTTTCTCAATTTAATAAAATCGTAAATATCTGTGCCTTAGCCGTCTGTGTAAAAATATGGATATCATAATCTAGAGATTACTTGAATAAACCATATTTGTCACTTACGAGGAACTTAGTTCTTACCCAGGAACTGTTTGTGTGAAGTTAAAAAGGACATTAAAAAAATATACCTATAGCTTTTTGTTGTTAGTATAATCATATTCAGTGCTCCGTCACTCTTGTTTGACAGCTGCGAAAAGTACCTACAGCGTCGGCGCCAATTAGGTTTGTCAAAATATTTTTGGGAGGCCTAAATCGAAAACTATTTCGAGATAATTGTCTCAATAATTGTCGCGGGATATCACAATTTCTTGGTTGACATTCCACATATCCGCACCAAGCGCCTTTCTGAATCTTTTTTACCCGACTGCGCCAGAAGGAGGGTTATGTTTTTCGAGCGTATGTATGTATGTATGTTTGTATGTCTATTTCTTTGGCACGGCCTACAGCCTAAGCGGCTCGATGGATTTTGACGTATGATGTGTCGTTAGATTTGTAAAAATCGTAAGAGTGACTTAGGCTACATTTTTTTACTATGGCATCTGGGAATTAAAAAAAAGAGGGGGAATAAATAATTTTTATTTGTAAAAATTTACAATATGGGTATCAAATGAAAGCTAGTAAACAGACGATTCCAAATATGTATACAACGTCTTAATGAATAAACTAAAAAGTAGTTTGTTTAGAATCAAGAGCAGAATCGAATTATCATGGTTTCAAAACAGGTAATTTTTGACAAAATATTAATTTATTTGTTTTTAAAATTTTTAATTTACCGAACCCGATGTCAGACCACCTCAAAAGTACACTCACCTTACTAACTACCAATACTAGATTATTAAAATATATCCATGAGTACGTTAGGTAGCGCTTTCATTTATTGCTGAAATGACAACAAATCATTTTTGCCTCAAAACTTAAAATGCAAATAACTTTAAATTTTAACTATCAAAATAATGAAATTATTGTTTCAATCTAATTATTTTGTTATAAATCAGTTGGCTTGTATGAGGTTTTGTGTTAATTCATTAACACGTTGTATATTGTAGTACTTTTATGCTACCATTTCGACATAGGACTAAAAAGTATGAAATAAACCAAATTATTACGAAAAACAAAAAACCCGACTGCATAAAAAAACTGTTAGCTGAAAAGAGAAAAACAAGCTCTATAATCACTAATCAGCTATAACAACATTAATTAAATATAATTTGAATGTTATTAGGTAGGTATTGCAGGCGAGGACAAACCAAAGGAAGGTACCTAGGTATGTATTATACTTAATTCATCTTTGTCCCCGTTTGCGATACCTACCTAATAACATTCAAATTATATTTTACTTAATGTTGTTATAGCTGATTAGTGAGCTTTTAAACTAAGAGTCTACCCATCAAACTGAACAACTTTTACTATGGGAGCAAACCGATCGGAGCAAAAACAAAATCAGCTGTTGCATACATTTTAGTCGAGAAGGCATTGCAGTTTAGTATGGAACAGCTGATTTTTTAGTTGCTCCGATCTGCTTGCTCCCATAGTAAAAGTTGTTCAGTTTGATGGGTAGACTCTTAGTTTAAAAGGATGCTAATGATATCAATTTCACCCTGTAGAGCTTGTTTTTCTCTTTTCAGTTAACAGTTTTTTTATGCAGTCGTTTTTTTGGTTTTTCTTAATTTATAATGCGCACAGACAAGAAGTGAAATGCCTTGCCTGTGTCAGTATTTCCGAGCACTTACAACCCGAA
Organism: Agonopterix subpropinquella; assembly: GCA_922987775.1. Classification (NCBI taxonomy): domain Eukaryota; kingdom Metazoa; phylum Arthropoda; class Insecta; order Lepidoptera; family Depressariidae; genus Agonopterix; species Agonopterix subpropinquella. The sequence continues at coordinate 980,258 of OV277693.1, read as the reverse complement.
TTCCTTTAAAGTACGAGTGAATAGGCATCTTTTGGGTAGGTTCGCTACATCTTCGACCCCATCTTTGTCTTGAGGACTGGATTGAGGTCAAGAGCAAACCAATCAGTAATAAAAAAAAAAAATATTTTCTATGTTAGAAATTTCAAAATGAAAAGATTACAGATATTTTTAATAAAATAAAGTCGTTTTTCGGTCCGACTAGTGACGTCATTCGCTGGACCTGTAAACTTCTAGGTAAAATAAAAATCAACTTAAAATAACTGGCCATTAAGAAAAAAATATAATTATATTCATTATGTCAGAATTTGACATTTGATGTTGCCGTTTCTGTTTCCAGTTGTAAATAAGTAAATTTAAAAATGACGTACTTTACCTATATTTAATGACGATTTTACAAATGATTAAATACGAGTTATAAATTCTTTGCGACATCAATATGTATTAAATTCAACCTGATTATATTATTATCCAAATTATTGTCAAATAAGGCATTATTCTAAACCTAGAAATCGATGAATGTAACACACAAACTATTTATTTTATTTTGAAACAATCGGATGAAAATTAATTACTTTAAATTTTAATGAATTGGAATTTACATACTACATGTTTATTCTAATCGTAACTTCTTACTCATTACTTCAAATTAAAATACATTTATCCCTTACGATGTGATTTTAACGTTTTATCGTGTCGCTTGTAAGAAACAATATTTTTGTAGGAATACCTACTCGATAAATACGTAAGAGACAGCAGATTTTTTTTTGTTCTGAAAGGTTTGCTCACATAGTAAAAGTTGTTCAGTTTGATGGGTAGAGTATGTGGTTTAGAGGTTTAATGATACTTTTCCTTACACCCCGTATACACCACTAGTTTTAATTACTAACTACATTTTAAGGGTATTTTCATTCGAATATATAAAAAACCTTTCGTGCACCCCTACGCAGAAAATTTATTTCATAATTCTGTCTTCAGCGATTTAGGCTGTGAGCTATTTGTCGGTCAGTCAGCGGAACTGTTTTATAAGTATAGATGAATAAACAACTAAACGCAAAAGACAGCAATAAAATTTTATTTTGAGTGACAAATTCAGCGGGCAAAGCTCAGCTTACGATCTTCCTAAAAACGCTCGATAGAAGCGAGGAATATGTTCCATACCTTCTATTGATTTTAATGTAAGTGCCTAAGCGTACAGTGAATTTGTTTAATCAGAGAAAAAAAATCGGAGTTCAGTGGTATTTTCAGGGGACTTACGACAAAATGTCCCTTACGACATTTGAAACGCAACTTGAGAGTTGTGCGCGTCGTATGCTGAATTTGTCGCTTACGATAAAAACATCAACAGTGGAAATTGCAAATGTCGTAAGGGACATTTTGTCGTAAGTCCCCTGAAATTACCACTGAACTTCGAATTTTTTTCTCTATCGATCTGTATTAAATCATGTTTTGATATCCCTTAAAATGAATGAGATACGAGGCCCATCATTTTGTAGTAAGTTAAACTTTATGTCGTATAAGCAAGGAAAATTTCAACCTTCTTGCATATAAGTAAAAGTTTAGGTTCAAGCTCTAATGTAATTTTTTGAAACGTCTTAAGTCTTTATAGTTACCAGCTGTAATACACAAACTAATTAGAAAGAACTACCTGTAATACGTTGTAAGTAACCCACCTACAAAATAATTATATTCTTTACAACATAAATTCTGTTAAAATAATTTTAAACTTGAAATGAACATTATTAACAATTCTAATTACTTAGTGTCATCCCCAGAGTATTAGTACCTATGTCTTTTATTATTTCCTTGCACCAGTGTAAATAAGGTTGTCTGGAAGAAATCGCTTTTTAGCGATAAGACCACCTTATTTGTAATTCTATATCTTTATTCAAATGTATATTCTGTTTTTTTCTGTTTCTGTTGTCTTGTTGTGTGTTGTCTCTGACTACCCCCTCGGGGAATATGGTCGTGAGCATATGCTTATGCTTATATTCTGTTTTGGTGTGCAATAAAGTATAATTGAATTGAATTGAATTGAATATTCGTTTTCCGCAAGTATCAACCCTATAGGTCACCGACGCGGGGGCTCACACGTACGAGGAGTGTCGTGGCTGTGCTTTAGCTTTTGCTAACAAGTTGATAGTTGCATAGCTCTGTAACCCATATCATTTTATTGTTGCATGATATTTTAGCTTTCGCTAACAACTTCATAGTTGCATGTCCTATAACCCATATAATTTTACAGTTTCATGAATGCTGATATAACGCTGACTGACAACAATATTAAGTAAGGTACACTAGGTCGCTTTCGTTACCAGCTATGTACAGTAGTTACCTTTAGTTAGTCGACTAGACTAGTTTTGAGAAATCAGCAGTTTCAATTTAATGGACCCGTTTAATAAATAGATACTATTTTACTCAACCTATACAGATAAAATGCTGATACCTAAATAAAATAATAATCGTAATAATTTAATTAAATGTTCTTTGACCCACTTTAATGCTGATCTTTGACGGTGTTGCAATTACTCAAAAGATTCGCAATTTAATACGCAGTCACAATTTAATGTTACGGGCAAGTAAAAAATCAGAGTCCACACATTACTGTCGCTCTCATTTAGGGCTCTATGTCACGAGCACAATTTCAGCCAACGCCCTGTCTTATTCATCTATTTCCCCTTTTGTCTGTAAAAAGTTCTACCCCATTAGGTATGCTATGCTTCGATTGTTCCTAATATTGGAATAAATTTTTGTGGTTGAAAAGCTTGTCATTCTCTCACCATTTGGTAAGTCATTCCGTCCATAAACCAAAAATAAAAAGAAGTCTAGCCTACTACAACAGTATGCTAGACTAGAAACTTGAGATTTGATTCCGCTATCTTGGTACTCACGAATATTGTTTTTGCAAAGGGTCTGATGGTGGTCTACCCTATGAGTTATTTTGTCTGCTATACATAAGTATTCAGTCACTAAAGCAGTATTCCAAATAAATTTTATAAATTGGCATAATATTTCCTGCCGTTCAACAGTGAATAAGTTATTATAATTAATTTCCCTTATACATACATACATTTCTATAACAATAACAATAAAATAAACTATAACTAATTTAGCAATTAGTTGTTAGTTACATGTAACGTCATGAAACTCATGAAAATATTGTCTAATGTAAGGTATACTTAGGTATGTATCTGAAACATTAGTTACTTACTTATTATTTAAACACTAATAACGTTTTCCTTTTACGAAACATACAGTTATATCATTTGGTAGGCTTTAAAAAAAATAATGCTATTTTTAATTACAATGAACATGAATTATTAAGTGCAACTGTTTTTTCAACTTAATTGCGTGGCATAATATTATTACAGAACTGCAAATCATTTTGTTTTTTGACTTGCTTGCACTGAAATTATATTCTTTATTTAAAATATTATGAATTTATAACTAACCGATTTGGTTCAAGTACAGTGTAGTATACTTTAACACATACAAATGAATAAATTAACAGTGCAGTGCCTGCAGTGATTAGGTAAGATACAGATTTTATCTATGCAAAGAAGAAAGAGCAATAAGTCATTAATTCCTTATATTAATGTCAATGGAATGACCAACTACAAGCTGCTAATAATTACTTATTTGACTTGTCATCTGAATGACCAACTACGAGCTGCTTATAATAATTTATTTGACTTGTCATTTGAATGACCAACTACAAGGTGCTGATAATGAAATAACAGTTTTTTTTTTCAATTGAATGACCAGCTGCAAGTTGCTAATAATTATTTTATTTATTTGACTTGTCATCTGAATGACCAACTACAAGCTGCTGATAGTAAATTTGATAGCATTTGATGCCCAGCTAAAAGTTGCAAATGTCAATTGAATGACCAGCTACAAGTTGCTAATGTCAATTAAATGAACAGCTGAAAGTTGCAAATGTCAATTGAATGACCAGCTACAAGTTGCTAATGTCAATTAAATGACCAGCTGAAAGATGCTAATGTCAATTAAATGACCAGCTGAAAGATGCTAATGTCAATTGAATGACCAGCTACAAGTTTCTAATGTCAATTGAATAACCAGCTAAAAGCGGCCTATGTCAATTGAATGACTGAATAACCAGCTACAAGTTGCTAAAGTCAATTAAATGACCAGCTGAAAGATGCTAATGTCAATTGAATTACCAGCTAAAAGTTTCTAATGTCAATTGAATGATCAGCTAAAAGCTGCCTATGTCAATTAAATGACCAGCTGAAAGATGCTAATGTCAATTGAATGACCTGCTACAAGTTTCTAATGTCAATTGAATGACCAGCTAAAAGCTGCCAATGTCAATTGAATGACCAGCTACAAGTTTCTAATGTCAATTGAATAACCAGCTATAAAAAACAAAAAATATTTCTTACCAATATTGTATTAGACATATCTAGTTGTAATCTTGTAATAGATCTGTGTTTTTGTTAACTTGATGCGTTCTCGACTACAATATTTTATCATTGTGCGATATTTTCCGAACTACCTACAGCTACACACATTTTTATGTACCTAGTATAAAAATAAGTTTTACCTGCTAAGCACGCTCGTTGCTTTGTTAATTAAGTACTTTTAAATATAGTTTATATCTATATACTTTTTCTAAGTTCTCATGTAAGTGAATTATTGTAATTCTTATGAGGATAATAAAGATTCTTAAACCCGAACTGTACTGTTTGTAACTGTTTGTTGTACATGGTAAAGCACTAACCATTAACCAGCTACAAGCTGACAATATGAGAGTAATCACCCTGACCATTTCAAACCTCTTAGCTATTAATTGGAGACATTTTCTCTTTATTAAGCACTAAAGCAAGGAGGTATGGTTCAATCGGCGCCTTAGCAGTCGTCCTGTTGAAGGCTGGTTTTTCTGTGACATCTAGGAACATATAATCTGCGAACAAAATTGTTAACCAGTATTATCGGTTTGGTCATGAATGTTATGATGCTTGAATATGATATAGTTATTAATCTTCTCTCAACTGAGATGAAATGTTTCTTGTTAAAATGTGAGTAGGTATTTACAGAAATACTAAATTTAATAAGAAATCACCTAATCATTTTCTAATACTTTTTGTAAATAATTGTCTTAATTTACATTGATCCTTAAAATATAAAATTCCTTGCTCAAATAGCCAAAGAAACTAATTAGTTTCACCTGGAGTAATTATATCCATAATTATGACATTAACAACAATGTTGCAAAGATAAGATCAACGTAAGGTTACTGAATTGAAGTTCTATAAAGTATAGAATACGTCAAACAAGTTCCGGTAACAAATCGGATGATGATGATGATCGGAAATTATGTTGGTACTATTGATGTTTGAATTGAAATATTTTCATGAACTAGTACCACCAAATAAGCTCCGAAAGTGTTGTATATTATTATTGTTCTCGCATACCTACACTGAGAATGTCCAATAAGTAAAACGTTCAAAACGTAAAACTTTGTATTACAACTTAAATTTTTGTGACATCAGAATGTTCGTTACGCCAAATGTTCGTTACTCAGAACGTTCGTTACGTCAAATGTTCGTGACGCCGAATGTTCGTTACGCCGAATGTTCGTTACACCGAATGTTCGTTACGCCGAAAGTTCGTTTGCCGAATGTTCGTGGCGTCGAATGTTCGTTACGCCGAACATCGGTTACGCCGAATGTTCTATACGTAGAATGTTCGGTACGCATAATGGTAATAAGTAACTTTTATTAGAGACCATCACAACTACGAAGTAAGACAATTACTTAAAAATGACAATGTGTCAATATAAGTATAAAAAACTATTGGAATAAACTCACTTGGCATATCTTGGTTACCTAATCCTGTTTGTCTCGAATCAAGACACTATTCTTAACCTTTGGTATGCAGGAACGCGCATCAGCATGATGAAAACCATTTATTTCTATTGTGTCTGGCTTTTCCGGCATACGAGAGGTTAATGCGCGTATTTTGGATACCCATTAGGGCATAATGACGGACTACAAGCATGCATTAGTATATGCTCACGAGTACACTCCCCGAGGAGCAGTCAGAGACTCAGAAACCCCAGAACACCCTTGCCCCACCAGCACCGGAACTCCGTCCAGTCACGTGTGACGGGCAGTGAGCCTGGAGCTACGGACTTGAATAAATTCTTTCAATCGTTTAAAGTAATAAGGAATGATTACGTGACCTTAAAGATTGATGTCCACAGCTGGCGCTGGCGTACATTTGTTCATCCTAGGCGCCGCGCCGTCCCGTGTTGTCCCACACCTTCCTCCTGTCTGGTCTCCCCTCTTTCCTCCAGCATTCGATGGTCGACATGTGGGAAAAGAAATACAGTATGTAGATAATTCCAAATAAACGATTCAAAATCGGGACAAAAAACTATTTTTTCTTTTCTTTTGAAATATATTTTTATCACTAGGCAAAGGCAAAAACAAAGCAATGCTAGCAGAAACCAGATAATTAAGATAATTCCAAATAAACGATTTAAAATCGGGACAAAACTATTTTTACTTTTCTTTTGAAATATATTTTAACACTGTGTAACTTTTTAGGCAACAAACAAAGCAACGCCAGTAGAAACCGTCTTCGATTGTGTTTAAATAACTCGCTTAGCTTCCTTAACTGGGTGTCCTTAACTGGTGGATTTTATTTCGTTGGCACCGTTTGTATTTTTTAATTTTCAACCCTCAACAAACTGATAAACACCATACTCACGTGAATTTCGAATCCCGTCGTCGCCAATGTAGAATACACATTTCTACTAAGGGTTGGTTGAGGTTGATGTATATAATGAAACACAGATATAGTCTTCACTAGTAATGTGACTAGCGCACGTCCGCACAGCACGGCGGTCGGTGCACGAATACCGAGCGAATGAACGATAGATATTGACCACAGACCGCACCAGCCGATAGATGGCGCTACCGGCGCTTTCCGCATTAACTACTCTTTATTGCTGTACACTACACCTACTATATATTTTTCTCAGAATTATAGTAGTATGGCCCCTAATATAGTAGGATGCTACTTGGGTTGGCAACCCTACTCACGACCTCACGATGTTTTCCTTCGCCGTTTAAGAGCAGTCGGTAATACGTACATAACTTAGAAAAACTCATTGGTACATGTCTTGTCGACCGTGCGGATTCGAACCTGCATGATTTTTTCGAAAATTAGCCACCTCAGTAACTACCTACAGGATATTTTTATTTTGAGTACACTTACATAGTGTTTGCGCTAAACCTTAATGGTCTCGTAACGTTAAATCTGGTGGAACTGGAAACCATGAAACCTGGAGTGCGATTTTTGAATCTCATTCGCTGAGTTCAGTAGTTGAAAATGTCAAAATTACTGTGGAGTTATGCTTTTTACTGCTGATTTGACTTTGAAAAATCATACTTCAGGTGTGCGATTTTTGAAAGTCAAATCAGCAGTAGAAAGATGCGTATCTCCATAGTAATTTTGACATTTTCAACTGCTGAACTCACCGAATGAGATTCAAAAATCGCACTCCTGAAGGTTATTGTGACAACTGTTGAATACTATTAGCAAGTTCTCGTTGCTAATTTGTATTGACAACTAAGTTCATAGTAGGTACCTACTCGGCAAACAATTTGAAAAATGGGATAACAAATGTTGTTCTGCGCACTCGAGATCCAGGTACATTTTCTTGTTTGTTTCAAGATGTTTCTGTTTGCTGATTTTGTAGCACAAACCTAGCTTATTGATGTGTGTTTTGTACACACGTTTTTGCGTTATAATTGTATGATTAACTGTAAAATTAACCTCTTCCAGTACCTAGTTACGTATCAGAAGCTATGGTCAACAAGTTGGCATGAGACCAACGTAGCGGAATCCCACTGGAGTCTGTCCGGGTCAGTGTGGCGACTAGGGGGTGATCACTTAGATGCTAGTTCCGAAATGTTATTCATTCTGAAAAGCATGTAAGATTAGCATCGTGGGTTTGTGTTCTAACATCATCATCATCATCATCATATCAGCCGATAGACGTCCACTGCTGGACATAGGCCTCCCCCAAAAAGGGGGGATTTGCCATAATCGCCACGCTTGGCAGGTGGGTTGGCGATCGCAGTTGGATTGAATGTGTGTACTCAGAGGATGCTGCTGCCAATCCTCCGGTAGATCCCTTAGTCGCCTTTTACGACACCCACGGGAGGAAATGGGATAGTGCTATTCTTAGCCGACACCACACGGACAACTAAACTTAGAACTTCTAACATAGAAATAAACAAATAACAAGCGTAATACTTTTATTACTTGAGTAATTATCATTCGTCTGCCTACTCATTCACAGTACATAATGTATAACTTAATAAAAATCGGTCAAGTGCGAGTCGGCCTACTCGCGCACCGAGGCGACGGTTCCGTACCGCACCACCACAATATATTAACGTAGAAACAAATTTTTTTTTCACGCGTCCTTTAGCACGAGACCGACTCACACTTGGCCGATTTATATTATTTGTTGTTATTCTGTAGAGTTTGCTCTATAATCACACCAAGTTTGACGCTTGTATGTATTACCGTTTTTACCATAGAGCGAGAAGAAAAAACGTTGATAAAAACTAGTTCCTTGTATGGGGATTAATTTTATTATAAAAATTTTTAACTTTTTCACATTTTTACTATTTTCTGTGAAAACAATTATCTAGCTCTTACGGTTCAAAAGTTACAGCCCTATTAAATAGGTAGGACAGACGGACGGACGGACAACGTGTTGGCCCCGTGGATCCCGTTTTCACCCTTTGGGTACGGAACTCTAAAAATTACACACTTCAAAATACCAAAATGTCAACTAACACAGTGCCCAAACTCTGTCCAATAAAGTGACAGATGTCGCCATTTTCAATGGATTGTGAAAACAAATATATTTAGGTAGGTCATGTAGGTAGTTTAATATTATTTATTACTCACCCTATAGCCCTATTTGTCTACATGGGTAGACCACGAAGGCGGGTGAGCCATAATAATAGGACCGGTCGTTGTGGCGATCCTTGGGTGCAGTTTTATGTTTATCATCATCATCTCAGCCGATGGACGTCCACTGCTGGACATAGGCCTCCCCCAAGGATAGCCATAACGACCGGTCCTGGGCTGCCCTTATCCAACGGGCTCCCGCCGCCTTCACCAGGTCGTCGGTCCACCTTGTGCCGCCTACCCACGCTACGCTTTCCGGTACGCGGTCGCCACATACCAGCATGTGTTGAAATCCTTTCTACTAGCCCATGTGTACAATAATTAAGCGGTTTATGATTTTAGGAAATAAGACAGCCTATTCATTTACCTACACCAAATATACCTAGGACCCTAGCTATGTCTGAAAACCACGTAAAGTAACCCAACAATTTCTACCAATAATCTAATCCTGGCGGAAGCGGGGCTGGGAAGCGAGGGAAGCCGGCAGTCTGACATATTTTTAATTAAACGCCACTTACGCCTCGACTCGCCGCGCCGCGCCCCCGCCACGTAGGGTTGCCAACCGTCCCGCGAGAGGCGGGACGTCCCGTTTCTAGACCCTTATAGGATGCGTCCCGCGAATGGTGTGTGCGGGACGCCAATTGTCCCGTTTTCTGGCTAACCTTTCGAGCAGAAGTAGATGTGAACCTCAGTTGACTCAGAATAGGTGATTTAAAACTTTGTTTCTTTTCTAATCATGCCGTCTTTTTTAAATGATGAAGAAAGATATTTTTGTTATGTTTTTGACGTGATTTTCTCTTATGTTTGTAAGATCATAGAACAAGTTAATTGACCAATATTCGTTTCCGATTCAAAAGCTCCTAATAAAATGTACAAAAACTGTAACAATACCGTTTTTGTACATTTTATAAGGAGCTTTTACAGGTACGTAAAGGTAGGTTTTCGGTTTATTTTTCACTTCATCCTTACATTAAACTTTTACTATAAACCAAAACTCTTTATTTTTTTATTTGCCTTATTGATTTTATTGTTTTTTCGATTTCTTATTATTTATATATTTGACAGCTAGGTCCCGCTTTTTTAAGCCACGTCCCGCATCTTGGTTGCAAATTTCCTGCTAATCCGTGCACTAAGGTTGGCAACCCTACCGCCACGCCACACCACCGGCACCGCCGCCGCCGCGCCGCACGATGCGCGATGCGGTGCAAAGCATTCGTGTGTAAGACCCTTTATTTTATAATGTCTAACATTGTGGTAAGATTAGTAAAGGCTTAGTAAAGGTGTCAAGTAAATAGATAGATATAGTTGAGCAATGATGTAGAAAATTTCATTGCTATTCAAAAATTACAGGAGCAAAAGTTTTAAGTTTTTTTTGCTTTGTTTAGAATCACGATACTTTGATATCTATGGGTCCGAATGTTAGGTACAATACAAAAAAAATGATTGGTAGTGTAGAAAAAAAAAAGCAAAAGGAATGCATCGGCCGGGAATCGAACCCGGGCCGCCCGCGTGGCAGGCGAGCATTCTACCACTGAACCACCGATGCTGTAGCGACTAGTTTGAATTAACGGATCATTTCACAAAACTGGTTTAGATTCCACTGTTATGTAGGAGAACTTGTTATCGATCCAATTACAAGTCAACAATGTTTAGCATAGCATGCTATGCTATGCTATGCTATGTTTACAATTTTAAGCGTAGATTAGTAAAACGAAATATCGATCAGTAAGTAGATAAAGTACAGGAGGAGGCCGGCAGACAGTAGGTACCTACTATACTTAGGCTGCCTGTCCATTGACGCGGCTGTGCGAGCTGTGTAACGTGCCATCCGAAGTACGGAATCATTTTTATTTTCAGGTGATTCAGGCAAAAAATTTGTATTATGTACCATTATTGTGTACCTATCTATTTATCGTAAGCATCCGTTAAGCTAAATACGTTCAGATATCAACCGGAACCGGAAGTATAGATAGGCGCCGGCTGGACCGGAAGTGGCTGCGTACGCGTCGCTTCAGATGGATCCGATAGCTCTGTTTGTCGCTTAGTTTAGCGTGAAGATACGGACAGCAGCGGCGGGTGTGTAGATACCTAGCTAGTAACAATGGTAAGTATTGTTGTTATCATATCTATCTGTGTTACATTTAATCTGTGGTTACATTAGATCAATGATTGATGCCTACATATCTATAAAGATTAGGGTTTTTATACAGGATGTAACAAAACACCCTAGTAATATTTAGGTAAACGGGTGGTTTAGCCTTTAGACCATCAAACTGAACAACTTTTACTATGGGGTCGTTCACAAATTACGTAACGCATTTAGGGAGGAGGGGGGGAGTACGGCCGGCGTTACGGTCCCGTTACGTGGGGGGAGAGAGGAGTTTAAGGTTTGCGTTACGTCACGCTTTTTTTTCTCCTTTCATACCGCTTTCGTAGCTATATCGATCTAGCGCTGTTGTGGATCACTCCGTTTTTAAATAACAACATTTTTTTTTATTTTTTATTTTAATACTTTATTGTACACACGGAAATATACATGAAAACAACATAATAGACAATTACAAAGGGCGAGGTTACCTCTAAAGAGATTTCTTCCAGCAAACCCGAGACAGAGAGAGAGCATGGAAAGTGAGGCAGGCATAATGTGCACATTTAACTAATAAAACAGTATTTATGACTAATAAATACATATTACATAAAGATACAGGGATATATACTCACATATTTTACATACTTACATACAAATATATACGGTGTGATAAATAAATAAATATACCTACTAGTTTATAGAAGAGAGAGATAGTGATCTTTGACTTGTTTTTGAATGAAGCAATTGTTTGACAGTGGCCTCGATTCGGAGTGTACCACGACTAAACTAAACTAAATGTATTCCTGTCACTTTCTAAAATAAGATTAAGAAAAGAGACAGAAAACAAACAGCTGACTTTAGTGCTGTCAAAGTGAAGTTAAATGCGCAAAATAAGATGCCATCATAATGTACGCCATCTTATTTAAGTAGTTTTTGGGCGTTTAACGTCACTTTGACAGCACTAAAGTCAGCTGTTGGTTTTCTGTCTCTTTTCTTAATCTTATTTTAGAAAGTGACAGGAATACATTTAGTTTAGTTTAGTCGTGGTACACTCCGAATCGAGGCCAGTCTCTTATATTAAATGGGAGGGAGTTCCAGAGCCGGACTGCATGGACAGTGAAGGAATAGGAATAGAAGTTAGTGGAGTGTGATGGGATATTAAGGAGGGTACGAACATGGGATCTGCAGGATAAGTAACACGATACGATAAGTAAATATCCCATCAAAAACATACAATGTAAAAAAATTACAAGTGTCTATAGTTTTTTCAACGTAAAAAGTTAATGAGATCACATGTAGAGCCACATTTCGTTAAATAATTCATTGGGTACTCTTGATAACATCCCAATTTTGTTTATTTGCAATGTAACATTAAACTTTTTTGTTTTTTTTAAACAAAAACTGAATTATTATTCCTTAAATGTTCACATTACGTAACGGAATGGAGAGGGGGGGGGGGGGGGGGGTCCCAGCCAAGCGTTACGGTACCGTTACGTGGAGGGAGGGGGGGGTCGACCTTTTGAGAATTTTGCATTACGTAATTTGTGAACGACCCCTGGAGTATGGAGGCAAGCAACGTGGAAAGAAAATATAGGAATACAAAAAAATAAAAAATACAATAAATTATTTCGAGTAACATGGGACTCATAGCATAGCATACGTTAGTAATAAATCAGCTGTCAGAAGCAGAAAAGTAGGTAGGTACTGCAGTTTTGTATGAAACAGCGGATTTTATTCTTCGCGATTTCGATGTTGGCTGCATAGTGAAAGTTGTTCAGTTTCATGATCTAAAGATCTAAACCTTGAAATATTACTGGAATATGTTGTTACACCAGTATTAAGAACTAAACTCGCGATAAAAAACGCATCCAAATCGATTTTGGCTCTAGGCGGTCAAATGAGCGTTTTTCTTTTAGTTTTCTAGTAGATCGATAGATGGCGTTACGGTCTGTGCGAATAAAGGTCAAAATTTCAAAAAGTGTTTCTTTAAAATAACAAAGAGGGAGAAGATGATCAAAAAGATGCCAACGCATCTTTTGATTGAATATTTCATTATTTAGGAATCATTTTACTCGAAAATATGAAACTGTTCATATCTGTCATGGTTGTATGGGCTCGATCCCTTGGCCTTTAAAAAAAAGTCAGGCACAGTCTTGACATGATTATGACAGGATCTCGCCTACTACGTCTCTATAGAGCGATAACCATGTCATCTGTCGAGTTTTTTATGAACTAAATTTAAAAAAGAAAAGAAAAACGCTCATTATACAGATTACAGACACATAGACCCAAAGCTACACCAACTACAAAGTCGTCAAACTTATAACACCCCTCTTTTTGCAACGGGGATTAAAAAAAATGTACATCCCATTTTCTTTAAAAACAATTTCCTCTACAAAGAAAACCAGACAAAAATAAAGCCCAACCACATAATATAAAACTAGTCAACTCACATCAGCTGCACGAGTTCCCACCCGCCAATATGCAGTGTAAACAAACAAGCGTGTCCCGGGTCCCGGGTCCCGTGTCCCGGGATCCCGCGCAGCTGCGCTCTCGCACGATCCCGCGGGATTATACGCGCGGGGCACAAGTGCGGATTAAGTGGAGTATGGAAATTAATAGTTTATGACAAGTTGTATGAGCTGGATAAGGTTGTTAGTATGCAGTTAGGTATACCTAGATATTGGTACACAGTGTTACGTACAATGGATCTAACTGGGATTTCATGTACTGAATCTGGAGGGATTTCCCCTTCCTCCGTTCTGATTTTACTGTTAAACTATTTTGGTCGGCTATTATTGCATGCTTCAATTTATATGCATAGGTATAGGTCTAGGACGATGTATAGGTATATTATATTATGCGCCCTCAAAAGTAGCGATTACCAGTTTGTTACACCGAACATACTTTCGGCATTGCGAGTGAAACGAGGATATTCAGAACATCACCGGTGCTATATTTAGAATATCTCTGAATATTATAAGAGAGATCAAAATTAAATCATGCATTTATTTATTGCTAGCCTCGGCTGCCTGTCCATTGAAGCTGTGCGAGGTGTGTAGCTGTGTTTTTTTAACCCATCAGGAGCTCGGGCGAGATCGGCCGCGCCTCGCCCGAGCTCCTGATTGGTTAAAAAAACACAGCTACACAGCTCGCACAGCTTCAATGGACTGGATAAGCTGATTTCTTTTGACACAAAGAGAAGCCTTATATTATACCTATCCTTTTTGTTTTGAGTACCTAAAGCAGGTATCGTTAAATCAAAATGTATTGTTTCTGCGGCAAGTAGGACAACATTAGTGTCCGAATATTTTTCCGCAGAACTTCAAATATTTTAAGTATGTAACTGAACAATGTATATATAACCTATTAAATTAGGATTTGAACTATACCGGGAGAAATTGAATTCATTAATTAGCATCCTTTTAAACTAAGAGTCTACCCATCAAACTGAATAACTTTTACTATGGGAGCAAATCGATCGGAGCAAATAAAAAATCAGCTGCTCCATACTAAACTGCAAATTGCAATGTCGACGCGCGAGTTCGCGACTCAAATTTTAATGTATGCAACAGCAGATTTTTTTTGCTCCGATCGGTTTGCTTCCATAGTAAAAGTTGTTCAGTTCGATGGGTAGACTCGTATATCAAGTATAATACACAGCACTGCCAAGCCAAGAATAAGTTTCCTCATCCTCTTCGTTACACTGCCCTTAGTAGTACAATAAGGTATCGTAATTTGTATAATCACATGTTACCCACCCTTATAGAGAGCTATAAACCAACCCCAGCCATAAACAACCGAACAAACCACAATAAAAGAATAATCAAAGGTTACGAGGTGTCGCTCGCGTCGTGGCTTAGCGTGTTGTTACACTATAAATTAACACCAGTATGTTATGGGGTTTATGTTACATTACTATAGTAGGGGTGCGGTGATTTTGGTATTAGGTATGCACTTAATTATCCCGTGGAATCCCGGGCAAGACAATGGCTACCCCATCACTACTTTGTAGATACTCTTTCTGACCCTTCTGTGCATGGTCTAGAATGGCAATGCCATAGCACTGTCGCGCCTTCATAGAGATAAAAGCTACATCCCGCACACATCGTGCTAGTCCTAAAGGAGTAGTACATATAGTACATACAACTAAAGTCATTTAAGATCCTTTTTTTTTTCTTACTAACCTGGTTTCATTAGGTAGGTATTAATTATCTACTTCTACAGAGTGTAATATAAAATTCGTTTGGTACAAATCTAAGGGGGTGCTTCAGCTTTAGAGTTTTAGACCATCAAATTGTACAACTTTCACCATGGAGCCAACAGCAAAATAAAAAAATAAACAATTTGTGTCGAGTAACCGTTTAGGGTTTTTCAGAACAGCTGATTTTTATTTCGCAACTACCAGTTAGCTCTATAGAGTTTGTTCATTCAGTATCATAGTCGGTAGCTTTTCCTAAGACAATTACACTTATTTAATTTGACACCCTGTATAAAAATAGAGAAGAGTGATTTTAATATTGATCGATTATTACGCGAAAAAATCATGTTAGTAGATAATGTTTCTACAAGTAATAACTAGGTATAAATAATTAATACACACAATGTGGCATGCAATAAACTATTCAAATTTTAACGTAAAAATAATATGCAAATCAGGCATTATTCAAAAACAGGTGCGAATGTAGCGCCACTTGTACGACTTTTCGAGCCGCCTTTCAAAACAGTCAAGTGGGAAACGAAATTAAAAAAAAAAACAAAACACGGTCGCCGAGCCTCCCGAGCACAATGTACGCGCAAACTCACTCCGCGATTTTTTTTTACTGAATAAATAAAAGCTATGTGGGTAATGATGATTCGTTATATTCGTGTTTCTGTCTGCACTCGCTGTGGGAAGTTCTTTGAATACAAAATGTTGTGGGCTTTCGTCTGGAAAATGTTCTGTTTTATTTTCCCGAGTGGCGTTTTGGCTGACTACCTTACACAACCAACCTGCAGTTAGTGAAGGTACCTACTACTTGTAATATTGTTATTTCTCATTGACTTCACCAAACGTAGTTATTACCTACATCTAGTTACACATCCGTATATTCCGAGAGATAAGTGTACTTTTTGCAACCATCAGCAGCAAGGCTGATTCAATGATTATGGGGTGTAGAGCTTCTTTGTGATGGGGATGGACCAGGTCTGCCTGCATAACTCCAGTCGGTTTAGGAGTTACGGATGATTAAAGGTCTGTAAAAAATTAACGATCAGCTGCACGGTTGATCGTATGTTATTGTTGTAGTATGCACTGTAGTTATGTGAACAGTACAAAAACTGACATGGTTCATCAGTCGGTTTAGGAGATACAACCGTTCAAAGGTCGGAACTTTGACTGGCTGTATCTCCTAAACCGACTGAACTTGACAGTCTTTGTACTGTTCACATAGCTACAGTGCATACCACAACAATATCATACGATCAGCCGTGCAGCTGATCGTTAATTTTTTACAGACCTTTAATCATCAGTAACTCCAAAACCGACTGGAGTTATGCAGGCAGACCATCCCCATCACAGAGATGCTCCACAGTCTACACCCCATAAACACTGAACCATCCTTGCTGCTGATGGTTGCAAAAAGTACACTTATCTCTTATACTAGTATTCTTAGTTGTTTTCTTCACATTTCCTCACTTGAGTGGAGGAAGTTTTTGACATAATTTGTATGAAAAAAAAAAGGTCAAAACATCCTCGACTCGATTGAGGAAGCCTCAAGGAAACAATCCTAAGAATATGGGTGTAAGTCTCCTTTATTATCATGTCAGAGTTGTGCACCTCCGCAATTTTGTATTACCCACGATAGTATACAACGTGTTAATGAATTAACGCAAAACTAGAAAGTAGTTTGTTTAGAATCGAGAGCAGAGTCGAATTATCATGGTTTCAAAATAAGCAATTTTTTTCAAAATATTAAATAATTTGTTTGCAAAATTTAAAATTTTCTGTTGGTACTTACCCGATGTCAACCCACCGACCGCACGGGTACACTCACCCTACTTAGTACCAAAACAAGATTATAAAAATGTATCCATGATATAAATAATTTTTGCCTCAAAACTTAAAATGCGAATAACTTTAAATTTTAACTATCAAAATAAAGAAATTATTGTTTCAATCTAATTATTTTGTTATAAATCAGTTCGGGTGTATAAGGTTTTGCGCTAATTCATTAACACGTTGTATTAAGTTTATGGTATTACCTACCTCAAATGTGTTTTAGTTCATAAAATCCTGCAAATTCAATTCAATTCAATTCAATTCAAATGTTTTTACCTACACCTGAATCCATACACAATAAAGTTCAATTATCATCATTAACAATCCTTGAAATTACGAACTCCCAAACCCGTCATTGGCAGAAATAAAGTGACAAGCAAAAGGCCATTTATTTACAAATACAGAAACAAACAGGCTTAGAGTAAACTTGGAATTGCACATGAAGAAAAAGTGAAGAGCAAAAGCTAAAGTAAGTACTTTGGTACAATAGTGAGATCACTCACACACCTCTGAAAATTTAACAAACATAATGTACAGGTTCATACTAAACGACTCGATCAGTTGCAGATTTTGCAAAGAGGAGATGAAATCTCCTTTGCATCTTCTTTGTGAATGTGGCCCATTGATATACAAACGAAGTATACCTACATCTGGAATTCTAGATAGACTTGATTAGTACCAGATGCGATACAATCTTGTTAGAAACCTACTGTGGTTACTATAAAAGATATATGGAACTATAAAAGAGTCTGTCAAAGCCCTCAACTTTAATTATTTTTATACCTCAACTTCTAATACAGGGTAATTTTTAGGGTTCCGTCCCAAAGGGTGAAAACGGGACCCTATTACTTCGCCAACGTTGTCCGTCCGTCCGTCTGTCCGTCCGTCCGTCCGTCTGTCCTACCTATTTAGGGCTGTAACTTTTGAACCGTAATAGCTAGATAGTTAAAATTTTCCCAGATTATGCGATATTTCGGCGGATTTGTTAACAAATAATAAAAATGGCAGAAAGTTAAAAATTAAGGGGGGTTTTCAACAAGAAACTAGTTTTTATCAACGTTTTTTCTTCACGCTCTATAGTAAAAACGGTAATACATACAAGCGTCAAACTTAGTGTGGTTATAGAACAAACTCTACAAAATAACAACAAATACTAAAAACCGGCCAAGTGTGAGTCGGTCTCGTGCTAAAGGTCCCGGACAAAAAAAGTTTTTTTTCTAAGTTAATAATGTGTTCTGTGGTGGTGTGGTACGGAACCCTCGGTGCGCGAGTAGCCCGACTCGCACTTGACCGGTTTTATTATAGTTCCTTACCAATCCCCACTGCGGCCAGAATTCGCAGTAGATTCTTGATAGGGATAGTTTGTATCTCATCTGGTGTCAGCACCTGCCTACCAAGATGGCCACAATCACATAGGAGGTGCAGAGGAGTTTCCATCTCCTCCTTGCAAAATCTGCAGCCGGTCGAAACTCCCAAACCCACTCGTCATTGGCAGAAATGAAGTGCAAGACACAAGCAAAAGGCCATTTATTTACAAATACAGAAACAAACAGGCTTAGAGTAAACCTGGAATTGCACATGAAGAGCAAAAGTTACAGTAAGTACTTTGGTACAAAAGTGAGGTCACTCACACGCCTCTGAAAATTTAACAAACACATGCATACGTTGATTTGATACTAAACGACTCGATCAGTTGCAGATTTTGCAAAGAGGAGATGAAATCTCCTTTGCATCTTCTTTGTGAATGTGGCCCATTGATATACAAACGAAGTATACCTACATCTGGAATTCTAGATAGACTTGATTAGTACCAGAGGCAATACAATCTTGTTAGAAACCTACTGTTTAATAGGAAACTATAAAAGAGTCTGTCAACGCCCTCAATTTCCAATATTGTAATAAGATTTATCTTTCTATGTGGCTACAATAATATTTTCCATACAAGCCGCCACACATGAATGTATCACTGTTATCCACAAAACTTCATCAATCAATTACAATCGGCAACGATAGTCTATGAACATCTTTCACCTTTATTTGTATGTTGATAAGGTTCAGAAATGCTCATCAACCTTAGTTGCCGACCTTACGAGAAGAACGCGTGTACCACTAATGTAACGGACAAGAAAGCTAACAAGATTGGCAACGTCTTGGATAATCCATACAAAGAAGACGGTGGTGAACTGATCCCGCCTGATTGATTATAGCCTGCGGGCCCGAGGGGTGTACCTGATATTGGAGATCTTTGGTTACGGGATTTCGGGAGATAACGAAATGCGTCGGAATTTATAGAAGTTTAATCGAATGAACAAAAATCCTGAGAACTGATTGAATACAGAATTTATTCGACCAATGCTCTGCTAATAATGTGTACCTACCTTGTAAAAAACAATTTCTATCGCCATTGTTTGGATAGCATAATAAGGTTTTTTAAGCAGGCTTGCAGTTATATGGAACAGCAGATTTTTATTCGCGATTTCTTATTAGTCCCATGAAGAAAGTCGTCCAGTTTGATTATCCCATGAAAAAACCGTCTGAATATTAAGAAAGGCCATAATATAAGGGGATATATTTCTTTTCATACCTACATAAGAAACTTGTTAATTCCAACAATGCGTGGCGCTAGTTTTATCCATTAATTTTATTAAATACGAGCTTTTACCCGCGACTTCGTCCGCATAAATTATATACCAGATTTTAAGTCAGATATTACGCTACCAAACAAAAAAAGTTTCATCAAAATCGGTTCAGTAGTTTTTGCGTGATACTCGAACAAACAAACACCCAAACAAACAAACAAACAAACTAAATTCTTTTTTCAAAAATTTACTGTTTTATAATAGTCAAGATAAATATAGTTTTGACTATAATGTTCTATCACTAATACCTACTGCAAGCGCAGTCCTTTTTTTCCGTATCGAAATCATAAACTGAAGTGCGATTTTTGAAAATCATACGAGCGACTTGGCAGTAGAAAATGTCAAAATTACTATGGAGATTATGCATCTTTCTACTGCCAAGTCGCTCGTATGATTTTCAAAAATCGCACTCCTGGTCCTTTCCGGCTCCCGGTCGGTAGCTTTCCGTTCTGAAAATTACTAAACTATTTAGTAATTCAGAAACCGAATAGGAAACACGGTCCAAAGCACGTCCAAAGCAATCAAACTCCATTCGACATCCCTTTCAACAATGTAAAAAACCTTTTACACCAATCCTAAAACTATTCCATGATTCAAAGAGCACTTTCACACGAGCTCCGCAATCGTAGCTGCAATCACGGCGCGCACCGCGGACTGTGTAAAGTAAATAGTAAACCAATCGACTATCGCCCGCAGTCCCGCGTTCCATCAGGCCGTCAGGTCCCCCCTGCGTTGCGAATCCCGCGGGAATTACAGACGATGCGCATCTCTAATTTTGTGGATGTTAGGTCGATTTGGAGGCTGTAGTTATGTTCGTGAGTAGACGATTTTTAGATTGTTTTGAGAATAAGTTCTGTTCTATTTACATAGGTTTATGTTCTGTGTAACGCTGAAGGAAAACATCATGAAGAAACTTGCATAAAACTGAAAAAAAAACTGGTGCGTGAGTGAAGTCCACCTGCATGGGTAGCATGACAAACCGCGATAGCCGTGATACGGCTTTATCACATCTTTTATCTCGTTCGTTCGCGCGCAAACGCAAGAGATAGCGGGTTGTCAACTTGTCATGCTACCCATGCTGTCCGCAATTTGCAAGCGTGGTGGAATAATGCCTAATTGTATACTGGGTGAAATTGATATCATCAAACTAAGAGTCTACCCATCAAACTGAACAACTTTTACTATGGGAGTAAACCGATCGGAGCAAAAAAAAAAATCTGCTGTTGCATACATTTGAGTCGAGTAGGCATTGCAGTTTAGTCTGGGACAGCTGATTTTTTAGTTGCTCCGATCGGTTTGCTCCCATAGTGAAAGTTGTTCACTTTGATGGGTAGACCCTTAGTTTAAAAGGATGCTAATGATATCAATTTCACCCTGTATACAATTTCCCCTGGGTTGGGCTGTGTCCTACAGTGGGACGTATGTAGGCTGATGATGATGATGTACTTACATAATGACTGTTTTATCAACGACAGAATAAATGAGAGTGTGGAAACTTCTGAAAAACGTTCCGAAATGTATGGTAAATACCATAGAGTAAGAAGAGATGGCATAAGCATCTCTTCCCCAGGGGAGCGCGTTATTTTCTCTATGGGTAAATACCTACACAAGCACACAAATAATGATTGACGAATTGCAAGCAAGAGTGGGTGAACCCCGCGCCTGTGTGCGTGTGCACAGATTAATAATCAGTGCGAGTGCGTGTGTGTCACACTACAACACTTTTGTTCACTTTGTCAACGTCTAAATCAAAGAGTAATATAAGTATATTAGAAAAGAGAACCCACTCGTGGCAACATTATGCATCCACCTTATGTCAAATTGAAGGCTGGCTAGCGCCATCTGTGTTTCTTTGAAAATAATTCTACCTATACTATACATACCTACTTATATATATACTTATATACTCACACCGTTGTTTGAATGCTAGTTTTCGTTCAATCCCGCACCGATCGAGTGAAATTCCAGTATCCTTACTATTCCTGTAATCTGTCATTGGTAAGAGAACAACTGAAACTCCAGAACATCACTAAATCGGCACTAAATTGAAAAAAAACTACAAACAACACGCACATTACTCAAGGTAGGTCGCCATTTTGTAAATTTGTCAATTTGACAATTTTGACATTGACATAGACTACATAATATTTTTTTTTTCATAGTAAAAGATATATTTAACAGATGGCAGCACATTCTATGCAAACTGAATCGGAAAAACCACCAAAAGGCAAATGTACTCCGCCTGGTCTAAATACAACATTTGGGGAATAACTAGAAGATTCTGATACATTTAATTCACTGTCAGTGAGAATTTCAAGAGCTAGCGGCTTTTTTTCCAAGAAGTTTCCCCCCTTCAATACCCCCAAATGCCTCCAACAGCCTCAAGGGTAATTTAAATCAATAATGCGGGTCATTTAAATCAATAATGAATTCAGATAAACACTTCATTAATCCAATCAAATCCTACGTTCCACGATAATATCATAAATACACAGTTCTAGTTCAATATGGACAGACTGCAAGTGAAATCTAATTATTCAGTCGGTCCGTCCGTCCGTATCACCGGGCCGAGGGACGGTGCAAGTGCCACCCGGGAATCGAACGGCGCCTCCGTGCAAACAGCACTAATAGAGGGGAATACCAACGTCTTGTCAGTATCGATATCGATTCACTTGTAGAATAGTCTTGATATTTAGTATCTCTATAACTGAAGTGTTGATTCAATTTATCGTTTTGAATCGAAATGTTGGAACTGCCGGATAGATGGATGCTGATAAGGGTTTTTTTGAGGTTTTTAATATACAGGAGTGCGATTTTTTAATCTTATTCGCTGAGTTCAGCAGGTTTTTGAAAGTCAAATCAGCAGTAGAAAGATGCGTATCTCCATAGTAATTTTGACATTTTTAACTGCTGAACTCAGCGAATGAGATTCAAAAATCGCACTCCTGGGTCCTTCTTAATATGCTGACACTTTTTTAAGGGCATGATTAGACCGTCAAACTGAACAACTTTCTCTATGGAACCAACATCGAAATCGCGATAAAAACTCTTCCATACAAAACTGCAAACCTACACGAGCCAAATGTATGGGCCAGCTGATTTTTTTTCGCGTTTCGATGTTGGTCCCATAGAGAAAGTTGAAAAAAAGACATTCGTTTCTAGGTTTTCTTAGCTAAACAAAGAACCTTACTTACGTCCGTTCTGTATGTCTGTCTGTATGCTCAAGCTCAATTACTCCCCCATTTTTGAATCTACTGATAATAGTAACATGGTATTTAAGAAGAAACAAAATTTTTTCCCCCACTACGGAAACCTATCTTGGGCGAGACCGACACGCTCTTGGCTGGTTTTTTTTTCTTTAAGTGACATCATTCCAAACATGTTCAATAGTGTGAAGAATGATAGGTGTGAAAAAGGAGTGAGTGCTGAAATTACGGCTAGAGTTGTATGGAAGAAGATGACATATTGCACCGACCACAAATATAGGGAAATAGGCTGCCGATGATATTTGACATTTTCGCACACGAATAAAGATCGAGTGGAATTTAAAAATAGCACTCCAAGTTCAAGTTGTGTGCAAAGATCGCGAGCATCCCAGCTTGTAAACTTTTAGCTGTAGTTTACAAGTTGTACTACACATTTATACGACGTGCTTTTAAATCTGCAGGTTTAAATGCAGTTCTAAACCAGTTGAAGTTTTCACCTTGTTGTTTGAAGGAGAGAGTTTTAAATTAAAAATCGGAATGTCGACGCCCAGATGCGATTTTTGAATCTCATTCGCTGAGTTCAGCAGTTGAAAATGTCAAAATTACTGTGGAGATATGCATCTTTCTACTGCTGGTTTGACTTTCAAAAATTGCACTCCAAGTTGTTTTTTTGATAATATTGAGACAGGTAGGAGAGACCGTAAGTTGAAGAAAATCGAAGATTTTGTGGCGAGCCTTACCTACTTTTTGGTAGGTAGCCTGCAGCTCACAAATTTACTGCTTTATAAAACACTAGCGACCCGCACCGGCTTCGCACGGGTGCAATGCTGATACTAATGCATTTATTAATTATTATACAGGGTGAAATTGATATCATTAGCATCCTTTTAAACTAAGAGTCTACCCATCAAACTGAACAACTTTCACTATAGAAGCAAACCGATCGGAGCAAAAGAAATAATCAGCTGTTCCATACTAAACTGCAATGCCTACTCGACTCAAATGTATGCAACAGCTGATTCTTTTTTTGCTCCGATCGGTTTGCTCCCATAGTGAAAGTTGGTCAGTTTGATGGGTAGACTCTTAGTTTAAAAGGATGCTAATGATATCAATTTCACTCTGTATACGTATAAACCTTCCTCTTGAATCACTCTACCTATTAAAAAAAACCGCATCAAATTCCGTAGGGACAGACAGACACCGGGAAGAGACTTTGTTTTATACTATGTAGTGAAGTGATTATTCCTAGTTACTACCAGCCTCGTCGTACGTACTACGACACCCACGAGAATAAATTGGGTGGTCTTTTCACGTCCTAACCACACCTTGAAATAAAATCAGACCATACCAAATACATAAAAAAAAATGTGTAAAACCAAAATATATCAAAACTCTTTTCAAATCCATGTTAACACATTGCCTGAAAACATTTCAACGCAAAAATAAAGTAAAACCATTATCGGATGAAATCGGAAAGCATCGGAACTGGCGAGAATAGAGAATATCGCCCGATGCTATCGCTCGTTCGATTTACGCTAACTTAGTGTCGCTCAGCTATCGATCATTTTGTTATCGATCTTTGAAGTTGAAAATCAGTTATACTGTTGATATTATTGATCCTAAAACATCGATGGTATGAGAAATCAATAGCGGCTCTGCTATTAGCGGCTCTGCTATCGTAGACCTCGCGTATCAGGTTTGCCTCGTTTTTGGTCTACCGTTTAATTTTAACGTTTTGCTTAAAACTATAAGTTTTAAGCAAAAAGTTAAAAAATAAACGTTACTTACTCAAAATATTAAACTCTACTGACTATAGAACTATTACTGTTGGTATCGATCGATAGTTCAAAACTATCGATATTATTGACAACATATTATACGGGTTCATTTAGTGCAGCGCTACCGTTGTTCATAATATAGGTACTTTAAATACAAAACCATCTTAGTGAGATGTCTTTAATTAAAATTACAACATAAACAGCCATGGGGGTTGAGATTGCCAAGGTGCGGAAGTATGAAGGAATCTCAGGATGCTTCATTTTTGGATCCTTGGGGCCCAGAAGCCAAAAAAATCATCAAAGAATTGTCGATGCGTCTCCGCGAGACCACCGGTGACCATAGAGCTGGCAGCTTCCTTGGTCAACGACTCAGCTTGACCATTCAAAGGAGGACCGCTGCCAGCATGCTTGGCACCAAGTCTCGCGGGGATGCACCCGATGCTCCTTTTTTATTATCTCTAAGATCAAATTTTTATACCTTTTTGTTGTTTTTATTTTTATGTTGTAATTTTAATTAAAGCCGTCTTAGTTATCTTTAGATATTCGATGACTATCGACAGAGTGTCGATACTCGGCTGTAAAGTGGCAACACTAATTCGCACCTATTTTCACTTTGTCGCCTTTTATTTGCGCTTTGGAGATATTCGCAGTCCGTTTCGCTGGGCACTCATAATAAATACACGTTACTAGTTTGATCGAGTGCGTTTTACTGAAAATTTTATGATTTAAAGAGAGATACACGTATTTCCATCTCATTTCCTCCGTATCTATAAGGTTTTTGTTTAGACCTGATATTAATTAAGTCTTTGATTAGGAAACATGTAGGTATAGATAGACTATATTAAGAAAGAGAACTTGCGACTCAATAGCGAGGCGGCAAGAAAATTGTATAGTTATAAATAATACAACATTTTTGCGAGGCGGTTCGATTCCCACCACTGAAGTACGCAACTTAAATATTGTAAAAAGAAAGACTATTTAAATGTTACTTCAAGATATGTCCTGTGTTTTTTCCTTGTTTTTTCTGAAAGCTCTTTTTTTAAGAAATATACGAATTTTGATCTTTCAGTCAGCAAATAGAATTAAAGCGGGTTTTCTTCAAAGGAAATTTTTCTCCGAAAAGGACATGTTTTTTTCACGAAGAGATGTTAAAGTGGATAAGGCCAGAAAAGAATATCAGATCATTTCAAGTAGCGGTCTGTAGTAGTATCTCTGCCTACCCGTGTACGTGATAATGGCGTGAAAATATTATGTATGCATCATCATCACCAATCTATAGGAAATACGTCCCACTGCAGGGCACTGGCCTTAACTTGAGGAGAATGTTTGGGCCTTTTTGAAAATGAAATGAAAATGAAAATCTTTATTGTCACATTTCAATAAGGAGACTAAACAAAAAAAAAATAGAACTTAATGCTAAAATGTGACAAAAGGACCAGACTCAGCATAATACTGACCAACTTGATCAGCGATGTTTTTCAATTTGGCCCCCTACCGTAGGGAGGTGGTCAATCATAAGAGTGGCCATTAATGATGCTGTGAGCCATTTTGTCAGCATAAAAAAGAAAAATAGAGGAGAAAAAAAAATAGAAAATATTATCATTAAGTTAAACATACCAAAATCTTAAATTAACATAGTACTATATTTTTAACAGAACTTATCGAATGTAAATATAATTTATAGCCTTATCGAAACGAGTTTGTCTTATAGACATTAGATATTATTATTATTATTATTTATATAAAAAGAAAAAACGACAAAAACGGTACCTGCAGAAATTTTAGCTAACTACCCACATAATAATGGACAACATTTAAATTTTTCAACCACCTGTTTTCATGGAAAAGTACAAAAGTACAAAAATAGGCCAAAATAGTTTTTTTTTTATTTAAATCTTGATCGATATTTCCATTTTTAATTTACTTTTAATTTGTCTGACAAAACACATTGGATGAATATTCTTAAGCTTAAAATCATACTATAATCTCCAAATGGTTTTCAAATTTTGATATCTAATCTAAACTATTATAAAACTGTAACAGAAGTGTGTCTGTACATTGAAGATATTTACAATAAAAAAATTAATTTAAAAAATAAAAAAACCCGACTGCGTAAAAAAAGTTCTCTAGTGTGCCACAAAGGAACAAACTTACATACATACATACATAGATACATACATACATATATAGGCTGATAAACACATTACCCTTCCTTTGCGTCGCGCAGTCGGGTAAAAAAAAATATACAACATGGTTTTTACCCGTCCCTGATTCCAAATCACCAATTTTTGAATTTTTTGTCTGTCTGTTTGTTTGTTTGTTCGTCTGTTTGTTTGGGTGTTTGTTTGTTCGAGTATCACGCAAAAACTACTGAACCGATTTTAATGAAACTTTTTTTTGTTTGACAGCTTATCATCTGACTTAAAATCTGGTATATAACTTATGCGGACGAAGTCGCGGGTAAAAACTCGTCTTTCATAAAATCAAATGTTGTCCATTCAATAAAAATAAAAAACAAAAAAAATTTCCACCACGCGTGTCGCGTGCCCAATCCAGATTGGTGGACTACACAAACGAATCAGAATTTCTTTTTCAGTTTATGCAGTTTATTAGCTACATAGGTACACACGGCGGCACATCAGGTTACGCACCCTATATACCCATAACTACACTACGTACAAAACACTAAATATAATCCCCGCAAGTTGATATTGCGATGGAACCTTGTCACAATAACCGCTGAGTGACGTCATCAAGCACGGGCTAACCTTGCGAACGGTACTGATGTGCACAGTCGACTACGTCAAAATTACGTCACCAATATGGCCGCCAGTCGCAATATCAACTTGCGGGGATTATAGTGCGGTAGAGAGCCTGCATAGACGCGGCTGCCGGCGCGGGCGCAGCGTGCTGAGAGACGAAACAACAACAACATACCGCACCCTCTCGCACGATTCGCAGCGTTCAACTTCTAATAGTTCAAAGTCCAAACAGGGTAACCTGACCTGTCGCCGTGTGTTATAAAACGCATGTACGTATGCATGAACTCTTTTTAACTGTCCCGTTCAGGAGTGCGGTTTTTGAAAGTCATTCGCTGAGTTCAGCAGTTGAAAATGTCAAAATAACTGTGGAGATATGCATCTTTCTACTGCTGATTTGATTTTCAATAATCATACTTCAGGAGTGTGATTTTTGAATTCAAATCAGCAGTAGAAAGATGCGTATCTCCATAAATTTTAACCTGCTGAGTTCAACGTATGAGATTCAAAAATCGCACTCCAGGCAGTCGATGTCCATTTCTTAAAATGCCTTCATCATTATGACCAGTCCTGGATTCGCTAATTTGTTGTAAGTAAATAAACATAAAGAACAAAAAACCCAAGACACAAAAATTCTCACAGAATAAATCAATTCGCATTAAAATACGATCTTTCCAGCTTTTCGACGCCATCTCTGAAATTATGCAGCCACCCATTCTGTTGAAGAATTTACATCTGAACGGGGTACGCTCAGAGACTTGGCTTTAGCCTTTAGCGACAATAATCTGAAGGATTTTCTCACTTTAGTTCTGAAGGCAAATCCGATTAAGTTTCGCTATTGCAATGGGGTTGGATACACTCAAATGCAACGAAGGAGAAAAGGTAATTTTCGTCGTAAAAAAAATAGTGTTTTCTCTTCGTGTGTAAAGTACAAGTATCGTTGTTGGATCAACCTGTATATCATCATCATCATCATTATCTCAGCCGATGGACGTCCACTGCCGGATATAGGCCTCCCCCAAGGATCGTCATAACGACCGGTCCTGCGCTGCCCTCATCCAACGGGTTCCCGCCGCCTTCACCAGGTCGTCGGTCCACCGTGTGAGGGGCCTACTCACGCTGCGCTTTCCGGTACGCGGTAGCCACTCGAGAACTTTTCGGCTCCATCGGCCATCGGTTCTGCGAGCAATGTGCCCCGCCCACTGCCACTTAAGTTTAGCAATTCTTTGGGCTATGTCAGTTACTTTGGTTCTTCTGCGGAGTGGAGGCAAGGTATAATAAAGTTCATTTCAAAATAAAACATGAAGTGTAACCCTAACTGCTTTCAACACGGAGGATTATTTAAATATCTTGTAAATAGTTTTATACAAAGAAAGGTTTGAGTAAGTTCGCGGGCGTTATTTGAATATGGAAATATTTGAGAGTTTTATGACTTTAAAATGATGTGGGCTGGTTGGTAGGTAGTAGGTACTGATACGGAGTAACGAGGTGCTACAGACCATCAAACTGAACAACGATCACTACGGAGCCAATCAGAAATGAAGAGATCCGCAGAAGAACCAGAGTAACTGACATAGCCCAAAGAATTGCTAAACTTAAGTGGCAGTGGGCGGGGCACATTGCTCGCAGAACCGATGGCCGATGGAGCCGAAAAGTTCTCGAGTGGCTACCGCGTACCGGAAAGCGCAGCGTGAGTAGGCCCCTCACACGGTGGACCGACGACCTGGTGAAGGCGGCGGGAACCCGTTGGATGAGGGCAGCGCAGGACCGGTCGTTATGGCGATCCTTGGGGGAGGCCATGTCATGAGATGATGATGATGATGATTGCCTCCACTCGACCAGTGTGGTGGAGTCCCGCTCCATCTTCCTCACTCTTATTCGAGAGAGGAAAGACTTTTTCCTGTTGTTTGATTCTACAAACTATTATTACTTAACTTTATTTTATCTTATTTAATGAGTGTCTTTTAAGAGACGGTCAAAAACGAAAAAAAAACTTTAGGCGCCATTTTCTCGAATTTTCCCTCCATGCAAGTGCGTTGTTTTTGATAAGGACGGCAGTTCGTGAGAGGAACGAAACGAACGTCTTCCTGTAGTTTGATTCTACAAACCATTAAGTAAGTACTTCACTTTTATCCTATTTTATGAGCGTCGATGGCGCGTTGCGGAAAAATGACGTTTATGTAGCAAGTAAAGACACAGATTAGAGTTGGAGGCCCGGGCCTCAGGAGGCCAGAAGCAGAACAGGTTCTAAGACTGCAGTTTGAAGTTGGAGGCCCCGTACGTTAGTCATTGAAAAGAAAAGAAATAGAGTCAAAAATACTGCGAATTTGCGAGCTCGCTAAATCTTTTTCAAGTCGTTATGCAGTTAGAATAATTATGAGTTCGCTTCGCTCGCTCCGGAGGCCTTGGCCTCCGGTACTGGGACTGCAGTTTGAAGTTGGAGGCCTCGTAAGTTAGTCATTGAAAGTCAAAGAAGGAAATAGAGTGCAAAATATTGCGAATTTGCGAGCTCGCTTTGCTCGCTCAATCTTTTTCAAGTTGTTATGCAGTTAGCATAATTCTGAGCTCGCGTCTTGAAAGGTCAATGTGGTTGGATTTAGAATGTGTTTCGAAAATTTGAGCTTGCTTCGCTCGATTGGTTTTTTTGATAGCTTCTGTGCTTTGAGACTGAGGCTGAGATTCAGAGACGTTTTTTAAGTCTTAGTTCGAACTCCCGTATATCAAAATCCATACATTCTGACCCTACTTAGTTCGCACTATGACTTAAAAAATCGTCTTTGAATCTCAGCCTGAGTTCATGCTACAACCCAGTCATAATTATAGAATCGTTCGCTCCGGTTTTAATTTTATACGCCAATATACTCACCTACTCTATTTCAAGATGAGCTCTACAATCGAGTTATTATATGCATTATATTATAAGCTCATTTCAGCTATTTGTTTAATACATCAATCGCCTCGATTTCGGCATGAGCTGAAAAAGTCGAGTTATAATGAAGCAAAATCTCGAGCTCGCTTCGCTCGCTCCTGGCTAGACACATTGCACTAAAATCTTGAGCTCACTTTGCTTGCTCCAGAATTCAGTGAAGTCTCGAGCTCGCTTCGCTCGCTCTTGGTTTTGGATGGTACCTATGTCTTTTCATAGTATACAGTTGCAGTTGCACTGTTGGTGTGCAGTTAAATCTTGAGCTTACTTTGTTCGTTCCAGATTTTAAGTCGTAAAAAAACTCGAGCTCGCTTCGCTCGGTCAATGATTTAAATCTTATTCCACTGATCTCATTATATTGCAGTAAAATTTCACTTAGCTTTGCCCGCTCCAGAATTCAGTGAAATCTCGAGCTCGCTTCGCTCGCTCTAGGTTTTACATTGTACGAATGTCAGGCTCGCTTCGCTCCGTGTTGTGGGACCTGGATCTCCCTGGGACAAAATACTTAGTACCTATGCCTATGGAAGGAAGGGGCTCCGATGTCAAGTTTTTGCCACGGCTCGAAAGAATTGTAGATATCAATTTCTGGAAAGACCGGGGGGCCTCATTTAATTTTGCCGCCCCGGGCCTCCGGCGGGCTTAGTCCGCCGCTGTATCCGTACCACACCACCACAGAACACAACATTATTAACTTAAAAAAACTTTTTGTCCGGGACCTTTAGCGCAAGACCGACTCACACTTGGCCGGTTTTTAGTATTTGTTGTTATTCTGTAGAGTTTGCTCTATAATCTTAATCACACCAAGTTTGACGCTTGTATGTAGTACCGTTTTTACGATAGAGCATGAAGAAAAAACGTTGATAAAAACTAGTTTCTTCGTGAGAACCCCCCTTAATTTTTAACTTTTTTACATTTTTATTATTTGTTAACAAATCCGCCGTAATAACGCATAATCTGAGAAAGTTCAAAAGTTACAGCACTAAATAGGTAGGACAGACGGACGGACGGACAGACAACGTAGGCTTAGTAATAGGGTCCCGTTTTCACCCTTTGGGTATGGAAACCTAAAAAGAAATCGTCCCTAATAGCTAATAGTGCTACTCGTACCAGCCAATAGATGGCGCTAAACATTTTTAAATCTCAATATTGGTTGGGTTCTCTTGAAACCATATAATTGAATTCAGGAAAGTGACAGACACACAGGTAAGAATTTTCCGTATATTAAACTCTTTCGTAAGTTTCGTATGAACAATAGCAAAACAAACCTCGATTTTTGTAGTCATGGCCATTTAGCCCGTGACATCATCCAATTTCCATCATCCATCACACCAGCCCAATCACCAGCCTGTGCAGGGTGTAAGTGACAGCCTAGCTAATACTGCAGTGTTCCCGAACCTCCCGATTTTACGGGAGATCTACCGATTTCCGACCCCATCTCCCGATCTACCGTAACATGGTCAATTTCTCCCGATTTTCAAGATTCTCTGAATAATTCATAATAAGAACCAACTTTCTACTAAAAATTATAATATTAATGCATCTTTGGATTTTTATAGTACATTACTGCAGTGGCCAGCAACAGAGGCATTGATGGACGAACGTGTAAATGTGGGCCGAGGCGAAGCCGAGGCACACATACGTAAGTCCATCAATGCCTAGTTGTGGCCAAGGCTTGTATAGTACTTTTCTCAAACAATGCGCGGAAATTAAAACGGTAAATTTTCTCAAATAATGCGCGGAAATTAAAACTAAGTTTTCAATCTAGGCAGAACTTTTTATTTAAAAATACAGTTGTGGAATGTACAATTTTTGAAATTTATAATGTGGACTTTCCGGGGATTATGTTCGTGTGGGATAATTCTAACGAGGTCAAAGTTTGTTGCATAGTATTCTCTTCAGTGTGATTCTGTATTTCAAAGCTTTGATGGGAGGTCGATGGACGAGATTGAATACTTTCGTTGATTTGACGTGTAATGCTACTTTTATTTTCAATTGATTCTTCTATGTAGCTTTCAGCTACCCGGTCAGACTTCCATTATTATCACACCCTCGTTATTTTCTACGTCTTTTATAGTAATATTTGTAATTTCGATACATCGGCATGTACCAAAAATGCCGAAAATAAGAATAACCTGCAACAAAAACAAAGTAGGTAAGTACGTTATAGCTTACGTTCACATAGGTAATTTTCCTAAAAAAAAGAGATTACAATAAAATAAAAATAAAATAAATAATGCTCACAGACATTGGTTAATATTATCAAGTGTAAAACTTACTTTGAGGTCCAGATACACACTGTCTGGTTCTTCAAACAAAAACATTTTTACATTTGATGCGGTGAAAACTTTTGATTTTTTACATTTGTATCCATCCGACTGTCTTTTGAGCATTGAAGTCAGGTTTACATACTGTTTTAAATTCACGTTATGTTTCATTAAAACTGTACATTTTAGCATTGAATAGATGACCCATAGCGTTGTCGGCTTAACTTTCTTGGCGAGTTCACCGAAATAAGCCAAAAAAACGTTTTCGGATAAGGATTTCGATTTTCTTTCATTCTTCCACTGAACAAAATTTTCATAGGCTTTCAAATATTTTTCTTTTGATTTTGGCGGTAACAAGTTTTCTATTACGGCTCTTGCAGCCTCTTGAATTTCAGGTGGCGTTAAAATAACTTCAGTATACTCACTGTCTTCACTTGAACTCATTTTGCCAAATACAATTACTCAACAATTACTTATTTTTCCCGCGGTAGTGTTTTTTTTTTTCAATGAACAGCAGCTTTCTATTTGCAAGTCAGTTCGAAATTTAAATAAAACCTTTGATAAGTTACCTCCTTGGTCGCCATGTTTCGGAGAAAAAGATCGTTCCATTTTTAAATTACACGACAGATATGAGTTTAGTATGTAATTTATTTGGTCGCTAAACACGACAGATATGGATTTTCATACAAACATTGCCGGCCGCTGCGCGCATGTATTTGGCCAGTACTGCAATTTCGATTTATCTCGAAGAAGGTTGTCAAAATAATGCTCACATTTCCAAGCATGTTTGAGAAAAATAAGTTTTCATTAATGCATTTAGTTGTTTTCTGTCCGTAAGAAAGTTTAAGGTAGGTATTTTTCTGGTAATGATAAATTGAAATACAAAATCAAACAAATAAAATTAGGATTTAGGTACGGCAGAAGTGGGGTTATTGCAATACGGATTAAGTTATAGGTTTTTAAAGAAAGAAGACAAAATACTTCAAATTCAAATTGTAAGAAAATAAATTTTGCTCTATGAAAAAATTAAATATTTATGCTTAAATTAAGTTTTAAAGTTTTTAAAATATGTTTTTCATTACATTTAATTTGATCTAATAATACTTTTGATGAGAATCTGTACAAAAAACCTTAAATTAGCTTTATTTACAACAAATTTCAAAATCTCCCGATTTCTCCCGATTTTTTGACCACACTTCTACCGAATTCTAATTTTTTGTTTCGGGAACACTGTAATACTGTAACAGTGAACTCAGACCATCAAACTGAACAACTTTCACTATGGAGCCTACCTCAGGAAACGCGAAAAAAATCTGCTATCCCATACAAAACTGCTATAGGTACCTACCCAACTGAAATTTATAGGACAGCTGATTCTTTTTCTCTTTTCCTGAGGTAGGTTGAATAATGAAAGTTGTTCAGTTTGATGATGTTGGTGGTGGTGTGGTGTTATTTGTTTGCTTGTTTGTGTTGTTGTTTGTTTCATTATGATGTTCTCAGGCTCACCGTTTCAGTATTTGCTAGGCTGTCACTTACACAGTATAGGCACAGATTAGTAATATAAGTACACCACGTAAATAGTTAAATACAATACAGCAGGGGTGGCCAACTTGATTAGACATAAGATCTACTGTTTACTAAGGAAACCTTGTGCGATCTAACACTTACATACTTCTTGAAACCTTAAATGAAACTGCATAGTTTAGTACACAATCATGTAGTATTTTTTATTGACCCGACTTAGGAGTTCCTTTTCATATCACATGCGAGGTTGTTTCCTTAAATTTACTTAATACTTTGCCTTGCCACGATCGACTGGACTAATAGTCGCGATCGACCGGTTGGCCACCCCTGCAATACAGGATAGCGATTTTTGAATCTCATTCGCTGAGTTCTGCAGTTGAAAATGTCAAAATTACTGTGGAGATACGCATCTTTCTGCTGCTGATTTGACTTTCGAAAATCATACTTCAGGAGTGCTATTTTTTAAAGTTAAATCAGCAGTAGAAAGTTGCGTATCTCCATACATTTTCAACAGCGGAGTTCAACGTAAGAGATTAAAAAATCGCACTCCAGGGTCCTTCTTCATAAATGCATCCTTATTCGTGAGAGGAACGAAACGAACGTCTTCCTGTAGTTTGATTCTACAAACCATTAAGTACTTCACTTTTATCCTATTTTATGAGCGTCGATGGCGCGTTGCGGCGAGGTATAGATACTCGATCGTGAGGGTTGAGTTCGAATCCGCAAGTACCAATGTCTAAACAATACCAAGAACAGATTCAGATTGGACACGCGTGGTGGACTAACGCTCTTACAACCTCCTTGAGGGTAGGCCTGTGCAATGCAGTAGGACGGTATGTAGGCTGATGATGACCAGACCATCAAACTGAACAACATATCTATGGGAAATATTATATTCCTGCGCATTATCGTCGTCCAATCACGCGCAAGATCTATTTTTCGGTAGCACATCGACTCTCTGAACCGGTACCTATACAGGACCTCTACCCGTACATTCGAACATCGCAATTGCGTGAACATTTTCGTTCCAATGTCAACTCTATTCCAATGAAGTGCGGACCGAAACAGTGGCGATAAAGCGAACATCGAAAGTGCGGGTACAGGGCCAGAGGGTCTACCCGCACATTCGATTCGAACTTTTGCGTGAATGTTTTCGTTCCAATTTCAACTCTATTACAATGAAGTGCGGACCGAAACAGTGGCGATAAAGCGAACATCGAAAGTGCGGGTACAGGGCCAGAGGGTCTACCCGCACATTCGATTCGAACTTTTGCGTGAATGTTTTCGTTCCAATTTCAACTCTATTACAATGAAGTGCGGACCGAAACAGTGGCGATAAAGCGAACATCGAAAGTGCGG
Source organism: Agonopterix subpropinquella (assembly GCA_922987775.1). NCBI lineage: Eukaryota > Metazoa > Arthropoda > Insecta > Lepidoptera > Depressariidae > Agonopterix > Agonopterix subpropinquella. The sequence continues at coordinate 944,713 of OV277693.1, read as the reverse complement.
GTACAGGGCTAGAAATCGGGCAGAACATCGGAGTCAGTGCGTGTCGCGTGTCGCCTCGGAACCCAAGAACAAAATATTATTTGTGTTAAAATTATTATCACTGATCAGTACAAGTAATAAAAATGTATTTACTACTTTCCGATTATGTCATCCTTCCTCCATCCCCTATCTCTATTATCATGTAGATAAAGTACACAATAGCGTGGCAGATTCACCCCCTGTAGGGTTGTTTTTATGGATGTTCGATAGACTCCACGACTTCTATGGGGTTGGTAGTTTTATTACTACAGCAGTTTGTTTCAATTGTTGGTACTTTGAGATTTATTGCTTTATTAGCTTATACGACCTGTATGGTAAAGTTATGGGGAATTAAATGTTTTATAACGTGCTTCATATAGGGTGACGTTGTTACTAATAATAATGTGATATACGATATAAAATTAATTGGTAGAAAAATGTTCAAAATTTTTGGTCTTTAAGAAAATTTTGAACATTTTTTTGGACGTGTTTACGTGTCTCTACCAAAGATTATAATTTAAATAGGTACCTATAATGTAAAATTTTATATATTTACCATTTGCGACCCCCTGGGGGTCATAACTGCTTGTATATTTTATGTTATTTATTTATTGACAAAAAAATAAATAAAATACCTATATATTTTAGATACTTCAGCTTTTCGTAGCGGGATAAAATCTAAGATCGCTTTGCTAGATCCAGGTTTTTGTGATCGGGCATGGGACGAAATTCGTGCCCCGTACACCTTCTTTTCATTCGCAGGGGGTCGTGTCACTTTTGTTGTCTTGGGTCACAGTTCACATAAATATGAAAAACACTAATCTAAATATCATAAAAAAATCGGAGAATATAATATAGCCACTGTAAGAAGTTCACCGTTCACCCTACACCTACACTCTGCGCAGCCCCTACGGGCCTCGTCGTTATGTTACGAAGGCGTGTAGTCACTGCAGTAATTTAGCAAGCAACTATGAGCTTCATCTATACAATGACACGTCGGTTGTTAACTGTCGTAAGTAACGAAGGGGTCACATGTAATGTCACGTTATGAAAGATGCAAAATAAAATTCTTTTTACAAAAAAATAAAAACCGCATTCAAAAGTAAAAAAAGTACAAAATAATATTTTTTGTAATTTTAATTTAATTTTTAATTTTATTATTCTTAGGAAGATTTACAGCTTTGATTACATACTAAACACAACTTTAAATAACTGTAAGCTAATTACAAATCTCCAATATATTATTATTATTAGATACTAGCTGTTGCCCGCGACTTCGTCTGCGTGGACATGTGATTTTGTCTCATGTCTCGTCTAAGGGTCATGAAGGTCATGGTCAGAACCAAGTCTAGAAACCCTGGCATGTAACATTAAAATGGCAATTAAGGAATGGGCTGATAAAATATACATGCTAGAATGCTCTGGCTTCTCGGGTCTGCAACATTGCAGAAAATTCATCAGCAATATAACACCACGAATCCCACAGCTCATACTGAACAACAGCTGGAGCAAAGCTCGTGCTATCGTCGGAGCCCTCACCGGGTACTACGCCTCACAGACATGATGATAAAGCTCACCCTAGATCCCAGTTGCCGAGCGTGCGGAGAGGAAGAGGAAACCATGGAACATTTATACTGTGTGACTGCGCTGTCTTGGTGGCTAAACGTATGTGTCCTGAGAGATGGTTATTCAAAACTTGGAGAATACAGGTTTCTTCCCCTGAATGCTATTGCCTCTCTCATTTTCCACGTTTTTCAATGGTGAAGAAAATAAATATTAAGTAGGAGTCAACACAAAAGATACCATTGGGTTGATGTGTTGCTGGCTTGCCAACCCCCATAATAGGATAATAGTCATGAATTTAAGCTGAATCAAAATCAGAAAGTACCTACATTAAGTAAGTATGTAGGTATAAAAAAAAAGTCATTCACTGATCCATCACTTCAATTTTTCTACTGTTCGTCGGTTATTAGTGTTCTATTTATGTCGAGCAGCATAATAGTCATCTTACGACCCACTGCGGATCACAGACCTCCACTCACAAATAAACGTTAGAGGATAAGCGGAAAGCGCAGCGTTGGTAGGTAGGTTCACACGGTGGACCGACGACCTGGTGAAGGCGGCGGGAAAACGCTGGATGAGGGCAGCGCAGGACCGGTCGTTATGGCGATCCTTGGGGGAGGCCTATGTCCAGGAGTGGACGTCCATCGGCTGAGATGATGATGATGATGATGATAGAGGATACTCTACCACGCGGGCTAGTGCACAATGGTGGAGGTAAGAGCTAGAACGATAATATTCTAGCAAGCAAATGGTCAACTTGCAAAAAAAAATATTTTCAAGCCACTAACCTTACTTAGCTATTATGAAAGTATACTTAAGCACATTACCAAACTGTGGTGTTATAAGGACTTTTTAGATAAGTAGGTATCTTTTCATAGATTGTGGTAGATTGATGTTCTACACAAATCCTCAAGAAATCATAATTGAACCGAAAATCAAACAAAACGAACATTTGGAAAAAATTTCTGCAACAAAATTATTATACCGTAGAATTGGCTCAGATTGGGCTCAAACTACCATTATACTTACTTACAAAGATGTATTCAATCAATTTGTAAGTTCCTGCTAGAATTAAAAATACGTCTAACGACATCTATTAAGATGAAAACGATACTAAAATAACTTTAGAAAAGGTTAAAAGAAAGAAAAATTTTAATATTTGACGACCCGTTTGGTGTAATGGTTACCACGCCGTACTGCCAAACCAGGGTCCTGGGTTCGAATCCCGGTTCGGTCATGGATGTAATATGTTTGTGCCGTTGTTGTAATGTTTCCATAATAAAAAGCCGTCCTTGCTTGGAATCACTACAATGTATGTATTAAAATAAGAAAAAAGCCAAAGAAAACGTACTGTCCTAAAATTGGATCTGATCTAATCTCAGGATATTATTACGATTGAAGGTCAGCAAACTGCTTCTGTCAAATCCTCTGAAAAATGGATAAAAAATGTAAAAAAAAAATGTTCTACCAAGAATCGAACCTCCAACCTATTGCGCGAAAATCTGACCATTCCCCAACTATGCTACACAGCTCTTGAGAGCAGTGTTGAAAAAAGTTAACACTATTTACTACTGGAATCTACCCAAATACATCTGTCAGCGTCAAGTCGGCGCTAGTGAGCATGATAAAACATTGGAAATTATCCCACAGAGTCCCACAGTAACCCATTGCTGGGATAAACAGTATCCTATGTGTTAATCCAGAACACATTCTATCTGCATGCCAAATTTCATCTAAATCCGTTCAGCCGTTTAGGCGTGATTAAGCCACAAACACACAAACATCCAAACATCCAAACATCCAAACATCCAAACATCCAAACATCGTCACAAACTTTCGCATTTATAATATTAAGTGAGATGAGATGAGATGAGATATATATTTCAACCTATGAATTTTACGTTCGAATCTATAAGAAAATTAATTTGTTTTGTCGAAGTCGCTGTCAAGCCGGTAGGTGCGATTCGCGACTGGGCTTGCAGTAATTTTTTGGCTTGGCTTGACACCGACTCCATCAAAACAAATTAATTTTCTTATAGATTCGAACGTAAAATTCATAGGCAGAAATATTATTTTGTACTTGTGAAGTCGGTTTTTATTTTTTTGTAAAAAAAAAATTAATTTCATAATTTTTTCATGTCAAACTTGCTATGATTGTAGAGTTTGCTCTATAAGCGTAGCTCCATAAATTTTGAACTGCTGAGTTCAACTTATGAGATTCAAAAATCGCACTCCTGATCCCTATATTCGACACCCACTAGTAGTAGTAGAAACTATTACCTATAGGCATGCAACAACATTTTCTAATTTCATTCGCCCACTTACAAGCCCGTACCTACCCCATACCGACACTTTGCGCCCCGACTGCACAATTAACGTCCGATGCATTAGATGCACTCCGCCGGGCGACGGAGGGGGTGCAGCCATGGGACGACATGCGGGGGGGAGGGGGTGCTAATTCACTTATGCACCCGGAACGGAACGGTGTTCATCTGATTGGATTCCACACCGTTTTATTGACTGAAAATTGTTTTAAACCCCAAAATCTAAATCGTTTATTTAAGCTACGTATGACTATGACATAACTTTGTACCTACGTATTATTTTTACACTTGCAAAAATAAATACAGACATAATACACCGTTCAACTTAATATTACCTTTATACCTTGTATTATAGAAGAGTAATATACAAGAAACAAATTTATTCCTAGTGTTTACTCCGAAATAACTTCATTTATCTTCTTATTATACCTGTCGGAAAAGAGTAACTGACATGAGTTGTCAAATGAAACCGTTTTTTGTGCATTTGTCAGCACTTATCGGCACCCTAAAACTTCGAGTTCTGTTAATTGTGAATCTAACGTGAAATCGTAGGTAATTTAATGAAATAGTGTTAGGATATTCACAAAATAATCTACGAATTCAATTTAGATTCACTAATTATTCACCGAGCACGAATATTTACCCAGTCGATTGTGCTGACAAGTTCCCAAAAACGGTTCTATTGCCTCGCGCCACGTATCTCTTTCTATTATACAGTGGCGCCGCTAGGTACATCTCGCTCTCTCAGCTGTCAGTTCCTCTATATGATACCTTTATGGTTTGTACCTACGTATTATTTTTACACTTGCAAAAATAAATACAGACATAATACACCGTTCAACTTAATATTATGCGGACGGTTCTTAATACTCATACATACTGAACCACTTTCTATAAGGGTCCCATATCAATATCGCGAAAAAAAACCGGCCAAGTACGAGTCGGGACTCGGGCAATTAGTATTCCGTACTACCAGTTGTTTAACATGGGTCATTGATTAAACCACTATAAATTGACACTTACTTAGTAAATTATGTAGTTACAAAGTAACTAAAGATCATTTTACACTGGTCTCTCTGGAGTTAGGTTTTTGGGTATAGAAAATCTATCCAAGTTAGAGCCACTCTGATAATTACACGTTATTTCTGATGTTCATGATTTTTTCACATCTTATACGACTATATTTTTTGAAATAGAGGTGGGGACAGCAATATCTCGGATTTAATTGAAAATAATGATAAACAAAGTTTTTATAAAAAATTTGAAAAGTACACCTATATTTTTAGACTCGCATTTTTATAATGTTTCAATTGCAACCCCACACCATAGGGTAGAATTTTTTATTTTATTTACCCATTCTTACTCCCCAAATCGCCTCCCAATATAAAAATTTTGCTTTTTTCATTTATGTTATTTATTGGGCTAGCAATTGCTATATCTGTACCGAGTTTCAACTTCCTATGTCTTACGGTCTCTGAGAAAAATGCATGTCACAGACAGACGGACGGACGGACAGACACCGAGCTGATTCCATAAGTGTTCCGTTTTGCCAATTTTGATACGGAACACTAATATAACATGACCTAAATCTTTTCCAATATATGAAGAGGTATATACCAGTGAGTATAGGACGACCAGCACTGGTAGCATGCCAACCCGCGATAGCCGTGATACGGCTTTATCACGTCTTTTATCTCGTTCTTTTGCGCGCGAACAAACGAGATAAAAGACGTGATAAAGCCGTATCACGGCTATCGCGGGTTGGCATGCTACCAGTGCAGAATCTCATGAAAAATGAGGAAATCAAATTTTAGAGTATAAGCAACACTGGGGTAATTTTATCAGGGCCCTTAAAAATTGCGACTTTTAGTGAAATTATTCGCCTCTTTGGACAACCGCCTGGGAAAGTTCTATTTTAAGTCCGACACCACTCGAACAACTAAATTACAACTCAAATAAATATTTTAAATCCACCATGTTGAATAATGTGCGCCCTGTAAAGCCTACGGAAGGGTGCGCCGTAAATATTATGCATAGATTAATTACAGGACGCGCAGGGATGAGGTATTTTATGGGGTCTGTCAACGTTTTTGGGTTATCGCATATCTGTAGGATGTAATGTGCCTAGCGACTAGGGTTGCCAACCCTACTATATAATATAGTATCCTACTATACTATACAAGAATTATGAGAAAAATTAATAGGCAAAACTACTATATTTTGATGAGCAAATAATTTATGGAGAATTTTATTGGTACTTAGGTCCAATAAATATGACCAATAACTTAACATTATTTTAACAATTTTCTTTCCCTTCGTTACATTTGTTCCATAAATAATTTTCTACTAAATATACTACTGAAAAGTGACAAGTTACCTAAAGTCAGATTTATCTATTTTTTTTAGATTTTTTTTTTTTTTGTATCGAATCCAGCGACTTCTGCGTTTGCAGGATGCATTAATTTTCTATAACGAATACGAAATAGAGAAATGATTGTTATTTAAAAATAAGAACTTGGTACTATTCAAACCAAAAAGTAGCAAGAAAATAAGTATATTTTTGAAAAAAAAAAAATATTAACAAATTCGAAAAAATAATACTTTATTTTTCTTATTTTTCCCCGATCTACTATATTTTTTCGGGCACTAGGCTCGAAAAAATTTGGTCTAAAAAAAATTGGCAACCCTACATAGCAACCCCGTTTATTTACCCTTCACAAAGCAACTCTATTCTGAAAATCTTAGAGTTTTCAGGTGTGTCATTGAAGGTTCGATTGTTTTCAGGTAATTAACTAAATATTAATTATTGGAATCACTAAGAACTGCCAAAAAAACACCATGTCGATTTGATACCGATTGAATTGGGTAATTACCACAATAAAACCTCAGGAGTGCGATTTTTGAATCTCATTCGCTGAGTTCAGCAGTTGAAAATGTCAAAATTACAATGACAATGACATTTGCAATTGCTGAACTCAGCGAATGAGATTCAAAAATCGCACTCCTGTTCCATAGATTCTTTGCTATGGACTAGTTTTGTTTCCAGTAATAAGCAATAAACACCTGAACTCATGCACGGAAGTTATTGCTAGATGCAATAAGATCCTTGTATGTAATTATGGGACACCAGAAAATGCTCAAGCGTACACGAGAGAGATACAATTAAGTGGGCTATTACAAGCTCAGTGGCACCCTCATCACAATAAAAAAGATTTCTCAATAAAGAAAGCCTAAATTAAAAAAGTGCTCAAAGGTCTAACATAAAAAATTTCGAAAGAAGAAAAAAAAACGGCCGCTTTTGTTTTTATTCGAAATTATCTAAAAGTGGAATGTTTAGAAAGAATTTTATAACAATGGCTTGAAGGCTTTTGTAGTTTATCTGTTGAGCACTTTTTTAATTTAGGCTTTTCTTGTTGAGAAATCTTTTTTATTGTGACGTGGGCGCCACTGAGCTTGTAATAGCCCTCTTAAAATAAAACTATGAATATTCAGAAATAATACTTCCCCCTGAATAGTGTTGACAAATTTTAAGGTATCTGTAATTCTGTACCCAGGAATAATTCAAAAAGGTGACTAGACCCGTATCCTCTAATTAACAAATGTTACAACATTGATCCTAAAAAAACACACTTTACTTTACCCATCGCTCGGTCTTTTTCACACCTACTTACATCGCATCTACGTATCTCTTTCCCTAATGATTAATTGACGTAATTACAAAGCCTTGTGATCCCTTCGTTTACTAATTCAATATTAAAGCCTTTGAAAACCTTTTGTCTGTTTGTCCGTGTTTTGTTCAGGCACCGAGCGGCAAAATGGCTAAAGTTAGACTGTATTTAAACTGGGGAAATTGAAGTCGTGTTAATGCATTTAGAAGGCACCTTATGGGAGGAATTCTCAAAGGTTTTGTCGTACAACTTTTAACAGTGAAAAGAGAACTAGTGAAACAATTACACTTGCGCCCGCAGCATGGCACCTCGTTAAACGTTTTATCGCGCCTGCTATCTCGTGGATTCGCGCGCAAAAAGAAAGAGAGCTAGGGTGCGATAGCGCTTTATCGCGCCGCCATGCCGCGGGTGCTTGCAATAGGTGGTTATTAGTTGTAACAAAGTATCTCTAAATCACCCCCGAAAGAAATTTGGAAATATTTAGTTTTTGGATATTTTATTGTACCTATATATACCTACCTACCTACATTATTGTGTACACACTTACTCCATAGTACACACACGGGGACAGATCAACTGATGATTGATGATCAACTATGTTCATGGACATAGAGTTCATCTATGCGCAGGTCGATCTGTCGCCCTGTGTAGTGTGTACATGCAGAGATACCATAAAGTTATTATACCTGTCGGAATAGAGTAACTGACATGAGTTGTCAAATGAAACCGTTTTTTGTGCATTTGTCGGCACTTATCGGCACCCTAAAACTTCGAGTTCTGTGTATAATTGTGAATCTAACGTGAAATCGTAGGTAATTTAATGAAATACTTAGTGTTAGTATATTTCACAAAATAATCTACGACTTCACTTTAGATTCACTAATTATTCACAGAGCACGAATATTTACCCAGTCGATTGTGCCGACAAGTTCCCAGAAACGGTTCTATTGCCTCGCGTCAAGTATCTCTTTCTATTATACAATGGCGCCGCTAGGTGCATCTCGCTCTTTCAGCTGTCAGTTCCTCTATATATTACCTTTATGGGGCAAACCGTGGCCCACGGTGAGTTTTCGGGTCACGATTTATATAGATACATAAATCGTGACCCGAAAACTCACCGTGGGCCACGGTTTGCCCTAGATCCGGGGCTGACACAATGTATAAAGCTGATGCTCATAATTGTGTAATAAAGTACATATACAGGGTGAAATTGATATCATTAGCATCCATTTAAACTAATAGTCTACCCATCAAACTGAACAACTTTTACTATGGGAGCAAACTGATCGGAGCAAAAAAAAGTCAGCTGTTCCATACTAAACTGCAACACCTAATCGACTCAAATGTATGCAACAGCAGATTTTTTTGTGCTCCGATCGGTTTGCTCCAATAGTAAAAGTTGTTCAGTTTGATGGGTAGACTCTTAGTTTAAAAGGTTGCTAATGATATCAATTTCACCCTGTGTAGGGTCCTTCTTAATATGCTGACACTTTTTTAAAGGGATGATCAGACCATCAAACTGGACAGCTTTCTCTATCAGACCAACATCGGAAATCGCGAAAATAAATCTGATTTACCTACCATACAAAACTGCAATGCAAACCTACTATGGGTCAGTTGTTTTTTTTTCGCGATTTCGATGTTGATTCCGTAAAGAAAGTTGATCAGTTTGATGGTCTGGTCAACAACTTAAAAAACTATCAGCATATTAAGAAGGACCCTGTATAATAAGACAAAATATTTTCAAAATACGGACACATCAAAACATCTTACGTATTATAACTTATCTATACTTAAAGTCCAAGCGTGTCTCGCAATATTTACCCGTGTCGCGTTCTATTTACCCCTGTCGGGAGATCTTACCCCCGGGGTAAGTCGCCGCGGGTGCAAAGGGTGATAGTCCAATATCACGCTTGAGAGCCGAGTGATGCGATTCGGTCAATATTTGCTGACTCTACCGGTATAAGCGAGATGTGTGAGTAAGATGGATTTTTTCTTTTGATGTCTTGTTTATTGCGATATCTTGAAGTATCTTGGAATTTATATTCTTATTTATATTCTTATTGGTAGTAACTTGACTCGATTTTGTTGACGACAAAGTTACTAGACTTAAGTCTCATGTATACGCGGAAGAGTGGTCGAAGAAATTGATACAACTACTTACCTACCAAGTATTTTTTAAACTGCTATTACAGAAAAATCGGTCAAGTGCGAGTCGGGCTACTCGCGCACCGAGGCCGAGTGTTCCGTACCACTCCACCACAACATATTAACTTAAAAAAAAGCACGAGACCGACTCACACTAGACCGATTTTTATTATTTGTTGTTATATTGTAGAGTTTGCTCTATAATCAAATCACACCAAGTTTTACGCGTGTAGGTATTACCGTTTTTACCATAGAGCGAGAAGAAAGAACGTTGTAAAAACTAGTTCCTTGTATAAGGATCACCCTTAATTTTTATTTTTTTGTCATTTTTATTATTTGTTAGCAAATCCGCCGTAATAACGCACATTCTGTAAAAATTTCAACTATCTAGCTCTTAAGATTTTTAAAGTTACAGCCCTAAATATGTAGGACAGACGGACGGACGGACGGATGGACGGACGGACGGACGGATGGACGGATGGACGGACGGACGGACGGACAACGTTTTTTACGTTGCTCACTTTGCATGACTCACAATCCTCACTCGTGCAAAGTTAAAAACGTAAAAATGTCACTTCTGTATAAAGAGCACCGAAATGCTGCATAAGAATTCAAACGTTCCTTTCCAGAAGCAAAATTAGTTTTGCCCCGCACACCAGTCTACAATTCTCAATAACTATCGAAACTTGCGACTAATTCAAGCAGCTGCGAGTTCCGAAGATCCGAAGTAATATTTTTATCCGCCCGACTTCACCGAGCGCCGAGTGCTCCCGAGCAGGGCTGCCACCTCAAAAAACCGTTTGGCAGCTAAAACTTTGAAAAAAGCGCTAGATCCATAAAGGTATCATATAGAGGAATTGACAGCTGAGAGAGCGAGATGTACCTAGCGGCGCCACTGTATAATAGAAAGAGATACGTGACGCGAGGCAATAGAACCGTTTTTGGGAACTTGTCAGAACAATCGACTGGGTAAATATTCGTGCTCTGTGAATAATTAGTGAATCTAAAGTGAAGTCGTAGATTATTTTGTGAAATATACTAACACTATTTCATTAAATTACCTACGATTTCACGTTAGATTCACAATTATACACAGAACTCGAAGTTTTAGGGTGCCGATAAGTGCCGACAAATGCACAAAAAATGGTTTCTTTTGACAACTCATGTCAGTTACTCTATTCTGACAGGTATAATAACTTTATGGCTAGATCCCAACATTTTCTCGGATCAAAAAAACCGCTAGATTGGACGCTAAATTCTTATCTCATAAAAAGTCTTCAAAGTTCTCTAAATAGTCTTATCAGTCTTTCCGAATCCCATTTATAAGTCAAGTTAAGTCAATTAATTCTTATGTCCCTTGTAAAATTTATGATAGCACTTCAGATCAGCGTTCGTATTTGAGTCTCCCAAACACTTCACACTCTGTGGACATGACGCAAAATGCTATCAATGTCTTTCAAATTTCAACCAAAAAACACAAAATATAGCATATTCAATCACAAATAATGTCGTTTTATTAAAAGTGAAAAAAGCGCTGGATTCTCCGCTAGGCGCCAAATTCTTAGATACGGCGCTAAACATTCCAAAAAGATCGCTAGATCTAGCACCGAAAGCGCTAAGGTGGCTGCACTGCTCCCGAGTCGAGGAACTTGGTGCGAAGTTAATGGGAAATAGTGGAGTCGCTGCAAACGATAAGTTTTCCATAAAGACGCATCGAAGTCTTGATTTCTGTTTGGAAAGTATTCGCATAGACGTTACGATAGGAATATTTACCTAGTTGTGCCATATAAAAATACTTACTAACATCCTACTTCCTCTACTAATCCTACTAATATGATAAAAGCGAAAGTTTGTAAGTATGGATGGATGTTTGTTCCGCTTTCACGCAAAAACTGCTGAACGGATTTTGATGAAATTTGGAATACAGATAGACCATGGCCTGGATTAACACATAGGGTACTTTTAATCCGGGTAACGCAGACGAACTTTCAGTGCTGAAATGATAACAAATCATTTTTGCCTCAAAATTTAAAATGCGAATAACTTTAAATTTTAAGTATCAAAATAATGAAATTATTGTTTCAATCTAATTATTTTGTTATAAATCAGATGGGGTGTATGAGGTTTTGCGCAAATTTATTAACACGTTGTATAGTGAATTCCGCTATTTCGTCCAAGATGTAGTGGTATAGATGAAATTGTGAATTTTTTCTCATCCCAAATTGTTAACGGAGAAGGGTATCATAAATTGGATGAAATAGGTTGATCCCGTAGTTTAATAAAGGGATAACCTGACGAGAATTTGTGCGATTAAATTTTCTTTCCAGAGTTTTATGAAAAACCTTTTTTGTTGGACGTCTTACGAAAAAAATGGGGTGGTTGGGGATCTACCTCCTAGTGGTCCACCCTGGGCAACGCCGCCACAGACTACAACAAGTTCGTGGTGTCGGCTGAACGATCCCCCACAGCGGTGGTAGGCTCCGCAAGGAGCCGCCTGGCTCGCGACCACCCTCCTGCCGGAGTCCGGCGCCAAGCAGCTTGCTGCGTTCCGTCGGTGTGCAGGAGTCCCAGCGCCATTGGGGAATGGGAAAAGGTCAGTTGCGCTACTCAGAACCGGTCTTGACCTCTGAGCAACACTGTACCGGGAAACTCATTTTGGAGGGTAGCGGGATCCGAAGCACGGTGACAGTCGTTGGCCGACCGCAGTTAGTAGGGGGCCCAAGTAGTGCGCTAGCCACGTGTGAAAGGCTGCCCCACACAACTTGCGAAAAATCCCGCAATGCTCCACCGTGCCAGTTGGCGACTGGAAGGGAGGACCCGGTGGCCATTGCGGGGGGGTTCGGGCGTCCCCGCAGTCTCCAAATGAGTTTCCCACCAGTCAGTCGAGCTCATGAGGTCTTCTAGGGTACCTGAGTGGCATCTCGACTTTTTTTTCCACCTCTCCACCACTCGACAAACTATGAAAAGCAAAGTCACAAAAAAGAAAATGGTTAGACAACGGCTGCACTTCCTCCCACTCAAAGTGCACCTCAGTAACATACGAGGTCTGCACTCAAATCTCGATCCGGTCCACCACCACCTCGAGACCGAGAAGCCACACCTATTCTTTTTAACGGAGACGCAGATAGCAACCCCGTCTGATACGGCGTACCTCAACTACCCAGGATACTCGTTGGAACATAAGTTCAAGAGGCGAGCTGGGGTCTGTGTGTATGTTCGCGACGACATTTGCTGTCGGCGTCTCCGTTGCTTTGAGGTTTCCGGGTTCTCCGTATTATGGCTTTTTGTAGACACCGGAATGGAGAAATCTCTCTACGTCGGTGTCTATCGATCGCACGACGGTGACCAGGAGACAACCAGGCTCATGGAGTATCTCACTGAGACGGCAGAGACAGCCCAACGAAGGTATCCAACGGCGGAGCTTGTTTTTCTGGGGGACTTCAATGCCCACCATAGCGAGTGGCTGTTCCCGTTCCAGTTAACTGACCATGCTGGGAGAGAGGCGCGCAAGTTTGCATTATCGCTAGATCTCACCCAGCTGGTGAATCAAGCAACGCGGGTACCGGATGTTGATGGTCATACGCCCAATTGTTTGGACCTTCTGCTGACTTCAGATCCAGACAGGCACTCAGTATCGGTCTCTGCCCCGCTGGGAACGTCCGATCACTGTCTGGTGAAATCCGTGTCGATCTGCTCTCCTCCCGATGACAGCCCTAAGGGCACGAGGCGAGTCTGGCGATACGGGTCGGCAGATTGGGATGAGATGCGGCATTTCTTTGCGTCTTACCCGTGGCGGCAAGTGTGTTTTTCTTCGAGTGACCCTGCTAGTTCGGCTGATGCGGTTGCGGACGTGATACGACAGGGAATGGAATATTATATTCCTTTCTCCGACATCTCACTCGGTCACAAAGCCCAACCTTGGTACAATGCGGATTGTGCTCGCGCTGAGGCTAAAAAAGAAGCCGCCTACCAAGCATGGGTCCAAGCTCGCGACCGCAAAGTTAGAGATCGTAGGGTTCGCGCGAAGAAGAGGGCCTTTAATTCTGCCGCCAAGTCCTGCAAACGGGTGATCCGGAGGGCTCGATTCGACCATGTCAGCCGCATTGGAGCCAAACTGGCATCCTACCCTTCTGGTAGTAAACAGTTCTGGTCCCTTTCAAAATCGGTCGAATCCAACTTCTGCCGTCCCACTTTGCCTCCCATGCAGAAGCCTGATGGGTCGCTGGCTCACTCCGCAACTGAGAAAGCTAATTTATTTGCTTCTCTGTTTGCGAGCAATTCACGTCTGGACGCTGGTGCTAAACAGCCGCCAACCATCCCTCGTTGTGATTCTTCGATGCCGGAGGTCACAATACATACAAAAGAGGTCCGCAGAGCATTGCGTAGTCTGGATGTGAATAAGGCCAGTGGTCCTGATGGTATACCTGCAAGAGTGTTGAGATATTGTGCGCCTGAGTTGTCTCCTGTTCTAACACGCCTGTATCGCCTCTCTCTCAGAACAAGAACGGTGCCTAAATCCTGGAAGCTTGCGAATGTGCAACCGGTACCCAAGAAGGGCAGTCGTGCCGACCCCTGCAACTACCGCCCTATCGCCATTACTTCCATTCTCTGTAAAGTCATGGAAAGAGTACTTAACAGTAAGTTGCTGTCATACCTAGAAGACAATGATCTACTCAGTGATCGCCAATATGGCTTCCGCCGGGGGCGATCGACTGGGGATCTTCTTGTGTATGTGACGCACTGCTGGGGCGAGGCCATCGAGAAGCACGGTGAAGCACTGGCTGTATCACTTGACATCTCGAAGGCCTTTGACAGGGTATGGCACGCTAGTTTGCTGAGCAAGCTTCCCGCTTATGGCATCCCCGCTGATCTTTGCAGCTGGATATCTGATTTCTTGAGAGAACGGTCGATTAGAGTTGTCATTGACAGCTGCTCTTCTGACCTTATGGCAATTGATGCTGGAGTTCCTCAAGGGTCTGTTCTCTCCGCGACACTTTTCCTGCTGCACATCAATGACCTCCTTGTGTCAGGTATTGTTGGGTATGCAGATGACAGTACTGTCATGGAGAGATATGTATCTGGCGCAGGGGCCAGCGGGGATAAAATACGCTCGCAGAGGGAGGCCATGGTTGAGCGGACAAACTTGACTTTAAGTGTTGTCTCCCAGTGGGGTGACAATAATTTAGTCAACTTCAACGCCACCAAAACACAGGCTTGTCTGTTCACCGCAAAAAGGAGTCCGTTTAATCTGACTCCTACTTTCCGGGGTACATCTGTCCCTGTTTCCGACAGTCTTGGGCTTCTGGGTATAAGCTTGACCACAAAACTCAACTTCGGCGCTGACATCGAGTCTAAGGCTCAAACTGCGGCCAAAAAGCTGGGCATTTTAAACAAGGTGAAGCAGTACTTCACTCCTGGACAGCTCTTAGTATTGTATAAAGCTCAGGTCCGATCATGTATGGAGTACTGCTGCCACCTGTGGGATGGCTCAGCCAAGTATCAACTTGCCGCACTCGACTCGGTTGAACGCAGAGCCAGGAGGCTCATTGGCGATAGTAAGCTGGTGGAGGCCAAGCTTCATAGCCTAGCCCACCGCCGCAGAGTGGCCTGCTTGTCGGTCTTCTACAGATTGTACTTCGGTGAGTGTGCCCTAGAGCTGCATGAGCTCATCCCACCTTCCCCTTTCTACTATCGGACTTCCAGACGCACCGCGGGATATCACCCCTTCTTGGTTGACATCCCACATATCCGCACCAAGCGCCTTTCTGAATCTTTTATAATGCGCACAGCCAAGGAGTGGAATGCCTTACCTGCGTCAGTATTTCCGAGTACTTACAACCCGAATTCCTTTAAAGTACGAGTGAATAGGCATCTTCTGGGTAAGCTCGCTACATCTACGACCCCATCTTCGTCCTGAGGACTGGATTGAGGTCAAGAGCAAACCCATAGTTAATTAAAAAAAAAAAAAAAAAAAAAAAAAAAAAAAAAAAAAAAAAAAAAAAGCTAAAAGAGTAAAAGTGTTTTTAAGCAGAAAATGTTATCACGATGCTAAATTCAAATAAAAAACTTGCTACAGTTTGAAAATAAAGTCCAAGATGCTTAGAACTTAGCACGTTAGAAATAAAGTTTAAACTAAATAGAAACTGAAAAGTTTTGAAAGAAACATTCAAAACTCTCAGCGGGATAGCAAACGTTATTTTCTATTCAGATTTCTTATCAAAACATATCGTATGGCCGGTGTGGGTCAAACCGCAATTTTTTCAGTGTATTTCATACAGCTCGTATCATGTACAGGGTGTGGACAATTGCGTTACTCTACTTGAATGGGTGATTGTACTCATGATACTGAACGATTTTCCCCTACGGTACCTTTCTTCGTTCACCGTTTCCTCTGCCCTATGGTTGTCTGGAAGAAATAGCTTCTCAGCGATAAGACCGCCTTATTTTGTGCCTCTTGTATTTTTTCTCTGTAATATACTGTTTATGTTTTGGTGTAAAATAAATAATATTGATTTGACTTTCCAAAAGACACACTTTCCACAACAAACTTTTTTCAGTAGGTATCAATCACAAAGCGGGTCATTCATAAGTAGGAAATAAATTTTATTGTTATCAGGTGCGGTGACTCGGATCAGTCTGTATGATGGATGACCTTTTATTGGTACCTATTTCATCTCGAGCGTATCTGTGCGACGGTAGGCACATTTAGTAGTTGGTCCGTGCTAGCGGTTCATCGGATATTTCATATGAATACTGCATTTTTGTTAAAGGCTAGCCGCTTTGCACAGTGGTAGTTAGGACCATTTAGAATGATTGGACCCGTAGTGATTTTTGATTCATCCCTTAGGGGGCGGTTTTTAGGGGGTGGGGGGTGAACTACGCCTTAAATTCTTAAAATTGCTCCCCTTCGCATAATTTGAGGTCGCCGAATTCGAATTTGGAGTAACTTTGATCCTCCGAACTTCTATTTAGGATATTTTGGACCGTAAGAGTGTTTTTTTCTGAAAAATTTAAAAAACTATGAAAAGTCCTACAGTAGCCATATTAGAATCAATTTCTACAAACTCGAGGGCGCTGAATCAAAATAAATCGTCAAAAATATATTTTGGATTGTTTTTAGGGTTTCGAACCCAAAAGGCGTCCCACAGGACCCTACCTCTGTTGTACAGACCATTAAACTGAACAACTTTTATCATGGGAGCAAACATGAAATCGCAAACAAATATCTGCTGCTCCATACTAAACTGCTATCCCTGCTCGACTCAAATGTATGAGACAGCAGATTTTTTTTTGCGATTTCAAGTTTGCTGCCATAGTAAAAGTTGTTCAGTTTAATGGTCTAAACAACACCTTATAATTTAACACGATTAAAAAATTTTCACCAAAAAAATGTGTTATATCCGGGACCCTTAGCGCGAGCCCGACACACACTTGGCCCATTTTAATTATCTGTTGTTATACTATAGAGCTTGCACTGTAATCATACCAAGTTTGACGCTTATATCTATTGCCGTTTTTACGATAGAGCAAAAACTATAAACGTTGAAAAAATGAGTTTATTGTATGGAGGACCACCCTAAATTTTTTAAATTTCGTTTTTTTTATTATATTTATTAACAAATCTACCATAATAACGCATATTCTTTGAAAATATCAACCGTCTAGCTATTACACGACTCCGGTAGGCAGTATACTTCAGGGAGCAGGAACGTCTTCAGGTGAGCGACTGGGACCCGGAGCTTGAAGGCCTTGAAGTCTGTAGACCTGCTCTCCAGTTGCCGTACCCTCACAGGGAGAGGCCCGCCATCCTTAGTAGAGAACCTGGTGCTAAGGTGACTTAGGATGTGGTCCGCAGTCGTCTTTCTGTCCAGGCGGGAGATATATACCGGAGTCGTCATCGTGGCTGCTTTGATGTTGGAAGAAGCTGCCGGGGCGGTACCATGCAGATTTCGGCTGCGACGGTTTTTCTTTTTGACTAAGGTGAAACCGTCTTAAAAGACGGCCCAGAATTTATGTACGATTTGTATAACACCACTGGCTTTTCGGTGAAGGAAAAATCTTGAGGAAACCTGCATGCTTCAATTTCGAGGCATGTATTGTGCCCAGTGTCCATAACAAGTGGCGATGGGCTCACTCCCCGTCAAACTGGATTGAGTTTCGGTACTACTAGTGAAACGTGGATTTCAGAATATCTTTGACTTCCCCCTCGGGGAATATAGTCGTGAGCATCATGCTATTAAAATCAACTCATCTCGCCGACTCTACCGCTTGCATTTTATACACGCATTTACATCCCACTTCATCCTTATTGTAACGGTATAAAGTTTATTTTAAAGCTTTTAACTGAAGCAACGGATTTGCATGGATAAACTAGTTGCATATTTTAAAAAGCTGACGAAGTTTTCGTGCCGTAGGACTAGACCTTATTGCATAGAATTTAAGGTCCTTTTTGAAGAAAATATGCATATTTTTTAAAATACGTGGCGGCAGGCTTTGTCCCGCGGTCGGAACTCGGGCAATAAGAGGAAACGCCGCCAGATGTCGGCCTCCACAGTCCACATCCGCTTCCGGTCAGTTACTGAAATTTTGATTAGGATAATGCAGCTTATTACGACCTGGAATTTGCACAATTCTTTTTTTGAAATATTTTTAAACTAGAAATTAAATTAGGTTGGGAGGGTTTTAAATATAGTACTTTTCTGTCGGCTTTGCTCGCGTTGAATTCGTTGTATTTGGGAAACGAAATTTCAGCAAGCTATTATATTATGTATACCTAATTCACATTCATATAGCAGGGTTCACCCTATCCTGTAGGATAGGGTGAAATTAAAAACATTATTAGAAAAATATTAAGGAATCGTTAGTCTACTACGATAGAGTAGATTTCAAATTCACCCTATATTTTGACGTGAAAGACTGGCACTGAAAACTACAAAAGACGTGCTTTTTTTCGTGATAGCGATGGTAAACTGTCGCCGCAAAATTGTCGTCGTACGAGTATAAACCTGCCTTAAGTATGTCAACCACATCTATTCACTTTACAGCCAGTTCCTCCACACCTCTCAACTCATTACCTCCTGGACTCCTGGCACAAAGAGTGCCGATTGTCCGGCGGCACTCGGCCGAGTGGTCGGTAACTCGATCACTGACTTTATTATGTTACTCGATTTATACTGAGTGCTTCGGGGGAAATAGGTAGTTCTTAATACAGTGGCGCTATATAGCACACCAGACACTTATGTATTCCTTACTTAGTTGTGGCTTGAAATCTTCGACAGCGAATAAAAAACGAGATACTACATAATCAACGCTCCAAAAATGGCAGAACCAAAAATGCACACAAAATAATTATTTGAGTGCAGCGGGGCTCTTGTTGATATACTTTTTAGGGTTCCGTACCCAAAGGGTAAAAACGGGACCCTATTACTAAGCCTACGTTGTCCGTCCGTCCGTCCGTCCGTCCGTCCGTCCGTCTGTCCGTCCGTCCGTCTGTCCTACCTATTTAGGGCTGTAACTTTTGAACCGTTATAGCTAGATAGTTGAAATTTTCACAGAATGTGCGTTGTTACGGCGTATTTGCTAAAAAATAATAAAAATGTCAAAAAGTTAAAAATTAAGGGGGGTTCTCAACAAGAAACTACTTTTTATCAACGTTTTTTCTTCACGCTCTATCGTAAAAACGGTAACATATACAACCGTCAAACGTAGTGTGATTATAGAGCAAACTCTACAGAATAACAACAAATACTAAAAACCGGCCAAGTGTGAGTCGGTCTCGCGCTAAAGGTCCCGGACAAAAGAAGTTTTTTTTCTAAGTTAATAATGTTGTGTTTTGTAGTGCTGTGGTACGGAACCCTCGGTGCGCGAGTAGCCCGACTCGCACTTGACCGCTTTTATTCTTTGTTATTTTGGTTTCTTTAGTATTTTGTATGTTCTATACTTCTATGATCAATATCCACAAACTTTTGTCAATAAGCTTCGGGTAGGTGCCTAAATACATGCAATTCTGGTTAACCTTATATATGTTTATGATTTACACATCCACTCCAGTGTCCAACAATTTATTGTTTATATTACAAATGTGTGTATATTCTACAGGGTTATTTGTAATTCGACGTATTCCTTTCAGGACGTTAAAGGGCAGCCCAAATGCAATTATGTGAACCCCCAAATGTGGGGTCGGAAATTAATAGTTTTCGAGTAATTTGGAATTTAAGGTTTTTTACAAAAACACCCATTTTTTCACACTTTTTCTTAAATAAATAATAATATGCTTATTCTATGGCGTCGATTTGAATTTCAATTCATAGCTAGCATTTTTTCCGACATTTTTTCATAAATCAATGTCCAATCATACTGAGCAATTCAAAATAAATCAATAACAATGACGGTTAATTTTAGAAAAAAAAATTAGAAAGTCTTGAAATCATGCTTTTTTTCTCAAAAAAATTCTATGAAAAAAAGTGTGCGTTTTACTGAAATAAGTTCCTCGTTTTGTAAGCTTTCTAAAAAGGTATAAATGTTGTAGAAATAAATGGAATTACAATAACATAAAAGATATTTTACTTAGTACGTGATACGTAGAGGCAACATTCACATGGAGAAAAATTTTACGAACATTCTTTTGATAACATTATTTATTAATTTAAATCTACACATCATACTCAGAGTGAGCCCCTCGGTTCCGAACATATTCAAGCAAGCACTTTCTTAGTTCACTTTTAGTTACTCTTGAAGTAAAGATAAAATCTCATTACCTCCACTGGGTTTATTGTGCGCTGCCTTACTTAAGTCTTCTACGTCGTTTACTGGGGTTTGATGAACAAGGTCTTTTATGTTTCCTCAGACATAAAAATAGCATGGGGTCAAGTCGGGGCTTCTTGCAGACCATGTATTGGTGGTCCTCTACCAATCCCTCAAATGGTAAACCGTACTTTAAGTCACTAAATATTCTTACATTTCCGTCAATGTACATATACGAGGTTGCTCTTTTTGTCAAAGGTCACGAAAACTTATTCACCAAGGTCACGAGTGCACGCCGCTGTGATCAAATGCGACTTGTACCTTGCAAGACAGCATTATTTAAAAAGAGTTGTTTAGCCATGGCGCCTAAAATTTATAACAAAATCCCTGAAAACATAAGAGAATGTAATGACATTTCAGTATTTAAGCGGAATTTAAAAGACTACTTAATTAATATGACATTTTACTCAATTAGTGATTTCTTAAACCACAATGACATAATTTAGATTGTAGCAAATATAGTTGATAGTATAATTGATTGATTTGTTGTTTGTAAGATTATTATTATTGTTGACATTTGGTATTATTATTGAATTTGTTATTAATATGACTATTGTTTGTAAAATTATTATTATTGTTGAGATTTGGTATCATTATTGAATTTGTTATTAATATGATTATTGTTTGATTATAGATTCTATATAGCTCATTATTTTGTGTAACTTACTACATTATTTGTATGCCATCAGGCGGATCACAGTGAGACCTATATATTTGTAAACGTGTAATTACTATAACCTGTGTATCACAAATAAATAAATAAATTAAAATTAAAAAAATTAATGGTTACGTTGCTGGCCCGACTTGCAACTTATTCGAATAGATGGATTGGTAGAGGACCACCAATACATGGTCTGCAAGAAGCCCCGACTTGACCGCATGCTATTTTTATGTCTGAGGAAACATAAAAGACCTTGTTCATCAAACCCCAGTAAACGACGTAGAAGACTTAAGGCAGCGCACAATAAACGCAGCGGAGGTAATGAGATTTTAATTTTACTTGAAGAGTAACTAAAAGTGAACTAAGAAAGTGCTTGCTTGAATGTGTTCGGAACCGAGGGGCTCACTCTGAGTATGATGTGTAGATTTAAATTAATAAATAATGTTATCAAAAGAATGTTCGTAAAATTTTTCTCCATGTGAATGTTGCCTCTACGTATCACGTACTAAGTAAAAAATCTATTATGTTAATGTAATTCCATTTATTTCTACAACATTTATACCTTTTTAGAAAGCTTACAAACCGAGGAACTTATTTCAGTAAAACGCACACTTTTTTCATAGAATGTTTTTGAGAAAAAAAGCATGATATCAAGACTTTCAAATTTTTTTTAAAAAATTAACCGTCATTGTTATTGATTTATTTTGAATTGCTCAGTATGATTGGACATTGATTTATGAAAAATGTCGGAAAAAATGTTAGCTATGAATTAAAATTCAAATCGACGCCATAGAATAAGCATATTATTATTTATTTAAGAAAAAGTGTGAAAAAATGGGTGCTTTTGTAAAAAACCTTAAATTCCAAATTACTCGAAAACTATTAATTTCCGACCCCACATTTGGGGGTTCACATAATTGCATTTAAGCTGCCCTTTAACGTAATGAAAGGAATACGTCGAATTACAAATAACCCTGTATGTGTACATGTATCTAAAACTTTGTACAGAGTCGACTCTGTAGTTGTACAGATCTGTACAACTACAGACACATAATGTCATTATTATTATTATTGATTATTAATAATAAACCATGTCCAGCGTTGAGTTGAAGCGCGAGCGTCGGAGTTTGGTTTATGAACCCTAAAAAAATAAACAATTTGGTCAGAAAAGGGACGGTACGTATACCTTTCTCCATGATACACACACACTCCTGCTCGATCGAGCACAAAGCATTCAGACGGTTCAGGGTTCATGCAGCACCCGAGACAGATCCGATGCTTATTCGATGGTGTTTAACGACAGATATGTATTCGCATATACGTTGGATCTAAGTACTACTGGACATTTTTAACCCCTAAACATTTAAAAAGTAAGAAATAAATCGGACACAGTTTTTGATGTAAGCAAATGTATGTTTTAATTTTTAACTCTCTTTACGATATTTTAGGTCAAATAATGTATCGGGGACCGCAAGTGATTGACGAATAAAAAACTATGATCATTTCATAGCGGTCCCCTACGCATTAATTGACCTAAAATATCGTAAAGAGAGTTAAAAAGTAAAACATACATTTGCTTACATCAAAAACTTTGTCCGAATTATTGTTTTTAGCGTAGAAGGTTTGGTTGATAGAGTTAGATTGTTTCGAACTGCGTAGCTTCTTGCTATTTATTATTATAATAAAAAACCGCCAAGTGCGAGCGACCACAACACCACAGTAACCAGAACATAAAACTGAACAATTTGAACTGTTCAGTTTGGTGGTCTGATCGTCCCCTTGGAATAGTTTCACCTAATTTTGCGGTTACTAGTTACTCTTTCATATACTGCTTAATACTGTGGTGTTGTGGTCGCTCGCACTTGGCGGTTTATTATTTCCAGCTAACAGTATGGTGCAACATGGTAGGAAAATTTTACAAAATTATTTTTTACCGTTTAGTGCAGTTTTATTAAAATAAGCTTTTACCCGCGACTTTGTCCGCATAAATTATACCAGATTTTAAGTCAGATGATAAGCTATCAAACAAAAAAAGTTTCATCAAAATCGGTTCAGTAGTTTTTGCGTGATACTCGAACAAACAAACACCCAAACAAACAAACAAACAAACATACAAACAAACAAACAAACAAACAAACAGACAGACAAAAAATCCAAAAATTGGTGATTTGGAATCAGGGACATCTAAAAACCATATCGTAATTTTTTTTTTTGTTAATATCTTCAATGTACAGACACACTTCTGTTACAGTTTTATAATAGTTTAGAAAATCGTTTTACTTAAAAAGTTTTAAGTTTAAGTTCTAAAAGAGTGCCAGAATTGCACTTTCTGTGGATAAGCCCGCTCTGAAACCAAATTGGGCATCATGTAAGTTAATATGATTTTCAAGATGGCGGTCAAGCACCCCGTCAAAAACTTTGGCAGTTATAGTTGCCAATGAAATCGGCCTGTAATTGGTCTTATCTGATATATCACCCGTCTTACTTTTCACAATAGGCACTATAATGGTCTTCATTAGATCAGGTGGCAAGTACGAGTGTCGCAAACACATATTAAAAAGTAGTGCCAGTACACGAGGCAAGTGACACCCAGCATGCTTAAAGTGTTCAACACTGAGTCCGTCGTGACCTGGAGATTTTCCTCTCTTCATGCCACCGATTACTTTACCAATCTCTTTAGCTGAAATTAACACAATTTGTTTCTTATTAGGGGGAGTTCCGTCACCCTCGGCACCTGTGCATGCAACACCCGGCTGCGACGGCACCTTTAAATGGTCCTTAAAAAGATCCGCAATCGCCTTTGGGTCACTCACCCCGTCCACGCTCACTGGACTCACTCCAAAACTTATTAAAACGTTTTTTACAGTGATAGGAAGCAATGATATCCATTTTTATCTTTTCTTTGTTTGTAATACACCATTTTAAATGCCACCACACCACATGTGAAAAAAGGTGAGAAAAACTCACCTCATCATTCACAGGTTAGTAGAGGTGAGAACATCTCACTTCTCGCATTTGAGAAATGGTGTGAAAAACTCACCTCAATATTCACAGGTTAATAGAGGTGAGAAATACTCACCTTTCCTCACTTTCCACATGTGAGAAAAGGTGTGAAAATTTCACCTAACCATTCACAGGTGAGAAGAGGTGAGAAATACTCACCTCATCTCACTTCTCGTATTTGAGAAAAAGTGTGAAAAACTCACCTCACCATTCACAGGTTAGTAAAGGTGGGAAATACTCAACTTTCCTCACTTCTCACATGTGAGAAAAGGTGAGAAAAACTCACCTCATCATTCACAAGTTAGTAGAGGTGAGATAATCTCACTTCTCGCATTTGAGAAACGGTGTGAAAAACTCACCTAAATTCACAGAGGTGAGAAATACTCACTTCATCTCACTTCCTGCATTTGAGAAAAGGTGTGAAAAACTCACCTCACCATTCACAGTTCAGTAAAGATGAGAAATACTCACCTTCCCTCAATTCTCACATTTGAGAAAAGGTGTGTAAAACTCACATCACCATTCACAAGTCAGTAGGGGTGAGAAATACTCACCTATTCTCACTTCTCACATGTGAGAAAAGGTAAGAAAAACTCGCCTCGTCATTCACAGGTTAGTAGAGGTGAGAAATACTCACATTTCCTCAATTCCAACATGTGAGAAAAGGGAGAAAAACTCACCTCACCATTCACAGGTCAGTAGAGGTGAGAAATACTCACGTTTCCTCACTTCTCGCATTTGAGAAAAGGTGTGTAAAACTCACTTCACTATTCACAGGTCAGTAGAGGTGAGAAATACTCACCTTTCCTCACTTCCCACATGTGAGAAAAAGTGTGAAAAAATCACCTAACTATTCACAGGTGAGAAGAGGTGAGAAATAATCACCTCATCTCACTTCCTGCATTTGATAAAAGGTGTGAAAAACTCACCTCATCACTCACAGGTTAGTAGAGATGAGATCATCTCAATTCTAGCATATAAGAAAAGGAGTGAGAAAAGGTGAGAAATACTCACCTTTCCTCACTTCCCACAGTACGTTAGCGCTTTCTTTCAGTGCTGAAATGATAACAAATCATTTTTGCATAAAAACTTAAAATGCGAATAACTTTAAAATTTAACTATCAAAATATTGAAATTATTGTTGCAATCTAATTATTTTGTTATAAATCAGTTGGGGTGTATGAGGTTTTGCGCTAATTCATTAACACGTTGTATATGTATAGGTAGTGTCTCTCTCCGCCAACCAATGAATTTAGTCTCCTTTGTACAAAAGATAGTATGGCATAATAAATGTGGTATTGTATATTTATGTTCAACTTTTGCCGTTAATAAATACAAAGTTGGACACATTTAGTGCCGACCAGGGGGCGGGGGGGTGAAGGCAGCGGGGCAGGGGGTCGGGGGAGGGCAGGCGTGTACAAACTGTCTTACATTATTTATCTCAACTACACGATTTATTAATTTTGCTTTGTAACGTTAGAGGAAGTTTGTTAAAAGTTTCGTCACAGTTTCAATGGCGAAAATACGTTATATTCTACTCGACTATTCATTTCGAAAACATTCCAGTATTGTTAGTCGATAATAACCGCAACATTCTAAAAATGTTATTTAAATCTGCAGAATTATGTGAAAAAAATTATGGTTTAATGTAGAAATAAAAAAACCAAATCTATTTTGTTTTGTGAAAATGTTTCTTAGGACCATCGAAGACCCTTAGAATTCCTGACTCCTAGGGTGCCGGCTTCCCCCCCAAATATGACCCGATTTTCAATATTTTTAATTTTACTCGAAAACAGTTATAGTTAGGTGAAAACTGTCAAAGAAGTAAATAATCCTCATTAAATTACCTATCGAATGGTACTCGTTTGTTACCAATTGGAATTGTATTTTTTGAGATATGCCTGAAATATGAAACCGAAAAATTTTAAAAAAAACAAGTTTTAGCAATTTCAGTATTTTTCCATGCGTCATTTATTCGTTGTTTTATAAAATAGGTATCTAGATTTAAACCGCGACTTCGTCCGCACAAATTAACCATATTTTAAGTCAGATCATGAGCTATCAAACAAAAAAGTTTCATCAACATCGGTTCAGTAGTTTTTGCGTGATGCTCGACCAAACAGTCAAACAAACAAACCGACAGACAAAAAATTTGTGATTTGGAATCAGGGACAACTAAAAACCAGGCATTTCCCGTGGTACACCCAATTTGGTTCACCTGGTGGACCATGGGCAGACATTTTTACCCGTGGTCCACCCAGGTGGACCAAGGAAACCATATCGTAGGTAATTTTTTTGTTTAATATCTTCAATGTACAGAGACACATTTCTTTTACAGTTTTATATTAGTTAAGATTGTCATTGGTTATACTGCCTCCTGGCTCTCGATTCGGAGGTCGTGGGTTCGATTCCCACGGGGGACACCTAGTGATATTATGTCACTTTGTGCGTTTTTCCCCAGTTGGTTAGGACATTGCAGGCTGAATCACCTGATTGTCCGAAAAGAAAAATGATTCCGTGCTTCGGATGGCACGTTAAGCCGTTGGTCCCGGCTACTATCTCTGGTGGTAGTAGTCGTTACATAAAAACTACGTCAGAGGCCGTAAGGCGGTCTGAAAAAACACTGACACCAGGGCTCTGCCCACACGATAAGAAGAAGATTAGTTAAGATAGTAGCTGCTACATACAAATATAGGTACTCTACTCTAGATAGATCTTTTCAGGTCGCAGTAGCTATTGGTCATTGACCAAGCCCGTACAACCAAATACTCTACTCTCCACTCAAATGTATAAAACAGCAGATTTTTTTTTCTGGACAAATATTGAAATCGCGAAAAAACCGAGATGATTTCCGACGTCGTCGGGGAAGGTCTAGAAGAAGATGGAACGATGAGCGGCCCCGCCCACTGCCACTTTAGTTTAGCAATTTTTTTGGGCTATGTCAGCTACTCTGGTTCGATCTCGCAGGGAAACTTCGAGCATAGCCCTCTCCATTGACAGCCCGGGCCCCGGTAGATCAGTTGGTAGTGAAACTGCCTGCTGTGCTCAGGGTCGCGCTTTCGAATCCCGTAAGGGACAAGGAGAGCGATGATAGCCCATACGGAAGAGAGCTAGCGCCTCAATCCTGAGGCCGCGGTTCGATTCCTGGCCTGTACCACTAAGTTCTTCGGAATTTATGTACGGTTGTATTTATCATTTACTAGCTCGGCGGTGAAGGAAAACATCGTGAGGAAACCTGCATTCCCGAGAATGAAAAGAAAATACCATAAGTTCGGAGGTATGCGTAAATATGGGTGAGCTTGGGGCGAACACAAAGGACCAGCGCTGGTCTCCGCGTTACAACGACCCTTGCTTGCAATAGCCCAACCACAAATAATCAATAATAATAAGGGACAAGGACAAATATC
Organism: Agonopterix subpropinquella; assembly: GCA_922987775.1. Classification (NCBI taxonomy): domain Eukaryota; kingdom Metazoa; phylum Arthropoda; class Insecta; order Lepidoptera; family Depressariidae; genus Agonopterix; species Agonopterix subpropinquella. The sequence continues at coordinate 917,118 of OV277693.1, read as the reverse complement.
TATATGATGAATATGGATATTTGTACCCGAGTCATGGGTGTTTGTATTCTGCAGAGTCCTTCTTAATATGCTGAAACTTTTTTAAGGGGATGATCAGACCATCAAACTGAACATCTTTATATATGGGACCAACATCGAAATCGTGAAAAAATCAGCTGTCCCATACATTTGGCTCGAGCAGGTTTGCAGTTTTGTATGGAAGAGCAGATTTTTTTTTCGCGTTTTCGATGTTGGTGCCATAGAGAAAGTTGTTCAGTTTGATGGTCTGATCATCCCCTTAAAAAAGTGTCAGCATTTAAGAAAGGACCCTGTTTGTATGTAATTTCATATCGTTGTCTGGTCATTATAATGTTACGAGCGACGGGTTCCGGGATTGAGTGAAACGCTAAGTCCAATTTACAGAGTTTACTGGGATCACAGATTACCCCCAATAGAGACCGCATGATGAAAATTTTGTACAGGGACGAAGTCACAATTTTTGGCGGTAGGTGCGGGTAGCGGGGCACGAAACGGTGCAACGTGATTGGCCAACTCAAGGTCGCACTACTTCTAGCTCGCTCACTCGCGTTGCTTGTATCAGTGCAAAATCATAGATGTGTGGCGAGCGTCGGCGGCCCTGTATGCGGTATCTATTGGGGGTAGTCTGTGATTGGGATACACTTACAAACGGTCCATCTCGCGGAGGTTCCCCCACACGGTTCACTTCACCGGGTCATCCTCGCAGGGATTCCCCGTACACCACTTACTGTCACTATTCACTTACTTTCACTGTCCACTACGTCACGACACGGCTATGACGTCACGACACACGACTCAACTATGACGTCACGCACTACACTGACACTTGTCTACTGACTGTTCCACTTTGCACTTTACTTTTCACTTGTACTTTTTCACTTTTACTTCCTTTTTCGCACTGTTCACTGTTAAATCAAGAACTGGCCTGCAGTCCAAATTCACCGCCTTTTATACTCCTAAGAATGTTCAAGATTCGAATTTCGTTATTTTTTAGATACCTCTAATCCCACCTTCTTTCTGGAAGTTTCCTAGACACGCCCTAATCCTGCCTTCTTTCTCGAACTCCCTTAAACAGGTCCGTTTTTCCATTTTTTTTGTCTCTTTCCAAATATTCCTTCTTACTCTCTCTTCCTTCTAGAACATCTCTACAAACATAAAGGGGTTAGGAACATCTCTGGGATACCTACTTACCAATTTTTTTTTTCTAATTTTTATCATTTCGCGCGGCCAACCTTTAGACTTTGCATATCGATAGAACACGTCATTACAAACATACTTTGTTAATTGGCAAAATCTCCTAAAGTGTTTTTTCAGCTAGATATTTGACTTTAAAAGTTTAAATTTTTCAAGATTCCGGGGGCTTTATTTCTTACCTGATCGAGATGAAACTTGGTGTTTGCATAGCAGAGGCGTAAAGAATTTACATTTTTGTATGGAGCCTGGGATACCAAAACTTTTTTTCATTTATTTTGTCGAATTTTTATCATTTTTGCGCGAGAACACGTCATTACAAACATACTTTGTTATTCGGAAAAATCTCCTAGCCTGTTTTTTTAAGCTAGATATTTGACTTTAAAAGTTTTAATTTTTCAAGACTCCTAGGGGCTTTATCTTACCTGATTGAGATGAAACTAAGTGATTGCATAGTAGAGACATAAATCTGTAGGTACGCACTAATAATGTAATAATAATCATCATCATCTCAGCCGATGGACGTCCACTGCTGGACATAGTCCTCCCCCAAGGATCGCCATAACGACCGGTCCTGCGCTGCCCTCATCCAACGGGTTCCCGCCGCCTTCACCAGGTCGTCGGTCCACCGTTTGAACCGTAATAGCTAGATAGTTGAAATTTTCTCAGATTATGCGTTATTACGGCGGAATTGTTAACAAATAATAAAAATGTCAAAAAGTTAAAAATTAAGGGGGGTTCTCAACAAGAAACTATTTTTAATTAACGTTTTTTCTTCACGCTCTATCGTAAAAACGGTAATACATACAAGCGTCAAACTTGGTGTGATTATAGAGCAAACTCTACAGAATAACAACAAATACTAAAAACCGGCCAAGTGTGAGTCGGTCTCACGCTAAAGGTCCCGGCCAAAAAAAGTTTTTTTTCTAAGTTAATAATGTTGTGTTCTGTGGTGGTGTGTTACGGAACCCTCTCGGTGTGCGAGTAGCCCAACTCGCACTTGACCGGTTTTATTAAAAGGATGACAACACCATCAAAGAGCGTCTCGGTGGCGCGTTGCGGAGTATTTGTACTCAATCAAGAGGGTCTGGGTTCGAATCCACACGGACTATATGCTATCAATGAGTTTTTCTAACTTATGTAGGTAGGTACGTAATACCGATTACTCTTAAACGGTAAAGGATAAAAAAACCCCTACACGCTAAAAACAAACATTTAAAAAGTACAGCGCTCTTTAGCGCAAGACCGACTCACACTTGGCTGGTTTTTAGTATTTGTTGTTATTCTGTAGAGTTTGCTCTATAATTACACTAAGTTTGACGCTTGTATGTATTACCGTTTTATTTATTTATTTTATTTTATTTTTTTATTTTATCAGGTTCATCAACAGCTGTTACAATGATACATGGGTACAATTTACAATTACATCGAGTACTTAACTTAATGCACAACCACTTAGAGATGAACACCTCATGCACTGTTTTTACGATAGAGCGTGAACAAAATGTGGTGGTGTGGTACGAAACCCTCGGTGCGCGAGTATCCCGACTCGCACTTGACCGGCTTTATTATTAAATGTTTGTTTTTAGCATATTTTAAACTTTTAATTTAATGTTATTACATAATTTTTAAAATTACTAAAAAACTACTGTACCGATTTTAATGAAACAAAGCTAAGAACACTCCCGCAATGCTTTCTATTTAAAAAAAACCGCATCGAAATCGGACCACCCATTTGGGCGCTAAGATGCCACAGACAGACAGACAGACAGACAGACAGACAGACAGACAGACAGACAGACAGACAGACAGACAGACGGACAGACAGACAGTCGGACAGACAGACAGACGGACAGACAGACAGACCGAAATAGGCGTCAGACTTATAAGAGGGAGGTTACACGTTCAGTATTTCATCAGTCTGGTCCATCATTCTGAATGACGCCAGAATGACACCAGAATGATCACTCATCATTCTGGTGTCATTCTGGCGTCATTCAGAATGACACCAGAATGATGAGTGGGTTACACGATCAGTTTCCCATCAGTATTTCATCATTCACAATGGAATGAAGGAATTTGGAAGGAAGGTGTCTGTACGATATGATTTTTAGATGTCCCTGATTCCAAATCAACAATTTTTGGATTTTTTGTCTGTCTGTTTGTTTGTTTGTTTGTTTGGGTGTTTGTTTGTTCGAGTATCACGCAAAAACTACTGAACCGATTTTGATGAAACTTTTTTTTGTTTGATAGCTTATCATCTGACTTAAAATCTGGTATATAATTTATGCGGACGAAGTCGCGGGTAAAAGCTCGTTTCCTATAAGTTTCTTAAGGAAAGTTGTTCAGTATCATGGGTACAATAAACAATAAACAATACAACCTTAAAGTAATGCAACTGTCTAAGAGGAAGGGTCTCTTTATTCTAAAGCATAGTGAGAGCTATATACCATTGCAAGAATGTCCAGGCAGGAATGCCAAGGCTTTTTTGACGTTTGTGTTTGAGTGTGTGGTGTCTTTTTTGACGTTTGTGTTTGAGTGTGTGGTGTCTTTTTTGACGTTTGTGTTTGAGTGTGTGGTGTCAAATAGTATGGACAAAAGAGACCAAGTGGACCAAAGTGACAATTGCCCTAATGTTTACGGTCACTTTTCACACAGACTAGAACAAAAGTGACAAGTGAAAAGTGGACAGTTCCGTCTCCTTCTACTATTAAAGGTACGTCATAAGACAAAAGAGACTAACTACAATCGTAAATTGATGCGGTCTCTATGTTTTAGAATAAAGGAGATCCTTGCTTTTAGGCAACTGTGTACCCTAACACCCTGTATAAAAGTACCATTACCAAAACACCCATACATTACAAGTCTCCTAATATTTAAGACACGTGTAAAAGTTTTCAATACGTAGCCGTAGCGTAGCGGTCCCAGAGGCGCCGTAGCGGCTACGGAACGCGTAGGCTTTCGCGTAGCTGAGAGCTACGAGCCACCGTAGATGCGTTATTTAACTTTTTTGATTTGCAAATAAATACATAAAATTCGAATTTATTGATCTATTTGTGAATCAAAGGTACTAAAAGTGTTGCACAATATATTTTTAATCAAAATTTTTTTTGGTTTGCAAATTAATTAATTTATATTAAATTTCAATTTATTTATTTATTTACTAGCTTTTGCCCGCGACTCCGTCAGCGTGGACATATAATATGTAGCCTATGTGTTATTCTGGGATAAGAACTATCTATATGCCAAGTTTCGTCGAAATCGGTTTAGCCATTTTAGCGTGAAATAGTAACAAACATCCATGCATTCAAACAAACATTCGCGTTTATAATATTAAGTAGGATTTGTAAATAAAGAAAAAAAATTTATGACTACCGTTTACTAGCTTATCAAAAGAGTATCGGTGGTGCAGTGCAAACAAAATATGGATGGATTATGTGAAAGATGATATAAGTAATGTGTAAGAAAGGAGTGAGTGCTGAAATGAAATGAAAAGACTGAAGTGTAATGGTTACCACGCCGGACTGCCAAACCAGGGTCCTGGGTTCGAATCCCAGTTCGGTCATGGATATTATATGTTTGTGCCGTTGTTGTATGGTACCCAGAACAAAAAGCCTAAGGCTTACTTCGGGATCATTACAATGCATGTGCCTGTGAGCGTTATTTAAAAAAAAAATCCTAAGAGAAATGTACACTATATTAAACTTTAAATGCAAAGAAATGGGTGGAGGAGGTGAGTGTCGCTGCTTTACGTGGTAAAAGTATTATATGGCACAAGTGTCCGCCCAACACGGACCGTATTGAATGCCGCATCCATCGTGAACTGCCGACGTGTGCGCTCAGCTGATGGGTGGCAGCGAGCAGGTACCGCTTCAATATCTGTGATGGAATAGGTACTTGTTACGGGTACACTCGGGTACACACGGGTACGCACCAAAACGTTTAAAATTACGAGTGAAACGAGATTGATGGTCTGAACAACCGATGAAAGTTTCGGAATGATAAAAAAAAATCATGTACCTATTATAATGCGGAAATCCGTTCCGTTGCCTCCTTGCTTGCCGTTGTTTCCTTTTGAGGTACGGAACCCTAAAAATGCTGCATATTAGATCAAAGCTTTCAGCTATCTCAGATCATACAGACATAATTCCTAAATGGCGCGGAAAGCATGAGCCCAAAATGTAAGCATAAATCCAATTTTAAAATTAATTAATTAGTTATAGCTCAATATTTTGTAATTTTGTTTCCGATAATAAATACTGCACTCAAATATAGGAACATCTGTTTGTATCATGTACACACGGCGACAGGTCAGGTTACCCTGTTTGGACTTTGAACTATTAGAAGTTGAACGCTGCGAATCGTGCGAAAGGGTGAGGTATGTTGTTGTTGTTGTTTCGTCTCACAGCACGCTGCGCCCGCGCCCGGCGGCCGCGTCTATGCAGGCTCTCTACCGCACTATTTTGTGTTTTGTACGTAGTGTAGTTTTGGGTATATAGGATGCGTAACCTGATGTGTCGCCGTGTGTACCTCAGAAACCACAAATTTCCTGATATTAATGTCCACAACAGTTCTGCCCTCGACTGTACACAAGTACTCCCACTTTACTCCGAGGTGTCAGAGCATTATGACGTATATAAGGGCCCCTCCATACATTACCTGCGAGGCCCACGCGAAGGGGGCCCCATCGAAATGGTCTCGACGCTTTTGCGATAAACTCACACTGAAAAAAATGCGAGCCAACTGAGAAGTATTTTCTCTTAATTTACACCAAAATAATTGAAATGACGTTACTATTGTTTTCTAAAAACAAAAGATGGTAGTTGTAGCCTTAGACCATAAAATGAATGTATAGGCCCAAAGCGCTTTAAGTTGAAGCACGCAAAACTAGGGCACCTCAATACAAACTAGGGTACTTGGTCTGTCATCTCAAAACTGTCAATTGTTTTGCCTCATTTTTCTGGTTTGAAATGTTTGCGTAAGGCCTTTGTAGCCGAATTCGTTTAACAAAGTTCTCTTAGTCAGAGAAGTCATGATGTTGACAGGCTCCTATGGATTCATGATGTATGATTATCATAATAATATAAGATCTTGGTACAAGAAAACATTTTTTTTTTCAGTGCACATGTAAATTGTTACGCTAAGATTGTTTGTTTAATGGAAACGATTTATACAATTTTGAATGTGACACTCAGATTCCGTTGCAGAAACGCTCATTAGAGTTAATCCTCCATTAAATCTCTTGCTATAAACGTCAACAAGACAAAAAGCGACAGCAAGAGATTAAATGGAGGATTAACTTTAATGAGCGTTTCTGCAACGGAATCTGAGTGTCACATTCAAATTTGTATAAATCGTTTCCATTAAAGAAACAATCTCGACCACTAAACTAAACCATTCTGAGCGTAACAATTTACATGTGCACTGAAAAAAAAATTGTTTACTTCAACCAAGATCTTGTTTATGATAATCATACATCATGAATCCATATGAGCCTGTGTGAGATTTGTTTTAGTCCGTCCAACATAGGATCGTGATTATGACTGATCGTTTTAGAGAGACACGTCCACTTTTATTGATATAACTGCTAAAATGGACGAAACCGGGAACTGGACGTTCGGGTCCATAGTGGACGTTCGGGGAAAAGGACGTAACTGACCTGATCCCTAAGTATTTAGGGACATATGGTGGTACATAGTATGGTGCTAGCTACCATGGTAGCTTATATTATATGCTATAAGTATTATACAGAGTGTAACAAAACACCCTAGTAATACTTAAGGGGGTGCTTCACACCATGAAACTAAACAACTTTCACTATGGGGCCAACATCGAGAAAAAAATTAAAAAATCAGCTGCACTATAAAAGTATTCTATGAAAATAGCTTGAAGGCTTTTGTAGTTTGGATGTTGAACACTTTTTTAATTTAGGCTTTCTTTATTGAGAAATCTTTTTTAATGTGATGAGGGCGCCACTGGACTGTGATAGCCCTCTTAAACTGATGGTACTTACCTATCAGACTAAAATCTATGGGACAGCAGATTTTTTCGCCTTTCCTGTAGGCTCCACAGTGAAAGTTGTTCAACTTTCACTGTGGAGAGTTGTGTTGTTTGATGGTCTGAGTACACCGCTTCAGTATTTGCTAGGCTGTCACTTACACCCTGTACAGTCGTGAGCATTATGTATGTATGTATGATTTATGATCCAACTACCTACCTTTCTTTTTTATTAGGAAAGCGGTGTAAGTCGTCATTAATACCACTCTAAAGCATAAAGTTTTAATCAAGTATATTGATAAGTTTGTAACGTTGCCAGCCCGCAATAAATAATAAAATCAGCAGTCAGTGTCTAACTCCGGTGCTGATGTTATCTAAACTATTATAAAACTGCTTAGACTACTTATATCGGGACGCGTAACCACGTGTCATTCTACTAACAAACTTTCTGCCACTTTTTGCGGGGGGCGAGGTAACATGTTATCCGCAACTTTGGATTTTATTCCCTATGACTTTAGATTCTAATTTTGAATGTTCAAAATCATGAAAAGTAGTCTCGTGTAAACCCCAAACGTTCTAAGTTCGAAATTATTGTTTCGCAATAATAAGCTGTCTAGTTTAGTGATAAGTTATAAAATTGAATGTTGAATGTGCATGATCATTGCTCTTATACCGTGGAAGAGGGGAAATGCTACCGCAAGGCCGGTCCGGATATAAGTAGTCTAAGTAAAACTGTAACAGAAATGTGTCTGTACATTGAAGATATTTACAAAAAAAATTACGATATGGTTTTTACCTGTTCCTGATTCCAAATCACCAATTTTTGGATTTTTTGTCTGTCTGTTTGTTTGTTTGTTTGGGTGTTTGTTTGTTCGAGTATCACGCAAAAACTACTGAACCGATTTTGATGAATTTTTTTTTGTTCATCTGACTTAAAATCTGATATATAATTTATGCGGACGAAGTCCCGGGTAAAGGCTCGTAATTTATAAGGTTAACTGCCACTGTAGATGGAACAAGAGTCATAAAAAACAATAGATTTTTGTACTTCATTAAAGTAGGATCGTTCCGCCGCCAAACAAGACGTTCGTTAGTTTAGGGATGCTCTTGATATGAACCTTCGTTTTCGGATATGAATGGGATTTCTTATACTGAATGCTTTTTTGTACCGTTCCGAAACTTTCAGGGGTGGTTGAGACCATCAAACTGAACAACTTTTACTATACAGGGTCCTTCTTAATATGCTGACACTTTTTTAAGGGAATGATCAGTCCATCAAACTGACCAACTTTCTCTATGGGACCAACATCGAAATCGCGAAAAAAAAATCCGCTGTCCCATACAAAACTGCAAACCTTGTCGAGCCAAATGTACCCTCCCACAAGGACCGAACCTGCACCACATCCTAGATTAGTTTAGTCTTAAGTCACTTTATTTGTAATTATTGTTTTATATCTTCCTATTAATAAAAATCGAATAATGTAGTCTTTGATCCGAATCAACATTCACTGATCATTCCCTTAAAAAAGTGTCAGCATATTAAGAAGGATCCTGTAGATGAAAACTTGAATTCGTTAAAATTATCAGCTGTCTCTCATAGCTACATTTGAATCGATTTTTTGTTGCGATTTCAGCTTTGCTCCCATAGTAAAAGTTGTTCATTTTGATGGTCTTCATGGTCTCAACCATCCCTGAAAGTTTTGAATCGGTAAAAAAATCAACTAGTATTTTATGACAAAAATAGAGAAAAACTTTACTAAAAGGATGATGGCACTCCCCTCCAAAAGTTAAGGTAATACCTAACTATTTCTAAATGATAGTCCGTTCTGAGTATGCTGTAATAATATTTTTTCCCTAATATAGGTATTGAACTTGTGAATGGACGAAAGTGTAAGGTACTTTTCAGGGTTCCGTAGTCAAGGAACCTTGATTTAAAGAAAAATATATTTTTTCGGATATATGATTAACTTACACATACAAACATTACATCCCTAGTATAAACACGAAGAGCTGTAGATAAAGAAATCTTTCGTATAAAAATGCACAAATTATGCAAAGTGGCCTCAGTGGAAGAAAAGTTGGGTTTTTGAGAAAATACAAGATGGCCGCCGGCTATCCGACAGCTATATTGCTCATCTTTACTTTTGTTTCTTAATTTTGAGTACAATTTTTATTCTTTTACTTAAGTATATTCTTTATGAAGTCCATTGGTATAAAATAAGGCGAGCGTTCATATTTTGCGCATACTTAATTCTACATTATAATATTTTTTACAAATATTTCAAAAACTTCTTACCACTTGGCTGAGAGGAGGCATTTTGTCCTCCAGTGGAAGCTTAGAAGGCTAAAACTAACTTATACTTTATTTCAATTAAGATCTAGCTTTCTGGCCAATTCTGATTACCAAATATAATTTATTTATCAGAGAGATATACTATCCGACACATATCTTGGACGTTACTAAAGCTGTTCTAGGAATAAGTGAGAGTATAAGGGCCTGTTTCACCACTTCTTAGTAAGTTCTTGTTAGCTTATCCGACAGATATCAAAATATCTGTCGGATAAGTAGGTAAGTATGTCAAAACATATTATATTTCATACAAAATATGTCAAAATATCTGTCGGTTAAGCTAACAAGAACTTACTCAGAAGTGGTGAAACAGACCCTAAGTGTTTCAAATCTTTGTTTCAGTAATGCAAAAATAATCTTATCATTTCGTTGCTATTTTGAATGGAGTATACAACGTGTTAATGAATTAGCGCAAAACCTCATACACCCCAACTGATTTATAAAAAAATTATTAGATTGAAACAATAATTTCATTATTTTGTTAGTTAAAATTTAAAGTTATTCGCATTTTAAGTTTTGAGGCAAAAATGAATTGTTATCTTGTCAGCAATGAATGAAAGCGCTAACGTTCTCACGGATACATTTTAATAATCTTGTTTTGGTAGTAAGTAGTGTGAAAAAAATTACCTATGTTGAAACCATGATAATTCGATTGTGTTCTCGATTCTAAATAATTTATTCATTAACACGTTGTATAGGTACGCACGGCGACACATCAAGCTATACAAAACCAACATAAGCTGGCCGCGCGACGTTATACGTTACTCGACCTACGCGCGGCCAGCTTATGTTGGTTTTGTATAGCTTGATGTGTCGCCGTGTGTACGTCACCCCAATGTTGAAAGTTGTTTAAACTTTACACTAAAAGTAAGCTTTAAGTTTACATTTGTAAAATATTGGTGGATGTCTTTTTTTTCTTTTTTAATGGTTTGTTTTTAATAACAAACGATATCAAACTTAATTTCACCGACAACTTGAAAACGGGACGATCAAACAAATCTCTGTCCGGATTACTTTTAATTACTCTCCCGAAACACTCTTATCTCCCGACTCACCAATTTATATTATTTCACTTCTAAAGGTAAAAAAATTAAAGAGAAAAGAAGAATCCTTAACAAGGCCCTCCACTAATTGTACAGCAGCGGGGAATTAAAAAAATTATTGCTAAATTTTCGCGACCGAGCTTGACCCATTTTGCGGTTTAAATTATTACTAATAGGGAATTTTACTAAATTAAGAAAGAAACTTTATACTTTAGGAACGAAAATAACTAAAAGTGTAATCATTAAGGATCCCGTTGTAAATTTTCCACACCCATATGTCTAGTACATTATTTATACAGGGTGTAACAAACCAGTCTAGTAATACCTAAGGGGGTGCTTCAGGCCATCAATCTGAACAACTTTCACAATGGAGCCAACGTCGGGAAAAAATTAAAAAATCTGCCCATATATTTGAGTCGAGACGGTACTGTAGTTTTGCATGAAAGAGCTGATTTTTTTTCTCGATTCCTATGTTGGCTCCATAGTAAAAGTTGTTCAGTTTGATGGTCTGCAGCACCCCCTTAAGTATTACTAGGGTGTTTTATTACACTCTGTATACAGCAGAAATTGTATAGTTTAAGGTGGTTTCAGTCCATACAAACGTTTGACGCACAATACGCGTAGACAGTATTAATATAAGTAACTTTGTATATGTGAAAAAATAGATTAGAAAATCTAGATGTCGCGTATCAAATAACATTTGCAATTTATTATATAATTACGAAGAAGCTATGAAATTTTTCATACAAATTATCAAAATCTTCGTAAAATTATATTAAAAATTGCAAATGTTATTTGATACGCGACATCTAGATTTTCTAAACTAGTTTTCCATATATATATTATCATATATATATATGTCTACGCGTATTGTGCGTCAAAGTTTTGTATAAAATTGACCCCTCTGCAACCGCCTTAACGATCCTAAAAATATTGTCACTACCGTTTAGGCATGTCGCAACCCAAAATGCAGCCGAATGCAATTTTAGTGTTGGTCTCTGTTATTAAAAGTACCCGTAGCTATACACTCATTTTGTTACGACAATCAATTTTATACCAAATTGAAACTAAACTTATCAGATACTTGAAAAAAAATTATGTTGTCTGCATACAAATTGACGTAACTAGTATAGGGTTTCCACGTTTCACAAGGTTTAAATAATTTCCTTGCGTGCGCATTTACTCAATATCATTGAACTTATTTTGATTATTCTTTCACATAAGAAAATCCTCTTCCTCTTTTAATATTGTATAGGGCATACACCAGCATAATTAAAACAACAGGTTTGCAATAGGCTGCTGATGCTGAGGGTTTCTTCCTCAGTCGAATGGATGGTGTGGGGTACCCACATTTTATTACATTTTACTCGGCGGTTCATCAGCAAGTAGAGAACCGCCGAGCTGTATAAATAAGGGGTTATTTAGAATAATAAATCAGTACGCACTTATACTCACTCGTATTACTACTCTCTGACCTAGCCACCTAAACATCCCTCACGCTCCGCACGAGAGCATCTCCAAAGTGGTGACCCTGACGATGGTACGTTAGGTGTGTTAGGTAGGTGGTAGAGTTTCTGGCCGCATCTTCTCTAAAACGGAACACCATCCGACGCGGTGGTAGAGTCAAAAATGATGCCATAAAGCTACCCAAAGCTCAGCTATATTTAAAAAAACATTTTGATTTTTGTCATTGAGATTGTCTTGCCACCGTGGGGAAAAGATTTGTCAACCATCTTTATAGGCTCGCTAGCTGGCCAGAGTGCGCCTGATATATTGAGGATACACTTGTCAAGAGATTGTGACCCTATACAGTGTGTAAAATTAATTGAAACACTTACTTAAAGGGGTGCTTCAGACCATCAAACTGAACAACATTTACGATGGAACCAACACTGAAATCGCTTAAAAAATTCCGCTGTCCCATACAAAACTGCAAACATAACTCGACTGAAATGTAGTGAAAGTGTCCCATCTAATTTTACACCCTGCATATTTTTAGGATCCTTTAAACTAGATCAGGTCTTCCCAACCAGTGGGGCGCACCCCCCAAGGGGGGCGTAGTGATATCGTAGGGGCGTCAGTGCGTTTACATTTTGAAAAGAAAAATCCAGTTAACGACGTAAATTCCACTCATTAATTCATTTTATTAATTAACTCATTCATTCAGTTACTAATTCACCCATTCGTTTGTTGTCTCTGACATGTTCAGGCTCAGCAGGTCTCAGATAGCACCTTTCCAGCCACACTTGTCATTAAAATTTCCATAGTGGGGGCATGCAAATATTACTTATTATACCAGGGGGGAGGCGTGATGCAAAAAAGGTTGGGAAACCCTGAACTAGATAGTATATAGATACTCATTTGTTTAGCCATAGGGCTAAACAAATGAGCGTTGAAATCGTTCAAAGGGATCTTAGACTAAAATTTAAATAATTCTGTTAATAACTTAGTTAATTTCGATAAAACGTTAGAATGGTTCAGCTTAACAGAATAATTTGTCAGAGAGCTCGCAGCAGTTTCTAATCAATCAAATACGAAATTAAATCAATTATGTAGGTAGGTACTACGTAGGGAGTTTGTTAAACAACTGTAATTAGGAAAGCGAGCGAAACATAAACTTCGTTACCTTGTTTATAATAAGTATGATGGCAGGCAGGGTACAATAGATTGAGTGCACAAAATGCGAAATAAAGTCAAAAGAGAACCAAAGGAAAGAAGATGGGCAGATTTGGCCCAGCCATTTTTACGAAAACTAAAAGGTCTTCAGGACGGCGGTCATAATATAAACAGAAAAAATTAAGGCATTTTTTAAAAAAACTTCCACATCTCCAGAAGTCCGGATTCAAAAGTAGAAATTACTAGTAAAATAGACAAATCTTCCAAAAAGCAGTAGCCAAACGCTACCACGACAGCTATTTTCAGCTAATATTATCACTGAGGTATTTCTTGGTCGTTACGGAATGTATTTGGCTTGGTTGAACTGATAGTTCGTGATTTCGTTTTCTTCCATTATCATAATATTATACGGTTATCGTGAATTTTCATTAAAATAAACATAATGAATCAGTAGAAGATTGAATGGACTATCTAATAAGAAAGATTATGACTTTCACACACTTGCTACAAAAGGTATCATAAGGAGAATACCTTTCCCCCAACTTTTACAGGTTACAACCAATTTACTTTTTTGTTTGTTTTGTTTCACTCTACACGTATTACTAAGTTTCTTTCATGTACGGGACCTCTAAGTCTGGGTCTCAAATTACAGGGCCGGCCGCCAATATTCTTTATCGAAAAATGAAATGAAAACTGTCAACCGTCTAGCTACTATAGTTCAAAAGATACAGCTCTTTATAGGTAGGACAGACAGACAGACAAACGGACGGATGGACGGACGGACAATGTAGGCTTATAAACAGTGACCCGTTTGCACCCTCCGGGTACGGAACCCTAATAAAGTCAAAAGAATATTCATCGAAAAACCGCCTTCAAAAAAACTAAAAAGCTAAAAAATAATATTGCAGCCGAAGACTTTTTCGTTCGCATCATAAATTGAAGTCGCTGTCAAGCCGGTACGATTCGTAGTATCCGAGTTTTTTGGCTTGGCTTGACAAAGACTTCTATAAAACAAGTTAATGTTCTTATGATGCGAACGAAAAAGTCTTCAGCTGCAATATTATAGTTTAGCTTTTTAGTTTTTTTGAAGTCGGTTTTAAATTTTTTGTAAAAATTTTGTTTATTTCACCATTTTCAGTGCTGAATTCATTAGTTCGATTAATAGTAGTGCTTTAAATTAACAAACGCACTAGTCGGCACTACGATTTTCGAAGGTTCCCCTCGATTTCCTGGGATGCCATCATCAGATCCTGGTTTCCTTATCATGATACCACTCCTGGGGTATCTCCTTTCGAACAAAAAAAGAATTATCAAAATCGATTCATAAACGACGAAGTTATCCGCGAACAAACAAATAAAAATATTTTGAATTTTTTGAAGTCGGTTAAAAATATCAACAAAGTATTCCCAAAAGTAACAGTTCCGATATTTTGTCACCCTTTTAATTCAAGAATGCATCACAAATAATCACAATCTCGGTCTGTTGTACTCCTCGCGGGTCTCAGAGGAAATCAGTCAGGAGACGTCATCTCGGATGAGTGAGCACCTGAGTGACATCTGGCGGCGGTGGCGCGGCCGAGGACGCCTCGAGGACCAATAGCCCAGTCATTTTACGGTTTGAGCCGGGACTAATTACTAACTGCAATTTTTTTTTCGCTATAATATTGAAGAGCCAATTTGAGCTTAGGAATTTACCAAAATTAAAAAAAAATTACGTCAGCAACAGTTCCAATTTTAAAATATAGATATTATCTCGTTCTAAAAAACCTGATGATAATTTTTTTTTTGCACATATTTAAGGCTTTACCGTCATACATACATCAAACATGGTGTAAATATTTTTGCCTAATTAGAAGGTTTTGAAAAATACATTCGTATTTTCTGATAAATACCTCATTTTTTTTAATTTAAAGCCTATTTTATTGATCAAAAATAATGTATATTTTTAAATCTAATTCAAATGCGTTGGTATTAATATTATTAATTTAAAAGCCTTCTAGGACACACAATTTCGATTTCTATGTTGGGTAGCAATTTTTTTTTAATATGGTTTAAGATAGTATTTTTGTCACTAAATGGTGCCGGTTGCAGTTTAAAAGTCCAATTAATAATTACTCCCTACCGCGCCTAACAAAACTCCGTAAAATGACTGGCCTACAAGTTATGTGAGTGACGTTTGACAATGTTTTCATGCCAGTCTGTTTGGAGATTACGAGGTCTCGACGGGAGCGCACTTCAAGCCTCATCATACATATAGGTTGTTAGGGTAAACAATTGCACTACTTTAAGGGGCGATTGTACCCATGATACTTAACAACTTTCCCTAAGAAACCTATATAAATTCTAATAATAAATATTAAATTCGCTTTCGACTTTTCATACAAACGTTCGATCAGCTAATTACTGATGATTAAAGGTCTGTAAAAAATTAAAGATCAGCTGCACGGCTGATTGTATGATATTGTTATAGTATGCACTGTAGCTATGTGAACAGTACAAAAACTGTCAAGTTCTGTCAGTCGGTTTAGGATATACAGCCAGTCAAAGTTCCGACCTTTGAACGACTGTATCTCCTAAACCGACTGGTGAACCATGTCAGTTTTTGTACTGTTCACATAGCTACAATGGATACTACAAAAATATCATACGATCAGCCTTGCAGCTGATCGTTAATTTTTACAGACCTTTAATCATCAGTAACTCCTAAACCGACTGGAGTTATGCAGGAAGACCTGGTCCATCCCCATCACAGAGAAGTTCTACACCCCATAAACACTGAATCAGCTTCTGCTTCTGATGGTTGCAAAAAGTACACTTATCTCTCGGAATATAGATACGTCCTTCTAGGTCTAACTCTATTTAATATTTCTTTAGGCAATAATTGACGAGCAACACGCTGCTTTAACATGTAGCGTAACATTTTAAGAGACAATGCGCAACCTTTGATGTCCATACATGCGGTCAGTGGTTGACAACAGTTTCGCCTGAAAGTGTTTCTCTCAGCTGCAGTTTTGATGTTGCTAAATATGTTGCCGCGAATTTAACAAGTTGAACGGAAACAAACAATGTTGCGCGTCATTTGGCATGAGTAATACTAAATAAATTGTCGTGTCCCTTTCTGACAAGTTAGTCTATAAATGTGTTAGAAAAGGATGGGATAGGAGGGATTTCCTGAAACAGGCGTTAGTAGAACGATTTTCTTTAAAATATTCGTTCGCTTGATTGGTTGAAGGAATGTCCCGCACATTATATTTCGCAAATTAACAAATGCCGGACCAAAAGTGGCCCAACTAAAACAAAATGTTTCGCAAATTAAGAAAGATGTGATACGTAAATTACAAGAAGAACCTGGGGCCAGGGGTGAGAAACTTATAGTGGATTACAAGATTTACAAGAGAGTCATCCGGCCTTCACGTCAGGGGTGTCCGACCGCGCTCGGCACGCAGCACACGTGCGCTGCAATTTGGAGGGTACACCGTAATGAAGTGGGGTTGCGCGCCCCTGCCTCAGGCGAAGATAGGTTTGTGACGTATGGGGAAGCTAGTGCTAAGCTATCGAATATCTGGGTGTTCAGATCACCAAATTGAACAACTTTCACTAGGTATGAAGCAAACATCGAAATTGCGAAAAAAATCTGCTGTTCCATAGCAAATGTCAGTAGTTAGGTTCGACCAAAATGAACGAAACATCTGATCTTTTTTCTTCGCGATTTTGAGGTTGGTCCCATAGTAAAAGCTGTTCAGTTTTGTGATCTAAAGCACCCTGTTCGATTTTATATCGCATTTAAGTTTACACCCTGTATGATGAGGTTTGAGCCAAAAGTAAACAATGGCCCCGATTCGGACTGTGCCACGACTTAACTTAACTAAATTTATTCCTGTCACTTTCTAAAATAAGATTAAGAAAAGAGACAGAAAGCCAACAGCTGACTTTAGTGCTGTCAAAGTGACGTTACACGCCCAAAATAAGATGCCATCATAATGTACGCCATCTTATTTAATGCGTTTTTGGGCGTGTACCGTCACTTTGACAGCACTAAAGTCAGCTGTTGGTTTTCTTAATCTTATTTTAAAAAGTGACAGGTATAAATTTAGTTAAGTTAAGTCGTGGCACAGTCCGAATCGCTTCGGAACGCTCTCATAGATATCAATCACAAGAACCGGTGCACGGCTTTAGATAGGAGACAATTTTTGAAAGCACAATAAGCAGTTAAACCTGGATATCATCATCATCATCATAAAAGCCACACATATACATCTACAAACTATTCTATCAGCAATTTTGAGCGTTTTTCTTTTGGTTTTCTAGGGGATCGATAGATGGCGCTACGGTCTGTGCGAATAAAGGTCAAAATTTCAAAAAGTTTTTCTTTAAAATAATGAAGAGGGAAAAGATGATCAGAAAATGCTAACATATCTTTTGATTAAATATTTCATTATTTACGAATAATTTTAACCGAAAATATGAGACTGTTTACGTTTGACATGGTTGTACGGGCTAGATCCCTTGGCCTTTAAAAAAAAGGCAGGCACAGTCTTGACATGAGTTTGACAGTATCTCGCGTACGTCTCTATGGAGCGATAATAAATTAAAAAAGAAAAGAAAAACAATACCTATGTTTGTGAGAAAAACGCTCAACATTTGTTATCAATGGAAAAAAAAAAAGTTTAAAAACTGTTTTAAAATCTTACCTTAATAATTCGCTTGCAGCTAGCTCGCACTGCACCACGGCCTTCTGCAACAAAAGTGCAATTTTATAAAAGCGTCACTTTCATCGCGAGTCACGAGCCACTGCGTCACGCGTGACGACGCGATACATTCGTTTGATTTGAACAAATTGGCAGCAAAAAATTATAGTCATGGACAAATATCGAAGCTACGCTATATCTTTTTGCCCGCGGTAATTTTGCTACAATATCTGCTACTATCTACTACTATCTACTGCCCTGTTCCGTACATTTCAGTAGAGTAGGTTTGATTTGCAGTTTTGTATGAAACATCCTTATAGAAAGTTGTCTAGTTTTATGGTTTCATCATCCAGGAATATAAGTAAAAAATCTGATAAAACCAAAAATTGTAGTTATATTTTATTAAGATATCATTATTTTAGTGTGTTATATTAATTATTATTGTTACCTATTTATTGTGACCATTTGTGAATTCGTAGAAATAAAACAATGATTGATAAACAAAACATGATTTTTTAGCTTATGTAGTTTATGTACTAAAATTTTAATTTTTATCATTCAAACGTAACTTATGGACGCGACTTACGACATCATATAATTCACAACATATTTATTGCATATATTATGAAAACACAAATGTTACATCTGTGTACAACAAAAATTTGTATTTAACATTTTTATTCTCAAAAACCGCATCAGACGCTACTAGCTAGCTGTCGCACAGACCTACTTCAGAAAATTGACAACAATTTTCAAGTAATACCAACATTAAACTAAAACCCGAAGGTTGTTGACAACTGTCGAACCCATCACTCGGAGTCTCTCAGACTAGGGCAGGGCTGTAAAACAATTCCGCTTGTTTTCCCCTTGTAGTTCATTGAAGATCTTAGCAGTTAACTAACCGAAGATATTACTTTGAAATCGGTTCAGCGTTGATTTGATGTTAAAAGTTTTATGAAGTTTCCTAGTAGGACAACAAGAATTTCAAGGATGGTATTATTATCAGGAGTCGAAATGTGAAATAAGACTGGTTATCTTTATCATTTCATTATACACGAGCTTTTATATACACGACTTCGTCCGCATAGTTGGTACAGTCACCAGCAGATATATCAAACATAACATAACAAACAAGGTGGTCAAATATTTCTAAGCTGTTCTAATTTTCAATAATTTTTTAGGGTTCCGTACCCAAAGGGTGAAAACGGGACCCTATTACTAAGCCTTCGTTGTCCGTCCGTCTGTCCTACCTATTTAGGGCTGTAACTTTTGAACCGTAATAGCTAGATAGTTGAAATTTTCTCAGATTATGCGTTATTACGGCGAATTTGTTAACAAATAATAAAAATGTCAAAAAGTTAAAAAATAAGAGGGTTCTCATCACAGATTACCCCCAATAGATACCGCATGATGAAAATTTTGTTCACGCCCGAAGTCACCATTTTTGGCGGTAGGTGCGGGTAGCGGGGCACGAAACAAATGCAACATGATTGGCCATTTCAAGGTCGCACTACTCCCAGCACTCTCCGAGCGTGTACACTAGTGATGCGACAGTGTAATAAAAAGTATCGATAAATGTTGTCGTGGTTAATGATTATTCAGCCTAAGACAGGTGATTAAATTATTGTTATTACACAACAATTAACTTATTCGATTATTGAAAAAATGATTATTATTTCACTTTAATTCAGAAAGGCACTACGTGCACTGATGTTCCGATATCATAGAAGTGTATTATACAACGTGTTAATGAATAAGCGCAAGCCCTCATACCTACACCCCAGCTGATTTATAACAAAATAATTAGATTGAAACAATAATTTCATTATTTTGATAGTTAAAATTTAAAGTTATTAAGTATTGAGGCAACAATGATTTGTTATCATTTCAGAAATGAATGAAAGCGATAACGTGCTAATGGATACATTTTAAGAATCTTGTTTTGGTGGTAGGGTAAGTGTGCCTGTGCGGTGGGTTGAGATTGGGTTCAGTAAATTTAAAATTTTACAAAAAACAAATTATTTAATATTTTGAAAAAAAATATAATTATGTTGAAACTATGATGATTCGATTCTGCTCTCGATTCTAAACAAACTACTTTCTAGTTTTGCGTTAATTTATTAAGACGTTGTATAATAACAAACTAGCTTCCGCCTCGCGGTTCCATCTGCGGCCAAAACGCTTTTCCCTCGGGAATTTCAAATTATAAAATATAGTCTATATTACTCGCTGACATATGCAGCTTGCCAGTAGCGAAACAATTTTTGAAATAGGTCCAGTAGTTTTTGTGTTTATTTGTCACAAACATACAAAAAATCTAATATTTTCTCTTTATAGTATTATAGTAAGTACCTACATACAACGTGTTAATGAATTAACGCAAAACCTCATACACCCCAACTGATTTATAACAAAAGAATTAGATTGAAACAATAATTTCATTATTTTGATAGTTAAAATTTAAACATACATACATACATAAGCTCACGCCATTGTCCCAAGGGGGTAGGCAGAGACCACAGATCGCCACACGCTACGACTCTGACAGTTATTCGCATTTTAAGGTCAGAGACAAAAATGATTTGTTATCATTTCAGCAATGAATGAAAGCGCTAACGTACTTATGGATACATTTTAATAATCTTGTTTTGGTAGTAAGTAGGGTGAGTGTGCCCATGGGGAGGGATGACATCGGGTTTAGTAAACAAAATTTTTTTAGAAAAAATTATTTAAAATTTGGATAAAAATTACCTACCATGATAATTCGATTCTGCTATTTTATTACATATTTTATAGACATAATTTTTGATTAGGTACGTTTCAATCAAGTAGATTCTATTCAATATAATACACCTCACTATTTTATCCCGGTATAAAAATATCCTATTCTTGTTTTCCTATGCGATAAATGGTTTTTCCGTGAGAATCAGATAATGTCCCACAATTTAAAAGTAGCCTATGTTGTATTTCATACTATATTACTGTACCGGGTATCATCTGAATCCGTTCAATTGCTTTACCGAGATTGAGTGATAAACATACTTTAATATTAGTAAAATTTATAAGATTAAGATACAAATAAAATAAGAGAAAAAATTGTAAGCATATAATAAACCTATCGATAGCGGTCGTACCGCATAGAAGAAACACACTATTATTGCACGTGTCGATGTCCCCAACATGTAACACCGTTTTAAAATCCTCGCCTAAAAATGCTTTGTAATAATATGGCATATTATAAAAACATCGATACCGGCCCGAATGCAGAGACGAACAACACTAGCATTGCACGTGACAAATTCGTGTCAATGTACGAAAGTGATAGATTTACCAAAATTAACTAATGAGAGAAAGGGACCATTTCAAAAAGACATCAACGTGAGCTGCAATTTTTTAGAAGCAACTCTTGTACCGCCCACTATAACTTGAACTCCGAAAAACAAAAAATAATGAAAATGTTTTTTACCGATGGAAAGTAATGCCATCTTTCTCGTAGCTGGATGTCCGAGAGTTTTTCCCACACCACTTTATGGCACAAACTGACATTTTTCATAAAGTTTGTGCTCAGAAAATCGTAAAAAGATAGGCAATTTTTTAATTTAAATTGAGTGCACGCGGATCCAATACTTGGTCGGTACTGAAGGGGCGTGATCAGTTATTTGCTTATATCAGTGAAAAAACATACATGTGTGGCGCGCATCGGCGGCCTTGTATGCGGTATCTATTGGGGGTAATCTGTGGTTCTCATAAACCAGTTTTTATCAACGTTTTTTCTTCACGCTCTATCGTAAAAACGGTAATACATACAAGCCTCAAACTTAGTGTGACTATAGTGCAAACTCTACAGAATAACAACAAATACTAAAAACCTGCCAAGTATGAGTCGGTCTCGCGCTAAAGGTCCCGGACGAAAAAAGTTTTTTTTTCTATGTTGTGTTCTGTGGTGGTGCGGTACGGAACCCTCGGTGCGCGAGTAGCCCAACTCGCACTTGACCGGTTTTATTTACTCATAACCAATCAAAAATATAGGAACGCCTTCAAATATATCGACACAGTCAGGGTGGTCATAAACATCCTGAAAAGTTTCGGAAAAAACCTTACTCCGTTGTTTAACATTTTAATTTTAAATAACATTGTATAGAAATTATTGAAAATTCGCTGTTCAGATATTTATGAAAAAATGCACGTTTAGATATAATTGGTAACATTTACTGTAAAGAATTTAATGAAAATTAGCACTGCTCAGAAATATTTGGTCACCTTGTAAGCTACGATATATCTGATGGCGACTGTACCTACTCAAAATTGTTATGAAAAACTTACTAATATTACTTATTTTAAAAACAAAAGACAGACCCTCCGTCAGAATTTTTAGCGCCCAAAAATAGGCTGATTTGGAGTGAGCCACAAAAAGAACAAGATACCTACGTACCATAGCCTCGAGGGTCAACTCCAACAATAATGCTTATTGTCCTCCACGCTCATTATGCTCATTATTTGTTTAACTAAGCGACCCACAGAACAAACGATTTGTTTCTTATACTTTTATTTCATCCAACTTTCGTTTACGTTGTCATTAATTAAAGTCCGGGGAGAAAAATTAAAAAATTCTTGTCGCAGAAAAGAAAGGAAGTCTCACAAAAAAAACGCAGCGTTGAATAAAACCGGTCAAGTGCGAGTCGGGCTACTCGCGCACCGAGGGTTCCGTACCACACCACCGCAGAACCCAACATTATTAACTTAGAAAAAAACTTTTTTTGTCCGGGACCTTTAGCGCGAGACCGACTCACACTTGGCCGGTTTTTAGTATTTGTTGTTATTTTGTAGAGTTTGTTCTATAATCACACTAAGTTTGACGCTTGTATGTATTACCGTTTTTACGATAGAGCGTGAAGAAAAAACGTTAATAAAAACTAGTTTCTTGTTAAGAACCCCCTTAATTTTTAACTTTTTGACATTTACAGCCCTAAATAGGTAGGACAGACGGACGGACGGACAGACGGACAGACGGACAGACGGACAGACGGACTGACGGACAGACGGACGGACGGACGGACGGACAACATAGGCTTAGTAATAGGGTCCCGTTTTCACCCTTTGGGTACGGAACCCTAAAAAAGTATAAAAAGAAGCTTAAACTATTCGTTTAGACTAAAAACCGCGAATTTCTTAATTAAAGTACTTTTTTCGCAGTAAAGGCTAGTTTAGACTGGCGTGTTACGGCACGGTGCGGCGCGGCGGCGCGAGGTGCGGATTCGAAAGAAGCACGTAATTAATGTCGTTGTAAGACCCTTAATTGCGATCCGACGTCGCTTTGATACGCAGCGAGCACCTCGTGCTCTGTAGGCTGGGAGTCTGACTTCAAAACTAACTGTGATTAACTTGACTCTCTGTTTCTTACGGCTTATTAATTTCAGCAATTATGTTGAAGAAAACGTCTCCACCTAATACTGCTTGTAATCAATGTAGAATTTTGAAAAGTATTTCGGTCGTGAGTTTTTCCAAAGATTTCCAAAGATATCATATAAGTTATGTATTTCCATACGTAATTTTATTTTAATATTTTTTATGAGAAGCCGTGGTAGTCCAGTGGCGAGTAGTCTTGCCTGCCGTGCAGGAGACGATGGTTCGGTCCCCGTCCAGGCCGACTGGTACCAATGAGATTTTCGGAATTTATGTACGATTTGTAACACCACTGGCTTTTCGGTGAAGGAAAACATCGTGAGAAAACCTGCATGCTTCAATTTCGAGGCATGTATCGTACCTACTGTCCATTACAAGTGGCGACGGGCTCTTTGGGCTGAGATTGGATGGACGGGCTCTGATCTCGTAGGGGGATGCCTACTATCGCACTTAGCCTGTTTATTGAATATTTTCATAGAACCTGTAGCGCAAAGACTACATTATTAAAATTGCATACTTCAGATTGCACCATGCCTACTGACGTATAAAGACAACTAATATTTACTTAAGTACATGTAGTCACTGCATAACTACTTTTAGCTGTTTTCAGAACCTAAGCAGTGACGATGAAATCTTAAAAACCTACATGCTTTCCACTTCAGACTTCATCCAAACGTTACTGATGATCAGAATCAAATCCTACTTATGAAACTTCACATGTTGTTTTGTATTAAGTTTCAACTTTCTACTTCTAATAGTTTCGACAATAATCACCAACGTCACTGAGAGGCCCACCAAAGTATAGGAACACTTTAAGTTAGATTGTTTTGAAGATCTTGTGATCAATTCGTGGAAGACACTATCATACCGATTGGGCAATAGCTATTCCTACCGGTATCTTCAATACAAGTTTCAACAATGATTGTAAAATACAGTAACAACATTAAATTATTTCTACTTCACGAAAAATCCTTATTTTATTATATAGGGTGTAAGTTACAGCCTACCAAATACTGAAACAGTGAACTCAGATCATTAAACTGAACAACTTTCACTATAGAGCCTACCTCAGGAAACGCAAAAAGAAATCAGCTGTCCCATACAAAACTGCTTTAACTACTCGACTAAAATGGACAGCTGATTTTTTTTCGCGTAGGCTCCATAGTAAAAGTTGTTCAGTTTGATGGTCTGAGTTCACCGTTTCAGATTCAGTATTTACTAGGCTGTCACTTACACCCTGTATGATATAACTTTATTTCCTCATACCTCCAAGCTCCCAGCCTACCTTTCACTCGTGAATGCATAAAATTTACCGTAGAAAAAGTTTTAAAGGTATTTTGTAGCTTACAAGTCGCACTTCACACCTCCACCTTCACCGGCGGCGACGGCGCGAGCGGCGTCGGCGCAAATAAGCTCGTGTGTAATTAGGCTTACAAGAAAATTAACGCACAACTTGTGAATACGAGAAGTTACAACTAAAAAGTAAACGCGTCGCGGAAAATTATTTAATGCTGTACATTTTAGTTTCCTTTGGGAAATGGTTGGCAGAAAAATTTTCTTCTACATAGGTACCTAAGTTCGTTCGTCGTTGTGAAAATTTTTGACGTTGTTTGTGACTAATCATTAATCAAACATAAACGGCTGAACGGATTTGAATGTTTATCACAAGGATACAAATTGATTATTTCAAACAAACAGTATCTTAATTTTCTGTGGTAATTATGTTCAGTTATGATAACTCAAAGCAGTTGCCTTTTGTTCAATAACAATTATTCAAATTCTTATGTATATAATTATTTAATACTTAATACTAATCAATACTGTATGTACATACGGCGACACATCAAGCTATACTAAACCAACATAAGCTGGCCGCGCGACGTTATACGTTACTCGACCTAGGAGCGGCCAGCTTTATGTTGGTTTTATATAGCTTGATGTGTCGCCGTGTGTACCTAATTGTACATTTTAATTTTTTTATTGTAATTTTAATTGAAATTTTTTGTCTAAAAAAATTTAAACAAATAGTTAATTAATATTGTGTTTCAAGTCATTATTATTTTCTTAATTTTAATTATGCCGGCGCATGTATATCTAGATGATTACCTATATAAATTTTGTAACAATTTTATTGTCAAAATGAATGCCGTGGTTACTTATTATAAGTGAGGTATTACCTTTAGAACTGTGATTGAATCTGTGTGAACCTTGTTAGTAATCCTTAATCTGAAGAAATAAAAAAAATAAAGATTCATCATCATCATCATCAGATAAAAATAACATGTCTTATCTTTATCTATTGTCTGAAATTAACTGAATATTATTAAGCAGATCGGTAAGTACAGCC
The DNA here is from genome assembly GCA_922987775.1 of Agonopterix subpropinquella. Lineage (NCBI taxonomy): Eukaryota > Metazoa > Arthropoda > Insecta > Lepidoptera > Depressariidae > Agonopterix > Agonopterix subpropinquella. The sequence continues at coordinate 891,465 of OV277693.1, read as the reverse complement.
AAAAATACAGTAATTCTATGTAATCAATATATGGGAAAATTGAAACTTGTGTGGCCGACTGAAAATTTGTATCTCGGGGTGATTAAGAATATGAAATCATTTTGTTTTTATTTTCAACTTTCATGAGGGTCGCCATATAAATTTCATAATTTTTGAAATGCTCTTTCATTCTCGGCCCTGTAGCCCTCAAAGGTTACGTCCTATGACAAAAGGGTATACTACTTGTTTTGTAGGAAATTTTGTCAGGTTTTGTCATCGGTTTGACACTTTTTTGGTATCTATTATAGTTTTCGCAAAAAAGATAAAAAACTGTTAACGGGGAACAATTTCACGGCGAGGGGGGGGGGGGGGTGTAACTTCAGGTGGAGAGGGGGGGAGAGTTGTGAGTTTTGAACACCACACCCGAAGGTATCATGCCACATAAGTTTCAAAACTTTATTAATTTGTTTGTCTGAAAGACACAGAATTACCATATTAAATAGGGTACTCACAAATAGACCATTGATCAAGAAAATACGAATGATGCAAAACCATCGCCCTTAATCAATGTACACGCTGAAATATTCTTTATCTATACAATACAGAGGTTTCAGTTATCTTTCAGGTTAACCCCTGAAGTGTAGATAAAAATGAACTGCCTCTAAGGACGCGCCGTGAATACATATCGCCAATTTAGTCCTTATCTTTTTTTAATAACGACCAAGCCGAGATTTGAATATTAAATACATAATCTATTCGAACAACATCAAGGCTTTTATCAAAAAAATTTACTGGTTAGCTTAACAAACAACTCTGCCAAGATATATTGCTTGTAACCAGGGCTTGACTCTTGAGGTACCAAAAGTAGGTATAGGTTCTATACCGGTACTTAGCGGTTCTAGTCATTTGGTACTGGTTCCTGGTGGAGGATAAGCTTCTTTTTTAATATGTACACACGGCGACAGGTCAGGTTACCCTGTTTGGACTTTGAACTATTAGAAGTTGAACGCTGCGAATCGTGCGAGAGGGTGCGGTATGTTGTTGTTGTTTCGTCTCACAGCACGCTGCGCCCGCGCCGGCAGCCGCGTCTATGCAGGCTCCCTACCGCACTATTTTGTGTTTTGTACGTAGTGTAGTTATGGGTTTATAGGGTGCGTAACCTGATGTGTCGCCGTGTGTCATCTGTTTTCTCACGTAAATATTGGTACCGGTATAAATATCGATGGTACTGATTAGAAAGTAATAAGAATAAGTGCAGCTACCACGTCTGGTACCTGTATCTGTACCACACCAAGGCCGATAGTAAGTACCGGTTGTTTCAAGCCCTGTAGGGTAGGCCTACCATGAGTTTACACCATAGAGTACGAAGAGATGGCATATCGGCTTGTTTCTATAGAAAATGTTGTCGCCAACAAAGGGGGTGAAAAACGGGTGAGGGGAGGGTTAACATTTAAATACGCTACTTCCCGCTAGATGTGTATGATATGACGTCAGGCCCAGTTGAGTATCTGTGCACAGTTCGATACAACATCTCTACCCCAGGGGAGCGCGTTATTTTCTCTATGGTTTACACTGTAGTAAACTACAGTGTTGCCACTTTAGCCACTTCTTAGCTAGATTTAGCAACATTTTTGAAGTTGTTTTTGGCCACTTTTTTTGTTTGTTTATTTATTAATAAATACCAATTTATACAGCTAAAGTTAATCATTTTAACAGGTTCTTATAAGCGTTTTTTACTGTTTTTGATTTCCGATTACCTGAATGTAGAAGTAAAAAGTCTATTTTCTACGATGAACATTGTAAAACATCAACATATTTATAGAATGGGTAACAATAACTCACTCAAAATTCCATATTTCTATTTAAAAAATTATTAAAGAGCATAATTTTAAAGAATAAATTTAAAATTTTAAATAAATATTATTCATCCAAATAAACTGCTTCTTAGCATATACAACGTGTTAATGAATTAACGCAAAACTAGAAAGTAGGTTGTTTAGAATCGAGAGCAGAGTCGAATTATCATGGTTTCCACATAGGTAATTTTTTTCAAAATATTAAATAATTTGTTTGCAAAATTTTAAATTTTCTGAACCCGATGTCAATCCACCGCACGGGCACACTCACCCTACTTACTACCAAAACAAGATTATAAAAATGTATCCATTAGCGCTTTCTTTCAGTGTTGAAATGATAACAAATCATTTTTGCCTCAAAACTTAAAATGCGAATAACTTTAAATTATAATCATCAAAATAATTAAATTATTGTTGAAATCTAATTATTTTATTATAAATCAGTTGGGGTGTATGAGGTTTTGCGTTAATTCATTAACACGTTGTATATGTATTATTTTGTTAACTTTACTTTGTTCAGCCACTTTTAGCCACTTTAGCGGCAATGAAATTTCATGTAGGTATCTAGCCACTTTTTAGGTACGGTTTAGCTACTTGATCCGGAGGTAAGGTGGCAACACTGGTAAACTAAAATAAAACTACTGTAGTAAACTACAGTTTTTGTATTGAATTTCGTACAGCGCTCCTAGTGGTTACGTTGAGAACTAATTTTGTCATACAAAATTGGCACCGCGACTACAGGTAGTACTAACACAGTATTAACGTACAGTGAAAACTCATGGTGGCGTCACAGTATAAGGGGCAACCGCCCGGTTTTGAGTAACACTACACACCACTTTCCCAACAAAACTCCTTCTCTTCTAGATCTTATGATAGTTTCATCTCCCCACAATGTCTCAACCCATGGGCAACTGCCGGCCTGTTTTTCGTACCATGACCTTGTTTATCTGTCGTACAGAGTGCGTCCCCCAAAGCGCAAGCCTACTTACCGTTTCCTTCGTAGTTTCAAAAATATTGATGAAGTGGCTCTGCGCTTTGATGCCGTTAGCGCCGATTGGGGTTCTGTACTTAGTGCCGACTGCATAGACAGTAAAATTTCCTTATTTAATTCTCTTGTCCTTCACCTGTTTGATACCCACGCCCCAGTTAAAAGGGTTAAGGTAAAACATGTGCCGGCTCCATGGCTTACTCAGGATATTAAAGATGCAATGGCGTTGCGGAATAGATCTAAAAGAAAATATTCACGGTGTCCTTCTGATGCCAATCTCGCTCGGTTTAAGTTCCTTCGCAATCGTTGCAACCGAATGTGCAGGGATTCTAAACGACGTCATATTCATGACTCTGTAAGCGACTCGGATCCGGCACAGGTATGGCGGTTTCTCAAAACTCTCGGCATTGGTAAATCCTCTGATAGCACCCCCGTCACTGTTGATCTTTCCGCTCTCAACAAACACTTCTCTTCTCCTCCCATCTCTATTGATCATGCTACGAAATCGAATACACTTCTTGAACTTTCTAAATTACCAATGCCGGGGTGTCCACCTTTGAAATTCTCCCCAATATCTGAGTCTGACGTTAGGAAGCACATAATCTCTATATCCTCTACAGCTGAAGGCCACGACACTGTTTCCTCCCGAATGATCTCCCTTATCCTTCCGGAAATTCTTCCTATCCTTACACACATCTTCAATTACTCTCTACTCTCCAGTTCCTTTCCCTCGGCTTGGAAACTAGCCCTAGTTATTCCTCTGCCGAAATCTAGTAATCCCACTACCTTCTCTCAATTCCGTCCTATTTCTATTCTCCCTTTCCTATCTAAAGTACTAGAGCTAATAGTTCACAAACAACTGTCTTCTTACCTCCATTCCAACAATTTATTAAATTCTTTTCAATCCGGTTTTCGCCAAGGACACAGCACTGTGTCGGCTCTTTTGAAAGTTTCCGACGATATTCGACTGGCTATGGAGAACAAAATGCTAACTATTCTCATACTTCTCGACTTCAGCAGTGCTTTCAACTCTGTTGACTTTGATGTCCTCCTGGGTATTTTTCGCTCTCTAAATATCTCTCCGTCAGACATCTCTTGGTTTAATTCTTATCTCAGAGGACGCTCGCAGTGTATCCGTTCTGACGGGATCTCGTCTGAATGGTGTGACCTCACTGCAGGTGTGCCTCAAGGCGGTGTTCTATCTCCTCTTCTCTTTTCTGTTTTTATAAACACCATTACTGCTGTAATTTCTTCAAACTTTCATCTTTACGCCGATGATCTACAACTTTACCGATTTTTCAAACCTAATGACGTCAATGACGCTATTGGCGCCATTAATAAAGACTTAGAGCGTATTTACACTTGGGCTCAGTCCTATGGACTGATGGTCAATCCCACCAAGTCACAGTGTCTAGTAGTCGGAAGTAGATACATGCGAAGCCGCATTGATTCAACTCTTATTCCGGTTATTTATAACAACATAATAATTCCCTACAGTAAATCCGCCAAAAATCTCGGTGTCATATTTAACTCCAACCTGTCCTGGACAGAACACATGAACCAGCTGAGTAAAAAAGTACACTTTTCGTTCCATTCTCTTAAACGCCTTCAAAATTTCCTTCCATTCAAAACCAAAATTTCCCTAGCCCAATCCCTCATCCTTCCCATAATTGATTACGCCGATGTTTGCTGTCTAGATGCTACTGAAGAATTAAACAATAAGTTAGAGAGATTACAAAACCTGGGCATTCGGTTCATTTTCGGTTTGCGGAAATATGACCGTGTGTCTCATTTTAGGGTGCAGCTGAAATGGCTCCGAGTCCGCGAACGCAGAAATCTCCATATCCTCTGCCTCCTCTTTAAAATCCTCCACAATCCCTCCTCTCCTAATTACCTCCGTGAACGGTTTTCTTTCTCCCGCCCACCTGACCAACCTTGCCGATCCCACATCCGTACCCAACTCAGAATCCCGCCTCACTCTACAGATTTCTACTCTTACTCCTTCACAGTTCATGCGGCCCGGTTGTGGAACTCACTCCCCGCCCAAATTCGTGATTCTCGTACCATATCTTCTTTTAAAAAGCAAGTAAAAAACCACTATCTTTCCATTCAATGAGCTAGTAGGTATAGTAATATGTATTTAGTATTTTATTATAGGTATATAATATATATTTTATTTGTATAGGTATTTTATGTATTTTTATTTTTATTAATTCAATTGATATTGTAAGTTAATATTTTCTTTTATTATCATTTTGTTTTTGTTCCGTTTTTTGCTCCATATTATTTTATTAGTTACTAATTGTATGTACACATTATGTCTGCCTCTCTTTTAATACTTTTCACTGTTGCGGGTCTGCTGGAAGAGATCTCTTAAGAGATAAGCTCGCCCTTTGTACATGTCTTTTCTATTGTCTGTATCAATCTGCTTGTGTGTACAATAAAGTGTTATAATAACTTTGTAACCATTTTATACATTAACTATGGCACTTTTTAAGCAGAAAACAAAACTGAACAATCTACAGCTACAGGATATGAGAAGTGATGTGGTTTTTTTCGATTGAAGAAAAACGAATCCAAAGTCATCTCTTTTTTTCCAGTTGTAACCGTTTTACTCTTACATTGTTAATCAGAAGAATATGAAAATTTACAACATTCTTCACAATACAATATAGAATGATGTGGTTTTCTAATTTTTTGAAAATTCATAAAAAATCATACAAGTTTTCAAAGAAAACGGAAAATTCCGTCCGGCGCCACGCAATTGAAGCGGGATGGCTAATTGCAAAAGTTTGCTTGTAAGAAAGAGAGCCTTGCAAGTGGGAGGAGTGGCCAGTATAAGAAAGAGTATCTATGCGGCGTCCAGGTTTCAACAGTTACTGTCAAAATATTAGGAAAATTTTCAAATCGAAAAACGCGGGACGAGGGTTTTATTTTTCAATTTCAGGTATAGTAAACGCTAAGAACAAGGACCTAGTACCAATTAATTACAACCCAAATCATCCCTATTAATAACAAAACAATACAACCAACAGTCAATTTATATCGGCTTATACTAAACAAAATAATATTGTTACTAAAGCAAAATACAATATCCGTAATGAAAGTCCATTATTTCCATAATCGTTATCGCATTACCTTGTAAATCGGATATCCGGGTATCCGGGCAAAATGTCCGGCTAATGTACAAAGGGCCGGATATAAAACAATTGCGATAATTAACGGGACTGGTTAATTTGTCAGCTAAAAGCCTGTTATTCCTGTGGGATGGCTGGTCGTCGGGATCCATTATCCTTGTGGCCGTGGGTTACGCCATTTTGTGAGTTGGAAATGAAATGGCGCGTAACGGTAAACGTAACGTAAACGGTAACTATGTTAATAGAGTGCGTTACCTGACTTCTAAAAGTGCAACCCCGAATACCACCTCCCCGTAAGCTCACTAACACGAATCACTCAACAACGAATGCACGCTACCACGAAAAACTACTATCTGGTCACACGGCGACACATCAAGCTACGCAAAACCAAAATAAGCTGGCCGCGCGTATAGGAAGAGCGATGTACACACGGCGACACATCAAGTTACCCAAAACCAAAATAAGCTGGCCGCGTGGTAATGCAGGTATAACGTCGCGCGGCCAGCTTATTTTGGTTTTGGGTAACTTGATGTGTCGCCGTGTGTACCACTAACTATGGGACTAGTCCAAAGATAAAATATAGGGGTAGATAAATAATATAAAGCAAGACATAGAAACGCTACTTGACATCCAGTCACACTTATGACAACCGCCCATTAGAATAAGTGAAATGTCAATAGTAAATTGATACCCACAGACTATTATATCCAGCTGGAAGACTCAGCTATTTCCTTACCTACGTTAAGAACGAATTTTGCTTGAATTTGCTTAAAAAGTGGTGACATTTGTTTAACAGACGTAAGAAATTAATGTCTAATCTAGCTCTGTCACTCTTATGGCAATCTGTGTGCGATTGTAAGGAATGACTATACATGTTTTTGTACAGTTTGATATTGGGTAGACCTGGACTAGTCCTATCTTCGATGTGAAATGTGGGTGAAATTGATATCATTAGCATCCTTTTAAACTAAGAGTCTACCCATCAAACTGAACAACTTTCACTATGGGAGCAAACCGATCGGACCAACTAAAAAATCAGCTGTTCCATACTTTTCTCGACTCAAAATGTATGCAATAGCTGAGTTTTTTTTTTGCTTCGATCGGTTTGCTTCCATAGTAAAAGTTGTTCAGTTTGATGGGTAGACTCTTAGTTTAAAAGGATGCCAATAGTGTTGCCAACCCTACTATATAATATAGTATCCTACTATATTAGGGGCCCTACTACTATAATTCTGAGAAAAATATATAGTAGGCAAAACTACTATATTTTGATGAGCTGATTTTGATATAATTTATAGATAATTTAAATATTTTGGTACTTGAGTCCAACAAAAACGACCACTAACTTAACATTATTTTAACAATTTTCTTTATCTTCATCAGATTTGTTCCATAAACAATTTTCTACTAAATATACTACTGAAAAGTGACAGCAAGTTAGTTTTCCTAAAGTCCGATTTATCAATTAATTGATTTATAATTTTTAAAAATGTTATTATTTAGTATCGAATCCGGCAACATCTGTGTTTACAGAATGCATTATTTTCTATAGCGAATGGGTACGAAATAGAGAAGTGATTGTTTCTTTAAAATAAGAACTTGGTATTCAAACCAAAATGTAGCAAAAAAATTTCTTTTTGAAAAAATTTTAATAAACAAATTTGAAAAATACTATATTTTTTCTTTTTTTTCCCCGATCTACTATATTTTTCTGGGTACTAAGGCTCAAAATACTATATTTGGTCTAAAAAAAGTTGGCAACCCTAGATGCCAATGATATCAATTTGACCCTGTATAGATATTTTGAGTCTAATCGGTAATGCAGCTTTGTATGAAACTGAAACAGCAGATTTCAAATTAAATTTTACAACTAAGCCCCAATGTAAATAACGCCAAGATATCTGCAGAACAGTTACTTTTGAACAATGTTCACAACGCGGGAACAGGATAACCGAATGTAAAGGGTTCTTCACACGAAAATTCATTCGCGTGTAAACCGCGAGCTTTCGCGTTATAACGCCACTTCACACAATCACACCCTATCCGTAAAGTTAGAGGCACACTCAGAACTGGTATACGTGAATATAATTATGAACTCAGCTGATCAGTCCTTACGGAAAACTTAAATTATACCTATTTTCCTACCTATTTAGGAGGGGTACACACCGGACGAATTAACTTGGCACCTGGCTCGCACGTGGCTCGGTATTTGACACCCAACTGCTACCCCCCCGCGGGAACCCGCCGTCGCCGTGCGAGGCCGTATAGCCGATAGCATTTCAGTTACCGTTGCACGCGTCCCTGCGCTTTAGCATTTTCGAGTTATTCTTTCCGAGTTTTCCTAGTTTTTTATTCCGAGCCACGTGCGATCCAGGTGGCAAGTTAATTCGCCCGAGTTGTAGGATGCATAGGTTTGTATGGGTTGGTTTTCCAATAAAATAATAAATAAATAAATAACGCTCACAGGCACATACATTGTAATGATCCCAAGAAAGCACTATTTATAGGCTGTTTATCATGGAATCCATACAATAACGGCACAAACATATAAACATCCATGACCGAACCGGGATTCGAACCCAGGACCCTGGTTTGGCAGTCCGGCGTGGTAACCATTACACCAACCATACATAAGCTCACGCCATTGTCCCAAGGGGGTAGGCAGAGACCACAGATCGCCACACGCTACGACTCTGACACACTTCTCTAGCCTCATTGACATTCATACATCTTTTCATGCACTTCCGTCGATTGAGGGTGCTACGCACTTGTCCTTTTCGGAAAAGATCATTGATTTGATCGTGGTATGTTTTCCTCGGACGGCCTCTCCCAACACTTCCACTCATCTGTGCTCGATAAATTTCATTCGTAAGTCTTCTTTCATTCATTCTCTCTACGTGACCAAACCATCTAAGCATACCCCTCTCAATCCTTGTTACTATATCATCCTTCAACTTACACCAATCCCTTATCACACTGTTCTTGATTCGATCAACCAAAGTAATACCACACATACTTCGTAAGGAGCGCATTTCAACTGCATTCACTCGACTTTCATTCCTTTTATTCCATACCCAACATTCACTCCCATACATTAGCGTAGGCACCAACACACCGTTGTGAATAGCCAGACGTGCCCTTTTTGATACAGACCGGCTACTCACCACGGCGTGCAGGGCCCCATTTACCTTATTTCCCGCAGTCACTCTTCGCTCCACATCCCCGTCACACTTTCCATCTCTCTTAAACAAACTTCCCAGATATACAAATTCATTCACCTGTTCCACTCTGTCTCCTTCCATAACAATGTTACATTCTGTAACATCGTCTTCACGTTCCAAAACCATTACCTTCGTCTTGCATACATTGACTTTCATATCTTTCTTCTTCAACGACTCATTCATCACATTCAACATGTCTTGTAACTCCGTCACCGACGGCGCAAGTATCACCTGGTCGTCAGCATACAAAAGGCACTTGACACTAAGCTCATCCATTCTTATACCGCATTCCATCTCTTTCAAATCAGTCAGACAACTATCCATATAAAGATTGAAAAGCCATGGCGACGCAACACATCCCTGTCTCACACCCCTAGAGATGTTAAACCAGTCTGTGTACGCCCCATTAACTCTGATACAGGCTTTAGAGCCCTCATAGAGGGACTTCAAAGCCTGCACTAACACCAACCGGGTCTTTAATATAAATAGCATAAATAAAATAATAACATAGTTACGAGACCCACCATAAACTAAGGTTGTACTATTAAAAAGATGTTCAGATACTGGAACAGGAAGCTGGAAATAGGTATTGTTCTCTTCTTATAATCCATACACTGGAAGGATGGTGTTACAATCTAAAAAACTTAATACTGGCAAATCGAAAGAAGAAAATGATATTCGGAACTGGAGTACGATTTTTGAATCTCATTCGCTGAGTTCAGCAGTTGAAAATGTCTAAATTACTATGGAAATAACAAATGGAAATGGAAGTAAAATGTCAAAATTTCTACTGCTGATTTGAATTTCAAAAATCGCACTCTTGAAGTATGATTTTTGAAAGTCAAATCAGCAGTAGAAAACGCATATCTCCACAGTAATTTTGACATTTTCAACTGCTGAACTCAGCGAATGAGATTCAAAAATAGCACTCCCGAACTATTGAGACTTTTTACACATTTTTGTACCTATTGACAAAACCTATTGAAATAAAACACGGATAATCTGTGTTACGGGTTTCCCTCCCACTGTGCCTCTACCCCTTCGGACACACATCATCACTTTATAGTAGAGATTACACCGGTTTGTTTATTGCGCAATTTTTGTGTTTATTTGCGATTTACGAGCGTTTCGCGTGCGGCGCGCAGTGGAGCGGAACGGAATGGAACGATGCGGTGCGGTGCGGCGCGGCGCGGCGCGGCTCGTTCTGTTCAACGAAGTCGGAGGATAAGGGTTTACAGCGGCTATAAACAGATAAATTGTAGGAAAACGTAAGTATTTGTTGTTTATCTTGATTTGTGGCTTGTTTTTAACTGTTTTGAGACAGGCTTTTTGTATCTTCTACAGATTCTACTACTTACCTGAAGTGCGATTTTTGAAAATCATACGAGCGACTTGGCAGTAGAAAGATGCATAATCTCCGTAGTAATTTTGACATTTTCTACTGCCAAGTCGCTCGTATGATTTTCAAAAATCGCACTTCTGCTTTCGTTACGTCCACATAAATACCTATACAGGGTGTACAATAAAATGGGACAGCTACTCAAAGGGGTGCTTCAGACCATCAAACTGAACAACTTTCTCTATGGGACCAATATCGAAATCGCGAAAAAAAAATCCGCTCTCCCATACAAAACTGCAAACATAACTCGACTGAAATGTATGGGACAGCAGTTTTTTTTTTCGCGATTTCGATATTGGTCCCATAGAGAAAGTTGTTCAGTTTGATGGTCTGAAGCACCCCTTTAAGTAGCTGTCCCATTTTATTGTACACCCTGTATATCCAAGGTGGCATTTATATTAAAAGCAGACAATAGGATTAGGTACTCCCAAACGTGGACCCTGTGTTACAGGCACAGCCCGGACACTGCATACAAAAATTTGAAATTGACAAGATGACGTCAGCACATGCGAAAACCAAAGAAATTGAACCTTATGTTTTCTTCTTAGATAACGAGTAACCAGCATAAAAATGAAAGCCCATCCCCTCATGTAAGCCGACACCGACTACCGCGAGGTGTGAAGCAATAAACTGACACATTACACCGCCGCCGCGCCCTCTGGCGGCTCTCGGCTCACGTTACTGATCAATGGCGGTCTTTACTTTACACTCTATTCTACTCATTATAGCATTAGACACCTTCTTTGCTTTAAAGCTGATGAGAGTGCAATAAAATGACATCACGCCTTTCACTAATCTAATCATAAAAATAATGTTGTGTCACTGTTGAAGAGGTTCGAAACTTAGGTATGTCAGGATCGTAGCAGGTGACAATCAAGATCAGTAGCTGCCTACCCCGATTTGACATATCCGTAAGTATATGCCTGCGTACATCTACAGGGTGAAATTGATATCATTAGCATCCTTTTAAACTAAGAGTCTACCCATCAAACTGAACAACTTTTACTATGGGAGCAAACCGATCGGATACTATACTGCAGTCTGCAATGCCTACTCGACTCAAATGTATGCAACAGTTGATTTCTTTTTGCTCCCATAGTAAAAGTTGTTCAGTTTGATGGGTAGACTGTTAGTTTAAAAGGATGCTAATGATACAAATTTTCACCCTGCATAGGCACTGATTATACAGGGTGTCCCAAAACTCAATTGATAGGTGAGTTCTTCTTCTATCGAGTCGATGGCATGTCATTAAAATCTTTCCAGCCCAGTATTTCGCCACACGAAGCATTATCGGCAGCGTCCATAAGCTCCGTTCGCGTGCAGGTGTCCGGGCAGGAAGGGCAGGACACAAGATGGGCCATTGTCTGAGGAGAAACACCGCATTCGCACCCAAGGTTCGACCCGTCTGTGTAGCCCCACTTGAACAGACTTTCTTTACTCCGGCCAACCTGAGTTCGGAGTCTATTTAAGCACCTCCAAATTGACCTGGGCAGCTCCCGTCGCAATCACTTTGGCTTTCCTTGAGAGGGACAAACGGGTCAGGAAGAGTGGTGCCTTCCCGCCAAAGACCGAGTCTAGCCTGAGAAGCCTCACTTTGAATTGGCTCGACACACTTCAAGAAATTCTTACGGCTCTTGAGCCTTTGGGGCACTGTAGGGTACTTGTACATTGGGTGCCGTGTGTCGGCTTCCATCTTGGTTCTCTCTATCGAACTTGCAACGGTCCTGCGGACGTCTGGAGGCGCAATTCCGGCCAGTGGATACAGCATCTGCACCGGTGTCGGTTTGATACAGCCGGTGATGATCCGACAGGTTTCATTTAAAGCTGTATCCACGAGCTTTGTATGGGCGGAACGACTCCACACAGGACACGCGTATTCACCTGCAGAGAACGATAGGGCTAGTCCGGTAGTTCGCAGGACTTGAGGCGAAGCTCCCCATTTCGTTGTCGTCAGTTTATGCAGGAGGTTGTTACGTGCATGCACCTTCTGTTTGACGCTCTCGCAATTCTTTTTGTAGGTCAACGCTCTATCTAATATAATACCGAGATATTTGGGGTGGCTGCAGTGTGTGATTGGCACGCCTCGCCACGAGATGGTGAGCTTACGATCAGCTTGTCTATTGCGAAGGTGGAACGCGCAAGATTGTGTTTTGGACGGGTTGGGCTTTAAGGCATTGATGTCATAGTAGGCACCGAGCGAGTCAAGAGCTGCGGCAAGGTTTGCCTCAATTGCTTCAAAAGATGTGGCTTGAGATGTTAGGGCCAGGTCGTTAGCGTACAAAAAGCGGGATGTATTTGGAATTGACGGCTGATCATTGGTGTAAATATTGAATAAGAGCGGAGCCAGGACACTGCCCTGTGGCAGACCATTCTTCTGAGAGCGCCAGCGACTTTTATCCGAGCCCAGATGGACCTGAAATCGGCGGTTGTGGAGCATTTCTCTGAGGACTTGGACGAATTTACGGTCGTCAGTCATGCCCTCAACCTTCCATAGCAGGCGTTTATGGTTCACTGTGTCGTAGGCTGCCGAAAGATCCACAAAAACAGAGCCCGTTACCTTCCCCGTCTCGAAACCATCCTCGATCTGTTGCGTAAGCTTCAGAGTTTGGTTGCAACATGATTTGCCTGGTCGAAACCCAGCCTGCTCTGCAATTAGGTTAGGGTCGGACCGTGCCGACGTGACCGGCAAGACGACGTAGGAGGAGCCGTTCGAAGAGTTTATACGTATGGCACAAAAGGGATATGGGCCGGAAGTTTTTGGGGTCGTCTCCTGATTTCCCCGGTTTCAGGATCGCAATCACTTTGGATTTCCTCCATAGGCGGGGGATCTTTGCAGAGAGAAGGCAGTTATTAAAAAGTTCCAGCAGCCACGACAGGTGAGTTTATAAATGTTCAAGGAAAAATACGAAAAAAATTCCTAGTTTGATAGTTTTCGAGATTTTGTCATTTGTCATCGGAAAAATCGCCACCCAGCTCTCAACTTTTAGATGTAGCTAACTACAAATTTGTAAATTTTTTCATGAAAATTTTTGTTACGCAAGCCAGAATAATCTTTTCAGTGGTCCCAATTCAAAAATAAACTATTAAGTAGTTCCATTCTTTTTACAGAAAACAATTTCTTCTGTCAGACTTCTGCGGAAACAATTTTTTCTATGTCAACTTTGAGACTACAACCTGCATAAAAAAATTATGGCGGTAACCTAGCAAGTAATTTAAAAATCAAAATGATATCACACTTGTAATTTCTTTATCTAAAAAAGTAGGAATAATTTTTTTTCTCGTCGAACAACCCCATTTCAAAACAATTATTCCATACTAAAATTAATAAACGTTCAACGCCCTAAATTACGGTGGTTTATAAATTTTATAATACAAAGATATTTTACTATGGAATTATTGGTTTCAAATCGGGTTGTTCTGCAATGCAAGAAAAAAAATTATTACTACTTTTTTTTAAAGGAAGTACCTAGTGTGATACTATTTTGAAAAATTGATTAAATTGACCAACTTTTGAAATTACTTGCCAGGTTACCGCCATACATTTTTTAAACAGGGTGTAGTCTCAAAGTTGACATAGAAAAAATTGTTTCCGCAGAAGTCTGACAGAAGAAAGTGTTTTCTGTAAAAGAATGGAACTAATAGTTTATTTTTGAATTGGGTCCGCTGAATAGATTATTCTGAATTGCGTAACAAGTATTTTCATGAAAAAATTTACAGATTTGTGGTAGGTACATGTAAAAGTTGAGCGCAGGGTGGCGATTTTTCCAATGTTAAAAAAAATGAAAAAATCTCGAAAACTATAAAACTTATTTTTTTTTTCCCTGAACAGTTATAAACTCACCTATCTCCCATTTGCGGCTTGACGTTTGTTTTGGGACACCCTGTATATTGAATAATCTGTGCCCTATAGGGTTTCGTAGGCAGCTAAGAGCAAGGACATTCTAAAATTTCCTTGCTGTTAGAAATGCAGTGTGTTTCTGGGCGAAAGGGTCTCCGCCCATCACCAGGTCGACATTTATCATACAAATATTTGCCCCTTACGGAATTTGAACCGGCGGCGCTCTAGTCTAAGATCAGCAGGTAGGTTCACTTCCAAATGAGCTATCACAAATGTATGATCTGTGACATACATTAGAACATGTGTATTATTCTTCTTAGTCACAAAGATTCCACTCGGGTTATAAAGTCTACCGCGTTGAAGGTGTCACAAAGAAAGTGTCGTGACACCTCTGTGGGGATTCCCGAGGGGCCGCCTCACCCTCGCCCCTCGCAGACTTATTTTAATTTTTATATTTGTACTTAGAAGGTAAAGGCTGTTCGAGGGTTGAGTTATGGAGTTGGGAAACTGTTTGCGTTCTTCTTACTTTTATTTTTAACCGACGTCAAGATGTATCTTAGTTTAAAAGGATGCTAATGATATCAGTTTCAACCTGTAGTAATTATTGAATAATATTTATTTTTTCCCTTTATTTTCTCTACAAATTCTACGTACCAAATATCTGTTAAAAGTCACGAACAGCTTTGCACAGTCGAAAACTAAAGTCTCCTCATTTTGAAGTCGGTTAAAAATCAACCCTACATCCACATCATTGTTCATTGCACCGCTGTAAATCAAAAGTAAACATTGTAAATAACAAACACAGGGTAATTAAACTGTTACGAGCCATTTGACTGTCAATAAAACTATACGTATAGTATTACTATCGTTTATTTTAACTACTAAAGGGGTATCGGTCAGGTCCCCTTTGGTCTCCTATATCTAAGTAGATATAGGGAAGTCCCGCGAATTGTATCATTTTGTCGCCATTCTGTTACCAGTCGCACCTTGTAAGTGTTATCTGAGACATCGTGTTTGAAATACATTAATTGCTGCTATTAATATTGTTGAAATCTGATGGTCTTTATCTTAACACTGTCTTCGGATTTCCAGACGCACCGCGGGATATCACCCCTTCTTGGTTGACATCCCACATATCCGCACCAAGCGCCTTTCTGAATCTTTTATAATGCGCACAGCCAAGGAGTAGAATGCCTTACCTGCGTCAGTATTTCCGAGCACTTACAACCTGAATTCCTTTAAAGTACGAGTGAATAGGCATCTTCTGGGTAAGCTCGCTACGACCCCATCTTCGTCCTGAGGACTGGATTGAGGTCAAGAGCAAACTCATAGTAAATAAAAAATAAAAAAAATAAAAAACCGTAACCTTGACTAATTGTGATATTTGCGATCCGTGAATTATTACTAAATTTTCAACTTTAAATTAAAACTCTAAACAGGTGACCTTATGATTTTTTAACCAATCCCAAAAATGCGTCCAACTCTCAGCTTTCATAATCATAAATAAAAAGTAGTACTTAAGAGGGCTAATTTGGCTAGAATTGATCTTCAAAGACAACAAGGCGGAAAATTCTTAAATTTAAAAATATTTTTTTTTTGCCATAACTACCACGCCTAAGGCTAAATAATGATTAAAGAATGCTGGAAACCTATCGTGTTGGTGGAATAAGGAAAGTTTTAAGTAAAAAGTAGATAACCTAACCTAACATTTTTTTTTGTTCCGGGGGGGAAAATGCGTTACGCATACCACCCGGGCGCAGGGGGCACCCGAGTGGTTATGTGGGACTCCCGTATAGGCTAATGAGACCCACGGTATACCCACTAAACCCCCCCCCCCCTCTTCCTCCGCTTCGCCTTGTGGCGGGGTAACGGGAACGCTTTCGCAATCTTCCGCGACCCCGCCGGCGGCAGCCGCCCACAAGCGGCTCCATCGCCAAAGCCCGAAGGCCCTCCGCGATGTGCGCACCAGATGGTATGGTGCGCCTCCCTCCTCGGCCTCCACCCGTACCGTAGCAGACGCCCCCCGAGTCTGCTACTAGGAGGCCATGGGTACCAGATAACTGGCACCCGGTGGCAGATCGGGTCCGTGGCTCTGCCACCGACCACACCTCGGCCGCAGAGGATAGGGCAAGCGGCGCACCTTATCACCGACATGCCTCTTCCCCTGCGGCCCCACCAGTGCCGGTTCTACCACCGGCCACACCTCGGCCGCAGAAGATAGGGAGAACGGCGCACCGTAATACCGGCACTCCTCTTCTTCCGCGTCCCACCTCCAACGTGTCCGCAGCGGACTTGTTCAGCCCGCTGGGAGCGCCCTCCTCTGGCCGACCGACACCCCGAATAGGTAGTTTCAGACCTCTCGCTGCCGGCCATGGTTCGCACTATGGTCGACAGTGAGGCGTCTTGGCGCGCGGTTCTCTCCTTCTGTGAGGCAGTAATGCTCCAGAAGGAGACCGCGGAGAGGGAGAGGGAGTCGATTTCTGAACTCCCAATCCGCCAAAGATGCACGGGGCGCAGACGGGCTGCGTTTGCTCGCGGTCTGCCTTCCCCGGAAGTTTTGAGTCTCTGGGCGTCGGGCTGGGGGGTCCGGCGTCCGATCATAGGGACTCGAGGTGGTTGTGTGCGTGTTCCCACGCACTACCTAAAGGCCTGTAGGCTTGTCAAGGCCAACAGAGATGAGACCTGGTAAGGTCGGTCGCTGCGCCGTAGAGTGTGGAAGATTCCTCACGGGCCCTCAGGCTCTATGGCAATATGCGATGAGGTGGAACACGGTGGGGTTTTAGCCGGTTAGAGTCCGGTATAACCCGTCGCCGTTTCGGTTTCCAGCATTCTTTAATCATTATTTAGCCTTAGGCGTGGTAATTATGGCAAAAAAAAAAAAAATAATTTAAGAGTTTTCCGCCTTGTTGTCTTTGAAGATCAATTCTAGCCAAATTAGCCCTCTTAAGTACTACTTTTTATTTATGATTATGAAAGCTGAGAGTTGGGCGCATTTTTGGGATTGGTTAAAAAATCATAAGGTCACCTGTTTAGAGTTTTAATTTAAAGTTGAAAATTTAGTAATAATTCACGGATCGCAAATTTTTAACTTTAGACCAATATTTTCATAACTTTTATCAAAGTTACGATGCTGATAATGTTACGAATAAAGGCACAATTCATGAAGATTAAGTTGCAAAAAAAGAATCTCTAAAAAGTCTTACACTTTTTTTTTAGAAGTTGTTCAAGCCGGTCATGTCGATTTTCCCCAAAAAATCGGAAAAATCATCATAACTCGAAAACTATAAAAAATCGCGGAACATACATGGGGGTGATTCGGATACCCCACGACATACCGGACCTAAATTTTACGTTTGAACGTCAACTCCCCGGCCACCCTGTATATTTAGGATTCGATATTGTCATGAAAAAAAAATTAACGTTTTTTTTTTGTATGTTTATTAAGAAAATGTCAAAAATAGACTACCGACCAAGGAATATAACTACTCTCTACCGACAACAAACACAAAAAACGTCAAAATCAAGTTAGAGCATAAAATATACGTAACGGGTAAAAGCTCTTAATAGTATAAAATCATTACGAGTAGGTACCTATTATTTCTGTCTAGGTAATCGGTCTTTCTATAAAATCTTTTTTGTTACCTGTAAGATTATTAAAGAAATATACAAAATACTACATTATTAATTAAACTACTATTTGCCATTAAATAAACAATAGTGATATCACAAATAAATACGACTAAATATAAATATTGCTACATTTAAGCCTTTCAGACCCTTCAGGCGCGCACATGGTAGCCGCCACGGTTGCCATGGTGACCGAGGTCAACGACCCACGCCACCGCCATACCACCACACCATCACTGCAACTTTCAGCATTGTCTATAAGTTTGTCATAGAACTAGTAATACTAGTTATGATAATCATTCAAAATTATCGAGCTGTAATTTAAAAAAAAGTTATTTTTTTCAGACTTACCTTGTAAAATGATATGGATGATTCTTCGTAACACTAAGTAATACTAAAACACTAACACTAGTTTAGAAACTTAGTTACTAAGTTTAAATACTAAACTAATTCGTATACAGTGCAGGCCACCGACTAATAACTAACTAATTTTCACAAGTACACAACCAAATTGAAATGTTTTCACTAATTTCTACACCACACTATTCACAAATCGAATGTCACATTTCGAAAAAAAAAAAAAAACCTACCTATTTGTATTTCAAAATAGGAACAAAAACATTCGCGTGCCGGTACATGCCGTCGAATGCGGCGAGTAGGTTTCCCTGCAAAGCGACCAAATTGTTTTTCCACTACAAAAACAATTATCAAACAAAAACCACCCTTATACGAATGAATTTAGAACGTTTGTTTAGTTGCGTGTGGTTTTCTCTCCGCGGCTGGTTTATACATTCGGCTTCCATTTTCAAATTTTGCCGTGGAAAACTAGCTTTTCCACTGTCGATGTAAATGCCAATTTCCTTTTTGCATTTACATCGCAAACAGAAATCAACTCTGAGCACAGATGTAATAGAATCTAAAGTCTCTTGCAGAAATTCGGTAGACAATGCGCCACGCAATGACGTTTGCAGCAAAGGGGATGGTTATATAGTTTTCTGGGTACGTATAAAAGGGATGGCAGATAGAGGGTGCATGTGCGTCTGAAACGTCAGACAAGCTATAAAGAATCGATCTTGAAGACTTCGCAAACTTTTGTTGGGGTGCCTCGGGTTCGAGGCTGTCTGCGGAGCGCGTTTCTAGGTCTTGAGATATTTGACTCGAAACTCCATACCTTATGGACAGCTTTCTGTTGAAAGTTCGAAATAGTTCGAAATGGAGGATTGCATTTGATATCACTAGAATATAAGCCTTTTGAACAAGATTGCCTACAAAATGTTTTGATACTTTTTTCAAATTATCCACAACTATAGCTTTTGGCATGACCAAAATGTCTAGTCTAGGCGATGTTACACTGTGTAATTCAATATTGTGTTTGCACTTTGTACACTTTGCTTCGTTTCAAAGATAAGTATCTGTAATTGTAAAGTTTTTCTACAACGTAAAATCTTCCGACGCGGTGGACTCAATCGACAGGCGTGCCAGGAAGCTTATAGGTGATCCAACCTCTGTGGCGAAGCTACAAAGTCTTGAGCATCGTCGCAAGGTACCCTGTCTATCTGTTTTTTATAGGATACATTTCGGAGAGTGTGCGACGGAATTACACGATTTAATACCTCCGTCTCCCTTTCATCTGCGGGGGACGAGACGCAGGCTGGGTTTCCACCCTTATGTCGTTGACCTACCAGCAATTCGCACGAAGAAGTTTGCTTCTTCTTTTATAATGCGCACGGCTAAGGAGTGGAACGCACTGCCTGCGGACCTGTTCCCTGAGCAATACAACCTGGGCCTCTTCAAGGCAAGAGTGAATAGGCATCTTTCTAGGTAAGCATGCTACATCTTCGGCCTCATCATCACTGAACATCAGGTGAGATTGGGGTCAAATGTTTACCTATCGAACATTAAAAAAAAAAAAAAAAAAAAGTAATAAAATAAATTAATAACCTATCTATACAGGGTGTAACAAAACACCCTAACTTAAGGGGGTGCTTCAGACATCAATCTGAAAAACAAGAAAAAAAAAATTGCCGTCCGATACATTTGAGTCGAGACGGTAAAGCAGTTTTGTATGAAAAAGCGGATTTTTTATTCGCGATTTCGATTTTAGCTCCATAGTGAAAGGTTTTCAGTTGATGGTCTGAAGCAGCCCCTTAAGTATTACTAGGGTGGTTTGTTACACCCTGTATACAGGGTGATAGGGTAAACAGTTGCATTACTTCACGGGGTGATTGTACCCATGATACTGAACAACCTTCTCTAAGAAACATATAGGTAATTCGCAAAAAAAAATTGGACTTCTCATACTAAGTGCAATCAGCTGATCGAACGTTTGTATGAAAAGACGGAATTTTTTTTTTTGCGGAATTTCCTATTGGTTTCTTTCCGAAAGTAGTTCAGGAGTGCGATTTTTGAATCTCATTCGCTGAGTTCAGCAGTTGAAAATGTCAAAATTACTGTGGAGATACGCATCTTTCTGCTGCTGATTTGACTTACACAAATCGCACTCCTGAAGTATGATTTTTAAAAGTCAAATCAGCAGTAGAAATATGCATATCTCCACAGTAATTTTGACATTTTCAACTGCTGAACTCAGCGAATGAGATTCAAAAATCGCACTTCTGTATCATGGGTACAATCACCCCTTAAAGTAATGCAACTGTTTACCCTAACACCCTGTATAAGTAAGTATGACTGTGTTTATTCAAAGAAAAAATTCGGGGATTAATTTGAATAATTATTTAGATAAAAAGAGAAATTGCAATTATAATAATAAACAGCACAACATTTGTTCGCATTTGTAATTACTTCCTATTAAGAACTAATTACGCAACTAATTAAATTACAGACATACAGATTAGGGCAAATTACAGACATACACTGGCCTTCAAAACTTGGTACCACACTTTAAAATTGCAATAACCTTTAAAGTGCACAAGATGTATTTTCGAAACAAAAACACAAACTACGAAATATTTTATTTTTTATACAAAAATCTGCACTTAATTGATTATCTTCTTTTAAGGAATGGTTGAAAAATACTTTATTTATAAATAAACACTCCTTTTCAAATTGCCGTCTAACTAAAGTGTAAACTGAAATCGCGACTTTGTAATGCCATGTCTGGACAGTTCCATACATTTTAGATTTAGTATAGTCTTGGCGCAAACAGATGTCACTACTGGCCTGAACGAGAGATAAATCTTAATTAAACGTTATTAGATGACTGTTATTTGAGTTTTGTTCCACGGAAATAAATTATTCTTATAGATTAATTTTTTTTTAAATTTTTCTATAAAATGTTACTTAATTACAAATGTGTTTAACACTAATTTTAACGTAATTAAACATTGCTGTAGTACCGGTTACTCACCACCGGCGCTGTACTTGCGCGAGTTTTCATATAAGAAGGTGGCAACATTCTTAGTATGGGCACAGATTATTTAATAGTTACTACGTATGGGCATTGACCCTCTGGGATCAGGTCAGTTACGTCCTTTTCCCTGAACGTCCATCGCCCGAATTCCTTTTGCGACCATTCCCCTGAACGGACATTTCCCCGAACGGACATTGCCTAGTACGTCCATTTACTTGTACGGACATTTCCCCTTACGTCCCTTTCCTTTTATGGACATTTCCCCTTAGTACATTTTTTGTACTAATATATACAGGGTGAAATTGATATCATTGGCATCCTTTTAAACTAAGAGTCTACCCATCTGACTGTCTGTCATCAAACTGAACAATTTTTACTATGGGAGCAAACCGATCGGAGCATTAAAAAAATCTGCTGTTCCATACCATACCGTTCCATGTTTGTGATGAGCTACCAACCAACTCATCGGTTGCTCGCTATCTTTGCCTATAAACAACTTGCTTTTTGTCCATCGAAACACCTATACAGGGTGTAACAAAACACCCTATAGTAATACCACAGCCTGGACATTGCATACAAAAAATTGAAATTGACGTGATGACGTCAGCACATGCGAAACCAAAGAAATTGAACCTCATGTCTCCTTCTTAGGTAACGAGTAATCAGTGTGAGGTAACCAGAGGGCGATAGAGGGGGTGAGGTAAAAAGTTGGTGGGAGGAAGGGAGTGTCCATACTGTATCTAGTAATAGATACTCTTTCTTATACTGTGGTAATACCATACCATAGTGTAAAGAATATTTAAGGGGGTGCTGCAGACCATCAATCTGAACAACTTTCATTATGGAGCCAAAGTCGAGAAAAAATAAAAAAAAATCTGCCGTCCCATACATTTGAGTCGAGACGGTATTGCAGTTTTGTATGAAAGAGCGGATTTTTTTTCGAGATATCTATATTGGCTCCATAGTGAAAGTTGTTCAGTTTGATGGTCTGAAGCACACCCTTAAGTATTACTAGGCTGTTTTGTTACACCCTGTACAGGTATCTATACACGCATGTAAATCTATCTACCTACATAATATAAGACGTATCTTATGTTAAACGTAAAAGAAAAATCAGTTCGTCGTGTCCTTTGAACCCATCATTCGAAGAGTCAGTGAATCGGAAAACAGTTTCACGATGACATACAGAACGAAAGACAAAATGTGAAGAGTAAAGAATCATTTCAAACAAAACTAAAGAAGTTCGGCGGACCAAAGAGAATGGAATCACTACGTGCGGACGGCCATGTCATTTGAGACCCAGACTTAGAGGTCTCATACATGAATGAAGCTTAGTCTTCTTCTTATCGTGTGGGCAGAGCCCTGGTGTCAGAGTTTTTTCAGACCGCCTTACGGCCCCTGACGTGGTTTTTGTATGTAACGACTACTACCACCAGAGATAGTAGCCGGGACCAACGGCTTAACGTGCCATCCGAAGTCCGGAATTATTTTCCTTTTCAAACAATCAGGTGATTCAGCCTGCAATGTCCTAACCAACTGGGGAAAAACGCACAAAGTGACTTATCACTAGGTGTCCCCGTGGGAATCGAACCCACGACCCCGTATCGAGAGCCGATGCTCTTAACCATTAGACCACGGAGGCAGTAAGTAACGAAGCTTAGTAATAAGTGTAGAGTGAAACAAAACTAACAAAAAAGTAAATTGATTGTAACCTGTAAAAGTTGGGGGAAAGGTATATTTTCACCTTATATGATACCTTTTGTATCAAGTGTGTCAAACTAATAATCTTTCTTATTAGTTAGTCCACTCAATTTCCTACGCATTCATTGTGTTTATTTTAATGAAAATTCACGATAACTACAATATAATGATAACGGAAGAAAACGAAATCACATACCTACTCTAACAAGCCGAATACGTTCCAAAAAATTCCCCAGTGATAATATTCGATGAAAATAGCTGTCGTGGTTGCGTTTTGCTACTGCTTTTTGGAGGATTTGTCTATTTTACTAGTAACTACTTTTGAATCCAGACTTCTGGAGACGTGGAAGTTTATTTAAAAAATGCCTTAATTTTATCTGTTTATAATAATTATGACCGCCATCCTGAATGGCTTTTAGTTTTCGTATAAATGGCTGGGTCCAAATCTGCCATTCTTCTTTACATAATGTGGTTTTCCCATATTTAACTACAGCTACTGTTTATGTAGAACCGATGGCCGATGGGGCCGAAAAGATCTCGAGTGGCGATCGCGTATACCGGAAAGCGCAGCGGCAGCGTGGGTAGGCCCCGCACACGGTGGACCGACGACCTGGTGAAGGCGGCGGGAACCCGTTGGATGAGGGCAGCGCAGGACCGGTCGTTGTGGCGATCCTTGGGGGAGTCCTATGTCCAGCAGTGGACGTCCATCGGCTGAGCTGATGATGATAACTGTTTGTGTACAGTAAGTTGTGGAGGGTTTGGTCCTAAATACAGAACTAAGCGTTCTCTCGTTCTGGAGGTGGTGTTTGATGCAGACTGTCTCCGGTGGCTTACTCGGCATCATCAGTCAGGTTCTGGCTTTGCTAACATTTCTTGAATTGTTTGTGCAGTATCTCAGTACACACCACGGCATTTTTTATGCAGATTAAATTTTTTTTCAATCAAGCTACTACACGTGACCGCAGTGAGAGAGCGACTAAATGCCAGAGTACTATATCGCAGCAGTTGAATGGGACAACGCCGTCATGAAGCGCGATGTTCACTCTATACAGTGTTGCCAGCCGGATCTTGTCAAAAGTAACCGGAATTAGATTAAAAAGTAACCTTTTGGTGTGAAAAGTAACCTTTCATATTTTTTTCCAGTAATAAGGTATTTAAAGTTGATGGGCAGATGTTGGTTCTATTAACAGACAGAAATGAAAAAATTCTGTAGCTTTTTCCATTTCAAGTTGCATTTTCATCCGATTGATTGATCGAACGAGTAAGTGAGTGAGTGAGTGAGACTACTTAGACCATTTTTAGTCATTCGTGATTTGGTACTTACCTATATATTAGTGCGAGAGAGAAAACAGAGAAAAATTTGTTTTTAATAGTTGCACTCACTAGGTACGTTACGAACTTTTGCTTTATAAAACAGTGCAAAAATATGAAAAAGCATTCCGTTTCATGGAAAAATATGATAGATATGATTGACACCTAAAAGTAACCTTTTGAATCGTTAACCTAAAAGTAACCTGACAGAGCTAAAAATCACCTAAAAGGTTACAAAAGTAACCTTCTGGCAACACTGACTCTATACTTCCTTCCTCTATGTATACGAGGGCTAGACGTAGGTACTATCAGTTTAAAATAACAATGTGCATGACCTTGAAGGGCCGTTGGATAACTTCACTCGGTTGACAAAGGAATGTAGACTCTATGCAAAGGAAACAATCATTTGAATGACTCGAGTGAAGTTTGTGTGATTGAGTGACGTCACATTTGCGGGCGAGGTCATGCACATTGTTATTTTAAACTGATAGTATGTGCATGTTGTTAAGCCAGCTTCTAGCATCACAAAAGTATCGCGATTTCAGTTTGTGTCGAGACGAGAGCTAATTCCGCGCCGACACGACACCAGTGCCTCATACGTACGTAGTTACAAGTTCAAAGGTTCTGGCTAATTATCATTCGCGTCTTCACGTCGCGAGTGTCGAGTGCGAGGCGCGAGGGGGTGCAGAATAGTGCTCCGGCAACTATCGTAACTTATTGAATGCTACATGTTTATACAACGTGTTAATGAATTAGCGCAAAACCTCATACACCCCAACTGATTTATAACAAAATAATTAGATTGGAACAATAATTTCATTATTTTGATACTTAAAATTTAAAGTTATTCGCATTTTAAGTTTTGAGGCAAAATTTATTTGTTATCATTTCAGCACTTAAAGAAAGCGCTAACGTAGGTACTCATGGATACATTTTTATAATCTTGTTTCGGTAGTAAGTAGGGTGAGTGTGCCCGTGCGTTGGCTTGTCATCAAGTTCAGAAAATTTTAAATTTTGCAAAAAAATTATTTCATATTTTGAAAAAAATTACCTATGTTGAAACCATGATAATTCGATTCTGCTCTCGATTCTAAACAACCTACTTTCTGGTTTTGCGTTAATTCATTAACACGTTGTATACGACAAGCTTTTGCCGGTGAGACGTCGAATCTTTGCGTAGCACAGAATACATACTGCACCTCTACTCCTTATGCGTCATATTATTGGTTGGGTATAATATCATACACACACTATTTACTATATACACACACTATATACATACACTATATACTACATACCTACATTATATTTATTATAAATTATTTATTACACTACATAATTAAACTTTAAAGTATCCTTTAAGCACACAGTTGGTTTGCGGAGAGCAACAGCACAGTGGTATTTTTGAGTTACACGTTTAAATCCATACCACTCATAGATATGAACTCTAGCGATACAGTACATTTATATCGTTGATACCACTGCTGATTTAGAAGTGTCAAAATTACTATGGAAATTATGCATCATTCGATCATGATTATGAAAGTGTCTCCTGCTCTGTCAGGCACGGCAGAAAATCAACGACTTGCTTACCAAGTAAGGCACTACGTTGAGTCGTGTCCTATTCACCGTCGCGGCACACACCGCTACTACCTACTATTTCTATTAATGTACTCTGTTGTTTCGTGTGTGCCTTTAATGGTGAATAAAGATTTTTCTTTCTTTCTTTCTTTCTTTCTTCTTGGTTATATGAGCCAACTAAAACTGGATAAATTCCCGCATCCCCGGATGCGCGTGCTCAGGTCATCGGTCCATTGCTGCTTCAGCTAGCTCAGTTTCAGACTTCAGAGCTATTTAGCGATAAGACCGCCTTATTTGTACCTATTTGCAATTTTTATCTTTATTCAAATGTATGTTCTAGTTTGGTGTGCAATAAAGTACAAATTGATTGATAGATTGAGGCTATAGAAACCAAAAAAAAAGCAAGTCATTAAAAATTATAATCTCTGTCTGAACAATTCGGCTGTTTTCAGTGCATACCAGCGATGGTACGGCGTAATTGGCTCTAATGAAATGAGGCACAGAGCCTCTGGAGCCCTAAGGGCTGAACTGAGTGAATAAATGCATTGCAAAACGCACCAGCATAGGTCAAAGGTAAAAGCTTTTCGCTGCAAATTTTCGCTGCAGATTTTTTCTTACTCCACTCTACTATAGTGTTGCTGCTCGATTATATATCGATAGTCGAGGAATCAAATATTATCTGCTATCAATAGAAGAGCTGCTAGCTTTCTGTCTGTATAGGCACAGTATAAGAAAGAGTATCTATTAGTAGATACAGTACGGACACTCCCTTCCTCCCACCAACTTTTTACTTCAGCCCCTCTATCGCCCTCTGGTTACTTCGCCACAGCCATGACACTGCGTGTACGTGAAAGATCCCGCTCCGGTGACCTTGGGCCGGCGCGAGTATCCGATAGGGTCGATACCTTCCGAAAACGAAAAATACATATTTTATGTATCTACCTACCTAGGTGATATTTAATTTACGTAAAGTAAATATAATGTATTATCATTGCAGTTAGTAATGTAGTGTCCATTCCATTTCAGTAGGAAACACAACAATAAACTCGACATGACATGTTTCCGCACGTGACAATAAAGTCGCGTACCTACTCGCGTCGTCCACTGAGTCGAGCGAGCGAGAACATCCTTGGGATTCGGCCGTCATTGACATGACGTCCCACCCGCTCGCAACCCGCGTTCCTAGCCGCGCTCGCCCCCGACCCGCACACATAGCCGCGAGCGCTTTTACGAGCACACATGCATGAGTGTCGCTTCTTTTCGCGTAGTGTATATTTTCTTTGACTTCGCACTGGTTACTCGTTACCTAAGAAGAAGACTTCGATTTCTTTGGTTTCGCATGTGCTGACGTCATCTTGTCAAATTCAATTTTTTGTATGCTGTGTCCGGGCTGTGGTATAGGTGTCCGATACCATCGACACTGTTTATATCTACTTACTTTATTACTTAGGAGAATAATTCCGCTCGTTAATCTTCGTTTGCGCTGCGCGATAATTAGTATTGCGACAAGGAATTAAAGGCTGCACATCCTGATTGCTGATTGGTCAATATAATTGCGCGCGCTATTAATTTTTTTTTCACATTGTATGTACTTACTACTCTACTGTACCTTACATACCTACCTCTTTGTAACTAGGTATAGAGCGGCAACACTACTGCGAGAAGTAAGGAAAAATTTGAAGCAAAAAATGTTTTCCTTATTATTGTGCGTTTCTGTATTGCCTTTATTTAGACAGTTCGGTCTTTTTTCTGTGCCGCATCTCATCGATAATATCACTATCGATAGTTCGGGAACGCTGCGCGGCAATAGTTATGAGTGGCTAGTCGAAGCGGCACAATCAAAGTCGCGCGGCGCAGATCAAAGGCGCGGTAATGGCTTTTTAGTGGGGTGCGAGGGGGAGGAACTGCGCGGGGGCGGGACGTAGGGGTGCTTCAAGTAGTTAGGGCGAATTGTTGCGTACACTCGTTTTTGTTTCAACGCTTGTTTTGTAATGAAAGTCACTTGTGACGTCATGAGGAGAGGTTCCATTGGGCGGCCTTCTTTGACGAGTTATCTTTGATGATCCGCTTGGTTCAGATTGTCTGTGAGCTGAAAGCAGTTGCAGGGGTTCGATTCCTGTAAATATAACGCTTATACTTAGACTACAGCGAGAGCGACGACTGCTTATTTAAAAAGCAGAGACAAGTCCGCAGGAATCAGGATATGTTTAAGTGCATACCTATAAGTTTTTGCGATAAACACAAAGGCAATCCCTCGTCCTAAATATTCCTGCTTGATAACTGGGCAATCTGCTGGTTGACAAAACCTGTCACCAAGGTGGCAAGGGGGCAAGTCAATCAATGACATGCGATTGACAAGAACTCACTGCATTCAACCCTTCTGATTTAGGAACGTGCTTAGCGCACATTCCTGCAGTTTGATAAGCAATCACTTTAGTCGTCATCTGCTATGAGAAATCATTATTCACTCTAACATCCCAGACACAACTCCCTTCAGTGAACATTTAAGTCTGAGATATAAAGAACATCGTCACGTCAATGACGATTGCGATGGTAAACAAGGATACCGCAAATGGGCTGAAAGGATGTGGGTCGCACCCGCGGCGGGCGGTGGCTGCACCTTGCACTTATTCTGGAGAGACTAGGCGACGATGGTTCGAGACTGAAGTGATGAAGTCACTAACAACAATGAAACTAGCTCCACCTACATTTATACGCCATCATCATCTTCATCATCAGCCTATATACGTCCCACTGCAGGAGTGCGATTTTTGAATCTCATTCGCTGAGTTCAGCAGTGGAAAATGTCAAAATTACTGTGGAGATATGCATCTTTCTACTGCTGATTTGACTTTCGAAAATCATACTTCAGGAGTTCGATTTTTGAAAGTCAAATCAGCAGTAGAAAGATGCATATCTCCACAGTAATTTTGACATTTTCCACTGCTGAACTCAGCGAATGAGATTCAAACATCGCACTCCAGGGCACAGACCTACCCTCAGGGAGGGTGAATGGGCATTAGTCCACCATGCGTGCACAATGCGGATTGGTAGACTTCACATACGCATCAGAATTTGTTCTTTGGGTTACCACTGATCCCCATTTAAAAAGAACAAAGAGGTTCGGTTCCAACTAGGATTAAATTAATACAAGGAGTGCGATTTTGTGCGAGTTGAAAATGTCAAAATTAGTATAGAGATATGCATCTTTCTACTGCTGATTTGACTTTAAAAAATCATACAACAGGAGTGCGATTTTTGAAAGTCAAATCAGCAGT
Organism: Agonopterix subpropinquella; assembly: GCA_922987775.1. Taxonomy (NCBI): domain Eukaryota; kingdom Metazoa; phylum Arthropoda; class Insecta; order Lepidoptera; family Depressariidae; genus Agonopterix; species Agonopterix subpropinquella. Next base: position 862,179 of record OV277693.1, on the reverse strand, counting down.
AGAAAGATACGTATCTCCATAGTAATTTTGACATTTTCAGCTGCTGAACTCACCGAATGAGATTCAAAAATCGCACTCCTGTAAAGAAATAAATTGATGTAAGATTTGTAACATTATTGCATTTAGGTAAAGAAAAATTTTGTGTGGGAGGTTTCCCTCACAAAATTTTTCTTTACGAGCTTCCATTTTGAAGCGTGTGTTGTGGCTACTGCCCATGAATAAAATAGAATCCTTATAATTATACTAAGCTTAATCATCCAGAAGTTTTAAAATATGATAAAAGTGAACTTTGCTTCAATTACCTATAATTTCTAACTTCTCTGCCATTTATCTTCAGCCAAACCAAGCGACATAGCTTCAAACTTTCAGAATACGACCATAAGAAAGTAACAAGTCGGTAGGCTAATCTCTAGACGCAAACAACTGGCCTGTTTGTCTGTCTGTCTTCACTCGACTCGTCTCGACTCGAGCAACTGCCGCTAAGCGTTCTGTAAAGCGGTTTATACTAGGCTTACTCACTGTGTTCTCACTTATGATATGAGTTACCATCGGTTTTGGAAATGAGATAATTGCTTCTTATGTAGAGTTTTTTTGTACGAATACGAAAGGATAGACCTTTGATGAATTTTTCAATAACTATTTTGTATTAAATTGAGCCCTGTTGCAACTGTAAGCTTTGATTTAGTAACAGATAATCAGATAGTTTTACCACAAAGTACCTACTATAATTACTATGGGAGCAAATATGAATTTGCCAGAATAAAGTCGGCTACGGCTGCTAATACATTTGAGTTGAGCAGGGGCGTTGCAGTTTAATATGGAACAGTAGATTTTTGTACTACTACGATGACGAGAACCGGTGCAGACGAAGTCGTGCGCGCAAAACATCATCGTCCTGCATAAAATTTCAACAAATAGACAGACCGACAGAAATAGCAAAATTGTTTTTTATTGTCAGAACTCATATCGGAACTACAGTTTACGTTGGTCAGAGACCACACATTACTAAACCAATACAGATCGATGGACCGGAATAATTAAACGGCATCAACTCTCACACACACACACACCGGCACAATACTTGGGCTCACTCCCCTCAAAGAATCCCCTATCCAAGACAATCATACACAATTATAAGAACGAGGAAAGAAATACAAACTTACATTTACCATTTAGAAACCCCATTAAATACAATATACAACTCTATTACTACGCGATAAGAGTTTATTAAAATTGATTGGGTGGGGAGAAGATGATAGTTATGTTGGTAAAAGGTCATCCCCAATATTGACAGAAGCACAATTTCCGGTGCAGTAGCAAACAGATTCCGCGCAATTTGATCCTAATTTGTGGATTTGGAGGTGTGAAAATGTACCCTAAATGCTTTCTTGAGAAATAATTAAACTTTCATAAACACACTGGAGTGCGATTTTTGAAACTCATTTGTTGAACTCACCCGTTTCAAACATCAAAATTACTATGGAGATAAATGTATCTTTCTACAGCTGATTTGACTTTCAAAAATCGCACTCCTGAATCATGATTTCTTGCAGGCCAAGGAGTGGCCGTCCTTTACCAATCCCTCAAATGGTTACGTTGCTGGCCCGACGTGCAACTTATTCGAATAGATGGATTGGTAGAGGACGACTAATCCATGGTCTGCAAGAAGCCCCGACTTGAGCCCATGTAACTTTTATGTCTGGGGATACATGAAAGACCTTGTTTATCAAACCCCAGTAAACGACGTAGAAACTGCAGCGGAGGTAATGAGATTTTACATTTACTTCAAGAGTAACTAAAAGTGAACTAAGAAAGTGCTTGCGTCTATGTGTTCGGAGCTGAGGGGCTCACTCTGAGTAAGTAAATTAATAAATAATGTTAATATAATAAAACTCGTAAAATTTTTCTCCAGGAGAATGTTGCCTCTACCACAGCCTCTACGTATCACGTACTAAGTAAAAAACCTAGACATTGTAATTCCTTTTCTTTCTAGAACATTTTTACCTTTTTAGAAAGCTAACGAAACGAGGAAGTTATTTCAGTAAAACGCACACTTTTTCTCATACAATTTTTTTGAGAAAAGACGCGTGATTTCAATACCTTCAATTTTTGTTTTCAAAAATTGACCGTCATAGTTATTGATTTATTTTGAACTAGCTGTGCCCGCGACTTCGTACGCGCAGACCACTGAAATAATATAAAGAAAAAAGATATAATTGAATACTTTTATTGTTTCGATACCTTTTAATTCGATTTAATGGCTTTCCGACGCCCACAATATTTTTAAACGACCTATTCCACGATACCACACCATGCGATAAGAGAGAAAAAAGATTTCATCCCCACTTCACGTGTAGGGGAGGTACACTAAAAACAATATTTTTTAAGAATTTATTTTACCACTTTGTCGGCATGATTAGTATGTATATCCATGCCAAATTACAGTTTTTTTCAAAAAATCGGAAAAATCATCATAACTCGAAAACTATAAAAAATCGCGGAACATACATGGGGGTGATTCGGATACCCCACGACATACCGGACCTAAATTTTACGTTTGAACGTCAAGTCCCCGGCCACCCTGTATAAGGGAACGTCCCTTATAGGCATTTACTTAATAATCTTTTATCAAATTTTATTTGGACTGATTTGACTTCAGTTGAATCATAATATCTGTTTTATCTTGTTGTCATCACATAACTCAGAATTTGTTTTCTCTTTTTTCCGCGTGTTCACTTTCTTCTCTTTGATTATTCTATTTTTTACTCATAATGGTACAGAAGAAACCCTAGTTTGGTATTAGATAATTTTTAGTTTTTCTAGGCGGCCTGTATACTTACACACTACATTACTTGTCTTTGCAGGAGATAGTGGGTATGCACTGAGGCCATGGTTGCAGGTGCCAATTCCAGGGCCAGTAGATGAAGCCGAACAAAGATACAACAGTGCGTTTAAAACCGCGCGTGCAACTATAGAGCGGTGCAACGGAGTCGTAAAAGGAAGATTCCGTTGCCTTTTAAAGCACAGAGTGTTGCACTTCAGCCCCGAGAAGGCTACCAAAATTATCAATAGTTGTGTTGTGCTGCACAATATTTGCATAAAAAATAAAGTAAATCTAGATAGCGACAGTGACGATGAAGATGTGGATTTCGGCATGTATGATGCAGTGCCAACTCAAGGACAAAATGGTGATTTGCCTGCTGGACAAAGTCTTCGAGCATCAATTGTTAATAATTATTTTACATAGATCTAAAATAAAAAAAACATCATTTGGCTTTTTAAATTTTTAATCAGCACATAGTAACTTCGTTAGCTTTGTAACATTCATTTTCATTATTATTAATCAGTCTGTCAATAAGAAACATCTTAAAAATTAATCTCAAAAACATCATTAGACTTTTATGTGCCTAAACTCAGCGGGATCCCATGTCCTAGAACGATGTGAGTACGTCTGGAATTTAGTTCCAAATTAGTTCTATCGAATCCAATCAGAATTAAAATTTGTCCCGTCAAAATGGAAGAAGGGCATTGATTTGAAAAAACCTCAAACCAGAGCGGGACACTTTTTATTTATAAGTCACAGGAACTCCAAATGGGTGTCAAACTTAAGTTCTACTTTCCTATATTACGTTATAAGTGAAAACAGTGTTCTAGTGTATGTGATTTCAAAAATAACAGGGTTTGATAAAACCTACAGCTAGTAGATTGATATAACTCTTAAGTTCCCCAGCACCATAATAAAAAAATGTCCCGCTGGCTGGAGGTTCTTTAAAACCCTGTTATTTTTGAAATTAAATATGCTAGAATACTGTTTTCATTTATTTAAAACGTAATAAAGGAAAGTAGAGCAAAAGTTTGACACCCATTTGGAGTTCCTGGGACCTATAAATAAAGTGTCCCGATGGCTGGAGGTTTTTTAAAACCAATGCCATAGATTATTTAATAGTTACTATCGTACCCTTCCCTTCTTCCATTTTTCGGAACAATTTTTATTCTGATTGGATTCGATACAACAAATTTGGAACTCAATTGACACTGGATCCCACTGAGTGTAGCCACATTTGACTCTTTAAATATTTTGTTAGTATTAATTTTTTATTATTATAATAATTTAATCAGTCTTGTCTCTTATCATCTTCATTATAATCAGTCATTTATGGTAAGTTAAAAGTAAATATTTATAAAATAATAATATTTTTATAGCACCACACATTAACAAATCACCTCAATAATAATATTTTCTTTCTTTCTTTCATTTGTCTTTTTTTTTTTATCTGTAAGAGTTAACCATACCCGCCACATACATACAAAATATAACCTTAGGGTTGAACCTCATCTGGCAGCACCGCATCGCCTTTTTCTGTCACTCCATCCTTTTCTGTCACTCAGGAACGTTATTTGCTAGAGCAAATAAGGAACGCGATCGCGTGCGGCGGTGCTGCGGCGCTGCCAGATGCGGTTCAACCCTTAATCTACCTCTACAAGGTTCCTATCTAACTACAGAACCCTCAAATAATGTGTGTGTGCACTGAGAGATCACATCTTGAATTCGGAAATAAAGTACTGTAGGTTTTAGTAGTAGTTGTAAAACAATTGTAAAACTGCGTCCTGGAATTTGTAAAGCGATAATTAAAAAGATATAACCTAAAATGTGTGAGCTCTCAATCCTCACAGAGGACCTTCTACATCTGGGAAAGTATTAAGTTTAGACCAAGTTTTTGCTTACAGACATTTAGTAGTACTTTATTTACAAGGAATCTACCATATAACATGATAGTCCGAGATCCGACCGTAAAATTATGCACCTATTCCTTAGGCGAACGAAATGTAATTCTAGTGTATGTTTATACATGGGTTAATTCAACGCCGCCAAGTTGCCTAAAAAAATCTTGCCGCAAGTGCCTTTTCCATTATAATTTTTGGTATAACTTTTTCCACGTGTTTGTTAGGGAGGTGAATGAGGTGCCATCGGAAGGAGACTGGTCTAAAGTACTTTAAAAACTAGGGTTGCCACCTCTCAATCTGCCGCAACTATAGGGTTGCCAGGTCCAAATATGTCATTTTTGAATCTGGCAACCCTAGTCTTGCGGCAGATTGAGAGGTGGCAACCCTAGTTTTTAAAGTACTTTAGACCAGTCTCCTTCCGATGGCACCTCATTCACCTCCCTAACAAACACGTGGAAAAAGTTATACCAAAAATTATAATGGAAAAGGCACTTGCGGCAAGATTTTTTTAGGCAACTTGGCGGCGTTGAATTAACCCATGTATAAACATACACTAGAATTACATTTCGTTCGCCTAAGGAATAGGTGCATAATTTTACGGTCGGATCTCCGTCTATGATACCATATGATACACAGCATCGTATACAAAAAATTACAAAGCCTTTTCACTGAGCTCTCAATCCACACACATGAAATTTTTAATGATAGCATTTTATCGTTAATTTATTAAATAAATCAATATTATTTGCGTTAAACTTTTAGTAAAAACTGTAAGGTTTGTAAAAGAAAGAATACATAGCAAATATGTCCTCATTCTATGTAATTGGCATTTAATTGTGATCCCTCAATCCACACGTTTCAAAATAACAAATCATTTGTAAAAGAATGAAAATACAATTCAATAAAAAATGAAAAATAATACAAAAGATATAATAAAAAATAAAAATGAAAAAAAAATACAATAATAAAAATAAAAATGTTTTATTTCAGACTAAGAATTGCCCATATTTTGTTAGTAGCACAAGCTTACATCTAATATTAGTATAATCATATAAAACAAAGAATTATTAATTGGATCGATTCACCGATCCACACCTCTCACATGCAGATCGATGAAACGACCGAGGATAGCTGTATCCATCCGATCAGCGATCATCTTCAAGATTCTGTTAATAATGCAATGCCGCAAATATTTAGTAAAAAAGTTCTACTAAATCTTACCAATTTCAGATCCTGGATTAACGGCGTGGAAAATGAGAAAAACAGCTTGGATAATTCTGCTCAAATAAACCGAGCAAGGTGACCACAAACTAAAACTTCCTGGGACATCATGATTATTAATTTTTCATACTTTGAAAGTAGGTAATTGTTTATCTATGAAGCGGGTGAAAGTGATGCATGAGGATAAAATTATTAAAGAAGGATGTCCACTTCTTACCTGTCAAATAATTTAACAACTATTAACGTGTATAACTTTTATTCCTCATTATAAAATTAAAATAAATTATTGCCGATGTAAATGGAATGAACCTATAGTTTTCCTATACCTATCAATATTAACTGTATACTCTTAACTTTTGGGTATTGTACGACTTCAACTAAATAAAAAGTATTTCGACAGGTAAACGAATGTATGGAAAGTGGTCGTTCTTCATTATAAAAAACTATACTTACCTGTTGCAAATTTTTCCTAAGGATCCGTTTCAAAACGTAGCAAAATCACTCGGGAACATAGACAATAGTATAGGGGTAGGTAAATATTATAAAACAAGACATAAAAACGCTACTTGACACACACACACACACACACACACACACACACACACACACACACACACACACACACACACACACACACACACACACACACACACACTCACACTTATGACAACCGCCCATTAGAATAAGCGAGACGTCAATGGTACAAAAGATACCGTCTTGAAAAATTTTGTCACCAGACCTCCAGCTGGAGGACTAAGCTATTTCCTTACGTTAAGGACGACTTACTTCCTTACGTGGGGGCATGAAGCAAAAACTTTTATGAGAGACCTGAGCAAACGTTTACGGGATGCGGGTAATGGTCCTCGTTCTGGGTCATACCTGGCCCAACGCATATCATTAGCAATTCAACGAGGAAATGCGGCCAGCATTATGGGCACCTTCGGGCCAGGTATGACCTGGGGTGGGCTTTTCAATTAAGTAGAATTAGTAAAATTTGTAGTTTGTTTGTTGTTTAGCATGGTTTAAGTTTAGTGTAAGTTTTGCTTGTGCTTTTACTACCATTATATTATTTTATAATAAAAAAAAAAAGAAATGTCCCAGGAAGTTTTAGTTTGTGGTCACTTAAAATGAAATCTACCAAAATTACTAAAAACTACAAAAAATTATCAAAAACTACCAAGAATTATCAAAACTACCAAAAGTATCAAAAACTACCATAAACATGAAAAATATACCAAAAATTACCAAAAGAACAAAAAACTACAAAGAATTATCAAAACTACCAAAAGAATCAAAAACTACCATAAACATGAAAAATATACCAAAAATTACCAAAAGAACAAAAAACTACAAAGAATTACCAAAAACTACTAAATATTACCTAAAACTCTACAAAAATCTACAAAGAACTAAAATCAAAAAAATTACTTTATTTTATTTATTATTTATTACTTACAGCCTTTATTACGACCACATAGTATCATTTCATTACATTGTTTTACATGCTTCGATTTCTCAAGAAATACACATTTGTTTTCACATGCATTAAATATTTAAGTATACAATAATTAAACATCATAACATTATTTTCTATATTTCTTTACTATAGAATATAACTGTATATAAAAATAAGTGAATTTCAAATATAAGTTTTTCATATCATTCATTCTGTACTATTCATTATGTTATTTTATTATTTTATGTTTCGGCTTTTACATTAATTTTATTTCATATTCTATAGTCTATTGAATACCTATCTTATATATAAAAACTGTATATTATTAGAAATAACAATAAAATATAACTATATACCTAACATAACTAACTAAAATATAACTAAATAACTAAAATATAACTAAGTAAAAAAAAATTAATTTAACTTAATAACTAAAATATAACTAAGTAAAAAAAAAAAATTATATTAAATATAGAATTTAATTTCATTGTAAACATAAGTTGGTTTTAACTAAAACTACCTATACTTAACTTCATCCTTGACTATTCACTTATGTCGTCTTGCCTTACGGCATAGGCCTCCCCTCGAGTTTAGTTATCTTAACTTTTTTCTTGTTTTGATAAACAAAAAACTAAAAATAAAAAAAAATAAAAAACAAAAACAAAAACTAAACAAAAAAAAAGCAAAAATAAAAAGTAAACTAAACTAAAAACTAAACTAAAAAAAAACCTAAACTAAACTAAAAAAAAACTAAACAAACTAAAAAAACTAAAAAACGATAAACTTGATAGTTTGCCTATCATTCTCTAGGGGGTGGTAGTCTACTTCCCCGCGGTGACCAGCCATAATCCCAGCCGAATCGATTTCGCCAGAAACACAACCCCGGAAGCAACAAACAAGTAACAGTAAGGATGGCAGTCTCAATGCTTTTGATTTAATGCGAACAAAGTCAAACTCCTCTTCGGCATCCTTTCAAAAATAAAAATTGTAACCACTACAGGAAAACCTTCCCCAAAAAATTACTTTGGAATGAAGTAATTAATTATTTATAATAAGTCATTAGAAGTCAGTGAATGGCTTATTAATTGCAAAGCCTCATAAATTTTTTCATATTTTTCATTCCGCTCTCTCATTATTGCAAGTTTTTCTTGGTAATATTTTTTTTTATTTCAACTTTTTCCTTCAGTAACGGCTTCATGTTCACCTTTTTTTCTGCGTCGCGGTCGGTGGGGTCGGAGGGGTCGACGGGTTCGGTGGATCAACTAAAATATAAAACTGTTATTAGAAAGCAGTTTAAAATATTTAATTTAAATGATAAAAGAAAATATGATGGTATGGGCGATTTGACACTGCGATGGTAACAACACCGACTGAATACTTATAAATCGTCAGATCGAACGACAACAATATCATCCGATGATATCGGAACAATATTGGCATGTGATACAATGTAATGCGGTTAGTCGCCACAGTTTCATCTCGCCCCGCAATCCTGCTTCACCCTGCACTGTGTCGTCACCCCATATTGGCACGACAATTTGTTGGTGACGATAACGTTAACTACAACGACACAGTGTGAAAGCATTTAGTAGTGTCATTATCGTTATCGTCTAATGTGAAAATGCCCAATGATGTGTAAAGTAGTGGTAGTTGACTAGCCTTTTACCCACAAACACTTACCTAGAAATATGGGCATGTAATGCGGAGGGGTGAGTGTCATGTTACGAGACGAGTGTTAAGTATGAATGTGGATGGCAGTGGTAGGAGAGGCAGGCCGAAGAAAAGATGGATGGATTGTGTGAAGAATGATATGTGTAAAAAGGGGGTGAGTGTTGAGACGACGGCTAAGAGAGATGAATGGAAGAGGATGACATATTGCGCCGACCCCAAATAATGGGAAATGGGCAAGAGAATGATGATGACTTACCTAGAAACCTTAAATTCCTTAGTCACCTCATACAACACTCGTGGGAAGAATTGGAGTAGTCTATTCTAAGTCGAAACCACATGGCTCCGGTCGGATACTTATGTGTATATACTATTATCTATTCTGTGCCAGACTGGTGTAGCATAAACCACCTGGCTGTGGTATACCTGGCTTGCAATTATTAAGTTGTGGTGTTAATTTGTCAGATAATGAACACTTACCAACTTGGTAAACTATTCATCATCATTCATCATAGCCTTTCCTCGGACTTGAATATTTCCTTATTGTTCGTACAGTGCTCTTTTGTTCCATTTTTGTGTGTCCGTTTGCCAGGTGGCAAAGGCCTCCTCCAATCTTCTCCATTCTGGCCTCTCTATGGCCACTCTACCCCATGTTGTACCCGCGATTTGTCTGAGGTCGTCATCCCACCTTGGTAAATTATTACAGTGTCTGTTTCTGCACTTGCACTTCCACTTGCATCCGCAGCATCTTGTGTATCTGTAAGGTTACAACAGTCTATGTCAGAATCGTACTAGCTGGAGCAATGTATCAAAGACTCCTAAAAATATACTTACTATTGAAGACAACTGCTGACTCCTGGGTGGGTTAATCAGAGACGCTACAGATTCTTCAAATTCGTCAAGTTGCGGTGGTGGTGGACCTCCGCCTGTTTGATTACGGCTCTTGTTTATTCTATTCTATTTTTAAAATTGTGGCTCCATCGTAGTGTCAATGATTTTGCCAATATCGAGTTTAAAGAGCATTATTAGTGCTTGAGATATGGCGACCTCAAAGCCTTGTTTAAACAAAAACATCACTCGAAACCACCATAAAATGGCGGAGCCGCGTGGCCACCGAAATCGCAAGCCGAACAGAAAACACGTCTACTTGAAAGCCCAAACGGTAGTGATTCCATTCTCTTTGGAAAGCCCTGTAGCCACGCGACTCCGGCTCTTGTTTATTAAAGCCTGTTTGGCTTTAATCTTAGAATAAATGTCTTGCCATGTCTGAAAATATTATAAATAATTATAGACAGCACAAAACTAGGAGACCATTGTCTGGTAATACTATCAGGATTTTATTGGATAGGTACCTTCCTCCATGCCTTCCAGTCTTTATTGGCACCTGGTATGGCATTGAGCTGGCAAGCTATTTCCTCCCACGCCTTGACGCCGTCCTCAATGGCCGTCCTTTGCCGTAAATGAAATAGTGAATTTGCCAGTTCTAAGTTCTGACTGGTCGGCCAACAATGACTGCAACTTGAGCTTTTGGGCCCGGGCAGTGTTGCCAATGCAATTTTTTAGGTGGCCGTGTACATTAGGTAAAAAAGCCGTGTTTATATGGAAAAAGACCAACGATGGGCCGTGTCACTGCTTAAAAAAGGAAACACTTTTCAATATTAGCCGAATGGTGCTGTTTTAAGGTTTTTAACGTTAATTAAACGTTTGCAAATTTTATCTATTTGTGTGGAAAACAATTTCATCTCATCTGTTTTTTGCTCACAGAGCAAGAAAGAGTAACAAAACCCAGCCAACATACCGTAGACAACTTAGTTGCAATGTTAGCATTCAGATTCGGAATTTGATATAGTGCACAGTCGAACCATACACTTATTTATAACAGTATAATACTCTAAAAGTGATTTTTTAATAAATAAATAGGCATTTACCGTAGAATTTGCGAAAAGCCGTAGAATCTGCTACGGCCACAGGGTTGCAGCCGTAGGCCGTGGATTTTGTAATTTTTTGGCCTGAAAGCCGTAGAACACGGTAATTGCCGTAGCATTGGCAACACTGGGCCCGGGTTATATGAGCCCAAAGAGTAATATAAGTATATTAGAAAAGAGAACCCACTCGTGGCAACATTATGCATCCACCTTATGTCAAATTGAAGGCTAGCTAACGCCATCTGTGTTTCTCTGAAAATAATTCTACCTATACTATACATACCTACTTATATGTATATACTTATATACTCATACCGTTGTTTGAATGCAAGTTTTCGTTCAATCCCGCACCGATTGAGTGAAATTCCAGTATCCTTACTATTCCTGTAATCTGTACATTGGTAAGAGAACAACTGAAACTCCAGAAAATCACTAAATCGGCACAAAATTGAACAAAATCTAAAAACAACACGCACATTATGCAAGGTACGTCGCCATTTTGTAAATTTGTCAATTTGACATTGACATAGACAATATAATCTTTTTTTTTTCATAGTAAAAGATATATTTAACAGATGGCAGCACTTTCTATGCAAACTGAATCGGAAAAACCACCAAAAGGCAAATGTCCTCCGCCTGTATGAGCCCCAGTTTTTCTTTTGATTGGTTGTTACAGTCGGTATTTCCCATAGACATTATTATTCTACTACCGTGGTATTTCCTATAATAATGTCTATGGTATTTCCATAAACATCAAACACAAGGAGGCTAGCTACCAAGTCAACAAGTTAAGTATGAAATCTACGTACCTACCCTGTTTATTTGTGAAGAACCACCAAAGAATATAATACTCCCTAGGCGGGAGACCAGGGCACAACACAATTTGAAAATAAAACACAATTTGAAAATAAATAAAGTGCCGTCGAATCGAAAAAGAAAAACGAACTGAAGTGCGATTTTTGAAAATCATACGAGCGAATTGGCAGTAGAAAGATGCGTAATCTCCATAGTAATTTTGTCATTTTCTACTGCCAAGTCGCTCGTATGATTTTCAAAAATCGCTCATCTGTCAAATGTCGTTACGTTTTACGTTTGACTGAACTGCACTGGTAGCATGCACACCCGCGATAGCCGTGCGTGATACGGCTTTATCACGTCTTTTATCTCGTTCTTTCGCGCGCAAAAGAACGAGATAAAAGACGTGATAAAGCCGTATCGCGGGTGTGCATGCTACCAGTGCTGAACTTGCGTTCTTAAAATTTTTGTATGAGATTAAAAAACCGGTAATTACCGCAATAACATATTCTCTGCGTAAAATGGAACGGAACTATATGCTTGTCTATGGAATAACCTACGAAGTTTTTGCATGTTGGTAGACAGGGCGTGATGTTCAAAAATACGACTTTTGGGAAATGGTGAATTCTCTGGTGAATTCGAACTCTGTCACTCTCAGCTTTTTCTCATCGGTGAGTTGAAGCTCACCGGTGACATTCAAAAATCGCACTCCAGCAGATCTAGCATGATTTCTCTACACGCGCGCGACGCGACTTCGCTGCATACAAAATAACCTGTTCCCGCGCTTTTCGGAGAGCGAAAGCCGCGCTTGCCGCGACTTGTAGTATGGCAAAAAGCCGAGTCGCGCCCAAGTAGAGAAATCATGCTAGAGGGTCTGGAGTGCTATTTTTGAATCTCATTCGGTGAGTTCAGCATTTGAAAATGTCAAAATTACTGTGGAGATATGCATCTTTCTACTGCTGATTTGACTTTCAAAAATCATACTTCAGGAGTGCGATTTTTGAAAGTCAAATCAGCAGTAGAAAGATGCGTATCTCCATAGTAATTTTGACATTTTCAACTGTTGAACTCAGCGAATGAGATTCAAAAATAGCACTCCTGAAAGGAATACGTCGAATTATTACAAGTAACCCTGTATAAGCCTTATCATTATCACTCTATCTATTACTAGCGGCCCGTCCCGGCTTCGCACGGGTGGACGTCTAATCTTTTCTAGCAATAAATATAGCCTATGTTACTCAGGGTGAATGCAGCTTTCTAATGGCGAAAGAATTTTTTAAATCGGCCCAGTACTTTTTGAGCCTATTCATTACAAACATACAAACATACAAAAATAGGTACAAATCTTTCCTCTTTATAATATTATAGATAGATATAGATAGATAGATAGATTATAGTGTAGAAAAGAAACAGCATCAAAATCCGTTGCGTAGTTTTAAAGATCTAAGCATACATAGGGACAGACAGACAGACAGACAGACAAGGGGAAGCGACTCTGTTTAACACTATGTAGTGATAGTGATATGCTAAGAGATTAATTAATAAGTAACAGTAACACACACAATTAGTATTATCTTGTATCACTATAAAAGAAATCCTTATAACTGTAGACTTGTAGACTAGAGAGAGGAATAAAGGCGCACGCATCATGCTAGCCGCACTCTGGACAATGCAATGTTAAAATACTTCTGAACTTGCTTTAAATAAGTACTTACCTAGAAAAGTTCTAACACTTCGCAAATAGCTTGTGGTCGATGTAAATTAAATTTGATGGATAATATTGATTCAGCAAGGTGGGTAAACATTATTTGCGAACACCCTCCGACTCTCAAATCTCACAGTGCAAATCTGAAAATTGCGTTTTAGAAGTTATTTACTTTCTAAATTTACGATTTCACGAAATATTTTGTAGAACGTAAAATAAAATAATGTCGCTTTGGATACTAGTAACGCCATCTATCGGTATATTTAGTAATCGTGGCAATACTTTGCATTTGTTAATCATGATTATTATCTTTTTAATGAATGTTTAAATAGTCTCCAAAACTAAATAAAGTTATAAAACATCACAAATAAATATTTAAAAAATTCAAAAGTGTGCGTTGGCCGGGAATCGAACCCGGATCAACTGCTTGGAAGGCAACTATGCTGACCATTACACCACCAACGCAGCTGGCAGTACGAGCGAAATAAGTGATTACATCTTCATTTAGAAATTCAACATTTAATATTGGTAGACTGCAGACCTCAGCTTGCCTCAGCTCCGTTAACCTGAAACCAAATTAATTTCAAAATCACCTTTTCTCAAATAATTATTACAAAAACTAGATAATTAACTTCATTCGCTATTTCTTATTGCCATGTAGGTAGGTTAATCAAATCAAATAATTTACACACGGCGACACATCAAGCTATAGAAAACCAACATAAGCTGGCCGCGCGTAGGTCGAGTAACGTATAATGTCGCGCGGCCAGCTTATGTTGGTTTTGTATAGCTTGATGTGTCGCCGTGTGTACCTACCTACTTATACCTAACTAGGCTAATAAATAGGTACTTGCCTAGCAATGGTGAATAGAGACTAATCAACACAAAGCATAAGTATTTATTGGCTATGTGCGAAGTGGGTGTTGGGAACTGTCAAGTCGATCGCAGCGCACGCTGTGGCAGAAATTTGAACTACTGACGGTGAAGCTGTGTCAGATTTGAAGTGCGATTTTTGAAAATCATACGAGCGACTTGGCAGTAGAAAGATGCATAATCTCCATAGTAATTTTGACATTTTCAAATGCTGAACTCACCGAATGAGATTCAAACAAGGTGTTAAAACTGAGGTAAAAGTTTGTATGGGAATTCCGATACAAATTCGATTTTGTCCGTGGCTTCGTCCGCATCCGCTCCCGTCATCGTACCGGAATAAAATATAAGCTAGGTAGCTTTTAACACTAATAATAAGCTTTTAAATATAAAAAGTTTTATCAAAATCGGTCCAGTAGTGTTGGCAGGATCCTCGAACAAACACAGAGTCTTTACAGTACCTACGATAATAGTGTAGATTATTCACGGCTGGCCGACATAGTTCATGCGCTACGCCGCGCTAGTGTGGCGCTAGTGTCGTGCACATAGCCAATAGTTTCGCTCTTTCATTGTCATACAAAACTGCAGTACCGTCTCGACTCAAATGTATGGGATGGCAAATTTTTTTAATTTTTTCTCGACGTTGGCTCCATAGTGAAAGTTGTTCAGATTGATGGTCTGAAGCACCCCCTTAAGTATTACTAGGGTGTTTTGTTACGCCCTTTATGGTCATAATATAATTATGTCTTGCTTATACAGGTTGTTAGGGTAAACAGTTGCATTACTTTTAAATGTGATTGTATGTACTACCCATGATACTGAATAACTTTCCCTAAGAAACCTATAGGAAATTCGTAAAAAAAAAATTGGACATCCCATACTAAATGCATTCAGCTGATCGAACTTTTGTATGAAAAGTCTAATTTTTTTTTTGCGAATTTCCTATTGGTTTCTTTGGGAAAGTTATTCAATATCATGGCTACAATCACGCCTTAAAGTAATGTTTACCCTAACACCCTGTACGTCAAAATAAACGTCGAACGAAGTTAGCTTGGAAGAACGAAATTCTAAGAACGTGTCAAAAAAGAATTGCAACCAGGCATGGCCGATAAACCCTATCGCTATGCACGCACACAGAGATAAGTTGTATGACGCCTCACGCACAACAACCCAAGAAAGTTGTCCCAGTTGGTCATTGTACGTTAAAAGTGTGAGGTTCTATCTTGACATATTATAATTAATCAAAGAAATTGATTCACAAATTCTATCTAGGTATAACTAGGAGGGGACAGACAACAAAGAACACTCATAACAAGAGTCTATCAATCTCATAGAGTAACCTCTCCAAACCTACAAACAGCAGCTAATATCACAACCTAAAGTGCCTAGAGTATTAGAAAACCTCAAACGCAAACTATCAAAGCTAATTAAAGTTGCAATGACACTAGACTAGAGCATCTTAACCCCGCGGGCGCGGGCCGGGGCGAGTGCGGTGCGGGGAGACAATGAGCGGGGAGAGTTGAGTCGAGAGCGACGCTGTAATCAGGGCTAATAGAAGCGTGTGTGCTTTGATCTACGGCTCAAAGAGACGAGGGCCGAACTCGCGAGACACGCCGCTTAGAGTTACTGCAGCTTGCGATTTTTAGACAAGACATTTTATTTTATTAAAGTAAAAGAATGAAATAGTAAAAGAACAAGCAAAACTTACCCTAAACTTAAACCATACTAAACATTCTAAAAAATTACTGTAAACTTAAACCATACTAAACATTCTAATCTAAAAATTTTACTAATTCTGCTTAATTGAAAAGCCCGCCCCAGGTCATACCTGGCCCGAAGGTGCCCATAATGCTGGCCGCATTTCCTCGTTGAATCGCTAATGATATGCGTTGAGCCAGGAGTGCGATTTTTGAATCTCATTCGTTGAACTCAGCAGTTGTAAATGTCAAAATTACTATGGAGATACGCATCTTTCTACTATTTACAACTGCTGGGTTCAAAAAACAAAAGACTTTCAAAATCCGCACTCCAGGTATGACCCAGCACGAGGACCGTTTTATTTTATTTTCTTCGGATGACCAACAGCTGTTGACACAATACAAAATATTGATGGCTAACAGAGAGCCAATTAAAGAGAATTTACAAAAAACAAAGCAGATCTAACACTGTATAAAGTGTATCACAAAAAGATAACGAACGTAATCGAAACATGATGAAAAAATCTAGATACCCGAGTTATACTTATTCAACATAATGAATGGAAAGAGACTTTATTTGTCCGTTGAATGGTTTTGGTTTACCATGGCTTTTGATAAGTATTTAGTTTTAGCAATTCCCGATTTCCCAACAGCTTAGTAAGAAAAGATCAATGATATTAAAATTTTAAATAAGAATTTTATTTAATTTTACTTCAATATCTTACAATTCTGAAATCGTATCATATATCGTAGCGAATCTTACACTCTGCTGGTATCGAATAATATTGTACATAATACAGAATACAGATACACCAACATGACATCTTCTTAATGAACATTACATTCCAGGAGTGCGATTTTTGAATCTCATACGTTCAACTCAGCTGTTGAAAATTTATGGAGATACGCATCTTTCTACTGCTGATTTGACTTTCAATAATCGCACCCCTGGAGTATGTTTTAAGAATGTCAAATCAAAAGTAGAAAGATGCGTATCTCCATAGTAATTTTGTCATTTACAACTGCTGAGTTCAACGAATGAGTTTCAAAAATCGCACTTTAGAATTTTATAAATGATGACAAAATCGATAAAAACACGGCTCGCCAATATAGTCGGATACGTACTAACAGTGCATAATGCTTTCCCAACTCTGCAAGCTTGTGTACTCTACCGACACCAAGCTCCTCAACATCACAAGGTAAGGCACGGAAACGCTGAAGAGCCAAAGCGTCGCAGTGCAATATTGTTTTCATTCTGCTTTGCGCCCGCGCCCGCCACCGCGCGTTTAATTGATTCTTTTGTGGTATAATTGCGGGCAGATCGCATCGGGCCAGGACGAGTGTGCGGCCATTCATATTCAACAGTTGGGTGACGTTTGTTTTAATTGGTTTTCTTATTTCACGACGACAATATGTTGTGGGTTTCGTTTGGGGGACGTTTATTGTTGTTATTGCTATGGTAATTTGGATGAGCCTATTGTTTGGGTCATTTGACATTTGAAGTAGGTAAAGATTGATTTTTCTGAAGCGTAGGAAGTGGCTATAGCTGTGTAATGTTTTGCAATTTTTAAAGTCACACGTTCAAATCAGTAGTCAAAATAATGTTAAAATTACTATGGAGTTTATGCATCTTTCAATCATGATTTTAAACATATGATTTTCATAAATCGCGCTCTATATCTTAACACGTTGAACGCCGGTCACAATAACAATAAATTTTCTATTGTTTGTCGGTCATTTGGCAGTCAAAGCCTTGCTTTCCTTATTAACTAATGTAACTGAAATTTGACATTTTTATGACGTCCCAACTTGAAACCCTCATCGATCTGTCTATTCTTCACACTGAAATTATCTACTTGCTATTTCTTAGAAAAGCGCGTTATAAAGTGATTTCAGAATTCAAGTGAAAACGAACTTGTCTTATAGACATCTACAAATGTACGTTTATCAACAAGGCAAGCGACGAAGTGATAGGTACCTATTTGATTTTTATATTATAGTACCTACTGCCTAATCTAATAAGATATCTACAGGGTGTAACAAAACACCCTAGTAATACTTAAAGGGGTGCTGCAGACAATCAAACTGAACAACTTTCACTATGGGGCCAACATCGAGAAAAAATAAGAGAAATCGGCTATCCCATACATTTTAGTCGAGTCAGTACTGCAGTTTTGTATGGGACAGCAGATTTGTTTTTTTCTCGATGTTGGCCCCATAATGAAAGTTGTTCAGTTTGATGGTCTGAAGCACCCCCTTAAGTATTACTAAGGTGTTTTGTTACACCCTGTATATAAACTTTATTTTATTACCTAAGCTTATATTAATACGAACCTACTATACAAAAAGAATGAACAATAATTTATCTTTACACGCAATACCGATGTCTATTTACTTAAACTCTACCAGTAAGTTCGTTATAAGCCTCAACACGTGTTGGTAAATATAAAGTAACGTTTTCTAAACAAGGAATTATTTCGGTTATTGAATGTTTATTTTTATCTACGACAAACATAGATAGCTACGGACAGTGATTGATATAATCAAATGCAAATATTTATTTAAATTTACCACTAGTTCGAATTTAAGTGATAAACTGATAACGCAGTTATTAGATTTGATTTTTAGGCCGGTGATTCAACCCGAATTCAGATTTTAAAGGTACCTAAGTATCAGCAGGCCTGTCTCACTCCGCACTATTCCTAAGGTTGTCTGGAAGAAATCACTTTTTAGCGAAAAGACCGCCTAATTTGTACCAGAATAAGTTTTGTTTCCTATTGTGTAATGTAATTTGTATTTGGTGTAAATAAAGTATATTTCATTCATTCATTCATTCATTCATTATTCCTGCACGGTCGGGCCCGTAGAAAGAGAAGGTACTAGAAGGAAGCACATGTCTCGTCATATTTACTCAATAAGAGATGCACATATCAAATTCGCTCCAGTTAAAAAAGGAGATCGCTACCTTATTGCTGTCCTTATCGGCGTAACCACTTTTTTGTACTACGGCCACCTGACTCACAACTGTCACTTCATATAAATTGTATAGGATTTCATGAGTATCGCTATCTCATACCCGGTTACACCGACATTCCGTCTATCAGCGTAAGCGAAAAATTCTTCGTCTATGGTCGGGCCTTGATTTTTGATTAATCAAAAATGAAAAGGCTACCAAGGGAAAATGTTTAATGGACGTATTGTTTAATTCTTAGTGCAATGATTCCTTTGGCTTACCAAAGGGACAATACTCACTAGTCTCACTACAATTCTCTATCTTGTAGGTAAGTCTGTTCTTATTTTTGTGACTTAGTCTTCCATCGTTCTATTTTCACCAAAACAAAACATTTTTATTTTTTATTTATTAGTCACAAAATATTTATCATCAGTATATACATGGTGAAATTGATATCATTAGCATCCTTTTCAACTAAGAGTCTACCCATAGACATAAACTCTAGCGATAGACAAGCACGTTCAAACAAACAAGTTGTTCCAAAACTCTTTGGGAACATTAGTGCCATCTAGTTTACATAAAACAGAAACTACAATAATTTGGTCAAAGAGCATCACCGGCCAAGACAGATGCGACAGTTCATATTTATGTTAGGTATTATACCTACTATCTGGGCATCCTCGACTACTTACGTGCAGACCACTGAAATACGTACCTGTAGAATTAGATACTTATTCATAACTTTTGATTGTGTGAACTGTGAACAGATACTACAAAACAAACATCAGTTCATCATCATCAGTTAAAAAAGATACACAAATTAAATAATACTATGCGAATGAAAAGAAAAATAGTAAGGAGACCACGGAGATTTTTTTTTAAAGAAGAGATAATAACTATCCTAGTAACTTTAATTCTTTCAGTAAAATCTATGGGATGTATGGTTTATGAGAAAAATTTTTTTTTCATTTTTTTTGTATGTAGAAGAACACCTTTTATTTTATTTCTTGACTTGGTTCAATTTGGGACGGGATTGGCTTACGTTTTATGAAAGACCAAATAATACTGGACCCAAAAAATATATAACTAGTGCAGTCACTTGCAGCGAAGCGAGAAATTAAGTGTCAAAAATTTCATTTTTTTTCGCATATTTTGCAAAGAGTGCACGTTTTTGCCAAACTTTTTGTATGTTTTCGTCTTAGACTAATTATATCGGGACGCGTAACCACGTGTCATTCTAATAACAAACTTTCTGCCACTTTTTGCGGGGGGCGAGGTAACATGTTATCCGCAACTTTGGATTTTATTCCCTATGACTTTAGATTCTAATTTTGAATGTTCAAAATCATGATAAGTAGTCTCGTGTAAACCCCAAACGTCTAAGTTCAAAATTATTGTTTTGCTATTATAGGCTGTCTCGTTTAGTGATAAGGTATAAAATTGGGGGTAAAGGCGCAAGATTAATTGATCTAATACCGTGGCAGAGGGGAAATGCTACCGCAAGGCCGGTCCGGATATAATTAGTCTAAGATTTTCGTGTATCTGCTGCTAAATTAAAAATTTTAATGTCATTTTTAGGCAGAAATAATCAAGATGATAGGTACCTTTTTTTTTACTTTGCCGATTTCATTTTTGTAATTAAAGAAAAGGGACTACTATCGGTCAAGGAGTAATAGATTAAGATGGGTGAACAATCCTGCCATCGCAAATTGAAACACATAGTCCGGTGACTAGTGGTGACCGGTGATAAGAATGACTTTAAATTATTCATTGTGCTGTTAATATACCCAAATTAGGTATTCATTCTTATCCTGTCACTTGACTGTGAAAGGAAGAACTATGTGTTTCAATTTGCGATGGCAGGATTGGTCACCCATCTTAATCTATTTCTCCTTGACGATAGTAGTCCCTTTTCTTTAATTACAAAAAATAAATCAGCAAAGTAAAAAAAAAGTACCTGTCATCTTGATTATTTCTGCCTAAAAATGGCATTAAAATTTTTAATTTAGCAGTGCAGGTACACGAAAATATACAAAAAGTTTGGCAAAAACGTGCACTCTTTGCAAAATATGCGAAAAAAAATGAAATTTTTGACACTTAATTTCTCGCTTCGCTGCAAGTGACTGCACTAGTTATATATTTTTTGGGTCCAGTATTATTTGGTCTTTCATAAAACGTAAGCCAATCCCGTCCCAAATTGAACCAAGTCAAGAAATAAAATAAAAGGTGTTCTTCTACATACAAAAAAAATGAAAAAATTTTTTTTCTCATAAACCATACATCCCATAGATTTTACTGAAAGAATTAAAGTTACTAGGATAGTTATTATCTCTTCTTTAAAAAAAATCATCACGAAATTCCGACTTCAGGTCCTAACTCCGTCTTTTTTCAGAACGGATCCACTGTGCCGGTTGGCGGTTAACAACGAGATTTACATCTCCGTGGTCCCCTTACTATTTTTCTTTTCATTCGCATAGCATTATTTAATTTGTGTATCTTTTTTAACTGATTATCTTAATGTTTGTTTCGTAGTAATCTGTTCACAGTTCACACAATCAAAAGTTCCACAAAGGATCCACTGTGCCTCGTCGCGATCAATGAGAATTTAAAACGCTAAGTCGCGATGATGACTTTAGCTGTCAATAAATCTTTTTCATCTCGAGGTAAAAGGTAAATCAAATAATTGTTTTCGCATTAATTTTTTTCCCATGAACAAGTATAAAGATATAATCTCAAATATGAACGATCTTAGCTTCATTTTCAATTTCAATCCTCGTCTGGCACCCGCCTTTAGTTCATTATATTGTGCATGTATTGTGCCTATTTTGTGTCCTCTGATTTAAGTCTCTTGATTCATCTATGATCATTAATACCCGTCTCTTTTCCTTAAATGTCGCTTTTTGGGTGCCGAAACGAGACAAAAAGTAATGGACTTACCCAATCTTGAGGAAATTAATAGACTTACCTATTTTCTAAAATTTTAATTTATAATTACATATCCTTATAATTTTACATACTTACCTTATATTCGAATAAAAGTATCCCGTAAAACAACTTTCAGGTGGTTTTTATAGTGATAACTAATTTAAATACATCAATATAAAATTAAAATGATTATTGAAAAAAATGACAGATTGGTATTCAGATTGGTTTGTCATTCCCATTAGCATAGAGTAAACTAACATCAATGCGGTTTGTACACCGCATTGCAGAGTAACATGCAGTTCCTACTGAACACCGTATCTAGTACTGGTACAGTACATTGATATCGTTGAGTCTACCCATAAAACTGAACAACTTTTACCATGGGAGCAAACCGATCGGAGCAACAAAAAAATCAGCTATTCCATACTAAACTGCATTACTTCAATGCCTACTCGACTCAAATGTATGCAACAGCAGATTTTTTTGTGGCTCCGAATTCCGATCGATTTGCTCCCATAGAAAAGTTGTTTAGTTTGATGGGTAGACTCTTAGATGACTCTTAGTTTAAAAGAATGCTAATAATATCAATTTCACCCTGTACATGGTGTAACAAAACACCCTAGTAATACTTAAGGGGGTGCTTCAGACCATCAAACTGAACAACTTTCACCATGGAGCCACATTCGAAATCGCGAAAACAAAATCCGCTGTCCCATATAAAACTGCAATACCGACACTCGACTAAAATGTAATGGACAGCTGATTTTTTTTATTTTTTCTCGACGTTGCTCCATAGAGAAAGTTGTTCAGTTTTATGGTATGAAGCACCCCCTTAAGTATTACTAGGGTGTTTTGTTAAACCCTGTATATATCCAGAATTCCAGAGATCAGCCTAAAATGGAAACAGGATACAGTGTCATAGACATTAACCTTGAAACCAATAACGAAATACTCGAATCAACCTGTCGGCACGATCGTTACAGATCCGTTTGAACTCCAAAAACAAAAGAAAACAAACTGACATACATACAGCCACACAGACTTACTGCTTTATCGTTATTTACTGTACGCGACTAATGTATGGCGACGTTCATAGAAACCAGACTGTGAGAAATATATCTGTCGACGAGCTCGTTCTAAATCGATACTATATTGCATCTGCTCAAACAAACACATTAAAAATATGATGTTAGATGTTAAGTCTAAAACGTTTACCATAAAATTTTAAAAGGCAGTTAGCCCAATAAAAGCATTTTAAATTACTACATAGCGTACTTTTTAATGCTTTAAAATTGAGGTCAACAATAAACTTCAAGATGTTTTTAGATTTTTCAACGGTAACATAAACTAGAGACCTATTACAAGCTCAGTGGCGCCCTCACCAAAATAATAAAGATTTCTCAATAAAGAAAGCCTAAATTAAAAAAGTGCCCAATAGATAAACTACAAAAGCCTTCAAGCTATTTTCATAGAATTCTTTTTTGAAAGAAGAAAAAATACGACCGTTTTTTATTTTATTTCTAAATTATCGATAACTGGAATGTTTAGAACCTATAAAAAGTATTGTATCACAATAGCTTGAAGGTTTTTGTAGTTTCTTGGAGTAGTACTTTTTTAATTTAGGCTTTCTTTATTGAGAAATTCTAAACTTACCAGACAAAAAGTTTAATTCCCATGTTAAACAAGTCCTCTGTAAAAAAGGTTACTATAAACTCGATGATTATTTAAATGACCAAAATGTCTGGTCTTGACAATTTTACACTATGTAATACAATATTGCATTTTAATTGTACTTTGTACATTTTGTTTTGTTTAAAAGCTGTTTGTTGTAAAGTTTCTGGCCGCATCTTCTCTCAACGGAACACCTTCCGACGCTGTGGTAGAGTCAAAAAATGACGTCAAAAAGCTATCTATATGATATTATTTCGAATAAAAAATTTTGAATTTTGAATTTTTTTTGAATTTTAGAAATCTTTGGTGTGAGGGCGCCTCTGAGCTTGTAAAAGGCCTCTTAAATTAGCTGGAACAGAGTTTATATTGGGTAGTTGTAAACTTGACAGATGTACTGCAATAGATCTGGGAGAGAATTGGGTAAATGTAGCGAGAGGAGGTGGTCGAAGCACGGATGGGGCGATTCACCCGGACACGCGCTATGGGGTGGAATAGATGGCCGTTGTGCGCAACCCTGAGTTATGTAGCCGAAGCCTTCCGTGTGAAACTGGATGTAAATGATACAAGTCTGTTTACGTTTGGTTTTGATATAATTATTTTACTGGTTTAAATACCGTGTTCCCGTTTTTTAAGTAGAATAGGTAGTAGGTATTCCATTTCTTTCCGTGGATGTCTTTATGAAACAAACAAAAAAAAGGTTTAAAGTTACATAGTTGCTCCTCAGTTATAGTCATAATATACTAGTCATAAGTTTAACTACAAACTACCTTTTAAGTGCAACCTGGAGTGCGATTTTTGAAACTCATTCGCTGAGCTCAGCAGTTGAAAATGTCAAAATTACTATGGAGATACGCATCTTTCTACTGCTGATTTGACTTTTAAAAATCATACTTCAGGAGTGCGATTTTTGATCGCACTCCGATGACCCGGAAACGGAATTGCTCATGAGTCTATTGGCGGCATACCTACATCCGGAATTGACAACATTTCATTTTAATAAAGGTACCTACCAAAATTAGAAAACTATTTGGAGATTATGTGATTCAAATATGAATTGTGCTTATATCAAAATTATTAGATTTTTCTATCCACTATACTCTAGAAGAGTTATTTGAAATTTACTGAAAAATAAAATATTGGTTGAATGAGATCTGATTCCTTTACCTGCTTGGATTTTCTATTGTACTTGACTGTTTTTTATTTTAAATTTTATTGATGCCAAGGTATTATAGCCATTCATCCGCTTTACAGCAAATTCAAAAGTAAATTAAAAATAGAAATATCGGTCAAAAATTTTAATCGGAAAAATACTTTATCTCTTATTTTTTAACCTACCTATTTTCATATTATTTATTAAAAACAGGTGGTTAAAAAAATGAAATGTTGTCAATTCCGTAGCGGAATCCTAATTCGGAACTTTGATTTTGTATGGAATATCTAATAAATATGGCGCTATACTAATACTACACGTCTGGATAATTGTTTTCTCTCTACAATAAACCCTGTGACATCACATCAGCAAACCCTGAACCTCTCGATTTAAAATTTTCCGACATCCGCGTCCTAACCAAACCACCGAAGCCTAAATGATTACGTTCGACCCCATGGTCGGTCAAACGTTACGTCGTCGGTCCAAAGTAATATCGATAAACTGTCTGTCAGACAAAAGTTCAACAATCCGTTTACGTCCCCTTATCTCTACCTTCCTATCACTATTCAACTCCATCAAAAACATGAACCCTGTGTAGCGAGTTCGGACAAGTGAAGGCAACGTCCGCCACCGTCGTGGCGCAACTGACGGCGTGCAATTTCCGAGCTGCCAGTCAGCGGGGTGAACTTCCCGTCACTAAATGTATCTGAAATTCAACTCGCCCACACACCACGCTCAACTTGCCCCACGTTATGTAGCGGTTGCTAGTTCAGCAGTGTTTGATGGGGTGTAGATTAGATCACTGTATTATCTAGTAGGTTAGATAGCATACGTTTTGGATCGTGATGTTAAGGCTGCCTGTCCATTGACTTGAGCTGGCTGTGCGAGCTGTGTAGCTGTGTAAATATTAACCAATCAGAGATCCGACCGAGTCATCTCTGATTGGTTAATATTTACACAGCTACACGGCTCCCACAGCCAGCTCGCGTCAATGGACAGGCAGCCTAATGCTTCTTTTTTGATTGGTAAGTGACCCATTATTACCATGGTCTAAAAAAACAAGGTCTTCTATTCCCAGAGTGACACAAGCCTACGTCACAAAAAAATGGCCGCTATACATGGTAAAAGGGTATGATGACGTAGGCTTGTGTCAGTCACGTGGTCGGAAGAGAATACCAGGGTCCAGGCGCATTATATTATTGTACCATGCATTATAACTTATAAGTTTATTTATTACCTATGGTACCATTGGTACCAAGTACCCACCTAGGTAGAAAATACTGTGTGAGTTCCGCAAGGGAAAGATACTATTTACCAAGTCAAAAATTTACAATTTTAAAAGTTGTAGTTTTTAGAGACCATAATTATTACCAAAATAAAATAAAACAGAAAACGCCCCCGGGTGGGCTTGAACCACCAACCTTTCGGTTAACAGCCGAACGCGCTAACCAATTGCGCCACGGAGGCAGATGAAATGTCGTGTGAAATAGTCGATTACAAGAATTGCACCGTTCTATACAAATGACAAAGATAGAGATATGAATAGAAGCGCCTTTTACCTGGGGCAAAAACATAAACCTGTTTACGCGTTTACGGCTTTGCTTTATTTAGAGACACAGGAGCACAATTCAAACACAGTGTCTGTGTTTTGAACATTTCGTATGCTTATTCACGAACACACAACTCAGTTGGAAAATAAGAAATGACTCAAGCTCGAGTTATTTGAAGTGTAAGCTAAGTTATGCTATTGAGGTTATGTTGACAAGTTAGTTTTACAGATAAACTTTTGTTTTATCAATAAAATAGCTGTCAAAAATACTTAAAATTTACTTGTGATGTGACTGTGTAAATTAGTGCTCCATTTATTGTGAATTTTTCTTGATTTTTAAAGGGTTTTGCTTTGTAATAAACACAACTTTTTTGATTACATACCTAGTGTTTCTAGTGTTGTGATTTGTTCTGACAAAATTGTGGCATTGTTGTTATTTTGTTTTCAAAAAAGCATTATACCGCATTTGGGTAGAACTATATAATAAGTAGGTAAATAATTATGCTGTTATGATAACAGTATAGGTATATCGAAATAAATTTAAAAGCGCGCTCATTTAGCACAAAATAATTATACCGTGTCTCTCTATTTTTTGACGATATCTGTGTAATGTTAAATTTTCGTTAAAAAGGTGTTAAAAATTGGACAAAATGTCAAATCGAGTAACCGGTACATGCTGCACCGCTTCGGTAGAGAGGGCAGGCCTGCCGGGCCTACTCCGCGACCTGCAAAGACTATCAGAGGACCAGGAGGCGGCTGACATCGTCTTCATCCTTGGCACGGCAGAAGAAAAAGTTTTCGCACACAAAATAATCTTGATAGCCAGGTAAGAAAATGCAAAAAGGTACTTCCCGTACCGGGAATCGAACCCGAGCCTCCTGGGTGAAAGCCAGGTATCCTAGCCACTAGACCATACGGGAGATGTGGGAGTGACTGAAAATATTAAGTAAAACCAATGACTAATCTTTTGATTTTATGTAATGGAATTGCTAGACAAAACAGTTGCTACACGTCATGCGTAGTTAATTAAATTAATTTTATTACAACAATGAACATAATTATTTAAATGATCATTGGTATTTAGAATTAATATTTCACATCGTCACACGAAAGTGCGAGCAGCGCCATCTGTTGATTGATTGAGTTAAGATTATTTCTCGCTAGATGTCACTAGTATCGGAATTATTTTCGTGCTCCGATGAATTTCCTTTTTTATTATCTCAACAATTGGTATATAAAATAACTTGTTACTGATATAATATTGATTTACCTACTTATTTGTATTTTATTAACATTCTGCAATACACTACAAATCATTCTCTTATTCAGGAACTTTATCACAGAACTTCGACAAAGCCAGAATAAGAGATAGAAAAGCAATAAATAGTCTCGCCTGACGTCCGTATCAAATAAATTATGTATTCGGATAACAAAAATATTAGAAATAGCCGGGACAGTTCCCGCGACATGTGCTCCAGGGTTCGACCCGGAAAAAAGCTTAGTTCCCAACTTAGTTGGTGAAGTTAACCAAGTTATGCGAAAACTTTAGAGTTATCCGGTCCGTGCCGAATGTATTTGTTAAGAGTAAATTGGAAAAATAAGTCCAATGTTAGCGGCTTGACTTGGAGTTGAAATACGACATTAGCTACTTTTGTTGTCTTCACTTTTATTATGCTCGCTTTCGCATTTACGGTTACCGTATTTTGCGGTTTGTATTTTGCAGGATTTGCAGTTTTTATCACGTTTTACGGTTTCCTATATTCACGTGTCCCATTTATGTAGGTACGTCCCCTACCTAGGTAGAGACGATTTTTTCTCTGGCTTAGAATGGACAATCATACACCTCTATTTTTGTAGTATCTTCCATACAAAATTTATGGTTGTAGGTAAATCCAGATAATGAAACTGAACAAGAACATGGATCGAAAAGCGAGAAAATTTTTTGAACTTCCTATCCATCAAAAAATTGTTCTTGTTTGTTCTCGGTTGTATCTCTTTCAGTGGGTGTCTTACGAGGCGGCAAGAGTTCCTGCAGGCGAAATGCTAGCCACTTAAAACCACTTGACAAAACTTATTTCAATCTGAAACAAATTTGAACAAAGTATTTTTTTTGGGGCTAGGCTTGACACCGACTCCAATAAAACAAATTGATAACTAATGTAAAATTCATCGGCTGCAATATTATTTTATACTTTTTGAGTTTTGAAGTCGGTTTTATTTTTTTGTTAAAAATTTAAATTTCAAAATTTTTTTGTGGTGAAATACATTAGTTGAATTCTGGATATCAGCACACACAAAGGGTACATCGATACGAAGCAAACTTTTCAATCGCCGATGATTTGCTGTCAACTTTTGAGGAGTTCTATTGTGTAGCTCCGAAGTGCGTCATCAGATCTTTACCGAATTGAAATGGGACTACCTTGGGAATATACCCTTTCCAATAAAAAAAGAATTATCAAAATCGGACTACTCTGTAGAAAGTTTTGCGTGTTCATACATAAAACAAAAAAAAAAACAAAAAAATATACGCGTCGAATTGATAACCTCCTCCGTTTTTTGTTTTTTCGTCGGTTAAAAATTCCAGCTAAGGCTGAACCTTTACTACGTATATGACTGCAAGCTGCAAAGGGTACCGTAATTGGCACTTGCACTTGCAGCAAGGTTTCCTACCACCCCGCAAGGGATCCCCCGCAAGTCGTAAGTTTATTTTATTAGCTTTTATCCGCGTGGATTACGAATAGATAAAAACAGAAAATATTATTTTTCGAATGTCTGTTTACCTACTATACCCTATCTACTTATAATCTCCGGGTACATACCTACCCAATAGTGATGTGAACCGATTACAATTTTCAGCACCGGTATTTTTCAATTGCTTTTGAGAAAAAACCGGTTTTTACCGATTAGGTTTTTTATATCTTATTAAGAAACAATGATTATACACTAAAATAAGCCTATAAGTATGTATAAGTAGACCGTAAATTGCGGCCTTTGTCCATCAGTGGACTTTTATTGACTGAGATGAATAACATACATAAGTGAATGACTAAAACTCAGGATACACAACAATTATTGAGATTAATGTAATGAAATATTCAACTGACATACCTAAATCCCGCCAAAAAGAGGTATATTGGCTGTCTATTTTAATAAACCTGCTTTATTTGTTCGTTTTAAATAGTTCGTTTTAGGATATTTTGTCAAATATCTCTAATTTTTTTAAAGATTTTAAATCATATTTAGGTATACAATATTTGAATAAAATGAAACTATTAGAATATTAATGAATGTAATCGGTTTTTTTAAAATAAAAACCGGTGTTTTTAGGTTTTCTTGCAACCGGTTGACATCACCAATACCCAGGCTAGCAGGATATTCAAGCAGTCGTCCGTGCTCAGGTGCGCCAACAAATTGTATGATTAATTCAAAAAGTTATAGCTTCCTACTAACTCCTGTGCTATCAATCTTCCGTCGAAGTTGCGGCGATAAGGCCGCCGCTGTTATTAACAATTTTGTGTGTACGCTAGCGCAACGCCAGCTCCGTGGCTTATTTAAAAGACTTATTTATATCTCCGTTCCCTGAAGACCTAGCCTCATGAGATTTTGGATGCCCTAGGGCACTATTTGAGCACTATTTTTTCTGTTTAAAGTCGTTGCTGTAATGCAAGCCGTTTTAGCCACAGAAAATGTTTACGCTACCTTGCGGTCAAGCCAGCGTACCAGGTAAAAAAAATCGATATCTCGTAACGTATAGAGGCACTATTTATTTGACCAAGGTACTAATTAGGCACTATTTAGGAACTATTTATAGGCACTACTCCCAGCCAAATCCCTTTCATGTGTACGCTAGCTATAAGGACGCCCTATTTGCTAACTTCGCGTTTTGACTAATGTCGAATTTGAAAGTAATTATTAAATTAATTTGTTACTGTTTATATTTTGTAAATTACTACGAAAATGATGAAGTTATTGGAAAAATATGTTTCTGATCGCCTCAAGAAGTCGTGATGTGGTTAGTGAATTTAATCATAAAAAGACTGTTCTGTAGTTTCATAAAACTATGATTCAGGTTATAAATAAATAATTATTTATTTCGAGTAACACTATAGCACAATGCACAGTATGAAAGAGTATATCTAGTACGCACGGCGACACATCAAGCTATACAAAGCCAACATAAGCTGAAGTGCGATTTTTGAAAATCATACGAGCGAATTGGCAGTAGAAAGATGAATAATCTCCATAGTAATTTTGACATTTTCTACTGTCAAGTATGATTTTCAAAAATCGCATTTCTGTTTACTTCATAAAACATTCACATTATTCGTTCGCGTCATCTCGCTTGTTATTATGGATAATAAGCGAGATAAACAACAAAACCCTTGTTGCTGTCAATCTTAGTAGGGGGCGGGATAATTTGGGAGTTGGGAACTTAATTACATCGGGAAGGGGGGAATGATTGATGATGTGACGTCACAACGGCGACATACGATGCACACTCATGCGAATTTATTGCATACTGTGGAAGCCAGGGTTCGAAGTTATCAAGATAATTATTTTCTTTGATAATTTAATTACCATGATAATTATCGGATAATTATCCAATTATTATTATTATTTGTGGTTTTGGGCCTTGACAGGCTTGCTAAGCCTGTGCCACGTAGACCGTCGCTGGTCCTTTGTGATCGCCCTTTTTATAGTTCCTTACCAATCCCCACTGCGGCCAGAAATCGCAGTAGATTCTTGATCGGGATAGTTTGTATCTCATCTGGTGTCAGCACCTGCCTACCAAGATGAGTGCTGCGTTTGTACATCAGGGGGCCACAATCACATAGGAGGTGCAGAGGAGTTTCCATCTCCTCCTTGCAAAATCTGCAGCCGGTCGTGTCACTTAAATTCAGTGTGTGCATGTGCTTATTTAATTTGCATTATCCAAGCTAATACTTACTTAGTTTTGAATATTTCTAACTAAAAATTCTAAAATTGCTGTTTTTGTTTTAATTGTATCCAGACCAACCAGCTCACAGTCTTCGTATTACAGTTGCCAACTTTTTTTTAGACCAAATATAGTATTTCGAGCCTTAGTGTCCGAAAAAATATAGTAGATCGGGGAAAAATAAGAAAAAATATAGTATTTTTCGAATTTGATAATTAAAAATTTTTCAGAAATATTCTTTGTTGCTTCTTTTTGATTTGAATAGTACCAAGTTCTTATTTTTAAGGAACAATCATTTCTCTATTTCGTATTCGTTATAGAAAACAATGCATCCTGTAAACGTCGAAGTCGCTGGATTCGATACAGAAATAATATAATTAAAAAAAAAAAGATAAATATGACTTTAGGAAAACTTGGGTTTTTACGCGCGAAGTGAGACAAAATGGACGGGGCTTTGTTTCTTAATTTTCTAAATTAGTTTTTCGTGGCTATTATTGTGTTAATGTGGTGGAATATGTGTAATAATGTGCCATTAATGGAAAACAATGTAGTAAAAGTGAGAAATAAAGTAAGGCGCTCCCGTTTGATTTGGATTGAACTCCTCGCGTAAAACTCCGTTGCTGAACATTGGAATGTGTTCCATCCTCGCATTTCAATGTGTTAAGTTAGGGTTTAGGTTAAGTTAGTTTTAAGTACAAAGTAAAATGTAACTAAAGACTAGGGTGTAAGGGCTAGTTCCCGTTCCCTTTCCGCAAGGAAGAACTATTTAATAATAATAATATTTAGGAAAACTTGTTGTCACTTTTCAGTAGTATATTTAGTAGAAAATTGTTTATGGAACAAATGTGATGAAGAGAAAGAAAATTGATAAAAAAATGTTAAGTTATTGGTCATTTTTATTGGACCTAAGTACCAATATATTTGAATTCTCTATAAATTATTTGCTCATCAAAATATAGTAGTTTTGCCTACTATATATTTTTCTCAGAATTATAGTAGTAGGGCTCCTAATATAGTAGGATAGTACTATATTATATAGTAGGGTTGGCAACCCTATTTCGTATCACAAAGAATAACAAATAATTGAGAAAAATAACAGAAAACTGGTTGGTAAGGTTGCGAATATAATGTCTTGCTATTATGATGTTTATGATGATTTAATATTATTATTTATGTAGGTATATTCATGTATATTTATTTGTTGAATAGGTGTAAGTATCTTATATTATATTGTTTCTTATTATATAGGATTCATTTTACTATCTCTCATAAGTAATTAAGTAAGTAGATTTTAATTTGTGTGCACACTGATTTTTACCCAAACATATTAGTTTTCCTCTCACTCAACGGTTTGCTGGAAGAAAACTCTTTTAGAGTTAAGCTCGCCTTTGTAAATCACGACTTATTGTAATTTTTTTCATAACTATGTTTTTGTGTACAATAAAGAATCTATGTTTTAAGAATATCATATACTAGACCAAAAAAAATCTTTGCATATACCTGCTACGAAGCGCGATAACGAAAAAGAATACGGTCGTTGGTTTTTGAATGTGCTTTACCTAAAATCTCAGATAGATTATACGGCATTCAAGAAGTTAGATGAAAGGGTGAATGCGGAGTAAATTGAGCAAAGTTTAATGAAATTAAAAGTTACGAAGTTCCCAATCTTATAAAGAACCAACCACTCGCACGTTCGCTCCAAAACCCACTTTTTGAAAAGCAACGGAATTACTGAAAAACAAAGATTTTATTCTATGTTTTTTAGGGTTCCGTACCCAAAGGGTGAAAACGGGACCCTATTACTAAGCCTACGTTGTCCGTCCGTCCGTCTGTCCGCCTGTCCGTCCGTCTGTCCTACCTACCTACCTACCTAGGGCAGTAACTTTTGAACCGTAATAGCTAGATAGTTGAAATTTTCTCAGATTATGTGTTATTAAGGCGGATTTGTTAACAAATAATAAAAATGTCAAAAAGTTAAAAATTAAGGGGGGTTCTCAACAAGAAACTAGTTTTTATCAACGTTTTTTCTTCACGATCTATCGTAAAAACGTTCATACATACAAGCGTCAAACTTAGTGTGATTATAGAGCAAACTCTACAGAATAACAACAAATACTAAAAACTGGCCAAGTGTGAGTCGGTCTCGTGCTAAAGGTCCCGGACAAAAAAGTTTTTTTTTCTAAGTTAATAGAATAGAATAGAATAGAATTATTTATTTCATATTATCAAATTCATAATTACATGTAAGTGCGTTACATGAAAATAAAAATGTCAAAGGATAATATGATCGTCAAGAATAAAAAATAAAAATAAAAATATAAATAAAAATAAAAATAATGTTGTGTTCTGTGGTGGTTTGGTACGGAACCCTCGGTGCGCGAGTAGCCCGACTCGCACTTGACCGGTTTTTATTTATAAAGATTGACGATAAAATAACTGCAAGGAAATATATGTAGTATCCCTTGCTTACATACCAAATAATTGCATCATTTATCGTTTTAGAAAAATGTATGTATTTAAGTGTAGGTATGTTATTTTATTACTTGCGCGGTTGGTATTAGTCGTATAAACTCATAAATTAATAAGAATAACAACAGACACGGAAGAAGTTTGAGAAACAACAATTAGTAGTAGTAAAGTAGGTACTCGTAGTAACTATATGCTCACGAATATATTCCCCGAGAGGGCAGTCAGAGAACAAAAATTATGTTCCTTAGTTATGTCCCTACAAATGCCTTTGTACAGAACAAAAAGATTAAAGCTGGGTGAAGCCTTTACAAGTTAGAGAAGTCAAGTACCTCTTTAGCCCTTCCATTTTAAACTAGGCAAGTTAAGCAGGAACATAATATAATGTCAGAGATAGCAATTCGTGAACAATTTACAAGCATTTAGCTTATCTCGTTAGTAAATTCAGAGGGTACCTGCAGTGTTGCCAGCCCCGCTCGCCTGCAAGGCGGCAATTGCACGCGACTTTGGCAACATTCTAATTTAGCCCATTCACAGCACGCGACTCTGAAACTTGGCACAAATTACTAGCTCTTTGCGACCACGAAAACTTAGAAGAACTGTTTACGTTTGTTAATGAGCGTTTTTCTTTTCTTTTTTAATTTTAGTTCCTAAAAAACTCGACAGATGACATGCTTATTGCTCCATAGAGATCCTGTCAAAATCATGTCAAGACTGTGCCTGACTTTTTTTTAAAGGCCAAGGGATCGAGCCCATACAAACATGTCAGACGTAAACAGTTTCATATTTTCGATTAAAATGATTCGTAAATAATGAAATATTCAATCAAAAGATGCGTTGGCATCTCTTTGATCACCTTCTACCTCTTCATTATTTGAAACAAACAATTTTTGATATTTTGACCTTTATTCGCACAGACCGTAACGCCATCTATCGATCCACTAGAAAACCAAAAGAAAAACGCTCATTGTCGAAACTAAATTATGAAAGTGTTACCTAAAGGACATGCCAAAATGGGCTTGAAGTTAGGCACCTTTGGAACTACGTTTTTCTTAGGAAAATCCCTCATTGGAAACGGATGAACTGTTATAAAGTAAAGCAACCAATAAATGAATATGAGTATATAACGTGTTAATGAATTAACGCAAAACTAGAAAGTAGTTTGTTTAGAATCGAGAGCAGAATCGAATTATTATGGTTTCAACATAGGTAATTTTTTTCAAAATATTACTTAATTATAATTTGTTTGCAAAATTTTAAATTTTCTGAAACCGATGTCAACCCACCGCACCGGCACACTCACCCTACTTACTACCAAAACAAGATTATAAAAATGTATCCATGAGCACGTTAGCGCTTTCTTTCAGTGCTGAAATGATAACAAATCATTTTTGCCTCAAAACTTAAAATGCGAATAACTTTAAATTTTAACTATCAAAATAATGAAATTATTGTTTCAATCTTATTATTTTGTTATAAATCAGTTGGGGTGTATGAGGTTTTGCGCTAATTCATTAACACGTTGTATAACAAAAGCGGTCAAGTGCGAGTCGGGCTACTCGCGCACCGAGGGTTCCGTACCACACAACCACAGAACACAACATTATTAACATAGAAAAAAACTTTTCTTGTCCGGGACCTTTAGCGCAAGACCGACTCACACTTGACCGGTTTTTAGTATTTGTTGTTACTCTGTAGACCTTGCTCTATAATCACACTAAGTTTGACGCTTGTATGTATTACCTTTTTTACGATAGAGTGTGATGAAAAAACTTTGATAAAAACTAGTTTCTTGTTGAGAACCCCCCTTAATTTTTAACTTTTTGACATTTTTATTATTTGTTAACAAATCCGCCGTAATAACGCATAATCTGAGAAAATTTCAACTATCTAGCTATTACGGTTCAAAAGTTACAGCCCTAAATATGTAGGACAGACGGACGGACAATGTAGGCTTAGTAATAGGGTCCCGTTTTCACCCTTTGGGTACGGAACCCTAAAAACGATGGAGCGTAACACGGTAGAATTTTTCTTGATCTGCCCAGGTAGCATTAAAAATCTGATTATTATTTTTAAAAAAATTGTAATTTTCCATTTGGTAGGTGGCAGGTGCAGTTTAACAATGTTTCTACTACCCCGAAAGGATGGTCGTTAGCATAATGCCTACATTATTAAATAAAGTAAGTTCACAGCAAGTGTCGTTAAAGTTTTCCGTAAATTGCTGCAATTGCTGAGCTCCAAATGAGTTGTAGGTACACTATATTTTTCAGCACCTGAATCAGCGCTGTATTGAAGCGGTAATGCTGATTGGTGTAATTCAATCTCGTTAATGACATATTCAATTACATGAAATGAAAATTACAGAGTTTCAGTGACCAATCACTGGAATTTTCTGCAATTCCCTTTGAATTCAGCTCGTTGAAATGTTTCTTTGAGGTTCAAAATATATAGACGCAACGTGTAATTTTGAGTTGTGTTATGTTTTATTTAGAGGTTTGCTTTTATTTTATAAATGACAATCTTTTTGTGTCTTGCACTTATTATACCTGTCGGAATAGAGTAACTGACATGAGTTGTCAAATGAAACCGTTTTTTGTGCATTTGTCGGCGCTTATCGGCACCCTAAAACTTCGAGTTCTGTGTATAATTGTGAATCTAACGTGAAATCGTAGGTAATTTAATGAAATAGTGTTAGTATATTTCACAAAATAATCTACGACTTCACTTTAGATTCACTAATTATTCACAGAGCACGAATATTTACCCAGTCGATTGTGCCGACATGTTTCCAAAAACGGTTCTATTGCCTCGCGTCACGTATCTCTTTCTATTATACAGTGGCGCCGCTAGGAACATCTCGCTGTCTGCTGTCAGTTCCTCTATATGATACCTTTGTGGTCTTGCACACATTACCATGATGTTTCATAAATATAACACACAGCGACTGATTATAGCTGGTGAGTCAGAACATCTACATTTCACTTTCTGTGTCCAAACTCTACCAGTAATGTAACATACTTAGGTACTATGTATTACAGTGAAACCCAAATCCAAATCGTATATTTCCCATACTGGCTGAAATTCTAATGGCCTGTCCAAATCGATCCATTCTTAAAATTTCTTAGGCCCAGATTGACTGAAATCCGAAATGCCCTATCAAGTAGTGGGACTCGGGAAATCCTACTAATATTATAAACGCGAATGTATGGATATTTGTTCCACTTTCACGCAAAAACTACTGAACGGATTTTGATGAAATTTAGTATACAGATAGACCATGGCCTGGATTTACACATAGGGTACTTTTTATCCGGGTAACGCGGGCATCAGCTAGTCATAAATATGAAAGAAAGGAGTGAGTGCTGAAATGATGGCTAGGAGAGATAAATTGAAGAGGATTACATACCTACTGCGCCGCCCACAACTAATGAGAAATGGGCAAGAGATTGAAGATGAATTGTATAAAAGACGTGAAAAACATTTCTCGCTTGCATAGCCATCTTTGTACCATTATGGTTCTTATAGTATAAGAGATAAGTATTGCAAACATCAGCAGCAAGGCTGATTCAATGTTTATGGGGTGTAGAGCATCTCTTGATGGGGATGGACCCGGTCTGCCTGCATAACTCCAGTCGGTTTAGGAGTTACTGATGATTAAAGGTCTGTAAAAAATTAACGATCAGCTGCACGGCTGATCGTATGATATTGTTATAGTATGCACTGTAGCTATGTGAACAGTACAAAAACTGTCAAGTTCTGTCAGTCGGTTTAGGAGATACAGCCATTCAAAGTTCCGCCCTTTGAATGGCTGTATCTCCTAAACCGACTGATGAACCGTGTCAGTTTTTGTACTGTTCACATAGCTACAGTACATACTACAACAATAACATACGATCAGCCTTGCAGCTAATCGTTAATTTTTTACAGACCTTTAATCATCAGTAACTCCTAAACCGACTGGAGTTATGCAGGCAGACCTGGACCATCCCCATTACAGAAAAGCTCTACACCCCATAAACACTGAATCATCCTTGCTGCTGATGGTTGCAAAAAGTACACTTGTCTCTCGGAATATTACGTTTTGAACAAACCAATTCTTTTTCAAAGATGTGCATACGAAGCACTTCATAGGGAGTCAATAAGCATCAGAGTGGGTACAATGGAGCCAACATTATTAGTGGAAATAATGAAGTGAGGGTACAGGAGTGTCACAGGCAGCCTGTGGACCGGGGTGCTGCGGGGGGTGAGGGGTGAGGGGTGAGGGATGAGGCATCCAATTTGCGGCGGGAGCCACGCAAGCTGTCAGTGCAACACGTGGCGTTCCTTAGATGCTTAGTCTTCATATTAATTACTAACTTTTACCAAAAACATCTTAGCTTTTACCCATGACTTTGTCTGGGTGGCTATGTTTGTATTTAGGATGCAAACATTCAGCGGTTTAGCCGAGAAGAGGTTAATAAAAACCGGTTAAGTGCGAGTCGGGCTACTCGTGCACCGAGGGTTCCGTACCACACCACCACAGAACACAACATTTTTAACTTAGAAAAAAATTTTGTTTTGCCCGGTACCTTTAGCGCAAGACCGACTTACACTTATAGGTTTTTAGTATTTGTTGTTATTCTGTAGAGTTTGCTCTATAATCACACTAAGTTTGAGGCTTTTATGTATTACCGTTTTTACGATAGAGCGTGAAGAAAAACGTTGATAAAAACTAGTTTCATGTTGAGAACCCCCCTTAATTTTTAACTTTTTGACATTTTTATTATTTGTTAACAAATCCGCCATAATAACGCATAATCTGAGAAAATTTCAACTATCTAGCTATTACGGTTCAAAAGTTACAGCCCTAAATAGGTACACTGAAAAATAAAATTTATTTACTTCAACCAACATCATGAATCCATATGAGCCTGTGAACATCATGACTTCTCCGACTAAGAAAACTTTGTTAAACGAATTCGGCTTGTTGTTACAGCTAACCATCTTTTGTTTTTAGTAAACAATAATAACGTCATTTCAATTATTTTGGTGCTAATTAAGAGTCTTAGTAGGATCGCATTTTTTTCAGTGTAGGACAGACGGACGGACGGACGGACGGACAACGTAGGCTTAGTAATAGGGTCCCGTTTTCACCCTTTGGGTACGGAACCCTAAAAACAAACACACTGACACTGACAAATAGATAGATATACAGGGTCCTCTATGCTGACGGTTTTTAAGAGGATGACCCTTGAACGAATTGGATTATCAGACCATCAGACTGATCAAGAATCTCTATGGGACGAAAGTCGAAATCGCACCAAAAACAACTGTCCCAGGTAATCTGTGTGTCCCATACAGGGTGTAACAAAACACCCTAGTAATACTTAAGGGGGTGCTTCAGACCATCAAACTGAACAACTTTCACTATGGAGCCAACATCGAAATCGCGAAAAAAAATCCGCTCTTTCATACAAAACTGCAGTACCGTCTCGACTCAAATGTATGGGACGGCAGATATTTTTTATTTTTTCTCGACGATAAAATTCTTAGTGAAAGTTGTTCAGTTTGATGGTCTGAAGCACCCCCTTAAGTATTACTAGGGTGTTTTGTTACACCCTGCATATTTGGATCTTGCAGGACAGAAGTTTTGTATGGAACAGCCGATTTTTCTTCGCGATTTTCGACGAGAGGGTTCCATAGAGTTTTTTGTCTCTGGTAATGGTAACTATTATTATTATTGTTTTTATTTTTTTTTTATCTTGGACAATGTCACACAAATTATCTAGCCAAATTTAAAGTACCAGAATCTAGCCTGGACTTGTATTATGATGACTAGACAACGATATAGGATACATATATAGATACAAACATCCATGACTCGGGTACAAATATTCATATTCATCATACAAATATTTGTCCCTTGCGGGATTCGAACCCGCGACCCTCGGCACAGCAGGCAGGTTCACTACCGACTGTGCTACCGGGCCGTCTAATTATTTTGACGGCCCGGTAGCACAGTCCATCCGTCCAGTAATAAATAATACTTAAATAATTTGACCAGTCCGTCAAATTATTTAAGTATTATTCCTTTAGTATTTCATTCTATCATAAGATCATAACTTAATCATAAGCAAAACTTTAGTAGCAAAATTCAAAACAGATAAGGTAAGCTGCAGGCCAAAAGAGCTCTGCAAATAATATTACAAACAACAAAGCTCATAACAAACCTTCGAATTACACATGAAACGGATGAAATTCGCTTACAATTTTATCTAGATTCCCATTTTGTCGAGTACAGTCAAGAGCACGTCAAGCTTGACACTTTGGACTTTGTACCGTTCTTATTTAGTGCGCCATAAGCGTTACAATCGAACTGCAAGTGTCAAGCTTGATGTGCTCTTGACTGTACCAGTACTGAAGTACCACAGACTTAGAGAAAATAGAGAGTGCAATCAAAAACGTATAGGAAACTAAATAATCTCAGAGGAAGGATCTCTTTAATTCTACAGCATAGAGAACCGCATCAATTTACGATAGTAGTTAGTCTCTTTTATCTTACGACGTTCTTTTAATACCTAGTAGAAGGAGACGGAACTATAAATGTTTGTTTATGCGGCTATCCACTTCTTTTTTGTGCTAGTGTGTGTGAAATATGACCGTAAACATAAGGTCAAATGTCACTTGGTCATCTTTTGTCCGTACTATACTTGACACCACACACTCAAACACAAACCTCAAAAAAGTGGACATTCTTGCAATAACCTTTAGGTTAATCTCTTTGTAAATAATTAAAGATGCTACATCCACATATCTTAGCCATTCTTCCCGGTCCCATGAAAAGAAATTAAAAGGAAATGAAGTGAAATGAAAGTCAGCTATTTTCAGTTGCATCCAGCTCATCTTCGCAATATCACTAGCTCATCTGGAAGCTTTTTTTTTTTTTTTTTTTTTTCATTTATTTTAAATTTTCAGAATTACAAACGTTACAAATTACATTACATTTCGCCAAACTGCAGAACAGTTTGTTGGCGAAAGACATTACACTCAATTTTAAAAAAATGAGTCCTTAATCTTACCCATACAATATGGTTAATATAAATTAAAGTATTATGATAAAGTATATAGATAATATCACAAACCCATAACAGTAAGTTTGTGATATCACATATATATCCAGACACCTACTAACAGCGATTGTTTACAATTTGTATTTAATTAGGTACTATCAAGTTAAAGTGATTCAAGAATAGTTCTTTTTAGTTTAACTTTTAAGGATAATTTACAAAGTTTCCGGTTTTGCCTTAGCCAGTCAATACTGTTAAATATTTTCGGAGTTAAGTACTTGGTGGTTCTTTTACCATAGTAATTTTTAGCCGATGGTTGAATTAATTTACCTTCTCTAACCCTTCTGGTATTATATTTATTTTCAACAGGTATTTTAAAATGTTCACAGTTATACTGATTAATAGCCAATAAGTATCCAACCTTATGCTTAACCGGGATTATCTTACATATAGGAAACAATAGATCATAATTTTTATTACATTTTAACTTAGTTTTTTTGTCTACTAAATATTTTTTCATGAATTGAATCTGCAACTGTTTAATCGCATGTACGTATGTATCAAATGTACACCCGTAGCTGTTCAAACCATAACTAAGCAATGAGTCAGCAAGCGCATGATAAACAACATAAAGTGTCCGCCTATTTAATGCCCTACTAAGATGATAGAAGTTCCCCAACACAGATCTTAACTTTGCGCACACTTCACTAATATGAGGCTTAAAATTAAAGTTTCGGTCAATTAGCAAACCTAAATACTTAAAATAGCTGGACGAGCCACTCCTATCTTGCCAGATTTCGGCCGCAACTCGGTCAAGGCTTTGCTCCATCTGCCTGTCCATGCAGCCCTCCAAAACGAAAGAGTGCCTCATTTCTCACAGAAGCATATAGTACAGATCCTTTTTTCGGGT
The DNA here is from genome assembly GCA_922987775.1 of Agonopterix subpropinquella. NCBI lineage: Eukaryota > Metazoa > Arthropoda > Insecta > Lepidoptera > Depressariidae > Agonopterix > Agonopterix subpropinquella. Next base: position 820,511 of record OV277693.1, on the reverse strand, counting down.
TTCTCTCCGTTACATACATATGCATAGCCTATGCCTGCCTATTTCTCGCCAAACGAAACAGCTCTCAGCATTCTGTGTAGGTTATATTGAAATGCATAGAGGTACCTACCAGTGCTAATCACAGATGCTCAATACTCAATATTTTATTGCCTTCCATAATTTACAGCATTCATTACATGAGATGGTTATTAAAAACTAAGAGATCATTATGGACCCTGTATTCTAGGGCACTGCAAACAAGTAGAAGAGAGGAGGCCTAGATGCACTCACTTCTCCTTATCATCCTTAATCTAATAAAACGGGAGACTTATGATCAGAGAAGAGCACGTAGGAACTATTTTAAATGTGGAAGAGCTCGCATGCTGTGACTTAAACCAACTTAAACGATGGCCCGAGATGTGGCGGCATCAGAGATATTGGCATATCCAGAAGCAGAACGAATTAATCATCTGTTACGACCCCTGTCTGGGTTGGTGTTATTATAAGCTGGACACCACAAGGCAATGCCACATCTATTCCTCTCGAAGTCGATGGTAGCCACGTCGCGACAAATTCTCATACGGAACTGCAATATTGCACCCGGGATTGCGTTATTTGGACACCGGGAAATGAAATCTCCACGGAATTGCTTTACGGGATTTTTATGGGTATGAAGTCCGGAAAGCAGCCTTTGAAAGACACAATGGTTGTTGAGAATGTATCGTGGATGTATACTTTCGCTGTATTGCACTTGAGGTCCTATGCTAACACTCGATTGGGATCCAATCTGTCAAAACCAAACACCAGCTGAAATTCTGAGATGTTTGTTCAAGAAAAACCTTCAAGTGAAACCCATATAACCTACCTAGGTATAAGTCAAACCTATACAGGGTGAAATTGATATCATTAGCATCCTTTTAAACTAAGAGTCTACCCATCAAACTGAACAACTTTCACTATGGGAGCAAACCGATCGGAGCAACAAAAAAATCAGCTGTTTGTTCCATACTAAACTGCAATGCCTTCGCGACACAAATTTATGCAACAGCAGATTTCTTTTTTGCTCCGATTGGTTTGATCCCATAGTGAAAGTTGTTCAGTTTGATGGGTAGACTCTTAGTTTAAAAGGATGCTAATGATATCAATTTCACCCTGTATAATATGTTCTTGTAGTAGTTTATTGTTAGGTAGGGTGTATTGAGAAGCGAGAAATAGTAACTTGAAAATACGGGGATAGAGCAAGTTGTGTGGTCTGGTAAATTTTTTACAATAGTGAGATCACTCATAGGCCAAGGAGAGTGATTTTTGAATCTCATTCGCTGAGTTTAGCAGTTGAAAATGTCAAAATTACTGTAGATTACTGTGTTTTCGTAATTTTTTATTTTATAACATTTCGTCGTTCTAAGAATTTAACGATTTGTGAAGATATTCAAGCAGCTACAAATAAAGCTTTGTATTAAGTAATTAAAACTTCCTAACGAATCGCGTGAGCTTTTATTTCTCATACTAAGTATCTTGATTGCTAAACAAATTCTTAGAATATTTCCTTCCTTTGTGCTGAATACAATAAATACGCTCGTTTGAGCACCGTTGTATATTTACATACCCGCAAAGTATTCATTATGATTCCTGCATACAATTTACATCCAGCTCGTTAGACTATCAAGAAATGGTTATGCAAATTATGAAAATGCTTAATTTCATCACATTTTTGTTTATCTTCAATGTACAGATACACTTCTGTTACAGTTTTATAATAGTTTAGATATTAATCTAAGTATGGGTAGCACCTCATTCAGGATATTTGCTGCACCTCTTCGCTTTAACCAAGTACAATGCAGCGTGTGAAGTTTGTTAGATTTGGAGTAGAATTCGGTTGGTTTTGTCGCTCTGAGCGGAGTCGCATTGTTTCACTAATGCTTTAGTGTTTATGCTTGTTTTGTTTGCGCACGAGCACGAGTAGGGTGACTCGTTTACTGAGATTGCAGGAATGTCCTTGGAGATAACGAGAAAGGTGTCCGTATAGTTAGCAGCCTCACCAGCTCATTTGAAGGTTTTGACTAAGCCACGATTTAGTGCCCAATTAGTGCAATTTGGTGCCCAAAGCACAGATTTGGTGCTCATGTAGTTTAAAAGATATTTGGGTACCTTACTGAGGCTGCTAGATAGACGTCAAGCTAGCAGTCGCATTTTGAAATACTGTTTGTATCGATGTGATTTATATGTCACGATTTAGTGCTCATTTAGTGATCCCTATATCCAAAATTTCATGAATATTGATCCAATACAAGCCGAGATATGATAGTACATTGTTGAGGCTGCTAACTAGACGTTTCTTCCAACGATGATTCCAATGAAACGGATGCACATTTGAAACAGATAAATACATAGCGATTTAGTGCTCGATTTGGTGACTCTTATGATATTTATGAAAAGTAGAATTTTCTTTCCTATTTCCCAAAAAAATTACGTAAACTTCTACATACAACGATTTTCGGTACAACCGTGCACAAAAATTATCATTTCTCGGAACTACTGCCATGAGCTAGCGCTTGCGCTCGCGCAAGTAGTTCATAGTTATACCGAGAGATGGCGGGACTGGCGGATTGTTTACGTGAGTTACGGAGATGCGAATACGTGTCTTTTTATTATTACATAGAATGAAGAACTAATTGCTTGATACAAATTAGTGCATTATAACTTCTTATCGTCGTCTACAGTTCCACATTATATTATTTATCCTATAAATTAACTAACTGCCTCCGTGGTCTAATGGTTAAGAACATTGGGCTCTCGACACGGAGGTCGTGGGTTCGATTCCCACAGGGGACACCTAGTGATATGTCACTTTGGGCGTTTTTCCCCAGTTGATTAGGACATTGCAGGCCGAGTCACCTGATTGTCTGAAAAGAAAAATGATTCCGTGCTTCGGATGGCGCGTTAAGCCGTTCGTCCCTGCTACTATCTCTGGTGGTAGTAGTCATTACACGTCAGGCGGTCTGAAAAAACTTTGACATCAGGGCTCTGCCCACGTGATAAGAAGAAGACTAATGGAATGTTCAGACCCGCACGACCAAAGCGACTGGGAAGCGGGAGCGTCTACCGCGCGGCGGTCGCTGCCCATGTAATCTTAGAGCGCTTACAGACGAGCGACAGTTGTCTGCGACAGCTCGCGACGGGGTCGCGCGACCCTCTGCGACCGTCGCGCGACTGTGACGTAGGTATAGTCTGAAGCACAAGTCTTGTTCTTGAGAGATTTCAGTTTGAAGAAAACGGAGGCTAAAAAATAACATGTTTGATATTTCGGGTTTTTATACGTTTTTCGTAGATTTTGGTTTCTTTAGATAATAGATAATCCAGAATTGATTATCTTCATCATCAAGTCCATAAAATATTACAGACTGGTAAAAATAGGGCAATTATAATATACATTGGTACCGATTCGGACTGTGCCACGACTTAACTTAACTAAATTTATTCCTGTCACTTTCTAAAATAAGATTAAGAAAAGAGACAGAAATCCAACAGCTGACTTTAGTGCTGTCAAAGTGACGTTAAACGCCCAAAATAAGATGCCATCATAATGTACGCCATCTTATTTAAAGCGTTTTTGGGCGTGTAACGTCACTTTGACAGCACTAAAGTCAGCTGTTGGTTTTCTGTCTCTTTTCTTAATCTTATTTTAGAAAGTGACAGGAATAAATTTAGTTAAGTCGTGGCACAGTCCGAATCGAGGCCATTATACAGGGTGTAACAAAACACCCTAGTAATACTTAAGGGGGTGCTTCAGACCATCAATCTGAACAACTTTCACTATGGAGCCAACGTCGAGAAAAAATATATATATTGCCGTCCCATACATTTGAATCGAGACGGTACTGCAGTTTTGTATGAAAGAGTGCATTTTTTTATCGCGATTTCGATGTTGGCTCCATAGTGAAAGTTGTTCAGTTTGATGGTCTGAAGCACCCCCTTAAGTATTACTAGGGTGTTTTGTTACACCCTGTATAGTTAATTAGTTATGATATAATACTTAACACAACACTAATAATTATAACACATAATATTATACACATAATATTATACACATAAATATTTATAAATACGTATACAGGGTGTAACAAAACACCCTAGTTATACTTAAGGGGGTGCTTCAGACCATCAAACTGAACAACTTTCACTATTATGGAGCCAACATCGAAATCGCGAAAAAAAATCAGCTCTTTCATACAAAACTACAAACCTACTCGGAGCCAAACGTATGGGACAACTGTTTTTTTTTTTCGCGATTTCGATGTTGATTCCATAGAGAAAGTTGTTCAGTTTAATAATATAATAATAATTTAATAATAATAATTTTCCGAGTCATGGATGTTTGTATCTATATATGTATTCTATATCGTTGTCTAGTCATCATAATACAAGTCCAGGCTAGATTCTGGTACTTTAAATGTGACTAGATAATTTGTGTGACAATGTCCAAGATATTTATTTATTTATTTAATAGTCTGGTTATCGCCTTAAAAAAGTGTCAGCATATTAAGAAGGACCCTGTATACAACGTGTTAATGATTTAGCGCAAAACCTCATACACCCCAACTGATTTATAACAAAATAATTAGATTGAAACAGTAATTTAATTACTTTGATAGTTAAAATTTAAAGTTATTAGCATTTTAAGTTTTGAGGCAAAAATGATTTGTTATCATTTCGGCACTGAAAGAAAGCGCTAACGTACTCATGGATACATTTTTATGATATTGTTTTGGTAGTAAGTAGGGTGAGTGTGCATGTGCGGTGGGTTGACATCGGGTTCAGAAAATTTTAAATTTTGCAAACAAATTATTTAATATTTTGAAAAAAATTACCTACGTTGAAACCATGATAATTCGACTCTGCTCTCGATTCTAAACAAACTATTTTCTAGTTTTGCGTTAATTCATTAACACGTTGTATAGGATGTTACAAACTACCAAAAAAACTGTTTTGGATATGGAGGTCTATCTCTCAGACTATACAACACTACGTCACGGTCTTCAACTGTCGCGCGACCCTGTCGCGAGCTGTCGCAGACAACTGTCGCTGGTCTGTAAGAGCCCTTACGGCGTACCGCCAAGTCGCCCAAACCAACGCGACCATGACGCGGGAAGGCAGCGTCAGCGGAGCGGGAAGCGTGCGTCCAGTGGTCAGACGTGTACAATGTTAAGCTCACGTAACAAAATAAAATACAAATTTTAAATTTCAGTACATTTTGGTTCTTTATGATAGATTTGGAACGTTTTTGGTAGTTCTTCCTAGATTTTTTGTAGATTTTGGTTGTTTTTGGTTCTTTTTTGTAGATTTTGGAAATTTTTGTTTCTTCTGGTACCTAGTTTTTGGTAATTTCTGGTAGATTTTGGTAGCAAAAACCATAAAACTATGTAACTATGTAACGGCTACTACCACAAGAGATAGTAGCAGGGACCAACGGCTTAATGTGCCATCCGAAGCAAGGGATCATTTTTCTTTTCAGACAATCTGGTATTTAGCCTGTAATGTTCTTACCAACTGGGGAAAAATGCACACAGTGACATATCAGGAGGTGTCCCCCGTGGGAATCGAACCCACGACCTCCGTGTCGAGAGCCCATTGCTCTTAACCATTAGACCACAGAGAGGCAGTTATTGGCAGGGCATTTCAATAAGAAAAGTCCTAAAATCCTCATTGCTTGATAGTAATGAGGATTTTTGCCGACAGATAAGGTAATTTTTTTGCAAACTACGTCCTTATTTTACTTTAAGATTACTATTACCCTCCTTCTAGCGCAGTCGGGTAAAAACTGAATGTTTATAAGAAAAACTAAATGAAACTAGGAGAATAATGAACAGATTTATTATAAGAGAATAAATCACACACAGATTTTTGACTTGCTTGCTTTGCAAGCTTGACACAAATGATTTGGGACTAGTCAATTAATACAGTAATTGTCAAATAGTAGAGAAGAATAATAGACTCCTGGAGTGCGATTTTTGAATCTCATTCGCTGAGTTCAGCAGTTGAAAATGTCAAAATTACTATGGAGATAAGCATCTTTCTACTGCTGATTTGACTTTCAAAAATTGCACTCCTGAAGTATGATTTTTGAAAGTCAAATCAGCAGTAGAAAGATGCATATCTCCACAGTAATTTTGATATTTTCAACTGCTAAACTCCGCGAATGAGATTCAAGAATCGCACTCCTGGACTCAAATTGAGTCACTCAATACATACATAAGAGAATATATATATATATATATATAAATTTAATGTCATTTAACTTTTTTGCTTGGCAGTACTAACCATAAAATTAAAAACAATTTTAAACCCTATCACAGTTGAATAAAGTCTAAATTTGATCAACGGTTTCGTCAGACCTAAATTACGATTAGTATGTAGAAGTTTACGTAATTTTTTTGGGAAATAGGAAAGAAAGTTCTACTTTTCATAAATATCATAAGAGTCACCAAATCGAGCACTAAATCGCTATGTATTTATCTGTTTCAAATGTGCATCCGTTTCATTGGAATCATCGTTGGAAGAAACGTCTAGTTAGCAGCCTCAACAATGTACTATCATATCTCGGCTTGTATTGGATCAATATTCATGAAATTTTGGATATAGGGATCACTAAATGAGCACTAAATCGTGACATATAAATCACATCGATACAAACAGTATTTCAAAATGCGACTGCTAGCTTGACGTCTATCTAGCAGCCTCAGTAAGGTACCCAAATATCTTTTAAACTACATGAGCACCAAATCTGTGCTTTGGGCACCAAATTGCACTAATTGGGCACTAAATCGTGGTTTAGTCAAAACCTTCGAATGAGCTGGTGAGGCTGCTAACTATACGGACACCGAGAAAGTATAACTTGTTCCTACAAAACACTATACGTCTTCATTGCAGAAATGCAACTGAAGTTAGATAGGTATTTCTTACTTCCAAATTTATCCCACTGCTGGGCAATGGCCTCCTCTTTAATTCTCCAACCATCTCTGTCCTGGGCATGCTCTGGTCACGTGTCATCTGCTGCTTATTAGTGTTCCGTACCAAAATTGGAAAAACGGAACACTTATGGAATCAGCTCGGTGTCTGTCCGTCCGTCTGTCACAGGCATTTTTCTCAGAGACCGTATGACATAGGAAGTTGAAACTCGGTAGGCACAGATATAGCAATTGGTGGTCCAATATCATAAATGAAGTAAAATAAGCTAAATTTGTATATTAGGGGGCAATTAGGGGAGTTAGAAAGGGTATAAATAAAAAAAAATCTACCCTATGGTGTGGGGTATCAATTGAAAGCTTATAAAAATACGAGTCTAAAAAGATACTTTTCAAATTTTTTATAACAACTTTGTTTAACAACATTTTCAATTCAATCCGAGAAATTGCTGTCCCCACCTCTATTTCAAAAAATATATTCTTATAAGATCTGAAAAAAAATCATGAACATCAGAAATAACGTGTAGATGGCGGGAAAATTATCAGGGTGGCTCTAACTTGGATAGTTTTTATCCTATACCCAAAAAACTAACACCAGAGTGACCAGTGTAAAATGATCTTCAGTTACTATGTGACCACATACTAAGTAAGTGTCAATTTATAGTGGTTTTACAATGACCCATGTTAAACAACTGGTAGTACGGAACACTAATTGCCCGAGTCCCGACTCGTACTTGGCCGGTTTTTTTTTAAATTTATTATGGAGTGTTTTTTCCACATGGAATATACATATATCTGCTTAAATATCTTAGATAATGCGATTGCGATTTCAGACTTGCTCCTATTATAAAAGTTGTTCAGTTTAATGGTTTGAATTGAACCACCATCATAGTTTAAAAAAAATCAAAACTTAATCTTGGGCAAAATAGCAGAACTGCTATTTTGTCCAAGATTAAGTTTTCGAGTTTTTTTGGAGCAATAATCCTGTAGTTTGTTAATTCTCCAGAATTCATGGACGACAAACGATCGTTTCACGTGAAGGAACGAGTTGTAATTACGAATCGTCAGGTTCATTCCCTTCTATTCACTGATCGCTTTCCAACACGTACTTACCTACTTCCTAAATTGTTCTGTTATGACCATTGCATTCACACCACCTGTCTCAGCAACCTTGGAGGTTGTAGGAGAGTGAAGTTAAAAGGTTTGAATGCAGGGTCGGATTAAGCCATATAGAGGCCCCTAGGCAATTCAAGCCTCGGGGATGGATTTGTCTCTGCGCGTCCTGGGACCAGATAACAGGCTAGGTGGTCGCAGTAACATAACCACAAAATAACATAACTCACTAAAATGTGAAGCGATATTGAGCTTTTAATACCGACGACCCGGTTGGTGTAATGGTTACCACGCCGGACTGCCAAACCAGGGTCCTGGGTTCGAATCCCGGTTCGGTCATGGATGTTTACATGTTTGTGCCGTTGTTGTATGGTTTCCATAATAAACAGCCTATTAATAGTGCTTTCTTGGGATCATTACAATGTATGTGCCTGTGAGCGTTATTAATACCGATCCGAGACGCAGACTGGGTTTCCACCCTTATGTCGTTGACCTACCAGCAATTCGCACGAAGAAGTTTGCTTCTTCTTTTATAATGCGCACGGCTAAGGAGTGGAATGCCCTGCCTGCGGACCTGTTCCCTGAGCAATACAACCTGGGCCTCTTCAAGGCGAGAGTGAATAGGCATCTTTCTAGGTAAGCATGCTACATCTTCGGCCTCATCATCACTCAACATCAGGTGAGATTGGGGTCAAATGCTTACCTATCACACATAAAAAAAAAAATTAAAAAAAAAAGATCTAGGGCTGACATCAGCAAAATTGCCGTCGCCGGACAAAGTCTTCAAAAACCTTTCAGTAAAATCTGATTTTTTTCCCGGACAACCACGAAACATTATATTTCGACTACAAAAAAGCGCCTTGTTAAAGATTTTACTACAATAAGAATAGATCGTTGCAATACAATCCAAAACTTGTGGATTGAACGTAAAAAAATAGAGCGAGCGAAGTGAGCTCGAGTTTTGGCAATGTGACTAGATCGTTCCAATACAATATTTTACTACAATATAATATTTATAGATCATTGCCAATCTAAGAGCATCGGTGGCGCGTTGCGGAGAGATATGGACACCCAATTATGGAGGTCCGGGTTCGAATCCGCACGGAAAACATGCCATGTACCAATGAGTTTTTCTAACTTATGTACGTAATACCGACTGCTCTCAAACGGTGAAGGAAAACATCGTGAGGAAACCTGCATACACTGAAGAAGAAATCCTGATGTGTATGTGAAGTCTACCAATCCGCATTGGGCACGCGTGGTGGACTAATGTCCATACACCCTCCCTGAGGGTAGGCCTGTGCCCTGCAGTGGGACGTTTATAGGCTGATGATGATGATGATGATTTCCGATCTGCAAAATGATGTAAATTCTCAGCGGGGCGCCGCGGGCCCCCAGGTGGCCCTGGGCCCATAGGCAGTTGCCTATTTTGCCTCTATGCACTGTTTGAATGTGAAGGCTGTTGTGGGAATAAGCGCGGGGTGTGCATTGTTTTTTGCGGTAGGAAAGTTAGGTAAAGTTTTCTCATTTATTTCGTTGAGCATGTTCCGAGTTGTGTAGTGTTCTATTGTTGAGGTAAGAACGTTATTGTTACTTTGTTTTACTTTGATTTAATTTACGGGTCGTTGGTTTTCTGGGCCGAAGAATTCGTTATCCGCCGAAACGGATCGGATCGTTCGGATCCGCCGACAAATGAGGAATACTTTAATGTACTGGAGTGCGAGTTCAACAATCGCACTCCTGAAGTGTGATTTTTGAAAGTCAAATCAGCAGTAGAAAGATGCGTATCTCCACAGTAATTTTGACATTTTCAACTGCTGAACTCAGCGAATGAGATTCAAAAATCGCACTCCAGGTATTTCTTGTTTTCATAAGCTTAGCATATGCTCACGACTATATTCCCCGAGGGGGTAGTCAGAGATATTCTGAAACCTCACAACATCCACGTTTCTTGTTTTCACGACGGATAATTATGCAATTTATTAATTTCGACGTATTAACTATCACTGTCAATACACGCGATTGAGGTTTTCATAAACACATTATATGCAACTACCAAAGCTAACGAAAGGTGCAAGGTGCAATGCAAGATTTAATATCAAAAGTTTTCCTCTAGGTAGGTAAGGTACCCCGAAAAAATACTACGGATGTATTCTCGAGTACAACTTGTACTCTTATTTTGTTATATTCCGTGCTACGCGGGGATGAATTCATGAAAAGAAACTGTTTAATATTTTAATACTTACATCGTAATAAAAATGTAATCATTGTCTTTTTTTAAAACAAACAAGAAAAAAATTCTTTTGTTTTCTGTTTCCTAATTCTAAAATGAATGCGAAAACAGCGATCTCATCCAGGCGCCGAATTAGCTCGATAATCTCCACAAAACGCTGCTGCTGCAGGCAGTTGATTAATTACCTTTTATCCCATCAGATAACGATTACGATGTTCCCTGTAAATAAAGCTACGCAACGTTATTTTTATGCTCATAAAATACTAAAGACTGCCTCTCTTCCCCAGAGCAGCTGCTATTTAAAGTGGATGTTTAGAAATTAATATTCGTTCAGTGAGGAAATTATTATAATCTCTAGGTACATAGTATAAAACAAAGTCGCTTCCCGCTGTCTGTCTGTCCCTATGTACGCTTAGATCTTTAAAACTACGCAACGGATTTTAAAGCGTTTTTTTTTAAAAGAGAAAGAGTGATTCAAGAGGAAGGTTTATGTATCCAGCATTGCACCCGTGCGAAGCCGGGGCGGGTCGCTAGTTATGAATAAATAGTAAATTTTTGTATTTCCTTGCAAGTGTGTTGAAAATCGTCTTATGAAACGCATGAGCGTTGGTTATTACAATCTCGGCTTACTAACAGCCCTTGCCTGCGGCTCGTGCTGCAATCATCACCAACTTAGGTCACTCGTATCATGATACAAGGTAGCCTATTATTGACCTATTTACTTATTAAAACCAACGAAGTAAAATGACTCATAATACAAATAGGATTTATACCCCGTTACCTGCCTTAGCATCCTTCATGGAACAGTGTTAACATACTGTTAGCACATGTCTCCGCTTCTAACCCTTTATCGTGATAATGCAAATTGCGTGTCAGCGAAGCAGCGCAGTGGTCTGCGGGCGCGCATCATCCATCATGGCGGCGCTGGGACGTCACGAGCCACGGGCTGATACAAATTGTGTTTGCTCTTCCCGCCACCGGCACTGAGCGATTACGTCGCCTAACTGTTGAGGAATTGTTGTGAAAATGTTCAGGAGTTTTTTTGAGATTGAATGATGGATAGTCTGGAGGGTTTTCCTATAAGTAATGTCCTTTTTGCGATGTTATCGGAGGTACTTTGTAGATTAGAGGACTTTCTGTTTTCGACGATGACGCAGCTGCAAATTATTTTGATGGGTGTGACATGATACCTAAGGATACCGATGTTTTAGGAGTGCACGATGATGCACAAGATGAAACTCACCCTGGATCCCAGCTGCCGAGCGTGCGGAGAGGATGAGGAGACCATGGAGCACATTCTCTGTGACTGTGATGTCTTGGCGGCAAAAAGCATGTGCCTCCTCGGTGATGGATATCCAAAACCGGGAGATCTGAGGCTTCTTCCCCTCAATGGTATTGCCTCATTCATTGACCATGTATTTGAAGGGTGAAGAAAGCAAAAAGTACTGGGGCTAACACCAAAGATCCCACTGGGTCGAAGTGTTGCTGGCTTGCCAGCCCCCACGACAAGATAAGATAAGATAAGTTTTAGGAGTGACAATTATTTCTACATGGGCGATAACGAATTAAAACCTGGTTTAACAGTTTTCGAAATGAAGGTTGATTTTCGACTTTTAATGAGGTATTCAATCAATGAATCATCATCATACCTGCCAATAAACGCCCACTGCTGGACATACGCCTCTCCCAAGGATCGCAACCACGACCTAGAGTGTGATTTTTGAAATTCACACGTTCCAATCAGCAGTAGAAAGATGCATAAGCTTCATAGTAATTTGGACATTTTATGCTGCAGATTATATTGGCAGATTTATGACTTACAAAAATACCACTCCAGGTCTTGCGCAGCCCTCATCCAACGGGATCCGCCTTCACCAGGTCGTCGGTCCACCTTGTGGAGTCCGACCCAAGCTGTGTTTCAAAGACAAGAAATTCTTGAAAAGCGTCGCGGCAAATTTTGGTACCTACTTATGAGAAGCCAATTATTTTTGCTCTGCACCTGCCTAGCTATCTTTAATGTAATACAACCGATGGGAAGTCCTGATCCAGAGATTTTTTTTTCTTGGGAAGACCAACAGCTGTTGACACGATACAAAATATGGATTGCTAACAGAAAGCCAATTATAGGTCTCCGCTGATAGTTCTAGAATGGAGACCACGACCTGGCAGGCTTAGTGTGAAAGATGACTTGAGACAGGTAACGTGGAGCGCCTGGATGAGGAAGGCCGAGGATATACTTAGTCCAATATATGACGCGTCTTTGGAGAGGCCTATGTTCAGTGGTGGTCAATGACAGGCTGATGATGATGGTGGTTTGACTTAACTATTGTTTGGTGGTGGGGTTTGAGTGTCTGGAGAAACTATTTAACATTGTACGTTCACTCAAAGCACAGACTACTCAGCATTGAAACTGTATCAACAGCACAAAAGAGCCACGGTTGCCTTTATTCAAATGACGTCATTTTGAAAAATTTACAAAAACCGGCAACACTTGAGAAGGGCGTGTTTGTATTGAATTGAAACACCCCCGGCTTTTTAATGACGTGGTTTAACATTGTTTCCGAGGAGTTGACGCCGGCGGCTCGTCGTGTCTCGCTCACTCCCGACCAAGTTTTAATAACGTTGCCTTTGTCTTGACAGCGAATAACTCGGCTCCATATAATACTGTCTAAACAGCGCACTAACTATTTGATTTTCCTTTGAGCGTAGTTTGGAGACAGCATTAACTTCGTCAAATTATTTAAGAACAAATGGTCTTCTTTAAGCTATCACTACACTAGTCTCCTTTCTTATTCTAAAAGAGCCTTGAATTTGTGATGGCTCCGAATCTATGTCTATGAGTAGGTATAATATTAATGTCTAACTACAGGTCCCACTCGTGTACCTACTAAGAAAAAAACCAAATAATTGCATATGGAAACCCTATGCACTTATATGCATCAATTGAGCAATATAAGTGTGAGATGCTCAGTATGGACCCTTGGATTTCCCAAACTTGGGCTTGAATTATTAACATCATCATATACCTTTGGGCGTTATACACCCTCTCTAAGGATAGGTCTGTCTGTGCCCTGCAGGGGACGTATATAGGGTCCTTCTTAATATGCTGACACTTTTTTAAGGGGATGATCAGACCGTCAAACTGAACAACTTTCTCTATGGGACCAACATCGAAATCGCGATAAAAAAATCAGCTCTTCCATACAAAACTGCAAACCAACTCGAGCCTAATGTATGGGACAGCTGATTTTTTTTTCGCGTGTTGGTCCCATTCCCATACAGAAAGTTGTTCAGTTTGATGGTCTAATCATACCCTTAAAAAAGTGTCAGCATATTAAGAAGGACTCCGTATGTATACGTTTCTTTCTCTAATACCTTTCTCAATTTACGGTCCTCTATCTACACTTCTACACTAATATTATAAAGAGGAAAGATTTGTACCTATTTTTGTATGTTTGTAATGAATAGGCTCAAAAAGTACTGGGCCGATTTAAAAAATTCTTTCACCATTAGAAAGCTGCATTCACCCTGAGTAACATAGGCTATATTTATTGCTAGAAAAGATTAGACGTCCACCCGTGCGAAGCCGGGACGGGCCGCTAGTCTTGAAAAAAAGGAATCACTTCTCGTGTCAAGAAAAAATCATAGGTTCTACAACAGTGGGTGTTCAGATCATAAAGGTAGTATAATAATGTCTGTGGTTCAGATTGGATCGATACGACTCGACGTCGGCGTGTCAATTAGCCACGCCGGCGTCATCTGGAGCCAATGCCGGCGTTTGGACACAACGCCGCCGACTATTATATGTGTGTGGAGGTGTTACATTAGAAACGTGATATCTAAACTATTATAAAACTGTAACAGAAGTGCGTCTGTACATTGAAGATATTTACAAAAAAAAAATTACGATTTGGTTTTTAGGTGTCCCTGATTCCAAGTTACCAATTTTTGGATTTTATGTCTGTCTGTTTGTTTGTTTGTGTGTTTGTTTGTTTGTTTGAACGAGCATCACGCAAAAACTACTGAACCGAATTTGATGAAACTTTTTTTATTTGATAGCTTTATGATCTGACTTAAAATCTGGTATATAATTTGTGCGGACGAAGTCGCGGGTTAACACTAGTCCTACTATCCTACTAATATTATAAACGCGAAAGTTTGTAAGTATGGATGGATGGATGGATGTTTGTTCCGCTTTCACGCAAAAACTGCTGAACGGATTTTGATGAAATCTGGCATACAGATAGACCATGGCCTGGATTAACACCCCAGATAACATTTAGCCGTCCTAATGACGTCTTTTTACAGTCTTGCTCGACCTAGGTGACGTACATTTTCGACGTCTGTAGGTCCGATAAAGGACGTACATTTGTCACAACCTAATGACGTCGGATCACGACGTCCGTAGGCCGTTGTATCAAGACGTACGTAGGCCGTCGTATTAAGACGTCCGTAGGCCGTCGTATCAAGACGTCATTATGTTGTGACAAATGTACGTCCTTTATCGGTCCTACAGACGTCGAAAATGTACGTCACCGAGGTACGAGACTAGACGTACTTAGGACGTCATATCAAGACCGATCCAGGGACCTTAGGGTGCGTCCACAGCTGACGAACGCTCCGCGAATGTGCAGCTCGCGAGCGGCTCGCGAGTTGCGCATTTGCGGCGCGTTCGCCAGATGTGGAAGCACCCTTAGGCTGCCTGTCCATTGACACTGGCTGACTGGCGCTGGCTGGCGGAGCGGGGAAGCGGAGTTTTATTAACCAATCAGGATTACATAAAATCTCGGCCGAGATTCGGCCGAGCTCCTGATTGGTTAATATTTTCCTCGCTACACCGCTCCGCCAGCCAGCTCGCGTCAATGGACAGGCAGCCTTAGACTGAGATTCAGAGACAAGATTTGAGTATAAGATCCTGCTTCGATATGTCAAAATTTTATTGATTTTTACATATCAAAATAGAAACTAATACTCAAATTTCGTTTCTGAATGTCAGCCGTAGAATGACGTTCCTAGACTACGGTGGAGTGAACTAGGGTTGTAAATAAATAAATTAATGAACACCGAAATGTAAAATTTTATTTAAAGATTTTACTTTTAGTAAAAGATGTTCTAAAAATATTATAAAGAAATCAATTTAAATTCGGAGAGGCGATAGTTTGAAGCTGTTGTTTACCGTATGGGAAAACCAAAGCCTCTAACTATTTATCCTTTCTGGCGCACGCTGTAGCCAGGTTTTGATGCTAACTTCGACGCCCTCTGCCGTTGCAGTTGCAGTTGTGCTAACAACGCCTTCTATAAAGAAACAAGAAAGATACAATTTATTAATTGTAAAAAAATGGTCGTGGGAGTAGCACCCTCGCACACAGGGCTCCGTATCTTTTTATTATTTGCCAAGATACCTAGATGCCACAACAATAAACTGAATATGTTATGAGGCTACCTCAGTAGGCCTTGCATGCCACCTCCGAGAAAACGATAAAAATCTAGATGTGCCACCATCCTTATTAATTTACGTATGCCAGAAAGAGCGCGCATGACGTTTTTCTCGTTTAAACGCTTTGTCGTGGATGGCATGCTAGCCGTGCTGTTGTGGAGTTGTTTACAGTTGTTGAGATTATACCGCTGTGATATACTGACATACGGATGGACAGCATAGGCTTAGTAATAGGGTCCCATTGACAACCTATGTGTACGGAACCCTAATAATAATTCATTAAAACTAATTATTTGAATTCCAAATAGTGCAAAGATATTGAATGGGGGATTGACGCAAACTATATTGAGATAGTATTGGAGAATTTCGGTAGGTACTTATGTACTCACCTACAATGCAGTCTCTGAGGCGTAGAGTGCAAAAAACTTTTTCGATTTTGGTTTTCGTTGCAGTTTTCATTCCATAGAAATTGTACTCTGCAGCTAGCTTGTCGGAAATGTAGGACTTCATTGTACGTGGCACTTTACTGGAAACATCTCGACCTGATACCTGTAAAAAGAAATAAGTTAGTTAGGTACTTGTAAATCAAACCAAAATTATTTTCTTAGACAATATATAAATAACTAGTGGACCCGTCAGCGGAAATTCTCTGCGATATTAAATAGAAGCGTCGTCGTAGTTAATTCATACAAGCATCCCGAGAAGCCAGGTTCCCCGAAACTGAAAACTGACTAGCGGGGCTAGTACGCCAACCCACGATAGCGTCATAAAGCTCTAACACGCTTCCGATCTCTTTCTATTGGGGCGCGAACGAAAGAGATAAAATACTAAATTTGGCAGATGAATGTGTTAAATGTCGCTATCGCCGGTTGGCGTACTAGCCCCAGAAGCCGTAGCATCATAGTGTAAAGAACTAATAGTGGTGAAGGTCAGCGGTCGCGGCAGGCCAATCGTGCGGGGCGTGCGGGGGCCGGAAGGAGTGCCTCCCGAGAGTTAGGGTACGCCCGTCCCCCGCATGCCGCGCGGGCATAGACCCGCCACGACCGCTGAGCTTCATCACTATTATTTTATTTACACTATGGTAGCATGCTACACGTGATACGGCTGTATCACGTCTTTTATCTCGTTCGTTCGTGCGCAAATAGAAAAAGAGCGAATGTGTGATAGTGCTGTATCACGGTGGCATGCTACCCATGCAGGAAAGGGATAAAATACGTACCTACCAGTTTCGTAAAACACTTGCTGCACACCATAAAGTTTCCAATTTTCGCTGGGGGACGTGTCGAGATTGAGGATCAGCTCAAAAGCTTTGGGCCTTTTTATGACCGGCCAATACACTTCACACCATCGTGGCTTCAGCCACTCTGAATCCACAACAGAAATAGCACCGCCACCGCAAACAATAAACTGGATCACTGCGCACTTGGCTGGGCGGTCCTCGTCCATTACTAACACACTTTAGGTTCAATTTCATTGAATAACACTAACTCAACAACAAAAAGGACTCCGCGACACGTCCGATGCGCATAGAAAAATGGCGCGACTGAGCTGAGAAAAAAGGAGTCATTGTCAAATTGACTGAGAACGTCCGTCAGTATAACGTCCAACTTGCGTCCAACACAGGACGTATACTGGCTGACGGTAAAATGACGTTCCTAGTACCAACTAGTATGTACTTTTACGACCAACATCGGACTATTCGGACTGACTGTATAAGTACCTTAAAATGACGTCATTTTTAAGTCGCCGACCGTAAATGTTATCTGGGACATAGGCTACTTTTTATCCGGGTAACGCAGACGAAGTCGCGGGCAACAGCTAGGACGGCTATATTTGTGAAGTTGAGGAAACCAGCATACGCTGCAGATGAAATTTTTATGCGTATCTACCTGTGATATAAGTAGGTACCTAAATCTGTATTGGGCACGCGGGTACGCGTGGTGGACCTACGCCTAGACACCCTCCTTGAAGCTTGGCCTGTGCATAGCGTGCCCTGCAGTGGGACAGTGGGACGTATACAGGGTGTAAGTGACAGCCTAGCAAATACTGAAACGGTGAACTCAGACCATCAAACTGAGCAACTTTCACTATGGAGTCTACCTCAGGAAACGCGATAAAAAATCAGCTATTCCATACATTTTAGTCGGGTAGGTACAGCAGTTTTGTATGGGACAGCTGATTTTTTTCGCGTAGGCTCTATAGTGAAAGTTGTTCAGTTTGATGGTCTAAGTTCACCGTATCAGGAGTGCGATTTTTGAATCTCATTCGCTGAGTTCAGCAGTTGAAAATGTCAAAATTACTGTGGAGATATGCATCTTTCTACTGCTGATTTGACTTTCATAAATCATACTTCAGGAGTGCGATTTTTGAAAGTCAAATCAGCAGTAGAAAGATGCGTGTCTATCTCCACAGTAATTTTGACATTTTCAACTGCTGAACTCAGCGAATGAGATTCAAAAATCGCTCTCCAGTATGTGTTAGGCTGTCACTTACAACCTGTATTGGCTTATCTTGATGATGATAGTGATATAATAGACGCTAATACAATACAATATTAAAAAAATTATAGATACATCCACTACACGCCAATGCAATGTTCCTTTGCGGTAGAGAAAATTGACATTTCTCGGATTTTCACCCAAACCTAATTTCAACTAACCTAACCTAACCTAATTTCACCTAATACCCACTTTTTATTCAATCCCAAACTATTTTATTTTAACACCTATGCATTGGCCACATCACGCACATGTGGCAAATCTTAAATATCTAATGTCATAATTCAGTTTTTCTTCCATTACTGAAAATAACAGAACCTTCAACATGGAACAAATCAAAATTGATACATTTTTGGTACCGTGCGATAGTAGGCGAATTAATCCACTATGATCACCTAGGTGATATCACCTGGGTGATTTAATTTTACGTTTTTGACTCCTAAAATCCCGCTACGAAATCAACAAGGCTTAGATATGAAAATTTATCCAAAAAGCAAGTAGCGAAGCACCTGTCGTCGCGCGCATAACATAAAGAACACAAAAAGACAATAAACCTGGCTACTCCGCTGGCGCCGCGCCATTAGTCAACATCTGCTGGAGACAGAATATCTATCGGTCTATCTTATCTGAGTATGCGTTATACTGTATAGTCTCCCCAGCTAGCAGCTAATAGATCTGGAATTGAATTAGCCAACGTAGATTCAATAGTTGTAGAGAGGAATTAATGGATAGCCCAACTTGCAAGATCGCTCAATGATTGCAATACAAGGACTATACAAATTTTACAAATACGCCGCTGGTGGTCGGGCTTTTAATTCATAGAATTGAATGTTCACACGATCTCTCTATGCTGAACGGTTGGCCAGTGAAGGTGAGCCCTAAGAGTAAAAGATCTCCTTTATTCTAAAGGCATAGAATGAGAGTGAGTCATACCATTGCAAGAATGTCCACCTCCTTTTCCAGGTCCTTTTTTTGACGTTTGTTTTTGAGTGTGTGGTGTCAAGTAGTATGGACAAAAGAGACCAGAAAGAGACCAACTAGACCAAAGTAGCATTTGCCCTTAGAAAGAGAGCGTAAGCGAGAAATTCTTCGTCTATGCATTTGCCCTAATGTTTACGGTCACTTTTCACACACACTAGCACGAAAAGTGACAAGTGAAAAGTGGACAGCGGCAAAAACAAAGATCTATAGTTCCGTCTCCTTCTACTATTAAAGGTACGTCATAAGACAAAAGAGACTAACTACAATCGTAAATTGATTCGGTCTCTATGCTTTAGAATAAAGGATAATTATTCTCTGGGATATTCTTGCTCTTAGGCCCTCACCTTTTCATTTGACACTTTTGCACTTATTTTAATACCTGAATTACCTGAGGAGTTGCCCGCCATGTTTCATAATGTAGGATGTTATCTATTGAGTATTTCCCTATCTACTAAGGTCTTAGCATAATAATCAAAACAAGCCGACGACAACATTTTAAAGTCAGATCGGTAATATTAATCACTGAGGCAGTATTGTTTATGGAGATTCTGTAATTAATAGTAAATCTATGGTAATAACACGAGCGGCGCGACGCGAGTCGAGTCGCGTCGGCCCACCGCGTCTACAAGATTAATAGCAGTCGAGCAAAATTTCTAAACCGATCAGAGCCTGCCACTAAATTAATTGCAAACTTAGAGCCTTATTCAAGTTGTAAACAACTTCTTCGGTTTGCGATTGAGAGAGACGATTGAAGTATCGATCTTAGAGCTAAATAACCAAAACCAAAACTCACGAGTGATGAACGTTACTATCAGTTTAAAATAACAATGTGCATGACCTCGCCTGCAAATGTGACGTCACTCAATCACACGAACTTCACTCGAGTCATTCAAATGATTATTTCCTTTACATAGACTCTATATTCCTTTGCAACTGAGTGAAGTTATCGAACGGCCCTTCAAGGTCATGCACATTGTTATTTTAAACTAATAGTACACTGATTTAATGTTGTTAATCGTCTGATCATGGTAGTATGAATAAGAGGCTGTTTGGACATAGTAGGACCATTACCTGCATTTTGTTTAACAGTTTGGAAATGTGACAGTTTTTTAACTGACTAAAATACCAAACTAACACTCAGTTGCAGAAACGCTCATAAGAGTTAATCCTCCCATTAAATCTCTTGCTATAGCTTTTACTACCTACCGTCAACAAGACAAACCACCAGTTGCACGTACGTTCATTAAAGATAATCCTCCATTATATCTCTTGCTAGCTTTTATTACGTAGCAAGCTTATATTATGTAGTAAGCTGTATGCTTGTTTTGTTGTCAACAAAACAAAAAGTGACAGCTTGAGATAATGGAGGATCATCTTTAATGAACGTACGTGCAAAGAACTGGCAGAAAAAGTTACAACAAAAGATTTAATCGAGGATTAACTTTAATGAGCGTTTCTGTACCTGCATATCTATGTAATCTGTCATTATTTAAGATTACCTATCGAAACAAAATAAACTCGATTGGAAACACCCAGTAAAGTCGAACTTCGGTCGTTTTGAAGTTCAGCTTTTTAAAAATTTGGTCTGTTCGAAGCATGTTCGAAGTTCACTGTTGTCGAAATTCGGTCGTGTTTAAGTTCAGTTTTGTGGAAGCAGTATCCATCGAGACGTTCCTTCGTCACCCTTCGTGTAAAAATGCAGCCCTGTCGTGTTCTGCCTTTTTTTTGTTTATCGAAATGCACTGTAAGTACATGCACAGTGGTCAGAGGCATGTAATCAAATACCAAAGAAGATTGCAGATTCGGACCCAGTCATTTTTACGAAAACTAAAAGCCATTCAGGATGGCGGTCTTAATTATTATAAACAGGAAAAATTAAGACATTTTTAAAAAAAACTTCCACATCTCCAGAAGTCCGGATTCAATAGTAGAAATTACTAGTAAAATAGACAAATCATCCAAAAAGCAGTAGCAAAACGCAACCATACCTATTAAATAATCTGTGACCATACGACAGCTATTTTCATCTAATATTATCACTGAGGTATTTTTGATCGTTACGGAACGTATTTGTCTTGGTTGAACTAATAGTGTGTGTGATTTCGTTTTCTTCCATTATTGTAATATGGTACGATTATCGTGAATTTTCATTAAAATAAACACAATGAATGCGTAGAAGATTGAGTGGACTATCTAATAAGAAAGATTATGAGTTTCACACACTTGATACAAAAGGTATCATAAGGAGAAATACCTTTCCCCCAACTTCTACAGATTACAACCAATTTACATTTTTGTTAGTTTTCTTTCACTCTACACATATTACTAAGTTTCATTCATGTATGGGACCTCTAAGTCTAGGGCTCAAATTACATGGCCGTCCGCCAAACTTCTTTTATATTGTTTTAAATTTCTGCGTACCTATATTCATATTATTTCGTCAAGTCCACGTGTCGTCTCATCGTTCTTGCTATTTCTTTATTGGTTTTTAGTACTTACATATCGTTTCTTCTTCAAAGCAAGATTGGATTTAATCTGCCCAGAATAAGGCAGCATTATCAAAGTGAAACATTGATTAATGGTAAGTGGCCGAATGTAGGGCAGCTTGTACGCGTGATTGCGCCGCGCCGCGCAACTTGTGTTGCTCGGTGACGGTGCCGGTGGTGTCGCTGCGGTGCGAACGTTCATTAATTATTATTATAAGTTATTCGAATACATGCAGCATTGATTGAAGAAGCATCCATAGATTCTACCTTAAATTGGCTAAATAAACGAACTTACCATCAACTCTCTATACTTTCCTCTATATCTGTCTCTTTCACTCTGCTAGATTGGCGCCTCGAATCTGACAAGGCGCGCTCATTTGACGTTTACTTCATAGCGTTTATAGATTTTGCCGCCGAAGCTTGCAAAATTTTTTCTTAACTTTAAAACTTGTTTAAAACAGTGAAATTGCAATGTTTTACTGTGTAAATTACACGGAAAGGTTGTTTTGTGAGTGTTCTGTGCGTGTTTTGTCAAAGAGGTGCCCTCACGGTGTGCAGAAAATAAGTAGAAGCACTAATGAACGTCACCTCTTTAATGCCGCTGCTTTGGATAAAGAGCGGCCTCTTCGAAGGGTCTTTTGACGCTCTTAACCCTACAGGACAGGGGTGAGTTACCTCTACATCTTTCAATCAAGTGGAGGATGGCTTCTTTAATTGCTTCCCATCAATTTTATGATTCATATCTGTGCTGACACCTTAGCCAAGTTAACTACCTATTTTTCAGGATCTAGTAGGTATGATCCTTTGTATTTCGGCTATTTATGGCTAAACAGAACACTCAGAACATGTATACTATTGTTCCTAGGAACAAACAACAGATTTGATATCTGAACCAATATTTAGTCAATCTCCTGTGACACCTATAATCTTAAGCTCACCTATACTAGGTGATTTACGTTCTAATATTGATCAAAAGAATGTTATACCCACCCCCTGAAAGAAGAGAAAGTGGTCAAGCAGTGGTTTTGTGAAAAGTGTCGCTGCAGTTTTTGCAGTTGTGTTGCGTACCAACAAAATATCTATGTGGTTGCGTTGTCACCAGTAATTGCGAGGTGTTTACTTCGTGTGCAGACAGACAGATTGACTCTGGCACAGGTGTGTGCGCACTGTCGTTATGTTAATGCAACGTTGTGTCTGCAAAGTGGCCAGCCGCTACCTAGTGTGCGGTGTCGCTGGTGGTGGTGTTGTGGTTGTGATGTGGTCGATATAACCCATGTGGTCAGTAATGATAGCAGAATGTGGTACCGTGTAAATTCTACAGTTCATTTTCAATACAAAATATGTGCCCGCTCACGTGATGTGGTTGCGGTATGTGAAACAACCCTTAGACAACCCCATTGAGCATTGAACACTTTTTCAGCCGAGTGGCATTCTACCTGTTACATTTTAAATCATTAAGTGTCTCTAGTCAATTAAAGTGCGTTATACCTTATAAGTCTTATTACATACATACTTACAGTTAGAAACAAATAGGTTTACCAAAGTTCCCCGGAATGGGGGGTGAAATATCACCCATATTTGCAATGTTAGGCATACCTGTAGAAAATATACATTAAAGATTAAAAGGAGTTTGCCATAAAACAGATCAACTTATGAAGGTATAAATATGATCACAAACCTATGCCACCATTGCCACCTTCCTTTGCAAGAATTTTATGTGTCAAAGATGGTTAAAAACTTAAGAAGAAAACTAGATGTGCCTACCGAATTTGTTTCCCTTTTTTCAAGATGTTCTTGATAAGGAGTACGGAAGGACAAAATCTTTTTTAATTGCTGTCTTATAATTATGATTGGGTACTGCAGCCAGCCTTCCTTTTAGGCCCTCAGGTCTTTTGCAGTTTTATCGTATTAGACTCAAAGAGTTCCTTTGGCCCACAGTGATTGGATGTCTTGATTTATGTAGACATTTTCTTCCTGGTCACACAACCATACTGAGTTTAAGTTAACAATACTGGCATATCAATACTAGGCTGCGCTTGCACTTAGTCTGGACCTGTAGTATTTGAACCGTTTTGTATTGTATAACAATACCATGAGCTACAATAGCATGCGCTAGTTATCTACAGATAATAGAACCTAGTGCTAGTTCGCTCTCCTAGGCTTTGCCAATATAACCAGATAGCGATTATTGCAATGTCAACAGTATCAGTTCTCTGTCCCTGTGCAGCAGAAATTTTCCTGATGGCGGAAGGCCATTATACCACAGTTCGGTGGTTCTGCACATAGTGTGAAGCACATTTGAATCAGACACATCGGATGTGGTCTGGGGTGCTCACTTCAGGTACAAATATGTATTAAATCTTGTTCCCAGTGTCGGAATGGCATGGTACTTTTTGCCCCCGACCTCGGAGGTCATAGACAGAACGTGGGGTTCATGCATGGCATTACCGACTGATTATCTAACGCAGTGCTTTTGCGCCCGTCAACGCCACGACCTCGGAGGTCGAATATAGATCAGAGGGCATATACAATAGCTTTACTGACTGTCCATCTAGAACCCAGTGCCGGAATGGCACTCGTCGCACCCGGCCGCGGAGGTCGTACATAACATGGTGCATGTGCAATGGCATTACCGACCAGTTATCTAGGATGCAGTGCCTGAAGGGTGCTCGTCGCTGCCCTCGACCGCGGAGGTCGAATATAGATAATAGGGCATATACAATACTTGGCATTACCAACCTCTTATATAGAACCCAGTGCCGGAATGGCATTCGTCGCCCCCGGCCTCGGAGGTCGCATTCAGTACATGGGGCATACCCAGTGGCATTACCAACCTCTTATTTAGAACCCAGTGCTGGAATAGCACTTGTCGCCCCCGGCCTCGGAGGTCGCATTCAGTACATGGGGCATACCCAGTGGCATTACCAACCTCTTATCTATAACCCAGTGCCGGAATGGCACTCGTCGCCCCCGGCCTCGGAGGTCGCATTCAGTACATGGGGCATACCCAGTGGCATTACCAATCTCTTATCTAGAACCCAGTGCTGGAATAGCACTTGTCGCCCCCGGCCTCGGAGGTCGCATTCAGTACATGGGGCATACCCAGTGGCATTACCAACCTCTTATCTATAACCCAGTGCCGGAATAGCACTTGTCGCCCCCGGCCTCGGAGGTCGCATTAAGTACATGGGGTATACCCAGTGGCATTAACGACCTCTTATCTAGAACCCAGTGCTGGAATAGCACTTGTCGCCCCCGGCCTCGGAGGTCGCATTCAGAACATGGGGCATATGGAGTAGCATTACCGACCTCTTATCTAGGATGCAGGGCCGGAATGGCACTCGTCGCCGCCCCCGGCCACGGAGGTCGAACATAGATCAGGGGCATATACATATCAGCGTTGCTGACAGCCTTAGTAATACCAACCGATTATCTAGAATCCATTGCTGGATGGGCACTCATCACTCATCAGTTCATCACCCCCCCGGTCGCGTAGACCGTTGCCTTTGATTTAGTTGATTTGTTCACTTCTAGGAAAAGACAATCATAGATAGTTGTGAAGGTTGGGATTTCAGAGATGGTCCAACAATCTATTGCGAATATTGTGAGGCATTCATTTCACATTGGATCTTCGGGTTGGCATGGGCGCTCTCTCCCACCACTCAATAGTATAGATCCACAATAACTGTACCACCTTCACTTCACATGGCACAATACATTTTGATAGTACCACAACTTGGACACACAAGTGCTGCCAACTGACAATTTACATTCTGTTCAGTTCTTGGGGTAAGGACTTGAGCAGGAGCCCACCACGGGTGGAGAAACTAAAACCCTTAGCCCTAAAAAAGGAGGCGGGGGAGGCTAATCAGGCAGTGCACTGACTGGTCATTAAACGAAAGGAACTCCTACTAAAGAGAATCGGTCTTAACAACCTGCGATAAGACATCTACCAGACACTACATTATAAAATAGGGTCTGAGTAACTGAGTAACTTCGTTTGGTGTAGATTCTAGAGCTCCATATGGGATATGTGGGCAGAATTTTATGGACATCTCAGACAATACTCTGCCATAGGTCAGTAGGTTTTACCTGCCGTGCAGCTGGACCATTATAAAATTACAAAATATCCTGTTAGCTAAATACCAGGAGAGAAGGATGCCAATATGTGACACTAGTTTAGTATTTGATTGGCTAGAAAATTAACCCAATGCAGATATTGATAGATCCGAGAGTACCAGGTAGAGTAGTGTAGTGGTGAGATAAACCTAATAATTATAAATAAATATAATAACCCAACTTCAGCTCCAGACACAGAAAATGTTAACAATCCAGCTGACTAGCTAATGAGCAACAACATACTGTGGAGTCCTTATGCTCAGTACAACATGTAATGAAGCTTGGGTCAACGAGAAGAGTTGTTTTGAGAATGATGTAATTAATCTTTTTCTTATCTAATATCTAATAATATCTAATGTTATTATTAGACCAGCTATCAGAAATCCATGGAGAGAATCATGAAAAAAGCTTACTGGTAAATTTTATTTCGGAAATTGTATTGTTCTCAGATAAGCAGTACCGTATAATACTGTTAAGAATGAGGACCTACTATTAAATAATTTTTCATACATCTACCTAATAAGTTCAGTGGTTTGAATTAACTGTAATGCTTGCTTGCCTATCGTGTCGACTTCAAATGTAATGTAACTGTAATGATCTCTGAGGATTGTTTCTGTATGATGGTTAAGATTATGCCTCAACAGGTGTAGAAATTTAATCTTAAATTGTTTTTCTCTTTCAACAGCAATCTGTTGATTTTAAATACCTAGTTACATTGAGTGAGATAACATTTAGTCATTATCAAGACTATTATGTTCTATTACTATTATGAAAGTTATTTTATGGTGTATTTTTCCTTTTTATACAGGACTTGTGTTAATGTACCCATTGTTGATGATGATGGCTTTATGACATACACATTTTCATTTATTTTCACATAGCGTTTGTACTCTTTCACCAGCAGATAGCAAACAGGTCTTCAATCAATGCTGCATGTATTCGAATAACTTATAATATAACTGTTTTGCATTACAACAAAACAGATATTATGAGTGAGAGAATACATGCAGCATTGCAGCAAGGTGCTTGCTGGTGATTGATGAAGACTATGAAGTAAACGTCAAATGAGCGCGCCTTGTCAGATTCGAGGCGCCAATCTAGCAGAGTGAAAGAGACAGATATAGAGGAAAGTATAGAGAGTTGATGGTAAGTTCGTTTATTTAGCCAATTTAAGGTAGAATCTATGGATGCTTCTTCAATCAATGCTGCATGTATTCTCTCACTCATAATATCTGTTTTGTTGTAATGCAAAACAGTTATATTATGGAGCCTGCAAGATTTGCTATCGCTTCTTTATCTCGTTTGGGTTCGCGTTTGAAGTTATGGATTATTTTGTTGACTTATTTAGGTATTTATATTTTGTTTTGTGCAATGCAGGTTATTATTTCTGTCTATTAGAACGAAACTTCATCTAACCTACTTTTTGGGGTTCCGCACCCAAAGGGTGAAAACAGGACCCTATTACTTAGCCTACGTTTTCCGTCCGTCCGTCCGTCCGTCCGTCTGTCCTACCTATTTAGGGCTGTAACTTTTGAACCGTAATAGCTAGATAGTTGAAATTTTCTCAGATTAAGCGTTATTACGGCGGACTTGTTAAATAAAAAATGTCAAAAAGTTAAAAATTAAGGGGGGTTCTCAAAAAGAAACTTTTTTATATCAATGTTTTTTCTTCACGCTCTATCGTAAAAACGGTAATACAATCAAGCGTCAAACTTGGTGTGTTTATAGAGCAAACTCTACAGAATAACAACAAATACTAAAAACCGGCCAAGTGTGTGTCGGTCTTGCGCTAAAGGTCCCGGAACAAAAAAGTTATTTTTCTAAGTTAAGTAAATAATGTTGTGTTCTGTGGTGGTGTGGTACGGAACCCTCGGTGCGCGAGTATCCCGACTCGCACTTGACCGGTTTTATTTAACATGACACTAATATCATGATACGCGTGAAGTAACATAAGTAACAAGGTAGTTAGTGAGTCTGTCCCCAGTTTTAATGGACAGGTGGACATACCGTCCGTCCGTCTGACCGTCTTCGGCCTCATCCATGACATTCTGTCCCTCGCCCTAATATCACTGACCCATCTTTCTGGTGGGCGGCCTCTACCCCGCGTGGTTTCTCTGAGCCTCCACTCCAGTTCAGTGTTCTTCTGGTCCAACGCCCAGCATCCATACGTGCAATTATGTCCATCTCTTCTTCCAGTGCTATGTTCTGGCTATCAAATCTACGACCTTGATGTTTCGTTTCGCCATAATAATCCACTCATTGCGCTTATGATTAAGCAGCATGATCAGACCGTCATACTGAACAACTGTCTCAATGGCATGGCACCAATTCTCTATTTCGGTGGTGGTCCCATAGAGAAAATGGTTCAGTTTGAAAGTCTAATCATTGTGGCTATGTGCGAAGTGGGTTTTGGGAACTGTCAAGTCGATCGCAGCGCACACTGTGGCAGAAATTTGTACTTTTCCCGGCGAAGTTGTGTCAGATTTGGTCGAATCTATGCAAATCCGCACACACATTCCATTCTCAAATATCTAAACCAGCAAATACTAATACTTAAAATTTGGCAGGGATGTTTTATTGCTATCTAGGTGTTCACAAAAAAAAAGATTTTTCGCAATTCAACCCCCAAAGGTGTGAAAACGGTGGTGAAAGTTTGTATGAGAATTTCGTAACAAAGAATGGTAATTTCAGCCAATTAGGTATTATAATATTTTTAATATCGACAATTTAGCTCATTTATTTAGTTTTTACTTTATTTTAATATAAAATAACAAACTTTATCCTAACATTTTATGTACAAATACTAGATGGCGCTAGTGTCGTGCACATAGCCAATAAGTATCCTATTAGTTTACGCTGTTCACTAAAACACGCCGTTAAAATAAATAGACTAGGTAAGTAGGTACGTAAGTAAGGTGTGCAAATGCAATCAATGCTGGAACAGGCAAGGGGCGGTGTCTCCATGATCTACCGTGGTGTCACCGCGCCGTTACACGCCGCTCATTTACATTCCATCGCTATACAACTTACTACTGTTTGGAGTAGGTATTGTAGGTAAGTAAGTACATAGGACACAGTGTAAAATTAAATAAGTACAGTACAGTACGTTACATTATTAATAAACAGGGTGCTCGCATCATGAGTGCGATTTTTGAAACTCATTCGTTGAACTCAGCAGTTGAAAATTAATGTCAAAATTACTATGGAGATACGCATCTTCCTACTTCTGACTTGACTTTCAAAAATCGCACTCCTGGAGTATGATTTTTGAAAGTCAAATCAGCAGTAGAAAGTTGCGTTTCTCCATAGTAATTATTACATTTTCAACTGGAGTACGATTTTTGAAACTCATTTGTTGAACTCAGCAGGTGAAAATGTAAAAATTAATGCTATGGAGATATGTAACTTTCTACTGCTGATTTGACTTTCAAAAATCGCACTCCTGGAGTATGATTTTTTTTTATGTCAAATCAGCAGTAGAAAGATGCACGTCTCCATAGTAATATTGACAATTTCTTCTTTCTTCATATCTTCTATGGAACAGCTGATTTTAAAATTCTGTCGCGCAATAGGGAAGTAGCCTAGGTATTGCTCCTCAGCCTCAAACCTATGACCCCATCTTGTATCCTATTCTTGTATCATGCCCTCAAGAATTGGATAACAATAACAAAGAGTGGTTTAGTTATTAAATAGAAACACATCGAAGGATAAAATCGGATTTTATTAAACAAATAAAAAATACTATTTCTGCTAAAGAACCGTCTCTAAAACTTTTAAACAGAATTGAGCTACCATTACGACTGAGAGCTTCACAGAGGGAGCCACTGTCGCCACTTTGCGAAACTTAGCGCATAACTTACAAGTTGTTCCTCTTCAGCTCTACAACAAGTTTTTCCTACAAAGCTGCTCAAAGAGTGCTTATAATTTGTCCCGGCGAGATTATCGGTTTTTAATTACTGTAAGTTCCCCTTGAGTGTAGCTAGCTTCGCCGCCTTTGTAAAATATTGCACGTAGAGAGCTTTTTGAGAGAATTCTTCGAAAATTTTCAATTCATAACATTAGTCTTTTTTTTATTTCATTCTACTTTTTTAAATTGAAGGCTTTGACTGACTTACCACACTGTTAGCCACTGTAGGTATGGATTTGTCAATGCGACCATCTCTTGTTGGTCATTGGTCGTTATTGTTTTAGCCCTACTTTTACCCACTTTTATAACCCTAGTAGCCCGTAGTACCCTTTTAATCCTTAGGTAGGTAAGTACTTGGGTATCTTTGTAGTTTTTTTGATAGTCAGTAGGTACCTAGGTAGGTATCTCAATCTGGGAATATTTAGGTACTCCCGGGGTATTAGTCTTCGGGTTTTATTTACTGCTATTTAAAGGATACTGGGCAGAAGTGCTCCAAGAGCCCCCACCTACTACCCGTTCACGACCAGTTGGCCGTCGATGACCGTTACAAAATTTCCTCACAGGCACATTAATTGGTCCCGTCACTCCCGTCGACAAAAAATAATATAAAAGGCAAATAAAAATTTAAAATTAAAAGCGATATTAGTGACCGGGACGGATGTGCCGTACGACGTGGTTGCGTTGCTAAAGGTTATAAAATTGCGTTCATTAGGGTCTCTTAGGGGTGCGGTGCGGGGAAGCGGGAAGGGAGGTAGCGGCCAACTCGAAGTGAATGACTAGTAAGTGACATAGGTACTACATTTGAAAGGGGGTTTAATGTAGATCATCTTTTTATGTGGCATCAATATCTTTTCGACAGAAAAAAAGATACAGGGTGTTTTGTTTAGCAGTTTTTCATACTAATGTTAGCATTTAGCCGCTATTTATATCCGTTGCTTGAATTCCTTGTGTAATGTGGATAGTATTATTGTTTTTCATTATTATTAATGTAAAAGAATCTATAACCCTCAAAACACACAACATATTTTAAAACGAGAAAATCGTTCTCATTTTGAAATTGCCGGTATAGTAAACCTGAGCCTTATTACTTTTTCACACTTAATAATAACTTTTAGTAGTTTTAGCTAAGTGTCTGATCACCCCGAAAGACATTACACCTGTCGGGGCCATAATATCAAAACGTCTACCCCCTAAAACGACTTCGTCCAAATAAAACAGCATGTATCATTTTTTTCCTCAAAAATATTTTGATGCCATGTACGTTTGGGTATCAGGTGTTATGACACCCGATACCCAAACGTATAGCGGGGGGCTCTTGGACCAGTGGCCATACATTTTTGCCCAGTGTCCTTTCATAAAAATTGACTTCTGCTTTTTTTTATTAATTTATTTTGGTGCAGGTGTAAGAGTTTCCAAAACACTAAGCGTGGAGAAGTGTGCCGCATTCCTGGATGTGCAGTGTCGCCATCTGTCGGCGGGCAGCCCGTACCAATCCGTATGGCGCACGTCCAACCAGAGACATTTCGGCATTTCATCCAATACGTCTACACAGGGAAGGTTAGACTGGTTATTTTTGTTATGATTAATGTTACCTTTTCTAACCACAATAAAATTATGAGAAGTTATTTTTTTATTTAAATAAGAAATTTTTACCGCCACCTATTGGCGAGTAGCTTTAACTTTAAGCTTAGTTTAGAAGCACGTTAGAATTTATTTGCAAAAAGAATAGATAGATGGCGCTGAAAATAAGTTATTTGAATCTTGATTTTAGAATTTAAAAATTATTATTATAATTATGTAAACAAAGAGTTATAGCTCTGCTTCTAAAATTAATTTCTAGCTTCTTCTGCAAGACTCCGGAGTCTTCGAGATGATGACTTTAGCAGCAGATTTAGGAGTAGAGGACCTTCGTGCTGCATGTGAAGATCACGTCACGTCTACCTTGAGCGTAGAAAGTGCTTGCACCTTACTGGCTGCAGCAATGGAAATTCAAGATCGTCCAGGTAAATTAATGGTCATTCATACGTGTTCTGTTATTTCAGACCAATGAATAAGTGCGATGGTGGTGTAATGGTCAGCATAGTTGCCTTCCAAGCAGTTGATCCGGGTTCGATTCCCGGCCATCGCACACTTTTTGCAAGTTTATTTTTACTCTAATGCTTAATGACGATTAACCCGATTCACAAATAACCTATATTTTATGAACCACCACCGAGCCACCTCCAATATTTATTTCATATACTGACTGTTGGTCTAAAGTACCTACCTACGCACCATAATAATTATTTCTTTTTATTAAACCTGCCTAGCTAGTACGCCAACCCAACCCGCGATAGCCGTGATACGGCTATATCACGTCTTTTATCTCGTTTGTTCGCGCGCAAACGAGCGAGATAAAAGATGTGATACAGCCGTATCACGGCTATCGCGGGTTGGCGTACTAGCTAGAGGCTGGAAATCAGTAGGTACCTAATTGTACCTACTTATCTGTGTAATAATAATTTTCTTAAATTATTTTATTAGCGATTAATGTTGATCCTTTTATTTCTTTCTATAATAAGTTTTTTTTATATTGGTTTTTTACGAACAATTTATTTGCGTTTATAAGTAAGCTCCATTATTTACTTTCCATTATAAATATTTTGTTATTTTTATTGTTTTTAGCTTATTTTTAGAACGTTACTTTTTTCATAGAGATACTTAGAGATAGGAAGTACAACGCTTTTTTTTCCTTGCTTTTTTTAGACAAGTAAGCAATGCAAAACAAAACAAATGCAAAATAATAAAAACTCTGATAAAAACGAATAATAATAAAATAATTACCTAACCAAAAAATAACTCACTTCATAAATGCTCCATATCATAGACAAACAACGTAAGGCCACGTTTCATAACGTGTGGAAATAACTTGGAGTAGGCTATCTATCTCACTCGAGCATACAATACATAATCAGCGTATTATGCTGTTTTCTTTCACATTCACACCCCGAGTGATTTCCACACGTTATGAAACGTAACTGTGTCGTCGGCCATGTTAATTGTCTATGACACAAGTTGGCTTCCATTTTTGACGGACGGACGCAAGCCGGCTTCCTCGGGTTTTATTTCTCAATAATTATTGTTTTCTGCAAGAGAATATCAACCAAAAATGGCATACAAAGGCCCACCGAAAGTGCAGAAGGTGATGGTACAGCCCATCAACCTTATCTTCAGATATCTGCAGAACAGAAGTCGAGTGCAAGTATGGTTGTACGAGAATGTGAATCTGAGAATCGAGGGACACATCGTGGGCTTCGACGAATACATGAACATTGTTTTGGACGACGCCGAGGAGGTCCACATGAAGACCAAGAATAGGAAGCAAATCGGAAGGATTATGATGAAAGGGGACAACATAACGCTCATTCAAAACGTCAACCCCAACGCGTCCGTGTAAAATTAGGTTATAATCAATATATAAATCTATGGTTATAATTATAAACAATAAGGAAACGGGGGACATTCATTCCTAGCAAATAATTGTGTGATCGTACAGTTACTGTATCGAAATAAGTAATGCTACTTTTAAGAAACTGTTGGTGTGCAGTCTGTTTGTATTGTCTTCAATAAATTTAAGATTTACCCTAGTGGCTTTTGTTTTCTTCACAGAGTAAAGATAAAATAGAGTGCTATTCTCTTTACAAAGTGGCGTACATCGGTAGAAGCTCAAAATCCCTTCTCTCAGGGTTGCTATGCACATAAGCGGGTGGGCATTAATCGGCATAGCCCGGCATAGATGAATATTCGGGAAAAAAAGCTGCTTGTCTTTGCTGCACGAATACAGTGGCCGGGCAAAACTACCCGATCGGCACAAGTCGAATGAAACCGAACAAGTGATTGCTTAGGGTCGGCTTTGTTGAACGACAAATACTGCCGAACCGACAGTGCCGACCCGTTCATGTGTATAGCAACCCTTAGATGGCACCGACTCCTTGCCCGCGAGTAGATGAATTGCCAATATACGCAAAGAAACGTTGATTAGTCCGCTGCTGTCTTATTGACATCGCTCGCGTAATCATGCATGCGTCCGACGAAAATGATTGTGAACCCTGCGTTTAAACATACTTATATCTGAATAGAAATAGAACAATTCGATCGCATCGCATGATAGCACGATATTTCTATAGGACATTCCACATTTGAGTACCTATATCTAAACGCACGGTCGCACGATCATTTCAATAATAGGACTGCGCCTTCCAATATTATGAACTAAACCAACTACGTAAGAGAGGTAACTAAGCAGAGTAGTAGATCCAAAATTGTTGATGCAAAAATAGTGAAATGATGCTCATAACGACATGTAGCGAACTAGAATGTACAAAATTCCGGTGTACACAGCTTAGTATGGAGAATACCACTCTTTAGTTCTCCTTACTCTATGGTTTTCTTTTATACCTTCCTCTGCAACTGATAAACAGTTCATATCAAACTTCGTGGTCACTTTAAGATAGAATAAAAACAAATTAACCCACAAAGCGCAATGTTTTGTATGACCAAGATATTTTTCTTATCTTATTAGTATTATAATCAAGATAGCAAAGGTATGTATATCACATTCTCCTTAAGCAGGCATTACAATCTCTCCGAGAACAGACGAGAAGGGCTGAGAATGAAAGTACGTGTGAACTACATTGTTCTCGTGGCATCGTGAGCCGCATTAATTTTTTCCTTTGGAAGTTCTCGCGAGAGTGTAATGCCTGCTTTACAATCTGATCGTCATAATAACCTGAATGAAACAAAGCATAAACTGAATATTGCAGGAGGCAAGAGCGCGTCTTCATTCATGGAGCGGTGCATAGCGTTCATCGGAGACAACGCCGCGGACTGCGTGAAGACCAACGCTTTCCTCAACCTTCCTAAGGAGGCCCTGATCAAGCTCATCTCGTCTGATTTTGTTAGTATCTAATTAACACTTTCGCTGCTAAAATTGATACCCCTCGTAGGTGCAGTCAGAGTTTCTGGCCGCATCTTCTCTACAGTGACAACACGTTCCGACGCGGTGGTAGCTTCAAAAAAAGATTTGACGTTTAATAAGTGTGCTTCAAGCTCCTATATTGAATAAATTATGTTGACTTTGAAGTCAACGATGAAACAATAAATGTTGGACACCTGCACAGGCATAAGGTTTACAGTGACTCGCGTGGTAGGTCGTAAGCACTGGCGAAATGATATAGAACTGACTCACTACATGGGTTCTCTCCTGGAAGTAGGTCATAAAATTACCGATACCGGGGGCACAACCCGGACACTGCATACAAAAAATTGAATTTGACAAGATGATGTCAGCACTCAGCACATGTGAAACCGAAGAAATTGAACCTTATGTCTTCTTCTTAAGTAACGAGTAACCAGTGCGAAGTAACCAGAGGGCGATAGAGTGGGTGAGGTAAAAAGTTGGTGGGAGGAAGGGAGTGTCCGTACTGCATCTAGTAATAGATACTCTTTCATAAGAAAGAGTACAGCACAATCACAGCACAGCACAGCACAGTATAAACTGCCTGAGGATAGTCGCTTTGTGGATAGACCTTAGCAGAGATGGTGGTACGTGACATAGTCACTGTGCCGCAGTTACAGTTGTGGCGGCAACCACAGCTGTAACTACGGCACAGTGACTATGTCCCTTCTTTGGTTTCGCATGCGGCGCTGACGTCATATTGTCAAATTCAATTCACTTTATCAAGCACAAGTCCGATCGTGTATGGAGTACTGCTGCCATCTCTGGGACGGGTCTGCCCAATACCAGCTGGCCGCGCTGGACTCAATCGACAGGCGTGCCAGGAAGCTCATAGGTGATCCAACCTCGGTGGCGAAGCTACAAAGTCTTGAGCATCGTCGCAAGGTAGCCTGTCTGTCTGTTTTTTATAGGATACATTTCGGAGAGTGTGCGACTGAATTACACGATCTGATACCACCGTCTCCCTTTCATCTGCGGGGGACGAGACGCAGACTGGGTTTCCACCCCTATGTCGTTGACCTACCAGCAATTCGCACGAAGAAGTTTGCTTCTTCTTTTATAATGCGCACGGCTAAGGAGTGGAATGCCCTGCCTGCGGACCTGTTCCCTGAGCAATACAACCTGGGCCTCTTCAAGGCGAGAGTGAATAGGCATCTTTCTGGGTAAGCATGCTACATCTTCGGCCTCATCATCACTCAACATCAGGTGAGATTGGGGTCAAATGCTTACCTATCACACATAAAAAAAAAAAAAAAAAAATCAATTTTTTGAATGCAGTGTCCGGGCCAGTTACTAGTTACAGCCGAACAGAGTTAGTTAGTGAGAAGTTACAGAGGTGGAACCAAGTGGAACGTTGAACTCTGTCTTCGTGGTCCGAGGGCCGTTAGGTAGTGACAGCAGTCATGAGTGTCGAATGGTGTCGAGCAACAATATAGTAAATCTTTTTCATTTGTGATAAAACATAAAGTAAACAGGGGGGAGCCAATGTCGAGAAAAAATAAAAAAAATGTGCCATCAAATGTATGGGACATTTGAGTCGAGAGAGTGGTACTGCAGTTTTGTATGAAAGAGCGGATTTTTTTTCAATAGTGAAAATTGTTCAGTTTGATGGTCTGAAGCACCCCCTTAAGTATAACTAGGGTGTTTTGTTACACCCTGTATATCAACCCTAGCCTGGCGCACGCCATACTGTGATAAGCACCTAACCTAGCTCATCGTAAGTATAATTATTAAACAGGGCAGGGGGGGGGGGGGAAAGAGAGTGGCGATCTGATCCGAGTGTAGGAGGACCCCTCCCTCCCTAAATTCGAGCCACTAAATGCTATCTTTATCCGCAATGGGCTCTTTTTTTTTTTTTTTTTTTTTTATGTTCGATAGGTAAACATTTGACCCCAATCTCACCTGATGTTGTGTGATGATGAGGCCGAAGATGTAGCATGCTTACCTAGAAAGATGCCTATTCACTCTTGCCTTGAAGAGGCCCAGGTTGTATTGCTCAGGGAACAGGTCCGCAGGCAGTGCGTTCCACTCCTTAGCCGTGCGCATTATAAAAGAAGAAGCAAACTTCTTCGTGCGAATTGCTGGTAGGTCAACGACATAAGGGTGGAAACCCAGCCTGCGTCTCGTCCCCCGCAGATGAAAGGGAGACGGAGGTATTAAATCGTGTAATTCCGTCGCACACTCTCCAAAATGTATCCTATAAAAAACAGATAGACAGGCTACCTTGCGACGATGCTCAAGACTTTGTAGCTTCGCCACAGAGGTTGGATCACCTATGAGCTTCCTGGCACGCCTGTCGATTGAGTCCAACGCGGCCAGCTGGTATTGGGCAGACCCGTCCCAAAGATGGCAGCAGTACTCCATACACGATCGGACTTGTGCTTGATAAAGTTGTAGAAGCTGTCCCGGAGTGAAGTACCGTCTGACCTTCGAAAGGACGCCCAGTTTTTTCGCTGCGGTTTTCGCCATGGACTCAATATACCGCCCGAAATTCAAATCGGACGATATGTTAATGCCCAGGAGCTCCAGGCGATCAGCTATCGGTATGGACACATTTCGGAAAGTCGGAGTCAAAGCGAAGGGACTCCGTTTTGTGGAGAAAAGGCACGCCTGTGTTTTGTTTGCGTTGAAACTGACCCGATTAGCGTCACCCCAGTCGGACACAAATTCAAGGGCCAAGTTTAATCGCTGCACCATGGCCTCTCGACAAGACTGAGTAACATCCAATTTGACCCCTGCACCGGACAGATATCTGTCAGAAACAGTGCTGTCGTCAGCATACCCAAAGGTTCCGGGCACAAGCATGTCGTTTATATGCAGCAGAAATAAAGTAGCTGACAGAACTGACCCCTGAGGAACACCGGCATTAATAGCCATTTGATCCGATGAGTATCCATCAATGACTACTCGTATGCATCGTTCACTCAAGAAGTCAGCTATCCAGTCGCATAGGTCAATCGGAATTCCATATGATGGAAGCTTGCTTATAAGGCTTGCATGCCAGACCCTGTCAAAGGCTTTGGATATGTCAAGTGACACGGCAAGTGCCTCCCCGTATCTCTCGACAGCCTCACTCCACAGATGTGTGGCATACACAAGGAGATCCCCCGTGGACCGTCCTGGGCGGAACCCATACTGGCGGTCACTGAGGAGATCGTTATATTCAAGGTATGCCAGGAGCCGGTTGTTAAGTACACGTTCCATAGTCTTGCAGAGTATGGAAGTGACTGATATTGGTCTATAGTTGACAGGGTCGGCACGACTGCCTTTTTTGGGCACAGGTTGCACGTTGGCAAGCTTCCATGACTTTGGGACTACCGCAGTCTTAAGTGAGAGGCGATACAGGCGTGTTAAAACAGGAGACAACTCTGCAGCACAGGTGCGTAGGACAATCGCTGGGATTCCGTCGGGTCCGCTAGCCTTGTTCACGTCTAGAGAACGTAGGATTTTAAAAACCTCTTTTTGGCGAATGTGAACTGATGCCATTGAGCATTCAGTACGAGGAATGGTAGGTGGTGTTTTATCTGAGTTCTCCAGATGCGAATTCCCGGCAAAAAGATTAGCAAATAAATTTGCTTTCTCCTCCGCCGAGTGAGCCAGCGATCCGTCAGGTTTTATTAGCGGTGGTAGGGAGGGACGGCCGAAGTTTGCTTCCACCGCTTTGGCAAGCGACCAAAACGCTTTGCTGCAAGCTGGATAGGAGGCGAGCTTAGCCCCTATACGACCTATATGGTCAAACCGGGCCTTTCGCAACACCTTTTTGCAAGATTTGGCGGCTTTGTTGTAGGCTTTCTTCAGTTTTTCGGTGTTCGGAGCTTTCCGCTTTCGAGCATCAGCCCAGGACATATACGCTGACTGTTTTTGCACCTCAGCACGAGAACAGTCATCGTTGAACCATGGGCGAGCTTTGGCGCCGGTTGACACGTCAGAGTACGGAATAAAATATTCCATACCTTGACGTATCACTTCGGCAACCGCGGTCGCAGCGCTCGACGATTCCTCTGTAGAAAAGCAGGTTTGCCGCCAAGGATACGAAGCAAAGAAGTGTCGCATCTCGTCCCAATCTGCTGACTTGTATCGCCACACCCGTCTCTTACCACAGTGGCCCTGATCAGGTGGGGAGTATACGGATACAGTTTTCACCAGACAGTGGTCGGAGGTACCTAAGGGGGCACATACCGACACAGAATATCTGTCTGGATCAGTTGTCAACAGAAGGTCTAAGCAGTTGGCCGTGTGAAAGTCAACGTCAGGTATCCGTGTGGCACAATTGACCAGCTGGCTGAGATCTAGCGATAGTGCAAGTTTGCGCGCCTCTCGTCCAGCGTGATCGGTCTTCTGGTAGGGGAACAGCCATTCTTGATGGTGAGCATTAAAGTCACCCAGAAGGGTCAGTTGCGCCACAGGATACCTTAGCTGAGCCTCCTCAGCCGCCTCTCCAAGATAGTCGAACAACCTAGTCGTCTCCTGATCTCCACTGTGCGAACGGTAGACACAGGCGTAAACAATTTGTTCAACACCCGTCTCCACCAGTATCCACAATACTGAGAAAGAAGGCTCCTCAAGGTTTTTGAGACGCTTGATGCAGATGTCATCGCGAGCGTACACACAGACTCCGGCATGAGGAATGAACCTATGCTCCAGAGAGTACCCAGGGTAGCTGAGGTACGCCGCGTCTGCCGGACATCTGATCTGCGTCTCGGTGAGAAACAGCAGTTGTGGTTTTTCAGTCTCTAGGTGGTGGTGGACTGCTACGAGATTTGAGTGCAGTCCTCGGATATTGCAGAGGTGCACTTTTAAAGGGAGAACGTGCAACCGCTGTTTAACTTTCTTCCTTTTAGAACCTTTCATCGTTTATTTTTATTTTTTGAAGAGCGAATAGGCAGGGGGCCGGTAGTTGAGCGAGGAGTAGCATCAATCGAGCCAGATAGTATGCTGAAGTCTGCCACACATTAAGATGGCTGGGTTGGAGACCGCGGGGACGCCCGAACCCCCCCGGGGATGCCCACCAACTTCTCCCATCCGGTCGCCAACCGGCATGGTGGAGCAACCCGGGATTTTTCGCTAGGTGGCGGGGCAGCCTTTCACGGGTGGCTTTCCCGCTACTTGGGCCCCCTACTTCCTGCGGTCGGCCAGCGGAGCACCGTGCTTCGGATCCCGCTAGCCTCCAAAACCAGCCAGCCGGTGTAGCAGAGGTCAGCAGCCTGTGAACGGTCTTCTGACGCGACTCTACTGCTCAGACCCGTCCTCCATGGGGCAACTCCGGATTTCGTGGCGGAACGTGGTTAGTACCACTTGGCGACACGGCTCAATCTGGAGGGTGGTAACCAGCCTCGGCCGAAACCTACCACCGGTAAGTTGTCACTCATTTAGCACCACCCAGGGGTCACGTGTAGGGTCTCGAGGGTAAACCTACGGACGCGAGTGACTTAAACCCCCAATTGGTAAAATCTATTGGTAAAATACTTAATATATTTTTGCTTCTAGAACTTAAAATTTTCTTAAACTTGTAAGAGCACAATCTTCGATCAGTGCACAATACATAGAAGTGCACATTACAGCATTTTTGGTCATATGCACTTTCGACGTGAGACTTTTAATGCCATAATGCTGATTTTAATGGATAGAAAGGTAGATGGTCCAGATTTAAAATCTCCGGTTCGGACTGCGGACCTGGTTTACACTTAGGTGTAGCATACTACAGTTTATTTGACGACCCGGTTGGTGTAATGGTTACCACGCCGGACTGCCAAACCAGGGTCCTGGGTTCGAATCCCGGTTCGGTCATGGATGTTATATGTTCGTGCCGTTGTTGTATGGTTTCCATATTAAACAAGCCTATAGTGCTTAACTTGGGATCATTACAATGTATGTGCCTGTGAGCGTTATTTATTTTATCTTTGATGTTATGATCCTACTAATATTATGAACGCGAAAGTTTGTAAGTATGGATGGATGGATGTTTGTTCCGCTTTCACGCAAAAACTGCTGAACGGATTTGGATGAAATTTTGCATACAGATCATGGCCTGGATTAACACATAGGGTACCTTTAATCGGGGTAACGCAGACGAAGTCGCGGGCAACAGTTATAGTAATAACATTCTTATTCTTATTAGCCTTTTGCAGGGCACATTAGTTGAAATGTTGCACTCTTCCATCAGTTGTCCTCTTCGCTCTGCGCATCCAGAGACGCAATAACATAATGTGCGTAAAAACGACAGTACCTATATATTAGTGACAACTTGTGATAAACCTACTGTTAAGTGTGCACCAGGTAGTTCGCACGGGAACATTAATCTGTGGCACGGGCGCATGTTGCCTACAATGTCATCTGTTGACATGGATATTGCTTCAGATGGCACGTTAAGCCGTTGGTCCCGGCTACTATCTCAAGTGGTAGTTAGTAGTCGTTACAAAAAAACCACGTCAGAGGTCGTAAGGCGGTCTGAAAAAACTCTGACACCAGGGCTCTGCCCACACGATAAGAAAGAAAGAAATGCCATCTACACCGAACCCGCGACTTTTGGTGTGTAGACTCCTTAAACTGGCTACTAGGTAATATGAGCATCCTTCCAGTAGTATGTAAGTATAATTTATGTAATATCTTGTCTTACACTCCAGCTGTGCCTGGAGGAGGAGGAGGTATGGCGCTGTGCCCTCGCGTGGGCCAAGCAGCGCGCCGGAGTGACCCAGCCCACCGCGCACTGGACCGAGGAGGAGCGCGCCCGCGTCTGTCTGCACCTCGCGCCCCTCATGCAGCACGTGAGGCTGCTGCTCATAGGTGAGAGTGAGACAGCTAAATGTGCGTGACGTCACCTCCGCAGCTACTAGTCAGCGGAGCGGACGCGCGCGTCAAGTGGTCAGACGTGTACAATGTTACGCTCTCGTAACAAAATAAAATCCAAATTTTGAATTTCAGTTTTGTTTCTTGTGTGTAGTTTTTGGTTCTTTTTGATAGATTTGGATTGCTTTTGGTAGTTTTTCCGAGATTTCGGTTGTTTTCGGTTCTTTTTAGTAAATTTTGGAAATTTTTATGTTAGTTTTTGGTAATTTCTGGTAGATTTTGGTAGCAAAAACAACAAAAACATAAAAACTACCATAAACTTAAAAAAAAAACAAAAACAAAAGAACTAGGTAGGTTCTAGAAACTTCCAATAGGTAACAAAATCTACCAAAGAGTACCAAAGTACTCTAGATGTTCAATTTAGTTAGATTCTGATGTTAAAACGAAAATGACATTACAGGCCGATATCACTGGCCACAATTATAGCGAAGGTTCTGGACGGTCTGCTTGATAGACACCTAGGAAAACATCTACACCTAAATGATGCACAATTTGGCTTCAGACCAGGTCTGTCAACAGAGAGTGCCATACTATGTCTCAAGCAGACCGTACATTACTACTCTGCTCGAAAAACGCCTGTGTATGCCTGTTATCTAGATTTGTCTAAAGCCTTTGACCTTGTGTCTTACAATATCTTGTGGCAAAAATTACAAAAAACTGATGTACCACCTGAATTAACATCAATATTTAAGTATTGGTATGATAACCAAATGAACAGTGTGCGTTGGGCGGGCGAACACTCGGACATGTACAGGTTGAGGTGCGGAGTGAGACAGGGAGGGTTGTCGTCTCCCAATCTGTTTAACTTGTATATGAACGAGTTGATCGATGAACTCAGCAGTACTAAAATTGGTTGCCATGTTGATGGAGTAGCCATAAATAATATTAGTTATGCTGATGATATGGTGCTGCTGAGTCCATCGATCAATGCTCTGCGCAGATTGATACATGTTTGTGAATCTTATGCAGTGGCCTCAGATACAACACAAAAAAGAGTGAGATGATGGTTTTCAGGGCTCGCCATAAATATTATTCGAATGTACCTCCTGTCCTCTTATGTGGTACGCCATTGAGCAAGGTCACACAGTTCAAGTATCTGGGACACTGGGTCACTGAGGACCTGGATGACAGCGTAGACATTGAGAGGGAGCGCCGGGCGTTCTCTGTTCGATGCAATATGCTGGCCCGCAGGTTTGCGCGTTGTACAAGGCAAGTAAAAGTTACACTTTTTAAAGCTTACTGCCAGTCATTTTACACGTGCGGTCTGTGGGTTGGCTACACGCGGAGGACATACAACGCTCTGCGCGTGCAGTATAACAACGCGTTCAGGGTGCTGATGGGGCTGCCAAGGTTTTGTAGTGCTTCTAATATGTTTGCGGAGGCGTACACTGATGGGTTCCACGCAATAATGCGAAAGCGGTGTGCGTCTCTGCTGGGCCGTATGCGCTGCAGCCCTAACACCATCCTGCGCGCGTTGGGAGACAGATGGGACTCCCCAATGCTGCAACGTTGGGTACGCTTGCATGCCATCTTGTAGCTGCCCACATCTTTGTCGGATAGATTATTATAACTAACATAGTTTGTAAGATCATTGTTACTAACACTAGAATGGATCTGAGTTATCTGAGAAATAAATGATTTAATTTAATTTAATTACCACAACAATAGTTAAAGACCCAGATAACATTTACGGTCGGCGACTTAAAAATGACGTCATTTTAAGGTACTTATACAGTCAGTCCGAATAGTCCGATGTTGGTCGTAGAAGTACGTACTAGTTGGTACTAGGAACGTCATTTTACCGTCAGCCAGTATACGTCCTGTGTTGGACGCAAGTTGGACGTTATACTGACGGACGGACGGACTTGCCTCCTTTTTTCTCAGCTCAGTCGCGCCATTTTTCTATGCGCATCGGACGTGTCGCGGAGTCCTTTTTGT
This sequence comes from Agonopterix subpropinquella, assembly GCA_922987775.1. Taxonomy (NCBI): domain Eukaryota; kingdom Metazoa; phylum Arthropoda; class Insecta; order Lepidoptera; family Depressariidae; genus Agonopterix; species Agonopterix subpropinquella. The sequence continues at coordinate 777,016 of OV277693.1, read as the reverse complement.
TGTTGAGTTAGTGTTATTCAAAGAAATTAAACCTAAAGTGTGTTAGTAATGGACGAGGACCGCCCAGCCAAGTGCGCAGTTATCCAGTTTATTGTTTGCGGTGGCGGTGCTATTTCTATTGTGGATTCAGAGTGGCTGAAGCCATGAAGATGGTGTGAAGTGTATTGGCCGGTCATAAAAAGGCCCAAAGCTTTTGAGCTGATCCTCAATCTCAACACGTCCCCCAGCGAAAATTTGAAACTTTATGGTGTGCAGCAAGTGTTTTACGAAACTGGTAGGTACGTATTTTATCCCTTTCCTGCATGGGTAGCATGCTACCGTGATACAGCACTATCACATATTCGCTCTTTTTCTATTTGCGCACGAACGAACGAGATAAAAGACGTGATACAGCCGTATCACGTGTAGCATGCTACCATAGTGTAAATAAAATAATAGTGATGAAGCTCAGCGGTCGGGTCTATGCCCGCGCGGCATGCGGGGTACGGGCGTACCCTAATTCAATTCGCTGTTAAGATACGCGCGCAGGCAACGTGGGTCGGGAGGCACTCCTCCCGGCCCCCGCACGCCCCGCACGATTGGCCTGCCGCGACCGCTGAGCTTCACCACTATTAGTTCTTTACACTATGATGCTACGGCTTCTGGGGCTAGTACGCCAACCGGCGATAGCGACATTTAACACATTCATCTGCCAAATTTAGTCTTTTATCTCTTTCGTTCGCGCCCCAATAGAAAGAGCGTGATAGAGCTATATGACGCTATCGTGGGTTGGCGTACTAGCCCCGCTAGACAGTTTTCAGTTTTGGGGAACCTGGCTTCTCGGGATGCTTGTATGAATTAACTACGACGACGCTTCTATTTAATAACGCAGAGAATTATTAAAGGGTTGGATATAGAATTGTATAGCAGGAGGGGAGGGGTGCCGGTGATTGGGGAGGGGCCGCTGACGGGTCCACTAGTTATTTATATATTGTCTAAGAAAATAATTTTGGTTTGATTTACAAGTACCTAACTAACTTATTTCTTTTTACAGGTGTCAGGTCGAGATGTTTCCAGTAAAGTGCCACGTACAATGAAGTCCTACATTTCCGACAAGCTAGTTGCAGAGTACAATTTCTATGGAATGAAAACTGCAACGAAAACCAAAATCGAAAAAGTTTTTTGCACTCTACGCCCCAGAGACTGCATTGTAGGTGAGTACATAAGTACCTACCGAAATTCTCCAATACTATCTCAATATTGTTTGCGTCAATCCCCCATTCAATATCTTTGCACTATTTGGAATTCAAATAATTAGTTTTAATGAATTATTATTAGGGTTCCGTACACATAGGTTGTCAATGGGACCCTATTATTAAGCCTATGCTGTCCATCCGTTTTTCAGTATATCACAGCGGTATAATCTCAACAACTGTAAACAACTCCACAACAGCACGGCTAGCATGCCATCCACGACAAAGCGTTTAAACGAGAAAAACGTCATGCGCGCTCTTTCTGGCATACGTAAATTAATAAGGATGGTGGCACATCTCGATTTTTATCGTTTTCTCGGAGGTGGTATGCAAGGCCTACTGAGGTAGCCTCATAACATATTCAGTTTGTTGTTGTGGCATCTAGGTATCTTGGCAAATGATAAAAAGATACGGAGCCCTGTGTGCGTGGGTGCTACTCCCACGACCATTTTTATACAATTAATAAATTGTATCTTTCTTGTTTCTTTATAGAAGGCGTTGTTAGCACAACTGCAACTGCAACGGCAGAGGGCGTCGAAGTTAGCATCAAAACCTGGCTACAGCATGCTCCAGAACATCTTTTACTAAAAGTAAAATCTTTAAATAAAATTTTACATTTCGGTGTTCATTAATTTATTTATTTACAACCCTAGTTCACTCCACCGTAGTCTAGGAACGTCATTCTACGGCTGACATTCAGAAACGAAATTTGAGTATTAGTTTCTATTTTGATATGTAAAAATCAATAAAATTTTGACATATCGAAGTAGGATCTTATACTCAAATCTTGTCTCTGAATCTCAGTCTAAGGCTGCCTATCCATTGACGCGAGCTGGCTGGCGGAGCGGTGTAGCGAGGAAAATATTAACCAATCAGGAGCTCGGCCGAATCTCGGCCGAGGTTTTATGCAATCCTGATTGGTTAGTAAAACTCCGCTTCCCCGCTCCGCCAGCCAGCTCGCGTCAATGGACAGGCAGCCTAAGGGTGCGTCCACATCTGGCGAACGCGCCGCAAATGCGCAACTCGCGAGCCGCTCGCGAGCTGCACATTCGCGGAGCGTTCGTCAGCTGTGGACGCACCCTAAGGTCCCTGGATCGGTCTTGATATGACGTCCTAAGTACGTCTAGTCTCGTACCTCGGTGACGTACATTTTAGACGTCTGTAGGACCGATAAAGGACGTACATTTGTCACAACGACGGCCTACGGACGTCTTAATACGACGGCCTACGTACGTCTTGATACAACGGCCTACGGACGTCTTGATCCGACGTCATTAGGTTGTGACAAATGTACGTCCTTTATCGGACCTACAGACGTCGAAAATGTACGTCACCTAGGTCGAGCAAGACTGTAAACAGACGTCATTAGGACGGCTAAATGTTATCTGGGGAGGTGTTTCTTCATTGACTATTCATCAACAAATGAAGTTCGCGTCCCGCGTCGCAGTCGCGCCGGTTTGGAGGCCGAGTTTCGCGTCGTAGACGCTCCCGCTTCGCAGACGCTTTGGTCGTGCGGGTCCGAACACTCTTTGACTCCCCGCTCTGCCCGCAGACAGCACGGTGTTCGCGGAGGAGGTGGAGCCGACGGGCGCGGTGCCCATGGAGCTGTCGCTGGAGCGGTACCGCCGCGCCGCGCTGCAGGCCGCGCCCGCGCGCCAAGAGCCCGACCGCGACCTGCGCGGACAGCCCAGGTTACCTACATTATTACACATACATAACATGTCGGAATAGAGTTACTGACATGAGTTGTCAAATGAAACCGTTTTTTGTGCATTTGCATCGAGTTCTGTGTATAATTGTGAATCTAACGCGAAATCGTAGGTAATTTAATGAAATAGTGTTAGTATATTTCACAAAATAATCTACGACTTCACTTTAGATGCACTAATTATTAACAGAGCACGAATATTTACCCAGTCGATTGTGCCAACAAGTTCCCAAAAACGGTTCTATTGCCTCGCGTCACGTATCTCTTTCTATTATACAGTGGCGCCGCTAGGTACAATTCGCTCTCTCAGCTGTCAGTTCCTCTATATGATACCTTTATGAACATAACCGATTTTGTGGAGCCTCAGAGATGTTTGCTAAGGCACAGGTGGACTGCACGCAGGCCATAATTCGCAAAAAGGCAGCATCTCTGTTGCGCTGGTTCCGGAGTAGTGGCAATAGCGTCCTGAAGGCCATTGCTGATAGTAACCAGTGTCCATTGCTGCGACACATGTCCCAAATCACAAGTTCCGTTTTTGTAATTGTTTACTAACCATAGTTTTCATAAGTCTTGTTGCTACTAACACATTGGATCTCTGTTGTCCTTAACAAAAAGTTTTTATGTTTATTTTTTATTTTTATTTATTATTTATAACACTGTTCCCTCTTTGACTGTTCCGTTCAGTGACGGTCTGACAGACAACGCACGACCACTGAAAATAGAAATAAGTATTATGCCGGCTCTTCATTCTCGCCGAGAACGGACGAGACAGGCCAAGAACGAGAGTATGGATGCCTTTCATTGTTCTCGTCGCGTCGTAAGCCATAGTAATTTTCCTTGAAAGTTCTCGCCGAGAGTTCTCGGCGAGAGTGTAGTGCGGGGTTTATATTTTAAGCCCGCACTTCACTCTACTGCCGAGAGTTCTGGGCGAGAACTTTCAAAGAAAATTACTATGGCTTAAGACGCCACGAGAAAAATGAAGGGCATCCACACTCTCGTTCTCGGCCTGTCTCGCCCGTTCTCGGCGAGAATGAAGAGCCGACAGCTACTTAAAGAGGTGCTTCAGACTATCAAACTGAACAACTTTGTCTATGGGACCAATATCGAAATCGCGAGAAAAAAATCTGCTGTCCCATACATTTCAGTCGAGTCATGTTTGCAGTTTTGTATGGGAGAGCGGTTTTTTTTTCGCGATTTCCGAAGTCCCATAGAGAAAGTTGTTCAGTTTGATGGTCTGAAGCACCCCTTTAAGTAGCTGTTCCATTTTATTGTACACCCTGTATACTCTCTAGTTGAGGAGGAATACAAGTGTTGTGTAGATATTAAATGTTAATTTCAACGAATGTTTGAACAGGTTGGCGGTGAACATGTTCGCGGGCTCCCTCATCCTGCAGCAAGACAAGAGCGCCTTCCAGGCCGTCATTAACAACTGGTGTGTCCATGTTTAACTATTTATCATCATTCGCTGCTAACCTTTGACTACTTATTATAAGGACTGGCCTTGCGGTAGCATTTCCCCTCTGCCACGTCATAAGACAAATTGATCATGTGCATTGACACTCAATTTTATACCTTATCACTAAACGAGATAGCCTATATAATTGCGAAACAATAATTTTGGACTTAGAACGTTTGGGGTTCACACCAGACTACTTTTCATGATTTTGAACATTCAAAATTAGAATTTAAAGTTATAGGGAATAAAATCCAAAGCTGCGGATTTCATGTTACCTCGCCCCCCGCAAAAAAGTGGCAGAAATGTTTGTTAGTAGAGTGACACGCGTAACTAGTCCCTATCTATACAGGGTGTCCTGTAAACCGACGTCAACCCGGTGGATGCTGATAGGTTAGTTCATGCCTTACCAGAATATACTAAAATAAAAAAAAATCTGTCAATCAATCAATCAATCTGTCAACATTTTACTTTAGGAAATGGTCCTTAGTTTTAGAGATAAGGACAGTTTTATGAAATTCGTGAAACTCTTTACCTTAGTCACTATTTTGAGTGCCACCGCTACAAATGCTCTATGCAGTATCTGTGCTAAAACTGTCAATATCTCGAAAACTAAGCCACTTTTACTAAAGCCAAATTTTGATATTCCGCTTAGTCATGACCTAACCTATCAGCATGCGCCGGGTTGGCGTCGGTTTACGGGACACCCTGTATAAGTAGTCAAAGCTGCTACCTCCTAACTTCCTAACTTCTTATTTACTTTTAATTCCTAATTAACATAAAACATGAACCTTAAGTCAGTTTTATGGTAATGCTTCCTGCACACGCTTGCGCAAACCTAGGCAAGCCCGCCGTACATCGACTCGTCTGTGAAGTGATTATTGCTAGCTTACTTCAAAGAGGCGTCAATGTATATCGGGCTCGTGGAAGCGTGTGGAAAAAGCTTGAAGCACCTCCTAAAATACAGGGTTACCTCGGAGACAGTGCGCAAAGACAACCGCCGCTCTCCCTTGAAAAAATACCTTAAAATGTATATAAGTTTCGACTGAAGTCAAATGTATGGTGTTTTATAAAAACGACTCAGATAGTATCATTTATTTTTATTTAACGAGCTATTTAATAATTTATTATTAATAAATTATAAAAAAGCAGCAACACAAAATGACTGTCAATGTTGTTTAGTAGGAGATGTTGCAAGCATAATGTTTTTTTTTATATAAAAATGATAAAAACTAATAAATCATTATAAAATAAACTAATGCCTGCAGTTAGTTTCTAGTGTTCCATAGTCCATAATAAAAATAGAAGGACGGTTATACATTTTTTGGTATTATGTGCCGGATGTCCTTTAGCGTATATGAAGCTCATTGAAAATAAAAAGATCCGTATTTTTTATTTTACCATGTTTCATACAAAAATATTAAAAGTCGAGCGTAAACAAGACGCGTGCGCACTCTGTGGAGGGGTTGCGATCAGTGACTCACCCTCGAGAGAAGCCACGGGGCGCGTACGACCGTCGCCCCCTCGCTACCCTCGCACCTACCTACCTTTTTGACTCACGAGTGTAGGTGGATACATTGAAATAAAACCGGTCAAGTGCGAGTCGGGCTACTCGCGCACCGAGGGTTCCGTACCACACCACCACAGGCAGAAGACAACATTTAAACAAAACTTCAACTTAGAAAAAAATCTTTTTTTGTCCGGGACCTTTAGCGCAAGACCGGCTCACACTTGGCCAGGTTTTAGTATTTGTTGTTATTCTGTAGAGTTTGCTCTATAATCTCACTAAGTTTGACGCTTGTATGTATTACCGTTTTTACGATAGAGCTGGATGAAAAAACGTTGATAAAAACTAGTTTCTTGTTGAGAACCTCCCTTAATTGTTAACTTTTTGAAATTTTTATTATTTGTTATGGTGTCTCATAATATCAAGCTCGAAAGATCTCGTCTGATGATGTCTACGCTCCGTCCAGTACCGATCCAGATCCAAAACCCCTATAGTTTTCAGCTCGAACTCCAAAATCGTTTTGATTGCCTAGGGAGTAGCGTGGACGACTATAGCGATGGGTTTGTGGAAACTGTCCATGCGGTCGGGTCCAAGTTCTTTAAGACCCGTCGTACAAATAGAACTAAGAAAATCTCAGACCCTACTCTCAAGCTCATGGAGGAAAGGCGCGAGATGATTCTGCAGTCTTCAGATGATGCGAATAAATACCGGCAGCTCAATAGGCAGATTTCAAAGTCCGTGACTTGCGACCTGCGTCGGTTTAACACCGAGCGTATTAAGGAGGCTATGGAGCGGAACAAAGGCTCCAAAGTTTTCGCAAGGGATCTGTCTATTGGGCAAAGCCGGCTATCAAAGCTGAAGACTGAAGATGGCAGAATCGTATCGTCCAAGCCTGAGCTTCTGAGAGAGGTTGAGAAGTTCTATGGACAGTTATACACGTCAACACGAAGACCCGCTACAGATCTGGCTAACGACCCAAGAGCTAGATTGACCCGGCACTACACAGAAGATATTCCGGACGTCAGCCTGTACGAGATTAGTATGGCTCTCAAACAGCTAAAGAACAACAAGGCGCCGGGTGATGATGGGATTACGGCCGAACTTCTGAAGGCGGGTAGAAAACCGGTCCTGAAGGCCCTTCAGAAGCTGTTCGATTCCGTCATACTCGAGGGCAAAACGCCGCAGGCATGGAACAGAAGTCTAGTGGTGCTCTTCTTCAAAAAGGGCGATAATGCCCTGTTGAAGAACTATAGGCCCATTTCCCTTCTTAGCCATGTCTACAAGCTGTTTTCGAGAGTCATTACGAACCGTCTCGCGCGCAGGTTTGACGATTTCCAGCCTCCCGAACAGGCCGGTTTCCGAAAGGGCTTTAGCACCGTGAACCACATACATACGCTTCGGCAAGTTATACAGAAGACTGAAGTATAACCTGCCCCTTTGCTTGGCGTACGTGGACTACGAGAAAGCCTTTGATTCGATCGAGACTTGGGCTGTACTGCAGTCTCTTCAGCGATGCCAAGTAGACTACCGGTACATCGAAGTGCTGAAATGCAAGTGCTTGTACAAAAACGCCACTATGTCAGTCCGACTACAGGACCAGAACTCGAAACCTATCCTACTGCAGCGAGGCGTGAGGCAGGGAGACGTTATATCTCCGAAACTGTTCACCGCTGCACTGGAAGATGTTTTCAAGGTTCTGGACTGGAAAGGGCTAGGCATCAACATAAACGGCGAGTACATCAGTCACCTTCGGTTTGCCGATGATATAGTCATCATGGCGGAGTCTATGGAGGAGCTCAGTCGAATGCTCGATGATCTCAGCAGAGCCTCCGAACGAGTTGGTCTGAAGATGAACATGGACAAGACGAAGATCATGTCAAATGCCCATGTTGTACCCACTCCTGTAATGATCGGAAACTCTGCGCTCGAAGTTGTTGACCATTATGTTTACCTGGGACAAACTATTCAGTTAGGTAAGTCCAACTTCGAGAAAGAGATCAACCGTCGAATCCAACTCGGCTGGGCAGCGTTCGGGAAGCTACGTAGTATCTTCACGTCCCAAATACCGCAGTGTCTTAAAACGAAAGTCTTCGATCAGTGTGTGTTGCCAGTGATGACATATGGAACAGAGACGTGGTCGTTCACTCAAGGCCTCATAAAAAGACTGAAAGTCACCCAAAGGGCAATGGAGAGGGCTATGCTCGGAGTTTCCCTGCGAGATCGAATCAGAAATGAAGAGATCCGCAGAAGAACCAGAGTAACTGACATAGCCCAAAGAATTGCTAAACTTAAGTGGCAGTGGGCGGGGCACATTGCTCGCAGAACCGATGGCCGGTGGGGCCGAAAAGTTCTCGAGTGGCGACCGCGTGCCGGAAAGCGCAGCGTGGGTAGGCCCCTCACACGGTGGACCGACGACCTGGTGAAGGCGGCGGGAAAACGTTGGATGAGGGCAGCGCAGGACCGGTCGTTATGGCGATCCTTGGGGGAGGCATATGTCCAGCAGTGGACGTCCATCGGCTGAGATGATGATGATGATGATGATGAGAATGATCTGAGAAAATTTCAACTATCTAGCTATTACGGTTCAAAAGCTACAGCCCTAAATAGGTAGGACAGACGGACGGACGGACGGACAGACGGAAGGACGGACGGACAACGTAGGCTTAGTAATAGGGTCCCGTTTTCACCCTTTGGGAACGGAACTCTTTTCCCTTTAATGTGTTCTATTAACGATACTGATTGCATGGAAGAAAAATGCGCACAGTCTCCGAAGTAACCCTTGTTCTGTATGTTGTGATGTGATGGCAACAGGTGCGGCACGCCGAAGCAGACGTGGCGGCTGATATTCCGCGCGTCGACACACGGCTACTCCGCGCAGGACTTCCACACGCACTGCGACGGCATCGCGCCCGTGCTGCTGCTCGTGCAGGTGACATGCATATTTCATGATACTATGCTATGATATAACTGCCTCCGTGGTCGTGGGTTCTATTCCCACGGGGGACACCTAGTGATATGTCACTTTGTGCGTTTTCCCCAGTTGGTTAGGACATTGCAGGCTGAATCACCTGATTGTCTGAAAAAAAGATAATTCCGTGCTTCTGATGGCACGTTAAGCCGTTGGTCCCGGCTACTATCTCTGGTGGTAGTAGTCGTCACATAAAAACCACGTCAGAGGCCGTAAGGCGGTCTGAAAAAACTTTGACACCAGGGCTCTGCCCACACGATAAGAAGAAGGATGATAGATATACCGCATACAAGGACCTTGTCCAGAACACGTAACAGACTGCCGTTAGTTCCTCGAACACTGGCAAAAAGTCATCGTCCAGACTTCGATGGAGTAGCATGGGATTTACACTTGCTAAACTACTTGGTTTCTGCACTAGTTTAATTTTGTGCCCAAACAAAAAAATGTTAATAAAAAATGTGGTAATGATTGGTGAAAACTTTTGATTCTCGGTTAAAATTTTTGGTCCCTCTCTTGTGGTATCAACCGTGGCTGCCGGCGAGGTCAAGCCCACTGGGTGAGTCCCCATTGGGGGAGGACCGGTGGGCGACCCTGCGGTCCGGGGGAGGGTTGTTTGCTGCGTGGAGGCCCACGGCCCGCAGGGGTCCGCGGGGATCCGCTGGGCGGGGCTCCGCAGCGGGGTGAGTCCTTGAATAGCAGTTAACATATAAGTGTTCATCCCGCAGCTGTCGCGCGGCGCGGTGGTGGGGGGGTTCAGCGAGGCGGCGTGGGCGGCGGGGGGCGCGGGGGGCTACGTGGCGGCCGAGCGCGCCTTCCTCTTCACGCTCGGCCTCGCCGACAAGCACCCCGCGCGCTACCCGCTGCTGAAGAAGGCCGTCGCGCTCTGCTACCACCCCGAGTGAGTCTCATTTGCATTGACAAGGTGTTTGTTCAACCTACAATACCCAATACCCGTCAGCCCGTAAGCGAAAAGTTTTTAATCTAAGGTACTGGCACAGCTCTGTGGGGCCATCTAGCTTTCTCCAGGAAAATTACAATTACAATCTACAAAAACGCTTATCTAATAATTATATTGATTGTTGACAGCTGCGGGCCGATATTCGGCGCGGGCGCGGACCTGCTGATCTCTAACAACTGCAACACGAACAACGACAGCTACAGCAACCTGCACTCGTACGGTGACCCCTCCGCCCCCGCCCCGCCCGCCTGCCTCGCGCCCGACTACAACTTCACGGTGCGCGACTACGAGATATTCACTTATAAATAGTCGTTGTCAGTCTAAGCCCCGCCCGCCTGCCTCGCGCCCGACTACAACTTCACGGTGCGCGACTACGAGATACTCACTTATAAATAGTCGTTTGTACCCACCTATCCTAACACCATGTAGGTATTATTCATGTATATCTTCAGCGCTTTAGGCTGTGCGTTGTCTGTCCGTCAGTCAGTTACGGAACTGTTTTAATGAGTATAGCCTAAGTATGGCTAAACGAAGAACTAAATTCTCTCACGATCGTAGTGCTTTTTTGTGTGTTCACGTTATGCACATTGACGTGGCGGTTTCAAGATGAAATGACGTATCAAGAGATAAAAGATGGCTAACCTTTCGCTCATACAAATAAACACTAAGTATTGAAGAAAACCTGTATTATTTCGTCGCTACCCACGACAAAAAGTGAGGCTGGTCCATTCTCATGCCAAAAGTGGTACTCAGGCCAAAATCGTCCAGTGCCAACTAGCGCCATCTGCTGAACTTTCCAGATAACCCGCTATTATCAAAGGCTGCCGTCCATTTTGTATTTATAATCAGCATTTTATTAAATAAAAAAATTGTATCTAGGGTACTCTGTCATGTTTTTTTTCATACCTCATGTGCAAAGATTATGTTGTTTCAAAGTTATGTACAAAATAATTAAGTATTTAAGTTAACTTAAAATCATAAACTGAAACTCGGTACAAAATTAAAAAGATAGAACTTAATAATTATAATTTAACGTTGCCGATGTCGTGGCTGTCACGAGACGGCATTTTGTTGAATCTTCGATTTAACAGCGCCACCTACAATACCATCTAAAACTATTTCAACGACAAAGTTTTGGAAAATCGATGTTCTGGGTCCAGAACCAGTTAACTTACAATGACGCCAATAGATGGCACTGGTCAGGAGCTGTACTTAAAGACAGCCTCGGACTACGTTATTCAGATTGAGTGTTCTTTCATAGATGGCGTTATATTATTATCATTGTCACAACAAACATTTTGAGATTTTTACTATTTATTTCTATTTTCTTAGAAGTGGAATGTTGTAGCATAGCATATGCTCACGACTATATTCCCCGAGGGGGTAGTCAGAGAAATTCTGAAACTTCAGAACATCCACATTTCACTAGTAGTACCTACCGAAACTCTGTAGAGTAAAATCCTCTAAATGTCGATCCTGTAAAATGTATAAAATAGCTTTAAGAGGGCTATTCGAGCTCAGTGGCACCCTCGTCACAATAATAAAGATTTCTCAATAAAGAAAGCCTAAATTAAAAAAGTGCTCAACAGATAAACTACAAAAGCCTTCAAGCCATTGTTATACAATACTTTTATGGGTTTTAAACATTCCACTTTTAGATAATAAACCTGTTATTGGCTTTCTGATTTATACTCATGTAACTACTGTATTATATTGCTGTTGGTTTTCCAATAAAATAAAAATAATAAAAATAAAATAAAAATAATTTCGAATAAAAACAAAACCGGCCGTTTTTTTCTTTTTTCAAAATTTGTTTGTTTGACCTTTAAAAACCTATAAAAGTATTATATGAAAATAGCTTGAAGGCTTTTGTAGTTTGTCAGTTGGGCACTTTTTTAATTTAGGCTTTCTTTATTGAGAAATCTTTATTATTGTGACGAGGGCGCCACTGAGCTCGAATAGCCCTCTTAAGGCTCTTGTAGTCAGTTGGTGTAGCACTTTTTTAGGTTTTCCTTTAGGGTGAAATTGATATCATTAGCATCGCGTAGCATGGCGTTTCAGAAGTACTCCAAAAAGTAGCTGTGTTTAAAGGGCCCTAATCCAATTACCCCAGTGTTGCTGACTCTAAAATTTGATTTCCTCATTTTTCATGAGATTCTGGTCCACCTATACCCACTTTTATTGGTTTTAACAATAAATTCAGTACCATAAATTAAACTACATCTGTATGGAGCGCGCTTACGGATAATATCCTCTTAAATAAGGAATTTAATTGCATTATGATAGATAATACGATGACATTGAAAACCTATGCGTGTATAATTAAACTAATAAACAATAAATAGTGACAATAATATTTAAGTACTGGGAAATTATCGTACAGTCATGAGCACATCAAGCTTTACACTTGCAGTTCGACTGTAACGCTTATGGCGCACTAAATAAGAACGGTACAAAGTCCAAAGTGTCAACTTGATGTGCTCTGGTCTGTACTTTACTCAACTAAGTAGCAGAATCCCTACCGCAAAGAGGAAGTAAGGACCCTGTGAACATTACATTATAATTATTATTATGGTTTCCCAACCTTGCCATTGCCAGGTATTCCCGAAGCGGACAGTTATGACAGTGACCTAATTTTATGTTATTTTTGCTACTATAGTAAACCAGGAATATCATCTCTGCTGGGTGTAAGGGTAAACAGTTGCATTACTTTAAGGGGTGATTGTACCCTTGATACTGAACAACTTTCTCTATGAAACCTATAGGAAATTCGCAAAAAAAAGATAAACTCTCCAGGGATGCGATTTTTGATGCGATCTCATTCGCTGAGTTCAGCAGTTGAAAATGTCAAAATTACTTTGGAGATATGCATCTTTCTACTGCTGATTTGACTTTCAAAAATCAAACTTTCATTACTAGAGTTTTGCAGTCTCATTCGCTGAGTTCAACAGTTGAAAATGTAAACATTACTGTGGAGATATGCATCTTTCTACTGCTGATTTGACTTTCAAAAATCATACTTCAGGAGTGCGATTTTTGAAAGTCAAATCAGAAGTAGAAAGATGCGTATCTCCACAGTAATTTTGACATTTTCAACCGCTGAACTCAGCGAATGAGATTCAAAAATCGCACTCCTGAAACAAAAATAATGAATGTTCTAAAAAAATGCAGGTGCTATAGTTAATCTTATACCATGGATAGCCCAACACTCCGCAGTTTTCTTCACATCGCAACAGAAAATTAATTAAAAAACTAGATAGAAAACCCTTTCGCAATCTGATTTCACCGATCATCTCGGTCGTCGCCGGCGCAGGCGAGGCGAGGGGTTTCCCAGATCGATGTGCCGACGACGTTGCTATGGCAGCAGAATAGATAACTAGGCCTGCAGACTTGATACCGTCTTTGGGTGGCTGTTTGCTGAAAGTGTTATTCGCATCTAGCATGACCATTGTTTTAATAGACTGTTTTAAAAAACTGGTCAAGTGCGAGTCGGGCTGCTCGCGCACCGAGGGTTCCGTACCACACTACCACAGAACACAACATTATTAACATAGAAAAAAAACTTTTTTTGTCCGGGACCTTTAGCGCGAGACCGACTCACACTTGGCCGGTTTTTAGTATTTGTTGTTATTCTGTAGACTTTACTCAATAACCACACTAAGTATATCGATGCTTGTATGTATTACCCATTTTACGATAGAGCGTGAAGAAAAAACGTTGATAAAAACTAGTTTCTTGTTGAGAACCCCCCTTAATTTTTAACTTTTTATTATTTGTTAACAAATGCTCCGTAATAACGCATAATCTGAGAAAATTTCAACTATCTAGCCATTACGGTTCAAAAGTTACAGCCCTAAATAGGTAGGACAGATGGATAGACGGACGGACGGACGGACAACGTAGGCTTAGTAATAGGATCCCGTTTTTACCCTTTGGGTACGGAACCCTAAAAAGGACCGCAAATGATAAATATATACTAAGTAGGTATTCCTAAAGTAAAAAGATTTCAGTATTTTTGTTTTTAAAAGGGAGTGGACTAGTCTACACAATTTATATAGGGACGAGTTACGCGTGTCATTCTACTAAGAAACATTTCTGCCACTTTTTGCGGGGGGCGAGGTAACATGAAATCCGCAACTTTGGATTTTATTCCCCATAAGTTTAGATTCTAATTTTGAATGTTAAAAATCATGAAAAGTAGTCTCGTGTGAACCCCAAACGTTCTAAGTTCAAAATTTTTGTTTCGCTAGACTGTCTCGTTTAGTGATAAGGTATAAAATTGGGTGTAAATGCACAAGATCAATTGTTCTTATACCGTGGCAGAGGGGAAATGCTTCCGCAAGGCGAGTCCCTATATAAATTGTCTAAGAGTCTACACCACGTTGGCAGTGAGGGTTGGTGGACGCCTGCTTTCAATGTGATCTGCCTGACTAGTTCTTCATACATGCTCATCGGTTTCGCCGTTTCGGGTACATCTGACCTTAACTGGTATCAGGGATATTAGATAAGTATTATAGTTGAACCTATGCTCATTCCTTTTTTCTCTTCGACTTCCATTATTACAGTTTTCCAGAATTTTCCAGGAGTGCGATTTTTTAATCTCATTCGCTGAGTTCAGCAGTTGTAAATGTAAAAATTACTGTGGAGACATATCTCCACAGATGAAAGATGCATACATCTTTCTACTGCTGATTTGTTTCATCTGCTGAACTCACCGAATGAGATTCAAACTAAACTAATTCTTTGAATTCAGCAGTTGAAAATGTCAATATTACTATGGAGACGTGCATCTTTCCACTGCTGAATTGACATTCAAAAATCATACTACAGGATTGCGATTTTTGAAAGTCTAATCAGCAGTAGAAAAGATGCGTATCTCCATACATTTTCTACTGCTGAGTTCAACGTATGAGATTCAAAAATCGCACTCCAGCTCATAATTATTACAATATTAGTCACTTGGTTATTTTATCACTTGCACTGATTTTCCGAGAGGTCAATCATTCTTCGTTAATTTTATTAGCTCAGTATCGATTTCACAGAATGTGAGTCACATCATCACATCTCGATAGGTACAGGTTACTGACATGAATACTGATCGGGTTGCCCCACATAACTGTTGACGTGACAGACAAATTGGCCACGAGTACCTAGGTAAGCCCGATGGCAAGGTAAAACAAGTTTCACGAATGTGTTGAGGAAGATCAGAAGATATTTTAGAGCCGGTGGAGGCCCAGATGACGCTGGGGAACTGGCTCCATGACAATATCGATACTTACACAACATTACAGACGTACGGATCGGAGGTCATCGGCTCTTGATTGAGGAAGTATGCGCGTTGAACCATTTGGCTTGTGCCTAACTAGTTACCTGGGTAATAAAAATAATGCTTGTTGGATACTCTGAATTCTGATAGTCTCTATTGATAGCGCGTGCCGTCGCTTTTGCTGTCGTTACAATTCTATGATTTTTTTAAATGCATATCTAAGTAATAAATATAAGTATTAATATATCTTAGAGCTCCTACAGACGCGGTGTGTCGCAGAGCGTCGCGCTCATAAATTTTACGGACGCGCGACTCTCTGCGACACCCGGCGACCGCAAAGTGTCGCTCGTCTGTGAGAGCGCTTATACTCATCTTTCATGATTTTTAAAGTATTTGTATTCTATATTCGTGAAACTGACTAAACTCAAAATTCTAAGCAATGTATTCAAATTCGGGAATTGGAAAAATCTGGGGTATCGGGAAAAGTCTGATGTCATCCTAGATGATGTGGGGTACAATCAAGGTACAATGACAATAAGTATATAAATAAATCATAAATTGTAATAATTAGAAACCCATAACCTCTATGTTATTTATTAATACCTACATATTGAACTGTAAGAATAACAAAAACCCCATCGTGCAGATTCTTCACTATTTTTAGAATCTACTTATTATGTGTGCGCCTGGGTATATCATAAGAATAGTTAATAATAATAGTTAAAAATAATATAGTCGAACCTCAAGATATTATAAGCCTGGGAAATATTTAATTTGTATGTGTATGTGTGTAGGTAATCAAATTGCTTGTTATTGACCGGTCCCCGCGCGTGCCGCGTCTGTTCTTAATGATAATGAGCGGCCGACAATCTAAAATCCCCAAGCTTTGTACATAAAAAGACGAACCTGCTATTTTAAAAAACCCAGCATGCACTTTTATTTATTTTATTTTATTCTCTATAATGTTCAAAACTGTTAGTTGGCAATAAAAATACTTGACCCAGGTGTGCGATTTTTGAAACTCATTCGTTGTAAAATAGTAGCTTATCTATGCGTTGAACTCAGCATTTGTAAATGTCAAAATTACTATGGAGATATCTCCATAGTATCTCCATAGTAATTTTGACATTTACAACTGCTCTGAACTGAAATTCAAATCAGCAGTAGAAAGATGCATAGTTGCCAATACTGTACTTTATATAATGTATTACGTTATTTTCAGTCTATGTACTTTATATTTTAGAACAACAATAAGGTAACGCAAAAATACTTTATTTCAGCCCTATAGGTTTTTACGAAAATAAAATCTTAATAACTAACCAACAATGCGTGAAATGAAACGTAGTTAAACTGACAAGAACACAGCCATAAAACAGGCACTTCACTCTCGCGAGAACTTCTCGGCGAGAACTTTCAAGGAAATTACTACGACTTATGACGCCCCGAGAACAATGAAGGCCATCTACCTGCATTCTCGTTCTCGGCTGTTCTCGGCGAGAATGTAGTGCCCGCATAACAATTCTAACGCTCGCAATTTCCGAACGAGTGAGCGAGAGTTGTTTTTGAATGCAGTGCATCCCACCAAACCTTTATAAAAGATAAATCTTTGTTATTATATGCAAAAGTTCCAAAAAATACAGTTTCAAATTTTTTAATTAGATGTATTTTATTTTTTAAGACTGTACTTTTATTTACCATCCCTGTAATCAAATATACTTTATGTTCGCTAAAAAAAGTTGGCAACCTTAGGGGCACCCGACGTTATTTTTCTTCTTATAGAGTCAGCTAACCTTAATTCACTATTTAACATAACCAAACTTGTTAGTAAGTGTACAATAAAGTTGATATTCAGTAACCCAACTGTGAAAGTGTTAACTAAGTCTTAACTTTAGCCCTTATACAGGTATTATACCGTTAGTTACGGTAATACCGTGGTTTTTCCGCGGAAAGCGTCGGATTCCCCTCGTGCGCGCTTTCCTGCGCGCGCGCACCGGCAATCCCACCTGTCACTGGTCGCGTGCCACAACGTCTAAACAAACATTTTACCCCCCTGGCCCCCCTTTTGCCCCCCTTCAGCCTTCGCCTAGCGATAGCGTATGACAACTGAACTAATTGTAGAGCATATTTTTGCATAATTGCATACGATTAAGCATGATTGCAGCCGTTGCAAGGTTTAGTACCGTTTAGTGGATACATTGTAAAAAAAAACATTTTTAAATACTAGGTTTTATCTTGTTTTGTTTTAGGTACTTTTTTGTGTTCATTGGCTTTTCTTTTCCGCCGGACCAGAAGTACAATCGGGAAGTACCATCAGTACCTACCATTAATGGACGGGTCTGGTAGCACAAGGGGAAACTAAGCAATTAACCTGAAGGAATTTGTTATCTATTTATTTGGGAGAGGGGAGGGCTATTTGCAATTTGCAAGCAGTCTTCTATGACAAAATTTTTTAGGTCCCATGTTAAGCAAGTCCTTTGCAGAAAAAATTGTTTGAAGTATGTATCTACCTTATACTTAATACGTATATTTTGAGCCAGTATGCTATACTATCTTCTACACTTGACTGTTACTTCATACAAATGGAAAAAACAGGGATGGTAAGCATTTATGTGTACGAGTGAGGCAGGAATACACCATTACCTAGATTTTCTGCCACGCTTCCTACCAAAAGGGGGTGAGGTAAAAATTAGTGGGAGGTCGGAGTGTCCGTACTTTATGTATCCATACCTACTCTTTTGTGCTGTGCAGAAGGTCTAGCATGTCGCCTTTGTGAATAAGAGAAAGATATCTAGACTTAACGCATGCTAAAACGAGCGAGCAGAAGCCGCATGTTGCGCGTGATTCGGCTATATCATACGCCTTTTATGTCGTTCGTTCGCGCACAAATAGGAAGAGAGCTAAAGGCGATTGCGCTATATCACGCTGCCATACTACGACCGCAGCGCCCGCGGCATGACTGCGCGATAAAGCGCTATCCCGCCTTAGCTCTCATTCTTTTTGCGCGCGAACGAACGAGTTAGCAGGCCCTGTACCCGGACTTTCGAAGTTCGATATATCGCCACTGTTTCGGTCCGCACTTCATAGTAATAAAGTTGACATTGAAACGAAAACATTCACGCAATTGCGAAGTTCGAATGTGCGGGTAGAGGCCCAGGCGCGATAAAACGCATCGAGGCGTCATGCCGCGGGCGCAGGACGGCTTTCCTGCCTGCGTAACATGACAGAGGTGAGAGCGACACAGGTTACTTCTAAACGTCAAATTGGCGGTTATCTCCATCAGTTATCTCCATAGTATCTCACTCAAATTTGACGTTTAGAAGTGACCTGTGTCGCTCTCACCTCTGTCATGTTACGCAGGCTGGTTTGTCGTGTATGGCATGGCATCATAGCCATACCATACGTAAAGCAGTGACGTGATATTAAGTCTCATTTAAAGTCGGCATTAAATGAATGGGAATTGCGGTGTCATCGTGTCAAGCTAATTTATTAGATAGCGCACGCGTGCCACTGTCGTGTCGTCATGTCAACTCTTATTCGTAATTCCAGCATCAAGTTGTGATTCCCACTGAGTCTGTCATATACCTACTTAGAGGTAAAAAATATGTACTTAACTACTTTATTGGTTTATTATTATTATTAATGACCGTTACAGTTATTAACATAGTTTCTGGTAAAATCTTGGTTTCTCACACGTAGTTAAATCGAGTCGACCACAACATTTTCCCATTATGCAAAACATAGACGCCGCAAAACCCAGAGGATTATTATAGAACCATTATAGGTAACAAGATTATTTTTAGGGTTCCGTAACAAAATTTAACACCACTGTGTTTGAAACAACGGAGTCAAAGATTTTATTTTGATTTTCAGGATTGCTTTGAGTTCCACGTCGTTCCATCCTGAAAATTAAATTGCTAAATGTCATCATTGCTACAACTTAAACAGAAAGTTGGTAGTTGTAGAAATATTTCTGACCATCCCGAAAGCGATTACGATCGTGAGTTTAATATCTTGGACAATGTCTAAATGTCTAGTTTGTATGTATGGTCAGTAGTGCGATTTTTGAAACTCATTCATTGAGCTCAGCAGTTGAAAATGTCAAAATTACTATGGAGATATGTATCTTTCTACTAAGACACAATCCTGAAGTGCGATTTTCGAAAACCTAATCAGCAGTAGAAAGATGCATATCTCCATAGTAATATTGAGATTTCCAACTGCTTAGAATGAGATTCAAAAATCGCACTCATACTACAACTCTTATCAACTATATCTTTTGAAGCAACATTCAGCCAAGGCTTGCTAATCAAATCATACCAAAGTTACAATACCTACATTACAACAACTACTAAAGACTACTCTATTAAAGACATCGGCTGTATGGGCTATATATGCCCTTTGCCTTGAATTTAAACAACAAAAAAAAGAAAAGTTGGTTGACATTTATGACCTTAATCTTATGACTTATGAAGTTTTTGGCGGTAATTCGTTAGGCTCAGCATATCTCCAAAACATCTCAATTAAGGAAGAGGAGAACAGGTACTTACATTAATTACCTATGTAGTATGTAGGCATCGAAATTATTATGGAAGTATCTTTCGTACATAACCCTAAGTGTCAACCACGTATGGCGTCGCGTCGCCGTTTGCGGATTGTGGCGATTGATACAGAACACTCTTCTAGCAAGATTGGCTAACACTTGGCAGGTTTTTAAATGAAAACCTGTTTGATAATTATATTTTCTACTACATAGTAACCGCGTGTGTGTGCGTGCGTCCTTCGTGTTCACATCTCACATCAGCCTTGATTCTTTGACCCGAGCACGCGCTGTTTATTACAACTTATTATATCAACAATAATTAACAACTAAACCCACTTTGTTTATTATTCAGACCGGTTCCTAAGCCATACATTCTTCACATGTAATTAAATGCAAAAAACATTACTTAGGTACCTATTATGTAATAGTAACTAAGTGCATAGATAATTTTAATTCAATGAAAAGACTAGTTTTGTACCAGGTAGGTATAATATCATGTCTATAACGTGTATGTACCTACCTAATTGAGTATCTACTCGTAACAAAACTTACATGGAGAAAAATAAAAAATACCTATGTACCTAATTTAATAATATAACCAGATTGTATTATAATACTTAGGTTTAAGAAAACTGATTGCAGTCACATCTAGACTTTGTAAATGCTATCGACTCAAATTTTATAACGGAAAGAATTCTTGTAAGATTATAAATAAACTTATAAGACGGCAATCCTATTCCGGTATAGATAAGTTCCTATTGTCAGGTAAAGTTTTCATCTTTATAAGAGAAAAGTAAAGTAGGTAACGAAAAAGAAAAGATGAATAAAGTTATAAGTTACCGAAATTATGTTCAGTGATACTAATAGGAAGAAATAGTTGTCACTTACACTACAAAAATGTAGGCTATACGTAGTTAAATTAAAAAGTTCCTGTTAAAAGCGACAAGATTTTTCTCTCCGTGTAGAGCTCTCCCTTTAGGGCTGCATAACCCAGGCTCTCCGAATAACATTACTAATTGTCAACCACCAGTAGGGGATTAACTAAGTACCAGAAATAAATAGCGACTTTTGGTTTGGATGTATCACTTTACGTCATTAATATTCTCCGAACGTGGGTTGCGTATACATTATTGTAATCAGTAGGTTTTAGTCATTGTAGCAAGGTACACTATTAGTAGGTACATATTATTTTTAATGTTTCTGGATTTTCTGTGTTAAAGGGTGACATTTAGGTTTATTAATCGACGGAAATGCATGAAAAGATGTATGAATGTGAATGAAGCAAAAGAGGTGTGTCAGAGTAACTAAAACCCAAACTCAATATTTTGTATTCAACATAGGTACTCGTAATATCACTAGCTTTCTGAAGTAATTATGTGACTCTACCACCGCGTCGGCGTCGGAGGGTGTTCCCTTGTAGAGAAGATGTGGCCAGAAACTCAACACCACACATCTTATTATTTCTAGAATTATAGTTTCTATTATTGGAAAATGTTTTATTTAATCGTCGCAACCTTTTGCCGAATTCTTTACAAGACATTTTGGCAACTCTCTCTCTTCCTGAGTGTTAAAGCCATAGATATGATATGGCGGTGGGGTTAGCCTGCCTTGTCTATTCTCTACCCTTCATCTAAGGTTGCCAACCCTACTATATAATATATTATCCTAGTATATTAGGGGCCCTTACTACTATAATACTGAGAAAAATATATAGTAGGCAAAACTACTATATTTTGATGAGCAAATAATTTATAGAGAATTTAAATATAATTGGTACTTAGGTCCAATAAAAATGCTCACTAACTTAACATTATTTTAAAATTTTTAAAAATCATCACATTTGTTCCATTTGATCTAGACTGGACCACGTACTAGTAAATACTTGCTAAACACATTTCTACTAAATCTACTGCTGAAAAATGACTAACAAGTTTTTCTAAAGTAAGATTTTAATCTAGTTTTTTTTAAATATATTATTTCTGTATCCACTCCAGTGACGTCTTATTTGTTTACAGGATGCATTATTTTCTATAACTAATACGAAATTGAAAGATTATTCCTTAAGAATAAAAAGTTGGTTATCAAACCAAAAAGTAGCAAAAAATTGTTTTAGAAAAATTTTAATTAACAAATTCGGAAAATACTATAAAAAATTATATTTTCTAATTTTTCCCCGATCTACAATATTTTTTCGGACACCAAGCTTGAAATACTATATTTGGTCTAAAAAAAGTTGGCATCGGCAACCCTACCTTCGTCCTATCCCTGACGTATTCGTCGTTAACATTGCACTCTGTTATTATCACTGCGTACTGGGCTCCATCTAGTCTTCAGAAGTCCTCTGGGTCTCTGTCTAGGAACAGCCTAGCAGCCAACTAGTTGCAGTGCCTAAAATCTGATCTTTTATGCGTTAAATACCTACTTTAGGGTTTCTTCATGCCATCGAACTGAAAAATTTTACACTACAGGACGAACTTTGAAAAAAAATTATGTTCCACATATTTGGGTCGAGCAGCCATGTTATCATTTTATCGCTATTTCACATTGCTGGTGGCTGTAAAATATATGCACTCTGTATAAAAAAACTCACGCCTCCTGGTATCTAACCTAAGTGCAATAGTTACCTAAGTCCAAGCTAAGAGGCGCAAGGTGCGCAGGCGCAGTTTTCAGCGTACTTTCCATCTATTTCACGGTCTACCAGCGCGGCGCTCGGCAACAATCGCTGTACCTAATCGTTTGTTTACTTATCAGTGCACAGTTGATATAGGTAGCCACGGGAATCCCTCCAACTAGGTAAGTGCCTACTTTGTACTAGGTAGGTCTATAAAGTGATAAAAGCAATCAGCGTGGTTGTAAACGTGACTTTATTATTATAACAACAACGTATAGTATAATTGTGGTTGTACGATAATAGTTGTATTAATAAATACTTTGCATAGATTAGTCGGAGCAATGAGAACCTAAGAGTGATGGATCAATTAATTTTACATAATAATTATACATAGTTTTACTTATAGAATCACAGTATTCTGATCAAGCTATACCGACTTAGCCCAGTAATTAATTACCTATCATAATGATGCAGCCCCGGATCTAGGGGGGGGAGGGGGGGGCAAAAGGGGGCCCACGACCCGGGCGGCAGGTCTAGGGGGCGCCCAAATGAAGAGTTTGAAAAATAAAATATTGCAATGACTTGAAAATATTGTAAAAAATCTCGAGCTGGCTTCGCTCGCTCCTGGTATTACATTGTTTGCAATGATCTCATTATTATTGCGGTAAAATCTCGAGCTCGCTACGCTCGCTCTTAATTTTATTCTATTTTATTGGAAGTATCCAGTCATGCCTATTGCAGAATTCGATATCTTATTGCCGTAAAATCTCGAGCTCGCTTCGCTCGCTCCAAGTTTTAGATATTTTCGCAACAACCAAAACTGGACCCGGCCACCCCTGGAAAAAATTATTGCTACTCCCTTGGAGGGAGGGGCGCCATGTCAAGTTTTTGCCCCGGGTCGGAAAAATCGTAGATCCGGGGCTGTAATGATGATGGGTTCCTAAGTCGATTTAGACTGCAATTTTTTTATAGAAATGCAGTAGGGTATAATTATTATATCTGATTTAAATCTTAGTATAAAGGTTTCTCGTACCTATCTGTGCATGTGCTAGTTGTATTGTTGCTCGCTACTGTTTGAACAATAATAGGTACTTACCTACCTTAAGGTTAAACAAAACGACTAAATCATCGTTCTCTGATCAATGCATTGGTTATTTAAACGTTAATTTGATATTTATCCCACAAGGGTCAAAGGGGGCCAATTGTTTGATTCATGAAATTAGTCTCATCAATGATATAGTGACATTGAGTGTGATAAAAGTCAGCGGAAATTCCAAAAAAGAATGACTCGTACGCATTGTTTCCGGAGTGCAAATCACAATCGCTGTCAAAAGCATCGCCGAGCTCACAAATGTCAACATCCTTCTTGCATCCTACAGATCGTCGAATTTTTTATATAACCATAGCGAATACCGAATTGTCAGCTCGCCGATGTGTCAACGGATGTTTGCGCTTAGTGAATTGCATTGCAGGAGTGCGATTTTTGAAAGTCAAATCAGCAATAGAAAGATGCGTATCTCCACAGTAATTTTGACATTTTCAACTGCTGAACTCAGCAAATGAGATTCAAAAATCGCACTCCAGCACTGGTAGCATGCCAACCCGCGATAGCCGTGATACGGCTTTATCACGTTCTTTTGCGCGCGAATGAACGAGATAAAAGACGTGATAAAGCCGTATCACGGCTATCGCGGGTTGGCATGCTACCAGTGCAGGTCATTTTAAACTCGCACGCATAATCGTCATGTGGAGCGCAAGAAAACACGATTACTATATGTACTATATGTACCGTACATCAAGGTACCGCTTGTTGTACGGGTAGAATTTTTCGATGAAGTTGAAATGGTACCTACTTATTTAGTGTTACCTCTGTCAACTATAAAATGCCCAAGAAAAAAGTCTTTCGCCATAATATGTAGGTATCTCGCAGCATCTTGCACTTCGCTCGCTGGCTGCAGTTCGAGGAACGTGGTGAGGTGACTCACGCGCTTCTCACGTTGTATGCGCCTGCGCAAGTCGAGCCTCTAGCATCGGCAAGGTGCACATCTTTCACGGGGGAGGAAGGACACTAACCAATTAAGCAATAATTAGTTTAAATGGTGTTTTGTTAAAAAAAAATATAGAGAAACTATTTATTTGAATAATTATGGTCTGTTTCACGATTTCCTACTTTCCCTAGTAAGTTCTTGTTCGCATAACTGACAGATCGTTAGACATATTATCTTGTATGAAATATATGCCACACGATCTGTCATATAATCCTGATGGATTATTGATTGATATCAATAATCAATCATCTTTGGAATACAACTATAATGCAATTAAACTTCTTCTGTATTTTTAGATTCTTGCTCTTAGGTTTTACTACATATCCCAACGATTAGTCAAGCGTGCTTACCCTACGTCAGTAAGGGCTGCTATTTCCGCTGCACTTTACGGCGAATCCTTTGCGTCCGCGCCGCCGCGCCGCCCCCCGCCTTGCCCTCCGGCCATTTGCGTAGGAACTGCCTACGGAACTTTTTCTCAATTTCGACAATTTTCTCAGAACACAATGCATTATTGACAACTTTCGGCTGCAGACACATAAATTGCATCACATTCTTTTGTCTGGAACATTAAGGACTATAATTTAATGGATATTTTTTTTGTGAGCGCATCATGATTTTTGATGATTATCTACATGTCTGTATGGTGATAGATTGCAGTTGGATGCATTGTGTGAGGTGCTTTGGGATCGTTTCGGGAACCGGGAGACCGGGTTCGGGGAAGGGTTTCGGCATTTTCGATCAAATTATTGAGAAAATAGTGATTCACAGTGGACACCGACATTCCTGAAATTAGGGTAAAAAAATTACTTAATGATGGAGTTTGGTAACCGCAGCATTCAAAACAGTTTAAAGAAAAGCCGACTTCGAAAATATTAGGGGCGTGGATCCATTCATTGAATATTAAATTAAAATTAAACTTGGCTTTTGATTACGGCTGCTTTTCTTCAAAAATTTTCGTTCCTTTTTAAATTGAGGCAAAGGGCCTCAATTTAAAAAGGCAAAGAAAATCTTTGAAGTTAATTTATCTACTAGATCATTTAAGTGATATGGCGCTTTATAACCCCCAACACAATGCAAAAAGAGGGGTATTATCTTAATTGGAACAAATCATTATTAAAATCAGGCAATAGGTTTTTATGTTTTTACCATGGTGTATGTATCTAAGTATGTAAGTACTAACGCGGACTTTTCACTGATCACTTAAAAAAAATCGCATAATTTATTGTTTGGAAACTATTCATTCATTGGTCTATTCATCGATAGGACGGGGCTAGACAGCGCTTTTATTTTTTAGAATGCAAGTAAAAATGAGCCTACTACTGGTGTTCAGGTGAAAAAGCGGGCAATTCGAGCCATTTATAATCTGCGTTGTCGAGACTCACTACGAGATCTTTTTAAAGATATCAGTATTTTGACTTTCTACAGTCAATATATTTACGAAAATATTTTATATGTCCGAAAAAATTTGTCTCTCTTTCCCAAAAACAGTGACGTTCATAATTACAATACAAGAAATAAAAATAAATTAGTATTCCCACATTTTCGACTCAGTAAAGTCAACACATCTTTCATGGGGCACTGTATACGCTTTTATAATAAGATACCAGAGGATATTCTAAACTTACCAGACGAAAAGTTAAAGTCTCATGTTAAACAAGTCCTCTGTAAAAAAGGTTACTATAAACTCGATGATTATTTGAATGACCAAAATGTCTAGTCTTGACAATTTTACACTGCAATATTGTATTTTAATTGTACTTTGTACATTGTGTTTTGTTTAAAAGATGTGTGTTGTAGAGTTTCTGGCCGCATCTTCTCTCAACGGAACACCTTCCGACGCGGTGGTAGAGTCAAAAAATGACGTCAAAAAGCTATCTATATGATATTATTTTGAATAAAAAATTTTGAATTTTGAGTCCGCGATAGTACCTACCTATACTTATAAAGTGCATTCGGTCGAGAATAGAATGATTAAAATATTGATAAACAACTTCAGGCCAAGTTCACTGCCCTCTTAGTCTAGCTGTATTGATTATTTGTGGTTGGGCTATTGCAAGCAAGGGTCGTTGTAACACGGAGACCAGCGCTGGTCCTTTTGTGTTCGCCCCAAGCTCACCCATATTTACGCATACCTCCGAACTTACGGTACTTATTTTCTTTTCTTTCTCGGGAATGCTGGTTTCCTCACGATGTTTTCCTTCACCGCCAAGCTAGTAAATGATAAAAACAACCGTACATAAATTCCGAAAAACTTAGTGGTACAGGCCAGGAATCGAACCGCGGCCTCAGGATTGAGGCGCTAGCTCTCTTCCGTATGGGCTGTCTTTTCTAGCTGTAATCTGATATTTCTGTACGCTACTGTAATTAAAGTATGCTGAATAAAAAACGTCATCACATCGCATCACTCATCACGGTTCAGCATTATTAATCAGCGCCTAAACTAAATGAATAGTGAGGGAAATACGGGCTATTGTCATTGCTGAGTTTAATTGTGCACCGTCAGCCTCGTTGAGCACTTTTGTTTCAATTGGGAAACATTTTGGGTTTTGTCCCTATTTAAACTATAGAAAAAACAACGACTAGTACTGTATCAAATTAAAATAAGTTTTATTTTGGGCACGATTTGGAGAGACCTTTGGGAGAGACTTTATTTTTACATTATGTGTCACCTTTATGTACCCACTTCGTTTGATTTCTGATTTTGATTAAAACTAGGTAACTATAGGTTGCTTTGATTTTTTTCGAATGTCTGTCTGTATACCGATAAGAGTAGGTATTATAGTTGATTATAGCTTTTATGATCTCGCTGGATACCTATAGCAGGAACGCTCATTAGAGTCTGCTTTTACTACGTCAAAAAGACAAAAAGTGACAGCAAGAGATTTAATGGAGCATTAACTTTAATGAGCGTTTCTGCAACTGAGGGTATGCCTCTCACGAACAAGGGTGCAAGGCACTCCCTCAAACATTTTAGGATGGATTTTATTAGAAAGACCGTTTTTAGCCGAGCATTAAAATATTTATTCGTGAACACAGGTAATATAAAAGGTGTTACAGCAAACAAACTTATTATTATATCTTATTACTTATTTATCACAAGCATTACAGGATCGATTGCATGACGAGTCAAATTTATGATCAGTCAAAAAACTAAACTTTCCCGATTACGCACTCCTTAAATGACTGATTCATTGTGAACGGATTCGTATTCCAGTTGGAGATAAGTATAGCAATCCTAAATCAGCGGGCCGGAGCAGGGCTGCCACCTCAAAGACTAGATTAGGCGCTAAAACTGTGAAAAAAGCGCAAGATTCCAAAATTTTGGCGTCTCAATAAAGCGCTGGATTCGGCGCTAAATTCTTATCACATTAAAAGTCCTTTGAAGTTCTCTAAAAAGTCTAATCAGCCTTTCCGAAACCCATTTATAAGTCAATCTCAAGTCAATCAATTCGTAAGTCCCCATTAATATTACCCTTCAAATAAGCATTCGTATTTGAATCTCCCGAACACTGGACATTTTTTGAGCACAATATGCTATCAATATTTATCATATTCTAATAAAAAAAACACAAAATACCTATAGCATATTGAAACACAAATAATGTTGCTTTATTAAAAGTAAAAAAATTGGGGGGGGATGGGCCTCCTTAGCATTGGTCTGCAACCCGTCTAGGAGAAGGAAAACTCCGAAATTTAACCCGGATTGGGGTCTCCGTTAGGCGCAAGTAGAGTTCAACTCGAACACGCGGCAGGCCCCTGCAGCCAACCTGGCTCCGCACGTATCGACTCGTCGTTCCTGCGGAATCCGCCAGCTAGGCCGAGAGGGTGGCACAGGCCTTGGGCAACCCTGTGCTTTCCTTAACTGTGTCCTAGGCGATGCAGCGTCTGCGGAGAGGACACTTCGCCCACGCCAGCCTTGCTGCGTGGGAAACAACACGGGGAGTGACAGTCACCGGTTATAAGCTCGCACGAATAGGCGTAAGTGCAAGCGCCAGGGGTCACTTTCGACAGTGGGAGGGTCCATCGTAGACCTACTGACCAGTTATCGCCCGCTTCAAGCTGGGCAGCCCCCGGCCTATAAGGTACTGGTCCGCCTCGGCATTGATTGTTCCTTTGAGGTGTAGGGAACACTGGGGTTTGCTCCAGACGTTGGTGCTGTGCTGTTTTACACCTGCCACTAAAAGACAGTTCAAAAATAAACCACAAGCTTACATTTCCATGCGCTTAGGGACTTGGAATGTCCGAACCATGAGGACAGGCTTCACGAACAACAGTGGAAGCTCGGATTGTGCGCAAGAACTGCGCAAGACAGCTGTTTTAGATCTGGAACTGGCAAGACTGAACATACCAATCGCTGCTCTTCAAGAGACTAGGCTTCCCGACGAAGGGTCATTACGTGAACGGAGTTATACCTTCTTTTGGAAGGGCAAGGGCGAGGAAGAGCACCGTCAACACGGTGTTGGCTTTGCAGTCCGCAACGATCTCCTGAAAGCGATTGAGACTCCAAGAGGCGTCTCTGAACGCATAATGGTACTTCGTTTGTCAACTACGTGCGGACATGTTACAATAATTTCTGCTTATGCCCCGACGCTCACCTCTCCACCAGAGTCCAAGGACGAGTTTTACGACCAACTTGATGACGTCGTGCATCAAGTTCGAGCGGGAGATAGATTGTACATTCTAGGTGACTTTAATGCCCGCGTCGGACAGGAAAATTCAGCCTGGCCAGATTGCCTAGGTAATCACGGGGTGGGCAAGCAGAACGAAAATGGCCAGCGCTTGCTGGAGTTCTGCTCTAAATACCAGCTCTGTGTTACAAACACATATTTTAGGGGCAAGACGCTGCGTAAGGTCTCCTGGAAACATCCTCGTTCTGGGCATTGGCACCAACTTGACCTTGCCCTGACCAGGAAAAAGCACCTTATGGAAGTCCTCCACACAAGATCGTTCCAGAGTGCAGACTGTGACACGGATCACTCTCTTGTGGTATGTAGAGTCCGTTTAGACCCTAAGAAAATTCACTCCTCCAAAAGCATAGGCAAAAAGTCAATAGACATTTCCAAAACCAAAGATCCCGAGGCATTAGAACTCTTTGCACTAAAGGCGAGACATGAGGTCGCTACTTGGGACGTCGAAGGATCGATAGAGTCAGAGTGGCAAAATATTAAGTCCCTTCTCACAAAATCGGCTGGCGAGGCCTTTGGTTACTCTAGGATCAATTCCCCGGACTGGTTTCGGGAAAACATAGATCAGCTTCAGCCTCTCATGGACTCCAAGCGTCAAGCTGCTACCAGCTACAGACTGAATCCCTGTGAAAACACCCGAGCCGTTCTCAAGTCAGCTAAGTCGACCCTTCAGCGAATGAGTCGTAAATTCGCCAACTCCTATTGGGTTGAGTTATGCAACAGTATCCAGCACTGCGCGGCTAATGGTAATATGTCAGGGGTTTACACGGGGATAAAGAAGGCACTTGGGCCAGTCCCGAAGAAAACAGCTCCGCTGAAGGAAGTCGACGGTTCAGTGATTGCGGACAGAGGTCGTCAACTGAATCGCTGGGTGGATCACTACACTGAGTTGTACTCACGTCCAGTAGACATAAGCTCAGTTGCAGTAAACGGAATTCCCGAATTGTCTACTTGGACCGAACTCGATGATCTTCCCACCGTGCGTGAGCTTGCCAATGCTGTTAAGCAGCTTAAGCCTAGGAAAAGTCCAGGAAATGACGGCATAGTAGCGGAGGTAGTAAAGCTCAGGTGTATCCTACCAGTACTTCACAATTTCCTAGCAAAATGTTGGGAGGGGGAGTACGTCCCTCAGGATATGCGCGATGCAAATATTATCACCCTATACAAAGGCAAAGGTGACCGCGGTGACTGTAATTGCTACCGTGGCATATCTCTCCTAAGCATCGTAGGTAAGCTTTTCGCTAGAGTCATTTTGACTAAACTGCAAAAACTTGCCGAGCGCATCTACCCTGAGGCACAATGCGGATTCCGCTCCCAGCGTTCCACCACTGATATGATTTTCACGCTACGTCAACTACAAGAGAAATGTAGAGAGCAAAATACTTCCTTGGTTGTCGCTTTTGTTGACTTAAATAAGGCATTTGACACTGTCAGTAGGGAGGGTCTGTATGTTGCGCTTGTAAAGATTGGATGTCCGCCTAAATTACTGAAGCTGATAAAGTCCTTTCACGATAATATGAAGGGCGCCGTTGTCTTCGATGGCAACACATCTGCCGTCTTTGATATGCGAAGAGGGGTCCGTCAGGGATGTGTCTTGGCGCCAACATTATTCGGCATATTTTTCTCCCTGCTTATAAAAATTGCTTTCGGTGACGCCGTACAGGGTGTTCATTTTCACACCAGAGCGGACGGCAAACTCTACAACACCAGTCTCTTAAAGTCTCGCCTTAAACGCGATGACTTGCATCTGGACAGTTTGCTCTTTGCTGATGACGCTGCCTTTGTTGCAAAAACCCCTCAAGAGCTGCAGGTTCAGCTGGATAAATTCTCTCGGGCATGTTCCTTGTTCTGCATGTCGATTAATGTGAAAAAGACCGTAGTATTAGCGCAAGGGTTTGACCATAGACCGACTATCTTGTTGGACGGTGCGCCTTTGGAAGTTGTGGACAAGTTTTGCTATTTAGGATCGACAGTGACGAGCAATCTCGGTCTCAGCGACGAGATCAGCATTCGCATCGGCAAAGCGGCTACGACGTTTGGGAAGCTAAGTACAAGAGTGTGGGATAACAAATATCTAACAGTCAGGACAAAGATGCTTGTTTACCAAGCATGCGTCTTGAGTACACTCTTGTACAGTGCTGAAACCTGGACGTCGTATGCAAAGCAAGAACGTCGCCTAAATAATTTCCACATGCGCTGTCTTAGAAGTGTACTAAAAATCACATGGAAGGATAGGGTAACGAACGAGAGAGTTCTTCAGATTGCACAGCTTCCCAGTGTCATTGCCATGCTTAAGCAGAGACGTTTGCGGTGGCTGGGGCATGTGCACCGTATGAACAAAAATCGTTTGCCCAGGAGAGTCATGCTGAGTCAAGTAGCCTTCGCTAAACGTAATGTCGGAAGACCCATGTTACGTTTTAAGGACTGCGCTAAGCGCGATATGGTGTCTTTTAAAATTGACCACTCGAAGTGGGAATGCCTTGCAAGCGACAGGGACGAGTGGAGGAAGGAAATAGCTGACGGTCGAACAGCCCACGATGAAGTCTGGTTCGAATCTCTGGCCGTAAAGCGAGCAAAAAGGCACAGGGATGAACAAGCTCCTGCACCAACCGACACACAGCACAAATGCCGTAAATGCGGCAGGCATTGCCGCTCCCGAATCGGCTTATATAGCCACGAACGTCGGTGTCTTAAGCAAACAGACGCTGTTTGAAACATCTATTTAGATGAAACAAGGCCCATGATGATGATGATTAAAAGTAAAAAAAGCGCTAGTTTCTCCGCTAGGCGCTAAATTCTGAGATACGGCGCTAAACATACCAAAAAAGCGTAGATCTAGCTCCGAAAGTGCTAAAGTGGCAGCACTGGGCCGGAGTCCTAGGTCCACGTTCATTAGTACCTACTGTGAGTCACGGGCGCCCGGCGGGTCTGGACTCTGGATGAGTAGGGCCCTCGACCGTAATTGAAACGTCACTCAAACGAATTACTGATTCAGTTTCTTACAATTCAAAACTCATCGTGCTGAATATATAATTACATAATAACTCGATCATATTAAGAAGGGGGATAGGTTGAATTCATAAGAATATAATGGCCGTCTCTTACTCGAATCAATTCCACTGAACACTTTTATTAAATCTTAAGTTTACTTTATTTCGATTGAACCCCTAGTACTAGCACGAGTTGATATAATACATAAAGTATATTCCCTTTCGTTGTGATCAAATATTATTACTTATACAGGGTGTACAATAAAATAGGACAGCTACTTAAAGAGGTGCTTCAGACCATCAAACTGAACAACTTTCTCTATGGGACCAACATCGAAATCGCGAAAAAAAAATCTGCTGTCCCATACATTTCAGTCGAGTTATGTTTGCAGTTTTGTATGGGAGAGCGGTTTTTTTTTCGCGATTTCGATATTGGTCCCATAGAGAAAGTTGTTCAGTTTGATGGTCTGAAGTACCCCTTTAAGTAGCTGTCCCATTTTATTGTACACCCTGTATAATAGTAGGTTATCAAGACTGCAGTAGGTAAGTATTTTTTGGCAAAATTGAGTCACATACGGGGTCCTTCTTAATATGCTGACACTTGTTAAGGGGATGATCAGACCATCAAACTGAACAGCTTTCTCTATGGCACCAACATCGAAATCGCGAAAAAAAAAAACAGCTCTTCCATACAAAACTGCAAACCAACTCGAGCCAAATTTATGCGAGAGCTGATTTTTTTTTCGCGATTTCGATGTTGGTGCCATAGAGAAAGTTGTTCAGATTGAAGGTCTGATCATCCCCTTAAAAAAGTGTCAGCATATTAAGAAGGACCCTGTATACCAAGGAACATATGTACTCTCTGACTCTCTGTATACTTTCGGAATACTTTTGACAAGCTCTATTATTATTATTAATCATTTATTTCAGATCACATGAATCCATAGAATTGTTAGTAAAAATTTCTTAGAAAAACCTATGTTAGTATAGTGAACATACAATTCATTACATTACATTATTACTATCAACTTCAATTGAATTACAAGTTTTACTTATGTATATAAAATTATAATTGAATAGAATTGAATTAAATTGAAATAAATTATATTGAATTAAATTTAACCACACATACATCTTTCATTTTATCACCAGGCTCACCCAGTATTTCAGGATGGAACACAACGTTTATACAACGTGTTAATGAATTAACGCAAAACCTCATACACCCAACTGATTTATAACAAAATAATTAGATTAAAACAATAATTTCATTATTTTGATACTTAAAATTAAAAGTTGTTCGCATTTTAAGTTTTGAGGCAATAATGATTTGTTATCATTTCAGCACTGAAAGAAAGCGCTAACGTACTCATGGATACATTTTAATAATCTTGTTTTGGTAGTAAGTCGGGTGAGTGTGCCTGTGCGGAGGGTTGACGTTGGGTTCAGTAAATTTTAAATTTTAGACACAAATTAATTAATATTTTGAAAAAAATTACCTATGTTGAAACCATGATAATTCGATTCTGCTCTCGATTCTAAACAAACTACTTTCTAGTTTTGCGTTAATTCATTAACACGTTGTACAGGGTGAAATTGATATCATTAGCATCCTTTTAAACTAAGAGTCTACCCATCAAACTGAATAAATTTTACTATGGGAGCATACCGATCGGAGCAACTAAAAAATCAGCTGCTCCATACTAAACTGCAACGCCTACTTGACTCAAATGTATGCAACAGCTGATTTTTTAATTGCTCCGATCGGTTTGCTCCCATAGTAAAAGTTGTTCAGTTTGATGGGTAGACTCTTAGTTTAAAAGGATGCTAATGATATCAATTTCACCCTGTATATTATAAGGGTCGACCTTACTTACCTACTGCACTCTTGCTTACAATTTCTACCTCTTCTGAATGAGATATTATATTAAGTACCTATCAAAGTTTCACAATACAGCTCGACACAAGGATTCCGGAAACATATAGGTACAATTTTACTCCGCTAACGGTACTTACTGCAGTCTTGATAAGCACGGCAGCTATAACTACCGCAGCGTGACCACATTTTTTTTAGAGAATCTACCAAAATGACTGCTGAAATCTACCAAAATCTTCCAAGTCCTGTTTCAAATTCTACTGGTGGACGCGGTGGTAGAGTCAAAAAATGACGTCAAAAAGCTATCTATATGATACTATTTTGAATAAAATTTTTTTGAATTTTTTGAATTTTTTGAACTTAAAATCTACCAACTAATATTTATGACGTTCCAGATGGTTAAAATTCAATAAAAAACCCGTTATTAAACAAAATATTATCATTTTCATACTAACTCATCAGCTCAGCTCATCATCACTCATTTTATTATCGCATTTTTGTAAAAAAATATTGGTTTTCATCACTTTGTAACATGAATGCTTCAATTTCCAAATATTTCTAAATAAGTATTATTGGTCGTCCCTATGTAGGCTTAAAGTTGGTACACTTTTCTGTGTCTTATAAAAGCTCCCTTTTGTAAAAAAACAACATTAAGCGATAAGATTAGCTGTACACCACTAAAGCTTTGATAGAAGCTCCAAAAAACCCCCTGCAATCGTTTTCTCAGCTATATTTAATTCCAGTTTTGATTTTTTTGCTTGAATCCTTATTTTTTTGATCAGATTTTCGAATACTGAATTTCTACTAAAATCTACTAAACGATTTCCCACTACTAAATTATCGTTATCTTTGCCCTAAATCTACCAAAAAAGTAGAAATCTACTAAAAGTGGTCACACTGAACTACCGTTCAAAAATTTTAGGCTACCTACTCGTACCTATAGTACCTACTACCTCCCTATGTATCAAGTGGTTTGGTGGACATATATTTTTACGACATACATTATTAAGCCGGAACCACATGGCGAAGGATAATACAATGATTAAAACAACAGAATAATGTGCGTATTAGATTAGTAGGTGTTATTACTGGAGACTGCGTCACAATTATGTTTACTTTAAGACCTTAGATGTGAAGATGACTCCGGAATCCGGGAACACGCGCGTCACGGAACTCCCATCGCTCCAGGAGCTGGTCCGATGAATCATACCGATCATGGAATATTACAATCATTTCTGTAAGTAAGTACTTATATGGCTATATCACAGCCCGGACACTGCATACAAAAAATTTAATTTGACAAGATGACGTCAGCACATGCGAAACAAAAGAAATACTTAGGTAACATAGAGAAACACGTCAGGAGTCACGTGTACTATGTTAGGTAACGAGTAACCAGTGCGAAGTAACCAGAGGGCGATAGAGGGGGTGAGGTAAAAAGTTGGTGGGAGGAAGGGAGTGTACGTACTGTATCTAGTAAAAGATACTCATTTCCTATCTAAGAGTGTAATGTAGGTCTAGTTCGTACTTTGAATTGGTATAAAAACCAGCTTGTGCTATGTTATTTGTGTGCACATTGCATTTTTCTAAAGTGCCCTATGTGCTGTTTTAGGATGTTCTCTATCTCTGTACCAAATTATATCGATATCGGTACTGCTGTTTTAGCGTAAATCCGGAATCATAATTATATTTTATTTTCTTACTAGCTGTCCCGGCGAACTTCGTACCGCCTTAGAACAGTTTTACCCGGCACACCCTTGACCGTTTTTTTTATTTATAAACCTTCCCTAGCATGTGCACAATAACTCACCAAAGTTTCATCGCAATCGGTCCAGCCGTTCTCGAGTTTTAGCGAGACTAACGAACAGCAATTCATTTTTATTTATACAACGTGTTAATAAATTAGCGCAAATCTCATACACCCCAACTGATTTATAACAAAATAATTAGATTGAAACAATAATTTCATTATTTTGATAGTTAAAATTTAAAGTTACTTATTCACATTTTAAGTTTTGAGGTAATCAGTAATCAGTAATCATTTATAAAAAAAAAATGGGGAAAATGGGTGTTTTAGAAATGATTTGTTATCATTTCAGCACTGAAAGAAAGCGCTAACGTACTCATGGATACATTTTTATAATCTTGTTTTGGTAGTAAGTAGGGTGAGTGTGCCCGTGCGGTGGGTTGACACCGGGTTCAGAAATTTTTAAATTTTGCTAACAAATTATTTAACATTTTGAAAAAAATTACCTATGTTTAAACCATGATAATCCGATTCTGATCTCGATTCTAAACAAACTACTTTTTCGTTTTGCGTTATTCCATTAACACGTTGTATACAGGGTGAAATTGATATCATTAGCATCCTTTGAAACTAAGACCCTAACCATCAAACTGAACAACCAACTTTTACTATGGGAGCAAACCGATCGGAGCAACTAAAAAATCAGCTGTCCCATACTAAATTGCAATTCCTACTCGACTCAAATGTATGCAACAGCTGATTTTTTAGTTGCTCCGATCGGTTTGCTCCCATAGTAAAAGTTGTTCAGTTTGATGGGTAGGGTCTTAGTTTAAAAGGATGCTAATGATATCAATTTCACCCTGTAGATTGAATAATTCTTAATTGCATCTTCATTTCGTAGCTAAACTCGAGCTACTACATTTATACCTAATTGGAATTAGAGTCGAGTTGCATAATTGAACTTTCCTAAGTGTCAAAATTGTGTGTGTCCCTTAACCCGGTGCGTGCCTCGCGTCACGTAGCGTACTAGCGTAGGGCCATGCTTTCTCTCGAGGGCCCACGCCACGCCCCACGCCCGCCGACAGACAGACCGACCGACAAAGCGCACGTAGCCCTTCCACAGCTACAGTGCCGCACTAAGCACGAGCTTCAAACATTACACCAAAAGTGCGATTTTTGAAAATCATGCGAGCGACTTGGCACCCCGGACCTAAAAAAAAGACGGACGTAATGTCACATTAAAAAGAGGTGAAGCAGCAAGGTGCTACAAATTTCGTTTGTTCTACAACGCACCTACACTCACACTGACGCACCAGTTCTAGGCGCAGGTGCGACAACCCGCCGCCATTTTGTCCCGCGCAACAGGGCGACAGCACGCACACTCATATAAATGGGTGCTTCACTTTTGATTAGACGAGATTCCGTCCGTCTTTTTTTCAGGTCCATGCTTGGCACTAGAAAATGTGAAAAATTACTATGGAGATACGCATCTTTCTACTGATGATTTGACAAAAATCGCACTCCTGAAGTATGATTTTTGAAAGTCAAATCAGCAGTAGAAAGATGCATATCTCCACAGTAATTTTGACATTTTCAACTGCTGAACTCAGCGATTGACATTATGTAACGCATTTAATTTTACATGCTGTATACTTTTTGTGCTCTACATGAACAAATAACTCTTTAATCTGTGACATGAACCTGATATTCCAAGTGTACCTATTTACCTACTTCAAACTAATAACCGTACAAACTAATAACCGTACCGTAGGCCCAGTGCAGAAGAGAGTCTACGATCGAGTTGGTGACATGCACATGCACGCACATGCATGACGTCCCTATTATTACTGATATTTATGCACGTTGCACTACATCATCAGCGTTATCTTAGATTGTGTCCGTTTTGACATAAGTTACTACAAAGTTGGCGGCTGTTTGTCTGTCTGCTCCATAGACTCAACTATTGTAATCATACATTCAATAGGGCCAATAGGGCAATAAACTCACCCACAAAAACCGGATAATTTAGACAAATGCTTTCATTTTCTTTTTTTAAAAGGGCATCGCTATGGTGGACGTGCTGGAGACCACGGCGCGTCCACGTGTGGGCGTGGCCGGTGATCTGTCTAGCTTAAAAACTATTCTTTTCATTTGAGTGTCGTCACACTGCGCCGGCGCCGCGTCGCTGCAGATGACCCTTTTTGGTTGGGACATATATTACTGTTGGAGTCACGTAGCCTTGTGCTGTTATGTGCGGTGTGGAAATGTCGAGAGTTTTGTCAATAACCTTAGTCATCTATGTATTATTATAAATATTACAAACCGTCAGTAGCACCACAGTTAGACTAAATTCCAGTAGATGGCGCACACGTCCCCTCAAGACGCAACAGATTGAAAATTTCGTTCTCTGGCTAGTGGACTCGGTAGCGAAATTGGATAACGCACTTCCCCGGTTTGGAAGTGTTGTAGATACTGTCTATACTAATCTCTTGTTGTGTAGACTCTTTATAAGTTATTTTCTTCTTTATGCATTTAATCATATTGACATATTCTTATTCCTTTTTTAAAGTTGATTATGTGCTTAGTTACTGACTTCAATATAAACACTTGTGTCAGTAACATCTCTGTTTTACTAATTTATATACAATTACTTCTACATCCTCAACGTCTTCGACTCAATAATACAACACGTTATCAGCACGAAATCAGCACGATGTTGTATTATTGAGTCGAAGACGTTGAGGATGTAGAAGTAATTGTATATAAATTAGTAAAACAGAGATGTTACTGACACAAGTGTTTATATTGAAGTCAGTAACATCTCTGTTTTACTAATTTATATACAATTACTTCTACATCCTCAACGTCTTCGACTCAATAATACAACACGTTATCAGCACGAATAGAAGATAGTTCATGTAAAGTTTGAATTGTGATATATTTTTTAGTTAATTTTGTATGTGACTGATAGAAACAAACACGTACATCTCTGTTTTACTAATTTATATACAATTACTTCTACATCCTCAACGTCTTCGACTCAATAATACAACACGTTATCAGCACGAAACGAGAAGATTGTTCATGTAAAGTTTAAATTGAATATTTTTAGTGAATTGTTCATGTGACTGATAGAAACAAAATTTTTTCTTTGAAATGTCACTTTCACATGAATCTGGAGAAGAGTCAAGTGTTAGTAAGTCAACTTCCTCTTCGTCAATACCATCCTTTTGCCTGAGGACTTATGGGAAACAGTAAGTGGTTATCCTAAAGATGATACCACCCCCGCCTCGATATCCTACTTGGAAGTTTAAGATGCGTAATTACCTTTTTGCGAGGACTTATGGGAAATAGTAAGTGGTTATCCTAAAGATGATACCACCCCCGCCTCGACCAAGGTACGTAACGATGCAAAGCGTGACCAAAATATGCTTAACAGTAGACGGTGCAGCTATTACTCACGTCAGATGTGCGAAAAACTGCAGCCGAAGCGTGGAAATCTTTGCAGAGAGCTTTCGAGGATAAAGGAATGGGACGAAGACTAACCTTAGAGCGAAGATTGTACAGATTGAACTTGTCAGACTTTGATAACATGGAAATGTGCATCAGTGGAGTTGGTACACCAGAGAATGTTGTCAACAGTATTGGTGAAGTTCCTTTTGTTCCGGATTTAAAAACCAACTTGTTATCTGTACAAAAGGCTGTTAATAAGGTTTTTTGTATGTGTTTTTTTTTGGGTCCTTGTTAACCACAACATCGATTAAGGGCGGCTGTTGTAGATACTGTCTATACTAATCTCTTGTTGTGTAGACTCTTTATAAGTTATTTTCTTCTTTATGCATTTAATCATATTGACATATTCTTATTCCTTTTTTAAAGTTGATTATGTGCTTAGTTACTGACTTCAATATAAACACTTGTGTCAATAACATCTCTCTTTTACTAATTTATATACAATTACTTCTACATCCTCAACGTCTTCGACTCAATAATACAACAGGAAGGGTGCGGGTTCAAGTCCCGCCCGAGACTTAATTTTTCAATCTTTAATTTGATTCGAAATAGCACAACATGTAACATGTTTAAAAATCCATAATATTTTAAGAGGGCTATCGCAGTCCAGTGGCGCCCTCATCACATTAAAAAAGATTTCTCAATAAAGAAAGCCTAACTTAAAAAAGTGCTCAACACGAACACTACTAAAGCCATTGTTATACAATACTTTTATATAGTTTTATAGGTTCTAAACATTCGACTTTTAGACAATTTCGAATAAAAACAAAAGCGGCCGTTTTTTTCCTTTTTTCAAAATTTGTATGTTTAGACTTTTAAAAAACCTATAAAAGTATTCTAAGAAAATAGCTTGAAGGCTTTAGTAGTGTTCGTGTTGAGCACTTTTTTATTTTAGGCTTCCTTTATTGAGAAATCTTTTTTAATGTGATGAGGGCGCCACTGGACTGCGATAGCCCTCTTAAATTGGAACAGGGTATGTCATCTTTACCGTATGAATTCCAGTTGTAAATACTGGACTTGCGGGTTGGCTAGTTTGTAATAACTTCCAGTAGATGGCGCACACGTCCCCTCAAGACGCAAAAGATTGAAAATTTCGTTCTCTGGCTAGTGGACTCGGTAGCGAAATTGGATAACGCACTTCCCCGGTTTGGAAGGGTGCGGGTTCAAGTCCCGCCCGAGACTTAATTTTTCAATCTTTAATTTGATTCGAAATAGCACAACATGGCTGTAACATGTTTAAAAATCCATAATATTTGAAATTAGACTAAATTGATTTGCGTGGCAAATATAAAAAAAATTAACGCAAAATGATTTTGTAGAACTCTTCCTGGATCCAAGCAGGAAGGCAAAAAATGCCATACGATATGATGATGGATGATCCATCCTACTTATTCCACTTAAAAATGTTCACATTCTACAAGTCGTCATTCAGCGCTTCCTCTACTGAAAACTAAAATATGCCGTTATTCTTTCAATAAGTATGAATAATTTTCACCAGAATCACTAGGTACAAAAATTTGAATCGAATTCACAGTTCGTTACTTGCATACATAGAGAAACACGTACTTCTGCGTTGACAGGAGACACGTTTTTCTCGGGAGTCATATGCAGTTTCGAAAACTGTCGTAGCGAAGCACGCTGCTGCGAAAAACTTTTTAACTGCTCTATGCTTACATTACATATTAAATGAGAGTAGAGACACCAAGAGACACAAATGAAAACAGTTGTGCAGGGGTGGGAGCCTGGTGATCCGTCAGAAGGGTACTCCTAGTTCGGGCACCAGTCTCTCACAAAGGTTTTTTTTAAAAACCATTCTATCCTAATTGTGTTGCATGTACCTTTGTGAAGAGAGAAAATAAATATTTTTTCATTTTTTTCATTTTTTGTTTTTTTCATGTATGTACCTATAGGGTACCAAAAAAAACCGCAGACATTCTAACAGCTGTGTTTACAAACACTATTCCAACGATGCCGATATGGTTGAAGAGCGTTCAGTGCACCCTATTGCGGTCAAGCTTAGATCATGCGTGAGGCATTCTGGTTCATTTTTATTTTATTTGTAACCTCGCCGCGCCTGCGCCCCCGACGTCGCAGCAGCGTAGGGCTGCTATACGTCCCAGTTTCGAGCGTTATGCCCATAGAACATTATTTCTCTGTTGTCCTGTCAGCATGTCATTTGTCCCGGTATGTTTTATGACGCGCTCGCCTATAGATTATCCGCAGGCCGAGCTAGCTCCACGGGTGATGTGTAGGGTGAACTCGTTGGTGAAAAGTCACGCACACACCTCCGCGACGAGGCAGTATCCTATCGCAGCTCGATTTCATGAATATTCCGAGAGATAAGTGTACTTTTTGCAACCATCAGCAGCAAGGCTGATTCAGTGTTTATGGGGTGTAGAGCTTCTCTGTGATGGGGATGGACCAGGTCTGCCTGTATAACTCCAGTCGGTTTAGGAGTTACTGATGATTTAAGGTCTGTAAAAAATTAACGATCAGCTGCACGGCTGATCGTATGTTATTGTTGTAGTATGCACTGTATTTTAGCTATGTGGACAGTACAAAACTGACATGGTTCATCAGTCGGTTTAGGAGATACAGCCGTTCAAAGGTCGGAACTTCGACTGGCTGTATTTCCTAAACCGACTGACAGAACTTGACAGTTTTCGTGCTGTTCACATAGCTACAGTGCATACTACAACAATATTATACGATCAGCCGTGCAGCTGATCGTTAATTTTTTACAGACCTTTAATCATCATTAACTCCTAAACCGACTGGAGTTATGCAGGCAGACCTGGTCCATCCCCATCACAGAGATACTCTACACCCCATAAACACTGAATCAGCCTTGCTGCTGATGGTTGCAAAAAGTACACTTATCTCTTATACTAGAAGCTTTGTCTATTTCCACTCATCATTTGCGAAAGTCTGTCGCGGAGGGCAAATATTCTGTGCGGCACATTACTAGGGGCGGCGGGAAAGCAGAGCGAGCTCTATCTTTGCACATGATCCTAAAGAGTACTGACGTGCTCTTTACGTGGTGCTCATTACTTTTACTTAGCTTTTACTAAGATCCACTTGTTTTGTACGGAAAGAGTTCTGGCTACATACCTACAACAGATTCGTATTGAATGGAAAAAGTTGACCTCACTTCACTCGCTCTAAGTCAAGGTTTTTGCATTGACAAGATTTCTGACTACAATCCTAGTAGTTGTGGTAAACAATTTCGAGCTCGGTTCGCTCGCACCTACCATTTTTATGTAGGTTTTCTCTATAAGTATAAAAGGGGAGGCAAAAATCTGTGCCCCAGACGACAGAAACCCATCCTACGCCCCACCGGTATCGGTCTAGCTACTTATCCAATTTTTATTCCAAATGTCCCGCTCGGCTCTCCCACATTTATGGCAGCCCTACCGTAGCGGCATGTGGAGAGCTTCCGGTGTGTCACGCTCTCACGCCACCCTGCATCTCAAGTACAACCTCCAACGACTATTCCTGTCCTTATACCTTACATTAATCGTCTATTAACCAGTATTATTTGGATTCGACGAAGAAAAAGAGCAATGTAAAGAGGTATGCTCAACAAAGGCATCTAGATTTGGAATTTCCGGAGCTGCAGTGGACTTTCAAAGATCAGCTTTGAGCTGAATTAAGTTATTTCAACTCTGTTCCAAGTTGGAAACTTTTTGGTTCCATAAGTTTTACATTGCTACTTCTTTTAGGATCGAGAATAGTTTTGGCTAAAGAATTGAGCAGTGGATAGAGAATGGGTTAAACTTTGGAGTGTAGATCTGTTGCCATGGAGATCTATGGTAGGCAAGGCAAGGAGGGCGACCCGAATTCAGCGCACTCACATGTAAATGCAACCGCAGGCGAGTGGGTGTGACTCTGATCACCTCACTGCTCGATAAGGTACTTGATTTCATGGAAACTTACGTTTTGGACGATTACAGCATATAATACTTAACGTTGAGACAAAGACCGTATAAAATAATTTTGCCAAAATCTGACTCACGAAAAATATGAATGTAAGAAACTAAAATGTGGAAATAAAGTTGCATGTTTAATTCACGACGCAAATTTTATTTAACACATAAAAAGAAAATAACAATCTAGTAGGTTCTGTCATGGTAGCTGGTTCAGAGTTCTGGTATTAAATCATTCATCAGTTGATGTAATTATTTTTTTATTGAATAGCTTAAACCAAATTATATATGGAGTATCTGTAGCCCTAACTATGATAAATCCCTCAGGAGACTTTTTCTATTTACGCAAAACGATATAAGCAGCTGATTCATTCCTAAGTAAGTCTTTTTACTTAATTACTCCATGAAATATATTATGTACCTTCACTATCCTATCTATCTACTGAATATGCTGACATCATCAATGAAGCGCACCGCCAACAATTTGCTGTTCCATAGACATCAGTCAATCCTGTCCATCACGTAGCGTTGGTTCAATAGGTAGTGAAACAATGAATGTGTCACGCGGCGGCGCGGCGAGCGGCGGCGCGGGCGCTTTGAGATCTTGTGCAGATTTCCAGCAAGTTGCGTGCGTCAGCGCGCTGGGAGGCACTGTCCCTGGATAGTGGATAGGGCGCAATACCACCAGTAATGCCAACTTCGTACTTTGGAGCTTTTTAATTTCATGTCAGTGGTTCTACGATGGTGTTCCTATATTTAACTGGTC
The DNA here is from genome assembly GCA_922987775.1 of Agonopterix subpropinquella. NCBI lineage: Eukaryota > Metazoa > Arthropoda > Insecta > Lepidoptera > Depressariidae > Agonopterix > Agonopterix subpropinquella. Next base: position 733,222 of record OV277693.1, on the reverse strand, counting down.
AGGTATTCGGTGACCTTGATAGCGTCTGGTGTTACAGCTGTCTTTAAGTCCTCTCTCGTGCAGTGCAGACGTTCAGGCTTAAAGATCATTCCAGCAAATGTCCCGCCGACTGAAGAGTTTCGCCGTAATCACATATTGTTTGGCTAGGATTCCTATTTCCCCATTTGCATACTCAACCGCCAACCTGAGCGCGGAAGCGATACTTTTTTTAAATAGCTTAAGCCTAATTTTGGTAATCCTTACGGAGAAATAGAAGTTTTTCATTCTCCGTGTCTGTTGTGATTCTGGGTACATTTTCTTTTGGTGTGGAACCGATTTTTTTTTCCTCTGTATGTTTTGAAATGTCTTGTCACCGCTATCGCGCTGGATCTATCCCACAGAGAAATGACACGCTCCAAGATCTATCCACATCGCTGGCCACCTATGCTGCAGTTGGATGCGAGGTATTTTGTTGTGCAACACGCATTTGCAGGTGTTTTTATTTGGAATGATCTCCTCGTCTAAGGAGATCCTTGATCCTACTTATTTAAATACGCAACCGGTTCAAGGTTTCCACACTATTTTTTCCACCATGATGCACTGCGGACCCACCGTACCCCTGGCCATACCCTTGGTGGTACGGTGGGTCTTTGGGGTACTTATTCGGTCGGTTTGACAGAATCGGGAAGATGTGTAGTTATGTAGTTTCCTCCACTACCGCATTAAAAATTCTTTTGCTGTGACTCTATTCAAGGTTTGTTAGTGTGATGAGTGATAACACAACACACCTGTCGAATTTACACGGCGTAATTTATGCGTCTATACTGGGGGAAATGGCGCATACTGGTTTATCGCCGGTTGGTATGGGGAAAAGCATTACGTCGCATAAGAACAATGGCAGATTTGGACCCAGCCATTTGTACGAAAATTAAAAGCCATTCAGGACGGCGGTCATAATTATTAAAAACAGAAAAAATTAAGGCATTTTTTAAAAAAACTTCCACATCTCCAGAAGTCCGGATTCAAAAGTAGAAATTACTAGTAAAATAGACAAATCGTCAAAAAAGCAGTAGCAAAACGCAACCACGACAGCTATTTTCATCTAATGTTATCACTGAGGTATTTTTGGTCGTTACGGAACGTATTTGGCTTGGTTGAACTGATAGTGTGTGTGATTTCGTTTTCGTCCATTATCATAATATGGTACGGTTATCGTGAATTTTCATTAAAATAAACACAATGAATACGTAGAAGATTGAGTGGACTAACTAATAAGAAAGATTATGAGTTTCACAAATTTGATACAAAAGGTATCATAACCTTTCCCCCAACTTCTACAGATTACAACCAATTTACATTTTCGTTAGTTTTGTTTCACTAATAATAAGTTTCATTAATAATAATAAGTTTCATTCGTGTACGGGACCTCTATGTCTGGGTCTCAAATAACATGGTCTTCTGCCAAACTTCTTTAGTAGCGAAACTTTTGTCTACGCATCTCGCAATAAGACGTGGATTGACTGAGACAAAGTTATGGAGGAAGAAACATAGGAATAGCCGTCTTTTGGAAACATCTTTCATGGGTTCAAATTCAAACGTAGTAGGTAATATTATTCATTATTATTATTGCTCTATCTCTTTCTCGTCATCATCATCAGCCTGTCATTGTCAACTGCAGAACATGGAACCTCTTGGCTGGTCCTTCTTTCATAATCATAACATACTATTTTTTTGTCAGGATTATGGTGTAACAAAACACCCCTAGTAATAAGTACTTAAGGAGATGCTTTAGTTTAAAACAAACTGAACAACTTTCACTAACAATCAACTGCGAGAAAAAAAACATGCTGTCCCATACATTTGAGTCGAGCATATGCGTACTGCAGTTTTGTATGAAACAGCTGATTTTTATTTCGCGATTTCGAAGTTGGCTCCATAGTGACAGTTGTTCAGTTTGATGGTCTGAAGCACCCCCTTAAGTATTACTAGGGTGTTTTCGTTTTGTTACAGCCTGTAATTATAACAGTGTCCGAACACACCTGGCAACACCGGCTCTGCGCGGGCGGCGCGATCGATCGATAGAAGAGAGTAAACTCCAGTTACGCTACTCGAATAGTAATACGTCAATAAATCGAGGGCTTCAGATCCGTGTTGAGCTGACTCACTCGAATTATGTTCACTACTTAACTATAGGTACCTACGAGGGAGCCGCATACTAAACGAAGCACCCGGAGGTGGCCAGTGTTTACTATGACGATATAGGGCTGAACTATGACGGCAGCGGGATCTTGCATGAAAGCAATACGCTGAAGTATAAATGACTGAAAACACTAGCATCATAATCTGTGTGTTACAGACACACAGATTATGATGCTAGCACAGTTCATGACTGAAAGTCATGAATCATACGTGTGTTATAATTATAACTTATAATTATAACACACGTATATTAGGTAATTTATAATTTATTTTAGGGTGTTTGGAAACTTTTTATTTATTTATTATCTAATATTATGAGGTCAAAAACATACAAAACTGCAGTACCGTCTCGACTCAAATGTATGGGACGGCAATTTTTTTTTTTTCTCGACGTTGGCTCCGTAGTGAAAGTTATTCAGATTGATGGTCTGAAGCACCCCCTTAAGTATTACTAGGGTGTTTTGTTACACCCTGTATAGGTATATTTATTTATCATATAGGTAGGTAGGTACATAATTATATAAAACAGAACATGTAAAGTTAAGTTTACAGCATAAGTTTACAGGGTTGGAGTGCGATTTTTCAAACTCATACTTTGAACTCAGCAGTTGAGTTGAAAATGACAATATTACTATAGAAATATGCATCTTTCTACTGCTGACTTGACTTTGACTTTGAAGTAAAGTCCAATCAGTAGTAGAAATTAAGATGCATATCTGCATTGTAATTTTGACATTTAAAACGGCTGAGTTCAACGAATGAGCTTCAAAAATCGCACTCTTGGTCTTTTGACCAATTAATTCATAGTCTTTTCGAAGTCATTTTTTGTGATTCTGCTACCGCGTCGGAAGGTGTTATCATAGAGAAGTTGTGACCCGAATCTCTACGAGATAATCATAAAAGATGTTGAAATCAAGTTGAAATGAACCTTGCTGACGTGCTTTTAATTAGTGGATTATAGATGGAAGGTAATTATAGCAAACTTTCTGTATACCCCAAAGAGGTTGTGATGTGAGTGTCTACGTGTAAATAACAGAGTCAGAGTGCAGCTTCATCACCACGTTGGCATCTCGCATCTTGCATCTCCTGTGTAAAGTTGCACACAAACAACTTTTGACGCACTTCCCATACCTAGAAAGGCAGCTCGCTAAATATTTGCACTGCCTGGTTCCTGTGCCACCTTATCTGAAGGTAGTAGAGTTGAGATTAGAGCGGTGTCAGGTGAGTCAGTGACCTGGGCTTCCCCGGCCCCGGTGAGAAAGTACATGATCTTTTAGAACCGTGTGGTCTGAGCTCAAAGGAATATGACACATAGTTTAAAACACAGGACGACGAAGAAGTTAAGTGAGGTCAAGTTGGACAAATCCGTTATAGGGACAAGTCTGTCTACCTTTCAATATCGAAAAAGATTTTAATTAGATTTAAGTTATTTAGCAAGCACAATTTAAGTATCTATGAAGTCATTTATAAGTAGGTATCTCATAATCATATAATAAGCTCCAATCCAAGAGCAAATTATTTGAATACTTATTCAATAGTCTCCGACGATTTTGAAAGAGAGACGGTACCTACCGAACCAGACTAGTTGTTTTCAGATCTTTAGATTAATATCTACTCCGAGGCAGTAGCAGAGATATTTGGTTAAATTGAAAGCATATTAAGAATATCCACATTTACCCAACAGTGCCCAAACTCAGTCCAGTAAGATAGAAAGCAAGGAAAGAGCCTCCCCGAGTGACGAAACCTGAGTTCGTCTAACGCACCCTGGGCGGTCAGCCTCGATGCGACCATGCTATTTTTGAATCTCATACGTTGAACTCAGCAGGTGAAAATGTATGGAGATGCGCATCTTTCTACTGCTGATTTGACTTTCAAAATAGCACTCCTGGAGTATGATTTTTTAATGTCAAATCAGCAGTAGAAAGATTACATTGACATTTACAACTGCAAAATGGCACTCCAGACCAATGCTTACTGACAAATCTTTCCAATACAGCACGAGTGATTGTAGTGCGATATAGTTCATGCTGGTGTGAGCTCGACGGGAAGCTGGATTAATCAAACTCGTTCAATGCCAACAATTAAAGTTTATTGTTTAACACTTCACTATTAGTTTTATACATTACACGATTCAATCACTTCATAATTAATTTTTAGGATCATTATGCACGAAACATGTTAACACGTCAATAGCTAGTTTTTGAATGCTAACCGTTTTGAAAAGAGTGAGCGAACGAACGAACGGCGAATGAATCGATTCAAAGAATGATCGATAACGAATCGAGTTGATGAGTTGTACCTCAATGTTGCCAGCATAGATAAAAAGTAAATAGGCGATGGTCTATCGATATGCTCGTTACAGTCGGCCATCCTCCCCAAAACGAGTCTCTTCGTTTCTCATAAAATAAAAATGGGTAACGTTACTTAATGCAACTGCTAACAATAAAATTATCAAATATTATCAAATAACATATTTCTCAAATCATATTTAATTATTTACCAAACACAAAAATGGTCAAGAGCGTTTTTCTAATCTATTGCAATTTAATATTAGTTAATTCATAATTCATTTACTGCATCATATTGAAAGTACATAAAGGTGGTTATATACAATTTGTAGTATCTCATATGATACTCATTTATGGGCACAGCAAAACCTATCTATAAATCAGAATTTTCAAAAAACAGTTTGGCTGCAGTGCTCGTATAACGTTTGGACCAGCGGACGGTGCTCTAGCACCACTCATGCCCTGTGATAGGCAGCATCCTCATATGTCCAAATGCTATGCTTCACTTTAATATCAAGATCATTAAACAAACAAAATCTATATAGTACACTTAATTTAAATAACGATAACGATTCAATCCTAGTCTTGTGCTGATTTATTTTAATCACTTATCCATAAAAAATCTCTTTCCTTATTTTTATTCCCTTAAGCCAGGTGGTGAAGTGAAATCGTTCAAATATACAATACCATTGACTGTAGTGCTATAGTACCACTCTAGGCTGCGCTTCAACGCCGTTCTTGCCCTCGTGTGATAATGCAACACCCTCACTTTCACTTGTATCAAATAAGTGTTACAGTACCACTCTGGGCTGCGCTCCAGCACCGTTCTTGCCCTCGTGTGGTAATGCAACACACTCACTTTCACTTGTATCAAATAAGTGCTACAGTACCACTCTGAGCTGCGCTCCAGCGCCGTTCTTGCCCTCGTGTGATACTGCAACACCCTCACTTTCACTTGTATCAAATAAGTGCTACAGTACCACTCTGGGCTGCGCTCCAGCGCCGTTATTGCCCTCGTGTGATAACGCAACACATTCACTTGTCAAATAGTATGTTTCTCCTTCGGGCGGCAAGTTCATATGCCAATCCTGCCCGACATACCACTTCGACTCTTAATCACTATCCAACATAATCACTTTCCAATTCCTTTAATCATTTATAATCTGATTCGTTATGTATAATTCAATTCAAATTGAATTACGTGCAAAAATTGGATCAATAGTTTTAGGGTTCAGATTTCGAATTAATTGTCCAATGAGTAATACTACTGGCTATGTGCGAAGTGCGTAGCGGGAATAGTCAAATCGATCTCAGCGCATGCTGTGGCAAAATTGTGAACCATTTCCAGACCCAGATCAACCTGTCAAATTCGCTTTAGAATCTATGCAAATCCTATGCACGCTCACGTATTCACTAAAGTTTCAGAACTACAACGAATAATTAGTATCAACTAGACATGGATGAGGTGTCCATGCCGAAGTTGGCATCCAGGTGCTAGGGGATTTCAGTTTAACCATTACTGTCTTCTCTTCAATAAATACATATTCGATATTTCAGCTAATAGATAGTGAATATTTTTAATACAGTTAATCTTAACCTAACATCTAAGTACAAATAATGCTCGGGTCCGTAATGACTCTGATGGTGCTGATGTTGTGCACACAGACAATACGATACACTTTGCATTAAAATTTAATTAAATACAAATCCATTTCACTGTGACAGTCAATAATTTATTAAAATTATTGACTGTCTGGATTATTAAATCCAAAGGAAAATTCTCATTAGCTTAATCTTTATTAATACTCGGGGAGCAAGCAGGCAACACATAAAATTCACTGCAATGAAATGTTTGACCAATCGCTACTATATAATTATTATCATGTAATTTCCCTTTTCTGTGATGATATCTCTGAATGACAATCTTATATTCTAGAATAAATATATATTCTAGAATAATAATATATATATTCTTACCATACTGTTAATTCACTTGCTAAGAATCTTTTAGTTGGTCAAGCTCAAATAAACCTCTGTATACAAGGCGTTGTGCTCAAACGAAATAATTATCATAAACAATATAGTTTGGGCTCATGGCACAGGTCCGGCACTTCAAACAACGTTTTAGATTTGACATGATGACGTTCGCACATGCGCACTTTGCGAAAATTGTGCATGACATATGTGTAGGGTTGACTTAACACGCATCGTATGAACTACATTATACATTTCGTTACTTTTTATAGTTCATTCTGTTATTAAAATAGTTTTTAAGCTAAAGAATCGCAGAAAATGTGAATTTAGCGTTATTTTCCAACGTTTATTTTTACTGTGAGGAGAAAAATAAAATATATTTTATGTACTCAAATCCAACGGGTGCGCGCGCCTGACTGCCTTCCCTTGCTCAGCTTCCCTCAAGTTACCACAGATAGTGTGAGGGGAGGTGAGGTATCTGAAGTCAGAGGGGGGCGGGGAGTGGCCGTTCTGTATGTAGAACTATATACTATTACCTATTCTGTGCTCATGGTCATACATCATAAATGCTACTTAGTTTCTGCCTTTTTTTATATGTGAAGGAATATGATGGCAAGTTTACATGTTCGTTAAAAACATCGAAAATTACCTACTTAAGTTTTATAACTATGTTCACTGGTCGGAAAAGCACTGCAGTCGTCCGTTTATAATATAGTTAAGATGAGAATATCTGCATTAGTATAATAATCTCAAGATCGACCGCCGTTTCTTTGTTTAACTACAACATTCGTCAACATTGATAGAAGAGTTATCCTGAGTTCTGAGTTTTCCTTTACTCTGTGATGGTCCTGTCTGTTATGATTGGGCACTGGCGTAACGTATAACATAAAATAAGAATAGATTAAAATGATAATTATTATAATTAGAATAAAATGTGTAGCAACTTAGAAGTCGCGGGCAAAGTGAACTACAAAGCTGCGTATACTTTCTGGATACCTAGCAAAATGTCATATTATTTATTTTAAAACCTCAATCTTATGTGATTTGAAGAGACTTTCATATAAATATTATCGTTTCTCGTTTTTCGTTTCTTCAGACCGCAAGCATACTGGTAGCTAATATCTTGCTGAGTATTTATCACTGTCACTATCACTTTTACTATGAAACTCATTCCTAACTTTGTTTCATAGAGATTTCTCGACATTTAACCATTCCCAACCCGGTTTTAGGACAACAAAAGCTAAGCAATGGGTGGTTCAATAATATCGCAACCGTGGGATTTCAAGAATTAAGAGTCTCTTTCACAGCTAAACTCTTATATCTTTCTGAAATGCTTGGTTTTCAGTAGATGCCACATTAATAGTCTTACTTTCTATTAGCAACGCCATTCATTCGTAAGACAGGCTTTTTCTGTAAGCCTGTGCTGTGCTGTGCTGCGTAAAAGACTGTTGTAAAATAATCATCCACAGCAAAACTTCAAATACTACTCTCAATCTTTGGATACTTGAACTTTTAGTTTACTTATAACTGTGTCGACACAATACGTAACCGCACAGGTTGCCATATGAAATTAAATTTCAGAGCAACGCCGTCGCAAGTCAAATTTCACTTTTATATGTATATATTTTTTTGCTTTTAATATGTAATACCTCTAATGGAAAATCTGTTAATAATGCTTCTTTACACTCAAAAAGTCTACAATGTATCATCATACTTGATATAAAATGTTTGCATACCTTTATGGTGCAATATATGCAGGAAAATTTTATTCCAGTAAAATCTTTCCTATATTACTTTTGCAAATGTACTATAATTTAATCATTAACATTATTGGTCTGATTCTGGTAGCTTCAATGAGACCAGATAATCCGTAGTCCAAGATATTTATTTATTTATTTTTAGTATCATCATCATCATCATCATTATCGCTATCGTTCGAAATTTCGAAAAATACGTACGTTACAAATATAATACCTGTCTTAGAATAAAGTAATTTTATCTATTCGCCTGTCACGAGTTTCACGAGTTATTACGAGTTGTCACGAGTTATCACGAGTTATCACGAGTTGTCACGAGTTATCACGAGTTGTCACGAGTTTTCACGAGTTGTTACGAGTTGTCACGAGCTGTCACGAGTTGTCATGAGTTGTCACGAAATGTCACGAGTTGTCACGAGTTGTCGCGAGTTGTCACCTGTCACGGTTCACGAGTCACAGTCATAGTTCACGAGTCGTACACGAGTCACATAGCACAATCAAAGCATTCAACTATGGTTACAACCATAATACTTGCCTAAGATAATAATGTATCTTTTCATGATCACGACTCGCGGTTCACGGGTCGCGGTTCTTCTCGAGTCTCCCTTCTTGAGTCTCAATCCATGAATCGCGGTTCACGAGTCAGTTCATGAGTTGCAGTGCACGAGTTGCAGTTCACGAGTCATATCGTATAAATTAAAGGGACAGAGTCTGTTGAAATAATTATAATATCTCACTCCTAGTCTGCTCGCGATTTTCTATCAACTAATCTGTGCATGATACAATTCACTGTTTGCTTATCTACAGTTTGACAATCACACTATAAACTTTCTTCCTATTCTATATTTATAAATAATGTATTTTATTCAAAAGTTTATTGCAATTATCGAAGAGATTCACCAAGGCGTGTTCTCTCAAGCATTTCTGTCGTAGTTTAACTGAAAATAAATCTCTCCTCATAATGCTTTCATTCGATTTAGAAATGCTTAACAGAGGGCGGGCCTTGGTGCATGATTTCAAGTCTCAACTCAACCTTCAGTCAATTCAGGCCAATTCAAGCCTGTTACAATTTCTGTACCTTATTAACTGATAAGTATTAATTTTATCTGTCTATAGTGGGTCAAATGGAAATGATTCACGATTCCTCAAGTTTCAAATCCCTAGTACAAGAAAGTTCCTTATGTCTCTGTTCATATTGATTATGAGATTCAGAACGCGTCGCTTTGATGCCTTCTTTCCGCGGTTCGGAAACTAAAAATGTTGACATAAATCATCATCACTTTCATATGTTCGTACCTAATTCATGTGTACTTGTTCCCTTTTTTTCATGTGTACTTGTTTCGTTACTTGTGATCTCGAGTTTCCAGGCAATTTCTCATGAAGGCCACGGTCGCTTCCTCGGGTGGCGGCACCGCACCAGCAATGAAAGCAGCAGTGATGCTGTCCGTTGTCAACAATGACTGGTTTCTCTATTCTCGTCACTTGGTCTCTGAAACTTGAAATAATATGTGGTTAGTCAATCTTGCGATTTTCTGAACAACATGACGACTGTTGTCATCTAAATATACAGCGCATAAAGCTGTTCGCTTCAAAATTTATCCAAATCGGCCATACATCACTGACTAGGTTTACTGTAAGTATATCTGTCTGTCATACAAGTCTGTCAATCGTCCCTTAATATGCTAATAATGTGATATACATTCAACTGGGCCACGTCATTAGGAAATCAAATGCCTCAATTTTGAAACAAAATATTTAATTTATATTGTCCACTATCTACTAGTCGTGTCGACGGGTTCACTACCAGTCGTACTGGCCATAATTTGTGCACATCCAGTGAAATGAGGACATTTTATTTCATTTGTTTTCAGTATATAGAATATAATATTTTTGTTTATCCTCTCGGGGATATAGTCGTAAGCGTTTGCATCAAAATAACAACACACTGCCGATCAGTTTTAATGTTTGCCAACTTGCTTCTCACTACAATTTTTAAAAGTTTCAGAAAAATGTAAATGTAGATAGACCATGAGATGGAATGGAAAAACATGCGTAGGTACCTCTATTCTGTCCCGCGTTTTATGCAGACTCAGTCACGTGTTAAAGTGTAATGTAATGTATAAATGTTACACTATGGTCTTATCAAACAAAGAATAAAAATCTGCGCGTTTCCGTCTGATTCCTCTGATATGGCAAGTGCCATTTACATGGCTAGTCGATTCTTGTACATCAAAATGCGATTCACAAAGTATATACATGACAGAATTATCCCAAGATGGTTTTTATTAGACCATACGCTAGGCTTTAGGCTATTTCATAGCGTTTATCACATTAACGTTTAAGAAACAGAAATTGAGCAGAAATATACATTACCTTGATATTGACTTCGTTCGGTGGGCGTTATGCAAAGAAAATTTTGCATTGTCATCCCACTTCTGAAGATGTGAGCTCGACGGGAAGCTGGATTAATCAAACTCGTTCAATGCCAACAATTAAAGTTTATTGTTTAACACTTCACTAGTTTTATACATTACACGATTCAATCACTTCATAATTAATTTTTAGGATCATTATGCACGAAACATGTTAACACGTCAATAGCTAGTTTTTGAATGCTAACCGTTTTGAAAAGAGTGAGCGAACGAACGAACGGCGAATGAATCGATTCAAAGAATGATCGATAACGAATCGAGTTGATGAGTTGTACCTCAATGTTGCCAGCATAGATAAAAAGTAAATAGGCGATGGTCTATCGATATGCTCGTTACACTGGTGCGAAAGAATAAGTGGGTAGTAAACCCGCAGCTACTTTTAATTGATAGTGGATTCAACATCTAGGATAAAATAAGATAAATATTATTAATAGTCACATGCATATAATTCAGCTAATCTAATAAAATACTTACCTACTTATACATATATGTCAGCTCGTATGTATCATAATGATTTGTATGGTTTCAGTGTTCACAATAACAATCTGACCTAACCCAACGTAATTGTGTCTAGGAATTAGCACTTAACTATAGTTCATTTTATTGCACAGTAAACAAGTTTTCTTAGAAGGTACCGTGCCATTAGTAAAGTAACATAGTTCACTATAGTACTGTCAACTTATCTTATTAATGTGACAGTGTTGCCTCCATATACATGCATATTATATTAATTTAAATCTTTTATAAACAATCAGCCTTCTCCTATCACCATATGACACGTCATTCCATACTGAAACCTACAATATGCTAAACAGCCCCTTTAGGAACGTCTGTACGATTAAAATGTAGGTAGTCGTAGCAAAATATCTGAACACAAGGGATTATGGTTGTGAGTTTATGTATGCAATAAACACATTACTCTCCTTGCATACGTATTTTAACACTACGTAATATTTGTATCGAAGAATCACAACACAAATATTAGTCATAATTTTATTCTTCTTCCTTTTTATTATCAAACCCTTCGATCAGAAGATTAAACCAAGACTCTACCTACAGATTAACGATGGGAAAACCATAATATCATAACATCGCGACTGACATGTTACACCATATTAACCGTTCTGATACTTGTTGCATCAAGATCCACGTTGCAAAAACAACATCACCGGCAGCCACTCAAATGAAAAAAAACTATTATAACACGCGATATCGGTATGTGCAGGTAAAAACACGACTTATTTATGACTAATCGGGAAATTCGCATACTCTATGTTCCGACCCAAATAGTGGCAGAAATTAACTTACATAGGTGTTGTATAGGTTATTTCACCCGCATAATAAGGCTCTGTTTTCCTATAACTTGATTACAATTCATTTTGTAATCATGGATATTTCCCAGTCGGTTTTTTCGCGTTTATATTTTTTCAGATATTGCGAGACGGAATTTTGTTTGCATGACTGTTGACTCAAATTTCAACTTATTTTGCGGTGACAATAATATATAGGTATCTAAATCTTTTCGGATATATCTTGAAACTCATTAATCAAATGACCACACATTTTAACCCTATTTGGGAGTCAACAATAGAAAAAATCGCGTTTTTGTAACCGAAAGCACGTAGCACATTATTATTTGTATGCCGAAAGCACACTTTGGACACTTAGCAGTCATTTCATGTTGCATACAAATGGAAAACTTTTACAAGAAGAGGTAAGCATGTGCGATGCTGAGTGAATACGTCGCCAAAATTTTTGAGCAGGGGAGTACATGTATAGTACAAGATACTCTTTTATGCAGTAAGACTAAGTACTAGATAGGTGCACTTTCTTATACCTACTGTGCCGAAAGGCTACACCTTTAGATAGACCTATATTACCACTCGACACATCAATACACCTCACCTACCCTGAAACTCTGTGCCCTGAAACTTTCAATATACTACAGTTTGTATAATATAGCTTGATACCTGCGTAAATGTGATTGATCTGATGCACCATACAGGATGTAACAAAACACCCTACTAACACTTAAGGAGGTGCTTCGGACCATCAAACTTTCACTATGGAGCCAACATCGAGAAAAAATTAAAAAAATCTGCTGTCCCATACATTTGAGTCGAGCCGGTATTGCAGTTTTGTATGAGACAACTGATTTTTATTTCGCGATTTCGATGTTGGCTCCATAGTGAAAGCTGTTCAGTTTGATGGTCTGAAGCACCCCCTTAAGTATTACTAGGGTGTTTTGTTACACCCTGTATACCAGCGGCTGTTATGACAAATGACGATACTCTATTAGCGAAAGTTGCCTGTGTCCATTTGAAAAAAATTTCATTAATTATAGCTAAGTACTATCGGGGACTTTTCCGCCTGACCACTTAAGAAAAAAATTTCATAATTTCGCCCAAAATTTATTGTTTAGAAACTATTATTAATTGGTCTATTCATCAATAGGGCGGGGTAAGACATCGCTTTTATTTTTTAGTATGCAAGCAAAAATGAGCCTAGTGGTGGTCAGGCGGAAAAGTCCGCGATAGTACAATTTCTATCCCCTACAAACCAACTCGGTGTAAATTTTCAAAAGTCCTCAAAAGGAAACCTAAGTGCATAATCGTGAAGTAAATTTTTGGACAGCCACCTCCACGCCGGCCGTGGTCGGTGGTCACGCCACGTCGCACCACAGCTGGCCACCGTCTGACCTGGACGGTGTCGTAACACCCTCGCTCGTACGATTGATTGATTCATACTCATAATTACGTGCTACTTAACGAACTGCTATTTACTTGTGACGTTCTTCCGTCGAGAAATACAGGGTATGAGGGTAAACAGTAGCATTACTTTAAGGGGTGATCATGGGTACACCATGATACTGAACAACTATCCCTAAGAAACCGATAGGAAATTCGCAAAAAAATACTTATATCGACTTTTTCATACAAAAGTTGGTTCAGCATTTAGGTAGTATGGGAAGTCCAAATTTTTTTTTACGAATTTCCTATAGGTTTCTTAGGGAAAGTTGTTCGTATAATCACTTAAAGTAATGCAACTGTTTACCCTAGACTTAAAAATATTCTAGCACGTAACTTTTTTGATGGCCCATAATAATTTTGTATTACCTTAGTTTTTATTTTTTAATGTTAGCTTTATTCATAAGACTTTTCTTTCTCTTTATTTTTATATGTGGGAACTTGTTGTCAGCATCTGACTATCAATCTGTCTTTGTTGAAACTGAACTGTTATTTAGCTGTAAGTTCTCCAAAAAGGAATAAATAAAAATAAATAAACACCCTGTGTAGTGACACGCTATGCCGAGCGAGGCACTTTTATGTTTGGGTGACTACTTTTTCTGACGAATCAATGTAATATATTTTCCCAGCCAAGTGGGCCTAGTATGTCACCCGCCCCTGAGAAAATTCGAGATTTGCCTGTCTTTGTTATTTTATGCAAGACAAAATTGCGCAAAAGAGCGCCCATGACGGTTTTCTTTTTCTACTTTTGTCGCTTTGTCGTGCGAAGCATGCTAGCCCATCAGTACTGACTACTATAGTGGCAATGTGGCATTTAAAGACAAACCATCGCCAATTGGCAATTCAGAATTCAAAAATACTTTTACAGCAACTAGGTACCTCCCTACATCAACTCGCACTGATCTCAGTTGCTAAAGTAGGACCTCTTCCTTTCGTTATTGAGAATTTGCCCAACAGTGGGACCCTCCAAAATGTATGTTAAATTGTAAGTAGAAAGAAAGAACCCGGCAAAAGTGGTTGATGTCAAAAATACAGCTATCATAAATAATATGGCTACTATAGGTACTTTTCAGAAAAAGGTTTATATTTTCTACTCGGCGCAACTTATGTAAATATGGGGACTTTGGTATACGTAGAAATAAGATTCAACTGTTGTTATTATTGCTAGCTGCATAAACCACCGACTGGCCTAAAACCGCCTTTTGTGGATCCGACCTATGTAAGACAGGTTTAAAACTATGCTACGTAACTTACTTTCCATATAAAAGACATCAACGCATCCATTTTCATTCAGCATTTCTAATGTAAATTAAGAACACAGATCGACGTAAATAATTGGGTAATAGAGATACATCTATTACCCAATTATTTACGTTAATCTGTGTTCTTATCACTATAAACATAAAGTACATACTTGTAGATAACATAATCGACAGGTATTAGATAGGGCGCGATGCCGCTGCGCGAGCGCAGACAGCGTGGCGCCGCCGCGCTGGCTCGCGTGCGCGGCGGCGCGTGCGTCACCATCACGAGCCACTTAGGCTGAGTGCACACTACAGGGACACCCATTAAAATACAGGGTCCAGCAATTTTTTTTTAGCGAGATCGATTTTGGTGCTATAGAGAAAGTTGTTCAGTTTGACGGTCTGATTTAAGGGGATGCCCTTAAAAAAGTGTCAGCATATTAAGAAAGATCCTATACAAAATAATGGACGGCAGGTCTAGCACAAAATTCTCGAAAAAAGTGTCCGAGACTAAGCGCTCTCACAGACGAGTGACACTTTGCTGTCGCCGGGTGCCGCGGAGGGTCGCGCGACCGTCGCGCAACCGTAAAATGTATGAGCGCGACGCTCTGTGCGACCCACCGCGACAGCAAAGTGTCGCTCGTCTGTAAGAGCCCTAACCTACACACACCTACGTGTATAGTAATATTTTAAACCAACAAAACACATTGAAAATGCTTAAATTCTTTTTCATTTTGCTTGCGTAGTTTTTTCCCATCGGGGCATGGAGCACGCCGCGCGTCCGTGCGTGCGCGTAGTCGGACTAGTCGGCCGATCAAACGATGACTGTCGCGTAATTGGTTGTCTTTATACGTTTTGGTGCTCTTTTGGTTCGACACTTTTGAGCGCGGACCCTACGTCCAGTAAATGGTAAGTCAATGGTGACACCAAGTAGATATCGTACAGAGAAACAGCTCGCGGCGGCGGTCAGTACACGTACACCCCTACGTACGAAGGGATGTTTCTACCAAACTGCCTATTACACGTTCACATATTGCCGCACATTGTGCATGTAGTGATGTACCGGCCACTGCGAGCTCGTTTGAAGCTGTGTCTATCTCTTCATTTCAGTGTCACCGGGTAGGATATGTACCCAGTGACACTGAAATGAAGACAGACGATTGAAAGGACGCCATAGATAATCCTTGGGATTTTGCATTGCCTAATAAATACATGTCTCCCATTTGCAATGGATGCTGGATTATTTTTCCAACTCCTCTAGTTAAAGGTTGACCACTAGGCCCTTGTGGTGGAGTAAGTATAGTCATAAAATACCGTCATCATATTAAGAAGGACACTATATGTATGTATGTGTGTGTACAGACCCTTACTTGATCAAGCTGCTGCGCACGCGCTCACTCCGTGACATTAAATTGACTCATCGTCTCATAGCTCATGGGAATATTGGCGATGAGAAACAGCGTGTCTTGTAATTACAGAAGACTATTCTTTGGAAATAGACACGTAAACACGGGTGACGTATGTACACGATTGTCCTTATATGGTGTAACACATACGTGGCGTAATACTTACGTTTAGAGAGAAATTGTTTCATCAGTTGATAGTGAAAATAAGAAAGCGTGGTAAAAATGTGGTATGACCAAAATGTCTGGTCTTGACAATTATGACCAAAATGTCTGGTCTTGACATTTTAACACTATGTAATGCAATATTGTATTTTAATTGTACTTTCAATTCAATTCAATTCAAATAATTTATTTCAGACAAGATGTCCATATAGTGTTAGTATACAAGTATCTTACAGTATGTTAGTAACAAAACATTTTATACATTTGTACATTTTGTTTTGTTTAAAAGATGTGTGTTGTAGAGTTTCTGGCCGCATCTTCTCTCAACGGAACACCTTCCGACGCGGTGATAGAGTCAAAAAATGACGTCAAAAAGCTATCTATATGATATTATTTTGAATAAAAAATTTTGAATTTTGTGGATGACTGCAGCAGGGATTATAGGCAACTGTAAAACGTGCGTTCACAAAAGACCAGGGATGGTCGAAGTGGCAACGGTGCAAGCCTGTCAAGGCTCCAAACCCCAAATAATAATAATAATAGAGGTCACAACACGAAACAAATAGCAGAGATTAAAAAAGATGCAACAAATCGATGAGCCATTTTCAGATAAACAAAAAGCTCTATTGAAAACTTCTGAAAAGTTTGGATACCTAGTGAATTTCTAAACTAAATGTTATCGAACGGCATTTATTTTAGCAAAAAAAGCTCAAATGATTGATGAGAATCAAAAAGCCTAACATTGAAAAATTCAACACGCTCAAGCCGTATACTGGGTGGAACGTAACGAGGGACGATCCCTTCAAGGGTGCATTCAGACAATGAAACCAAACAACTTTACCTAAGGAACATGGGTCGAAAAAAAATAAAAAATGTTGGACCTCCCATACAAAAGTGCGGATCAGTCGATTTACTTTCTATGGGAGGTCCAAATTTTTTTTTCTTTTTTCGAACCATGTTCCTTAGGTAAAGTTGTTTGGTTTCATTGTCTGAATGCACCCTTGAAGGGATGGTCCCTCGTTACGTTCCACCCAGTATTCATGACACTAATTCAAAACGGTGCTACGGATATGGGCAAATCGATAATTATGTGGGTACCTACTCTACTATGAATAATAATCTTACTACTGCCTTTTGCTA
Organism: Agonopterix subpropinquella; assembly: GCA_922987775.1. NCBI lineage: Eukaryota > Metazoa > Arthropoda > Insecta > Lepidoptera > Depressariidae > Agonopterix > Agonopterix subpropinquella. The sequence continues at coordinate 715,894 of OV277693.1, read as the reverse complement.
GAGTTGTTTTATTGTCTTTTCTTACTTGTTTTATAAAAAAAGGCCAAGTTGAAAGGAACGCAGGCAGGCATAAACACAACTTTGCCCTTGATAATTTCATTTAGATATCTCAAAACTTAAACTAATTTTTTTTTTTTAAATAGTTTCAGATAGATAACTTTCTGAAGTCATTTGTATCACCGTTTACCCTTCATACACAGCCGGGTAACAACTCGCAAGTTATAATTCAAAACTTTTAAACTGTTTCCGTTTATAATTTTGTAACCACTGAATATTTTTACGTTCTGTTTTCACTAATCAATAGTTTAGGTCACTAGGTTTAAAAATAGCACTTTACTGTTATCGATAAATTTCAGAGCAAACGGTAAAACTCGTACTCGGCTTCGGTTCCTCGGACATATTCTCGAACATCAGATTTATGTCAATAAATCTGATGTTCCATACAAAACTGCTACACCTACGCGGCTCAAGTGTATGGGACAGCAGATTTTCTTTTCTCGATTTTTTCTTTTGATGTTTTGAAGCACCCCTTTAAGTATAACCACCCTTTCTGCACCCGTGGATAATTTTCTTTTAATCGTATTACAATAGATCTAAGTTAATATAATGGAATTACCAATGATGCTGTCTCCTGCGCTGGCTGCATCAAGCAAAGAATAATAATGGTCTATTCACAGCACACGATCGGTTGGCGCCGCCCCGCGAAACAATATTATTATTCGAGTTATCCTTGTTATGATGTTAATTAATGCACCGAGCGCAGCGTAATTGGTAGAGTGCAATTAGATGAACAAGCGTTCTATTTTAAAACATTCTCTGTATATTCATCATTTGAGAAGTGAGACGAGGCTTTCAGCTGAAGACGTCGTTCGGCTGAAATTATTGTGAAGAGTAACCCATTAGAAAGAGATCACGACGACCCAGTTGGTCTAATGGTTACCACGCCGGACTGCCAAACCAGGGTCCTGGGTTCGAATCCCGGTTCGGTCATGGATGTTATGTTTGTGCCGTTGTTGTATGGTTTCCACAACAAAAAGCCTGTTAGAGCTTACGTGGGATCATTACAATGTATGTGCCTGTGAGCGTTATTTATTTTATTTATTAATTTTTTTTATCTAATACGGAATTGCTGTAATGTAATGCAATCAATAGGTATATGAAATACGAGCTTTATCCCGCGACTTCGTCCCTAGGACGATTCTTCGTCCGAATAAATTATATACCAGATTTTAAGTCAGATGATAAGCTATCAAACAAAAAAAGTTTCATCAAAATCGGTTCAGTAGTTTTTGCGTGATACTCGAACAAACAAACACCCAAACAAACGAACAAACAAAAAAACAAACAGACAGACAAAAAATCCAAAAATTTGTGATTTGGAATCAGGGACATCTAAAAATCATATCGTAATCTTTTTTTTGTAAATATCTTCAATGTACAGACACACTTCTGTTACAGTTTTATAATAGTTTAGATGAACGCAGCCGCAGCTTATGAAGTGTGTCGACCCACTGAATACTGGCCCAGCACAAGCGAGGTGTACTCTTTGGAGACAAAAAGTGGCTGGTTTAAGGACTTCCAGGTCGCCCAAGGACGAAAAAGTGGCCCTCCCAACTCCATTTGTACAAATGGACGAGACGGCGGTACAAATGGAGTTTTGAGGGCCACTTTTTCGTCCTTGGGCGACCTGGAAGTCCTTAAACCGACTTCGAACCGAGGTCGGTCGCAGTAAGGACAACATGGTCAGGTGGGGATTCTTAGATGCGCAAAATGTGACTTGCTTGTGCGAAGCTCCACAAACAGTGGCCCATCTCACATCGTGCCCTGCGTGCCCTAACACCTGCACGCAGGAGGAGCTCATGACCGCTAGCGACGGTGCAGTATCGGTTGCCCAATTCTGGCAAGGTACCTACTATTTAGCGACTTTGTTGTGTTGAAGTCGGCACGATAAGAAAGCAATAGGTATAGCATCCTAACGGTGTAGATAATCCTACATTAAGTCATATCTATGTCAAAATTACTATGGAGATACGCATCTTTCAACTGCTGATTTGACTTTCAAAAATCGCACTCTTTAAGTATGATTTTTGAAAGTCAAATCAGCAGTAGAAAGATGCATATCTCCACAGTAATTTTGAAATTTTCAACTGCTGAACTCAGCGATTGAGATTAAAAAATCGCACTCCTGTATATTGTTGAGTTTACTGACAGAGGTTGTATTAGTAAGTCCTGACCAGTCAGCGATTGAGATTAAAAAATCGCACTCCTGTATATTGTTGAGTTTACTGACAGAGTTTGTATTAGTAAGTCCTGACCAGTACATAAGAAGAAAGAAAATGGTCCTTAATAAACGCTTTAAAAGAAAACAATGCCGGAGGAAGACCGATGCAAGATCGACTAAATAAATCTAAACTTGGGGAAATATGTCTTGCAAAAATCGTCACTATTACTCAACATTACTTGGGCTCGGGCCCCATTACGACATCAGAGGGAAACCGAACTCGTCACAGAACAAGGAAGTTCAGAGCTTTGTCGACGCGTTATGACTTTCCTGCTGAGTTGGACGTTTACAACGCGGCACCTCGAGTCCTTGACCGCTGTTTTCATAACAATTATTTATAAAATCGGTCAAGTGTGAGTATGGCTACTCGCGCAGCGAGGGTTACGTATGACTTACAAAAAACTTTTTTTTCTCCGGGGCCTTTAGCACGAGACCGACTCACACTTGGCCGGTTTTTATTATTTGTTGTTATACTGTAGAGTTTGCTCTATAATCACTTTAAGTTTGACGCTTGTATGTATTACCGTTTTTACGATACAGCGGGAAGATAAAAACGTTGATAAAAACTAGTTTCTTGTAGAGAAACTCCCTTAATTTTTACTTTTTGAAATTTTTATTATTTGTTAGCAAATTCGCCATAACAACGCACACATTGAATTTCAACTATAGCTCTTACAAAAAAAAAAGTTACAGCCCTAAATAGTTAGGACAGACGGACAACGCGTAGGCTTAGTAATAGGGTCCCGTTTTCACCCTTTGGGTACGGAACCCTAAAAACAAGATAGAAAAATTCCGTGGCGGAAGACTTGCACCCGCACTATGTAGAACTATACAGAGTGTATGAAAAAGTATCATTAACCTTTAAACCACATACTCTACCCATCAAACTGAACAACTTTTACTATGGGAGCAAACCTATCAGAACAAAAAAAAACAGCTGTTCCATACTAAACTGCAATGCCTACGCGACTCAAATGTATGAAAGAGCAGATTAGTCTTTGGTTACAAGGTGGACCGACGACCTGGTGAAGGCGGCGGGAACCCGTTGGATGAGGGCAGCGCAGGACCGGTCGTTATCGCGAGCGATCCTTGGGGGAGGCCTATGTCCAGCAGTGGACGTCCATCGGCTGAGACGATGATGAGTCGTAGGTTATGCCTCAAACAAGCATACGCGATGAATTTATAACGTCTACCATATAAACAATGTTTATAAACAAATGTTGCCAAATGAATACCCGGCTTTAAGGGGCTATGTGAAAAAAATTGGATTCTTCAAAGCTTCATATATCATGAAGTACTAACAGTAGGAGTCTGATTTTCGGATATCTGTAAATTGAACATATAACTGAAGTTTTGATTAGAGCCAAAACACGATTAAGACACATTTTCTCGATAGAAAAACAAAGCCAAAGTAGCCTCCGTTTTTATCTATAAACGCTTGGAACTGCTAAACGGTGAATAATAGAAACACAAGACTTGATTTAAAAAAAAGAGATTGTTATTTTCTAAATTTTGATTAGAGCAGAATTGAAGTTACATAAATAGTACAATCACAATTAAATAAAGTTTGATTTGGCGCTCGATTCGTTTCAGACGCGCGCGCCGCCCTATCTCTTTCTTTCGCAACAGCCCGTTATATAAGATAGATAGATAGATAGATAGATAAACAATTTATTTGCAAAAGTAACACACATAATATTACAGTTCACAACAATTTTACAAACAAGAATACAGCGAGACATAGAATAGAACAACATGTAATTTATTGTATGTATAGACAGAGGTATGATACGTGGTAATGATTTCAAATGAAACGTAAGAATAGGATTATCATGATCTTTTATTTCCTTCATGATCATCATCTTTTATCTCTTTCACTGATTCTACATTTACCACCGTTTCACAAGTAAATACCATGCAGAAGAAACGGCAAGAAACTCTATAGCAACCTAGCGTATGACGAGGTATTGAGTTCGGTCCGGCAGCGTGTGCACTCGGCGGCGTTCTCGAGTAGACTGTCCGGTGCAATTCAATTCGGGTTTTCTTCTCGCGGCCCCCCGAAGGGGGGTCGCGGGGAGACAGCTTCGAGGCAATGGCCTCTTTTCTGTAGTTGCTGGCGCCGGCTGTTAATGCAGCCGGGTCCTTAGGTTGGCGCCGGTGGCGCCTTGTGTTGCGTCCTAGATTTTCATGCTTCCCGCGCGGACTTGCCCACCGGGTGAGACCCCGTTGGGGGAGGCCCAGTGAGCCGCCGGCTGCGGTAGGCGTCTTCCTTGTTTGGTCCGTGAGGGGGGGGGGGGGGGGGTGTCAGTTAGTTTCGGGCTTCACTGCCCCAGCGAGGAGGTCGCGGGGCAGGAGCTTCCGGTCCGGCGGGCGCGCGTGATACGGAGCTATCTCCCGGATGTGCGGGAGGCTCGACGCATCCGCGCGCTCAAACATTCTCCTGGCCAGGCGGGTGATGAACCCGTCCAGGGTCTCAATCTCCAGGTCCCTCTGGATTGTGGCGTTTCTGACATAACGCGGGGCGTCTACAATGTTGCGGAGGGCCAGCGATTGCTGTGACCTCATCAGGGCTCGAGTTGATTCCGCTGCCAGCGCGTACCAAGCTGGGGAAGCGTAGGTTAGGCGCGGTCGTATGTAGGTCTTGTAGACGCCAATCTTTACGCGCAGAGGGAGTCGGGACGAGAGGACTGGACGGAGGAGAGCGCGAGCAGTGCGCACCTGGCCAGTGATGTTCTTTGCATGGTGTAGCATAGTCAGGCGGCGGTCAATGGTCACACCCAGGTACTTCACCTGGGGCGACCATGTGACTGGTTGCCCTTGTAGTTGTAGTGGTGTCGGTAGGTGTGTCGTGTGATGTCCGACGACAATCGACTGTGTTTTGGCCACGTTGACTGTCAGTCTCCACTTTGCCAGCCAGGCTGGGAGGGCGTCTAGAGTTGTCTGCATCTTGCGGGCTGCATTGGCTGGTTTGCGTGATGACACGTAATACGCAGCGTCGTCAGCATACAGGGCAAGTTGTGCGCCACCCTCCACTGGGATGTCATCTGTGTACCTGGCGTAGCACACTGGAGACAGACAGCTTCCTTGGGGAACTCCGGCTTTGATGGGGCGCTCATCCGAAATCGCATCTTCCACTGCCACTTGGAATCTACGGTCAGTCAAGAATGTGGCCACGGTCTTAACGACTCGACGTGGAGTCGTAGAGGTGGCCAGCTTGAAGATGAGCCCTGGGTGCCAGACACGATCGAATGCTTTCTCCATGTCGAGGAGTACGGCGACTGTGTATTCCCTCTTGTTTGAGGCCACAGTCCTGTGGTGTAGGACCCTCGACAGTTGGAGCGTCGTGGAGTGTTCGGCTCTGAAGCCGAACTGCTCGTTCCGTGGCGTAATATGTGGTGTTATATGACGCAGCAGCAGTTTTTCGAACACCTTGGAGATGGTCGGAAGCAAGGTGATGGGCCGATAGCTCTCGGGCTTCAGTATATTCTTCCCAGGTTTTGGCAACATGATGTCCGGTGCCTCGCTCGGCTCTGTTATTTATAGTGCCGGGTGAGGTGGGGGCAACGGAAACACTTGCGCGCACGTGCACGCACCTGCGCGCCTCGTAAGACGTCCGAAACATTCATGCACCTGCGTGCACCTGCACGCACCTGCGCGCACCTGCGCGCCTCGTAAGACTGATCGTTCTTATGACTATCTCCGACATATGCTACAGCAGCAAATAGGTCCCAGCTCAACATAGACCTTGCCCGAGAGCAGGGTGTTGGTTTTCAGATGAAACCTTTTTAGTAGTAGTCATATACAACGTTTCTAATGAATTAACGCAAAACTAGAAAGTAGTTTGTTTAGGATCGAGAGCAGAGTCGAATTATAATGGTTTCAACATAGGTAATTTTTTTCAAAATATTAGATAATTTTTTTGCAAAATTTAAAATTTTCTGAACCCGATGTCAACCCACCGCAAGGGCACACTCACCCTACTTACTACCGAAACAAGATTATAAAAATGTATCCATGAGTACGTTAGCGCTTTCTTTCAGTGCTGAAATGATAACAAATCATTTTTGCCTCAAAACTTAAAATGCTAATAACTTTAAATTTTAACTATCAAAATAATGAAATTATTGTTTCAATCTAATTATTTTGTTATAAATCAGTTGGGGTGTATGAGGTTTTGCGCTAATTCATTAACACGTTGTATATATAGTATAAGCTATCCCACGCCTGTTTCGCTTAAATTATTTTTCGACATAGGCCCTTAAGTCCTACGATATTAAGTGCCAGTTGTACCATTGATGGTACTACTGGCACGATCTAGTGCCAATTGTACCATTAATGGTACTACTGGCACCACCTAGTGCCAACTGTACCATTGATGGTAAGTACGCACGGCGACAGATCAACCTACCCATAGTTCGACCTTATGGCCATGAACATAGAGTTCAACTATGGGTAGGTTGATCTGTCGCCGTGTGTACTTCCCGATTGTACTTCTGGTGCGACGGGCTACCTTTCTTTAAAATGTTCTAAAAAACGGCATTCAATCATTTAAAAACTGACTGCGCATAGTACAATCAACAACATAAGTTGCTCCATCACAATTCACAACACTGGTTAGCCACGCCCTTCGTACCTGCGCTGCGCTGCGCTGTCACCTGTACCTACTGAGCAAGGCCGCCCGGTATGAGTCGGTACATAATACATACATACATACACAATGTACAAACGTCTCGGGCTCGGGGACTCACCGCATCTCTCACAGCTATACAAAATATCCTTTTATCTCTACCTCCGTTGTCGTCAAGCTATCTTTACCATATAAAACTTAGCATTAATAGTTACGCACCAATTGTAATAATACGATTATTATAATATCATTACTATTCTTAAGGGCAGGTTATCCCAGTGCAAGAGTCTCTTTCTTATAGTGCATAATAATATCGTTTACAATTAGCTATCCCACTTCAATTGAAAGCAGGAAGATTTTTGAATCTCATTCGCTGAGTTCAGCAGTTGAAAATTTTAAAATCGCTGTGGAGATATGCATCTTTCTACTGCTGATTTGACTTTTAAAAATCATACTTCAGGAGTGCGATTTTTTAAAGTCAAATCAGCAGTAGAAAGATCATATGATCCCCATAGTAATTTTGACATTTTCAACTGCTGAACTCAGCAAATGAGATTCAAAAAGTCGCACTCCAGCATCGCAAAAAAAAGTATTTTTCATCAATATCTTTTCTCTTGGGTGTTTAGGGTAAAAACTAGCCTCAGAATAATGTAGACAATGTCATTTCCTATTTTTCAGTGTTTTTTTTATAGTGTTAATGATCTTTAAGTAAAACTTGAAAAGTAGTCATAAACTAACAATAAAATATTACTTATATTTTTTTACCCGACTGCGCCAGAAGGAGGGTTATGTTTTTCGAGCGTATGTATGTATATATGTATGCATGTATGTATGTTTGTATGTCTATTTCTTTAGCACGGCCTACAGCCTAAACGGCTTGATGGATTTTAACGTGTGAGGTGTCGTTAGATTCGTAAAAATCGTGAGAGTGTCATGAGAGTTTCATAAATGAAAGCTAATGAATCGAAAATTCCAAAAATATATAGATTATAGTACTTTTATGTTACCATTTCGACACAAGACTAAAAAGTATGAAATAAATTAAATTATTAAGAAATACAAAAAACCCGACTGCAATAGTTATTTGTTATGCAAGGCTGCAAAGTTGCTTTTTGGCGCGAGTACTTGTATTGAATCCTGAGCGTCGCGAGGGTTTCAAAGGTACGAGACGCAGAATAACTTTGCTGCCGAGCGCAACACACAACTTTTCACCTCATTACAGCGAGGAAAATTTCAATGCGCCAACCTCATTTTTAAAATTATCGCACTGGCCAGCACATAAACAGCATGAAAAAAAACTTGTTTAGGCTGTTTTTCTTTATTGAATAGAAAGATTCGAATTTTAAAAACTCTTTCCACGCTAGCGGATAAAATGCACTTTTGCACTCAGATTTCGAATGATAAACAGAATCTTTCCGAGCTTGTGAGGTGAAAAAACTATTAAGTACATTAACTGAAAAGAGAAAAACAAGCTCTTATATTCACTAATCAGCTATAACAACTTGGTTCGAGCAAATAATATAAATTGAATGTTATAGGTAGGTATTGCAGGCGGGAACAAAAACCAAGGAAGGTAGGTACCACCTACTCGTAGGTATGTTATGATTGTCCCCGTTTGCGATACCTACCCAATAACATTCAAATTATATTTGCTCGAACCAAGTTGTTATAGCTGATTAGTGAATATAAGAGCTTGTTTTTCTCTTTTCAGTTAATTTCTGGATTAAAACAACGACTATTTATTAAGACTCAACCGAAAACAGGTCAAAGGCTGGTTGATAGTGATAGCAAAATTCAAAATTCTTTATTTAAAATAATATCATATAGATAGCTTTTTGACGTCATTTTTTGACTCTACCACCCTGTCCAACAGAAGAAGTTTAAAGTATAGGGCCTTCATGACAGTTTTTTTAATCTGTTCAAGGATTCAAGGTTAACTTGTTCAAAATAGGAAGGTAGGCATAAGTAGGTAGTATCATTATCAGTTAAGTAAAGCGTTTTCGGATGTTTATTATTGCATTAAGATTAGCTTATCTCTTAACGTTTATTTAGTGAAGGCGTGACGTTATTCAGTCGAAAGATCAATCAGTATTGATCAGTACTATCCAGTCCAGCATAACTAGAGTTTAACCATTGCCACATTAGATATTTGGGGTCCCTACTATTTGCCTTTCTGCGGCCTATTCTCATTAGCGATAACAAGTTTTTACCTAAAACTATTTATTATAAATCTTCATTAAATTGGACATTACTAAAGTCTAAAAATAGAGTTCAAATATCCGAGTCCGTGATTTGAAATACCTATGAAGTATTCTACATAATTGTTTATTACATCTATAGATATATTCTACATACAGACGTCCACAAATATTTGCATCTTACGGGTCTCGCACCCGCGACCTTCGGATCAGCAGGCAGGTTCACTACCAAATACCAACACAACAGCTATCGAACCGTCCAATATCCTGCATACCTTTTAAAATTAAACAGTCGCTGTTGTCGAAATCTGAGAATGAATTCATTATCACACTCTGCATTAAACATTCCGATTACAATAGACATCGTAACACAGAACACTGAATCATAGGGAGTTTAGCTTTTCGGCAAACTACACTATGTGTTCTGATACGGGACCTATTAAAATGTAGCTCACACTTGACCACGGTTTCCTGTCAAAAACCCAACAGTCACACAGCCATGATACGATCACAATCTAGTGTTGTACTTACTCATGTGATGATAATGGTATACTATAGTGCACCCTTTCTCAAAGTGGGCGATAACGCCCCCTTGTGGGCATTGGAGGCAGTAGCAAATTAGGGGGCGTTTAGGCGGTCCAGAGAGACGAGGATAGATTAAAAAATATAGTTTTAAAAAGGAAGAACTTTTACCAAGTTGTAGTGCTGAGAAATTGGTATTGCTGAAAATTTTCGAGCTCGCTGCGCTCGCTGCGTGCGGGTATCTATTTCATTTAACTGTCTGCCTATGCATCGCTGAAAATTTTCTGGTTACAGCTAAGAAATTGTACTGAAATTTCGAGCTCGCCTCGGTCACTTCAAGTATCAATTTCAACGAGGTATCTTCCTGCGCAATACCGCTCATACTTCAATGTTCTGGATACAGCCAGGAAACCGTATCGAAAAATTTGAAGCTAGCTTCGCTCGCTTGCTTCGGGTTCTTATTTCAGTTCCGAAATTCAACTGAAGGGCGGATGTGATGCTAATAAAACTACCTGCGCGTTTTTATTGCTCTATTCTATACGATATTCTTTAAACTCAGAAATAGAATATATCCTACAACACACATTAAAAAAAATTGCAATAGCAGTTTCCGACGTGCAACAGCTGGTAGAAACAATTTGGGGGGCTTGCGCTAATAAAATATTTTGCTCAAAGTGGGCGGTGCGGTGGGCGAAATAAGTTTGAGAACCTATGTTATAGTGCACGTCAATGAAGTGCCTACGTGACTGCGGCTGCGCGGGCGCTGCCCAAAATGTCCAGTCCTAAAAACTGCGGGCACCGGAGCGCCATAACCTGATCTGTAGGCCTCGCATGCCACCCCCGAGAAAACGATACAAATCGAGATGTGCCTCCATCTTTATTATTTTACGTATGCCAGAAGGAGCCCGCATGACGTTTTTCTCGTTTAAACGCTTTGTCGTGGGTGGGTGGCATGCTAGCCGTGCAGAGCACAGTAGAGAGAGAGAAGCAGTAAGAGAGGTACGGCGTGTCTTCCCAATGGTTGCCACTGGCGGGTTTTTAGATCGTACTGGCACGCTAATACATATTAACTACTTACTTTTATAAAACTGTAACAGAAGTGTTTCTGTACATTTAAGATAAATAAAAAAAGTTACGATATGGTTTTTAGGTGTCCCTGATTCCAAATCACAAATTTTTGGATTACCTAATATTGTCTGTCTGTTTGTTTGTATGTCCGCGCATCACGTGAAAACTACTGGACCTATTTTGATCAAACTTTTTGTGTTTGGATGCTAATTTTTGAAACTCATTCGCTGAGCTCAGCAGCTGAAAATGTCAATATTGCTACGGAGATAGGCATCTTTCTACTGCTGATTTGACTTTCAAAAATCATACTTCAAGAGTGCGATTTTTTTAAGTCAAATTATCAGTAGAAAAATGCGTATCTCCATAGTAATTTTGACATTTTCAACTGCTGAACTCAGCGAATGAGATTCAAAAATCGCACTCCTGGTATATTGTCATTCATCTCGCTACGATGCCGCGAACCCGTGCGGACGAAGTCGCAGGTAAACTCTTCTTAGGTATCTAAAGTTGAACTATCAATCTACTATCTACAGGGTGAAATTAATATCATTGGCATCCTTTTAAACTAAGAGTCTACCTATCAAACTGAACAACTTTTACTATGGGAGCAAACCGATCGGAGCAAAATAAAAATCAGCTGTTGCATACATTTGAGTCGAGTAGGCATTGCAGTTTAGTATGGGACAGCAGATTTTTTAGTTGCTCCGATCGGTTTGCTCCCATAGTAAAAGTTGTTCAGTTCGATGGGTAGACTCAGTTTAAAAGGATGCCAATGATATCAATTTAACCCTGTATACTTGAAAAAGCTAAAATCCCTTCTTAGCGATAAGACCGCCTTATTTTTTGCCTCTTGTATTTTTTTCTCTGAATTTAACAGCTTAAGTTTTGGTGTAAAAAAAAATTATTTGATTGATTGTTTGATTGAACTATCGACACACGGCAGCGCCTTTTTAAAATTTAGTACGCAGCAAGTAGGCTGTCTGCGTGCGTCGATATTACTGTTTTTGTCTTTACTGTGCCATGCCACTGCCTGGAGGTGGGAACACTGCACCTGCACGTTGACCGGGGAGGAATTCCAACAATTGACGGTCAAGACTAATGGTTCGCCGTTAGATTGTGCATTTTTGATGCATTAATATGCGTCTCGTCGCCTCTTTCAAATGCTACGTTTTATAGACTAAAGGTAAACCTTACAATCTGCAAGCTTAAAATAGCTTCTTAGTAAGTATTTGTAGCATCGTTTCTGGTCACCCCGAAAGGGAATACGATCGGTCGTGAGCTTTGTATGTATAAAGTCAAAGTCAAATACATTTATTGCAAAACTGTAAGTACGACAGGATGGGTATACTTATTATTTATTGTCTTGACACTATATTTTTGCATATTGACATACACCCTGTATACCCTGTTAGTGTTAGGGTAAACAGTTGCATTACTTTAAGGGGTGATTGTTCCCATGATACTGAACAACTTTCCCTAAGAAACGGATATGAAATTCGCAAAAAAAAATGGATTTTCCAAATGCAATCAGATGATTGAACGTTTGTATAAAAAGTCGTTTTTTTGCGAATTTCCTATGTTTCTTTGGGAAAGTTGTTCAGTATCATGGGTACAATCGCCCCTTAAAGTAGCATTGCAACTGTTTACCCGAACACCCTATATAGCTTTAATTATTTGTTAAATAGATTGTTTTCTAACGGTGAAAATGTATAGAATAGAATAGAATAGAATAGAATAGTTTATTTTCAGGAATATGGTACAAAAATATGTTCACAAAAATTCAGTTTATCCAGCATATTCTGCCCTTAACGGCGTGAAAATATTAGTAATCAACAACTTTAAATCTTATTATTATATGTCTCGCTAACTCGCTATTGTCAATTATAAACAAATACACAAACACTAATCGATTAATTTCAAAATTTACAAATTATACAATGTCAAGTTAAATATTTATTAAAGTACATTATAGTGATTAATATGAGTAATGATTATAGATATATTATTTTCCTCTAGATTCTGAGAACGACTAGGATATTGACAAATTCATGTTTTTCTTATTGTTTCTCTTCCAAGACTATATTTTCTTTGCTCATGCTTATAGAAATTTTTTTCCCAGAAAATGGATCATTATCAGTTTGGATCAATTCAGCTGCAGTGGGATTTTATAAGGTAGGTTTAACTTCCTATTTTTAGTCACATTTTTAAATCTCGTTATGGCTCTAAAACAAAGTATAATTAGCCTTTTTGCACTCTCGTGATCTCGTCATAAAATACCAAAGCTTCTGACAACGCTAAACAACATCCCTTTTCTTTTTTCTTTTCCTAAAAGTGATGATGTAACAAATATCCATATTTGGTAATACACATTCCATCCCCCGGTAGTCGGTTGTCGGTCGACGCGACCGTTACAAAACCCCCGTTGTCTGACGCAGGCACAGCGCAGTCACTGGAACTCAATCATTGGCGGCCTTTAAGCTTTTGCCTTTTCACTTTTTTTTGGTCACATTCCCGGGTTGTTAGTCAATGGTCGAGTGACGACAAGTCGACGCAGGTTGCATGCTTTTATTGCCATAGTGAATGTTCGTTCAATATGGTTCAATGGAAAGGTCTGAGGTGATGTATTTTTAAAAGCTAATGAGCAGCTATTGTTTTCTTATCGCAGTAATAGCAGACTAACAGTGATTGTGTTTGTCTCTTCTTCATTATCTGTATTTGAAGTGTTACCTTAGTTATTCTATTTATATTTGAGTTCGAGGCTTTTGCAAGCTGAATCTTGTCTGTTGCCCACTGTTCTGCCGTAGGTAACTAACTTTTTTAATGTTTAATTAATTTCAGGGGTTGGGTTCCATGTGGTGATAGTATAGATGTCTGCTCAGATAAATGATGGTCGGAACAAACTCTCAAAGAAGATGCAGGACGTTAGCGTTACCATCCCGATTTTGAAGCTAAAAGCTCGATGTTTGGTTCGGGACAGCCAAAATCACGCTTTTGTTATAGGTTCAGTTAGGTTAGGATATAGCAGAATTAAAACATGCTCATAAAACGACATTAATTAATATACCTACAGACGTCACACAAGACATTTTCTCAGTAAGATAATAGCTAGATTAGCTGTTGTGAAGAATCGTTTGTAAGTCACAAAAAAATGAGTCGGCATCCAATACAGCGTCATCACATGTGTATTTATATGTATACACTATAATATCTTACGAAATCTTAATTACGTATGAGCCTGCCTGACGATAGTACAATGATGTGACTAACGGTATGCTAATACGGATTTAGACTAACTAAGACGCTCTTTAATCCTAAATGAGTCAACGTACACTACGTTGGTAGTTAAGAAATAGTTTGTTTTGACGTCTTCAACCACGTTACTGCGCAAGCCTTCCTTCTGAGAAAGCGTGATGGATGATCTACGGGACTTGCATGCTAGGTGGATGATATCATAGACAAACTTTACATATCTATCTATCTTTACATGTCTATCACTATCACATCATCTGGCTTGATCGATCGTAGGACCTATAGCTAGTTTTGTCCCCAAATTAGTCCATCTCCATTAAATATGAACCTATAATATATATTATAATATGAGCGTATCGAATGTTTGAGTGTAAAGCCAAAAGAAAAAAAAGAACTAAAAGAAGTCTTTGGTGTAGACTTACTGCAAAAATCTGCCAAACCACGCCGTGGCAAACCAATGTCTACTTTATCTATACAATTTTCTTGTCCTGATGTCCTCTATGAGGAGAAATCCTTGCCGCCAGCTCCCATAAACCTACGTAGTTGTGTCCGCAAACCTACGTTCATTACCAAATATTTTCTACAACAGAATGGCTGACTCATTCATGCCAGACTTATGAATGGAGCACTCAAGGCGGTTGACTTGTACAGCGCCGCTTTACCGCACGTTTTCGCACTTCAGCCCGGATATTGTTTGAAATGTTTTTGTGGCCATAAAAGTTAAAATATTTGTAACTTCTCAGTAGCGCACCAAGTGTGACGCACTTAGCGCCGGCGCTTGCAAACTGCTAATGTTTATTTGTTATCTTTTCACTGATTCTTGTTAGTGTCAATTGATTGTGAGCATCCGCTGAGGCCTTTTGTTGTTCATTCAAAAGGATTCCATAGGTCGGCATTTTGTCAGGATTTGTAAACAAAATGTTTAGCGGCTTTCTATGTGGATACTGTGGATTTAACAGCAAATGACGAGATGTTAATAATTTGAATTCTTTGAGCGTTGAGTCAACTATAGTTTTTGCACTTCGACCACCAACACCGTGCGTAGGTATGTTGAGTTGATGTTTCTAGGAAGAAGCATAATAATGGTCCAGTGGTTATTTACGAAAATTGTAAAATCATTGTACTATGTTATCTAACAAATCGTTAAAAACGGACACGGAACGGGACAATTATACCTACGATATGGAATGCTAGCCTAGGACAAAGAAAATATACACTACGCGAAAAGAAGCGACACTCATGCATGTGTGCTCGTAAAAGCGCTCGCGGCTATGTGTGCGGGTCGGAGGCGAGCGCGGGTAGGAACGCGGGTTGGGAGCGGGTGGGACGTCATGTCAATGACGGCCGAATCCCAAGGCTGTTCTCGCTCGCTCAACTCAGTGGACGACGCGAGTAGGTACGCGACTATTGTCACGTGCGGAAACATGTCATGTCGAGTTTATTGTTGTTTCCTACCTGCCTACTCATACTTTACGTCCTTTAAAACAGTTAATTCAAAATTTAGGTATTTTAATTTTGATCACGCCCCCTACTTTTTTCCCGATAATACCCACGTACCACCGACAACCTACCATCTACAACCACGATTTTTAAAAATACACGACCTAGGTAACTGATTTGGATTATAATAATTGATTGTTACATTTGCTACCTACCTATATTATGGGTATCGAGCATGACTTGAAATTGACACTACAATACTAACTGCGATGATAATATAATTTACTTTACGTAAATAAAATATCACCTAGGTGGATAGATACATATTTCTCGTTTTCGGAAGGTATCGACCCTATCGCATACTCGCGCCGGCCCAAGGTCACCGGAGCGGGAGCGTTCACGTACACGCAGTGTCATAGCTGTAGGATGTAAAAGATGTGTGTTGTAGAGTTCCTTGCCGCATCTTCTTTACAACAGCACTGGTAGCATGCACACCCGCGATAGCCGTGATACGGCTTTATCACGTCTTTTATATCGTTCTTTTGCGTGCGAACGAACGAGATAAAAGACGTGATAAAGCCGTATCTCGGCTATCGCGGGTGTGCATGCTACCAGTGCAGATCACCTTCCGACGACGTTGTGGTAGAGTCAAAAATGACGTCAGAAAGCTATCTATGTGATATTATTTTAAATAAAACGTATACATGTTGTTTTTAATGTTTTTATACTATAACGAGCTTTTACCCGCGACTTCGTCCGCATAAATTATATACCAGATTTTAAGTCAGATGATAAGCTATCAAACAAAAAAGTTTCATCAAAATCGGTTCAGTAGTTTTTGCGTGATACTCGAACAAACAAACACCCAAACAAACAAACAAATAAACAAACAAACAAACGAACAAACAAACAAACAAACAAACAAACAGACAGACAAAAAATCCAAAAATTGGTGATATGG
Source organism: Agonopterix subpropinquella (assembly GCA_922987775.1). Classification (NCBI taxonomy): domain Eukaryota; kingdom Metazoa; phylum Arthropoda; class Insecta; order Lepidoptera; family Depressariidae; genus Agonopterix; species Agonopterix subpropinquella. The sequence goes on along the minus strand of OV277693.1, from coordinate 699,548 downwards.
AATCAGGGACACCTAAAAACCATATCGTAACTTTTTTTTTGTAAATATCTTCAATGTACAGACACACTTCAGTTACAGTTTTATAATAGTTTAGATGCTACTAAGCTAAACGCTGAAAAATTAGTATAAAGCCGCGGCAGATCTCTTACCTAACCGAGAACAATTTACATATTACATAAACAGCTGTTGAGCGACCTACATTGCGAGGTCCGTGACCGTGCGCGTGCGCAGCGCGGCCTAGAACGCGGTCAAGCGCTCACACACACTCACGAGATGAGACGAGACAAGTGACAAGTGATGTGATGTGTCTAATCTATGATGCTCAATTATCAAAGTTGATTTGACGCGATTCATTGAACTTGAGGCCATCGAGACGTAGTGCTGAAGCGGCCCCCCCTCTGACTTCAGATACCCCACCTCACCACACACTTTCTGGCAGGAACCGAAAATTTTCGGTTACCTTTATTTAAATGTTACCTATATCCAGGTAACAACTGATTTTAATACCGGGAACCTAAATATGACCTTGAATAGAAAGCGAGCGAGTGCGTGCAAGGGTCAGTGTAGAGGGTCAGAGGCAAAAAGCGCGCGCGTTTGTTAATAAAACTGAAAAATTTACTTTAATTTCGTCTCATCAAAAGTACAAAGCTGATTGAACAACGTCGTTGTTGGAGCGAGTGACGTCGCAAATTTTGGAGCACCCGACGAGCGACGCGCGCAGAGTGTTGCTACAGCATTGGACAGGTCGAGATAATAAAGGAGATGACTATTTACATTTTATTGAACCCAAAAGCATAGAATGGTTTAAGTTTATGTTCACGTTTGAGTTTAAGTTTGTTATTATAATTCATTTAATTTGTATTTAGTAACGACTAACGAGGTAGGTAGGTACTTACTTAAAAATTGAATACTTACCTACTATGTGTACGCGGACCGTCAGTAGAATGATATTAAGGCTACCTCTTAAAATACCTGTAAAAGAAAAGGTTGTAACCAAAAAGTACCGTCATTATCGGTACCGGTTTCGGTCCCTGCTTTCTGGGGAAACTTGAAGGGAGCCGAGCAAGGGAATGCAGTCAGGCGCGCGTACCCGTTGGATTTTGCTACAGCTGAAGCTTTGGTGATCGCAACAACACGTACAGAAACTCAAGCAAGACCTATTCTTTCGGGGTAGTCTGAATCTGTACAACATGCTCCAACTAACAACTACGTAAATCCTTTAAAGCGTGCTGTGCCGATATAACAGGGCTCACTTTAAGGACTAGACTAGATAGTATTCATTCGAGAGATGTGCCTTGATGATATTGAGGTCGTATGAATCCGGGAACACAGACGGAGCGGAGGAACTTTCTGTAGAATGTCTTGAAAGACTTGTAAGTCCTTGGCAAACCAAATAACTCTCCCTTATTCGTGAAAGGGTGATATGGGCATCTGATACGGAGAGACGAGTGTCATCATACGAGACGAGTGTTGAGTATGAATGCAGGTAGTAATATTAATATCATTGTATGAATGTGGATGGCTGTGGTAGAAAAGGAAGGCCGAAGAAAAGATGATTGGATTGTGCGAAGTATTATAATGGCCTCGATTCGGTGTGTACCACGACTAAACTAAACTAAATGTATTCCTGTCACTTTCTAAAATAAGATTAAGAAAAGAGACAGAAAACCAACAGCTGACTTTAGTGCTGTCAAAGTGACGTTAAATGCGCAAAATAAGTCGCCATCATAATGTACGCCATCTTATTTAAGTCGTTTTTGGGCGTTTAACGTCACTTTGACAGAACTAAAGTCAGCTGTTGGTTTTCTGTCTCTTTTCTTAATCTTATTTTAGAAAGTGACAGGAATACATTTAGTTTAGTTTAGTCGTGGTACACTCCGAATCGAGGCCATTGTGTAATAAAGAAGTGAGTGCTGAAATGAAGGTAAAGACAGATGAATGGAAGTTTTTATTTTTTTAATTCAGATTTAGGATTACTAACCATGGTACAATAATATATGTTACTAACCATGTTAACACAGATACAATTGTAAAGCTATTACAATATACATTGTATCCATTCCACCTCACTTATCCACGGCACCACGGCATTCAATTGAACAATTATTACAAATTAAAGGTGACATACTGCTGTACTGCGCCGACCTCTAATAATAGGAAATGGGATAGAGAACGACGATGATTCGTAAAAGACCTGTGCCATGCATTGGGTGTGATGTGAAGACGGCATTGAACTTTATAAAGACGTTTTAATCCAGTATTTGGTTCGCACCAGTAGCGAGCTTGTTGTTATTGCCATAAAAATAGATTTTAAAAAAGCACACACTGACATTTAGAAAACCGTTGTGGAATACCCAAGACGGCACAAGTTGCTAGTTTCCTTCTTCATTGGGTTTTTAAGCTGCGTTAGCGCAAGCCGGTTGCCGGTGGGCACGACCCGGCGGGCCCGCATGACGTCACGGCGACAGACGTAGCTACGCACATTGCGTCACGCACGTCACGCACAGGTGTGCTCTGCTTGTTATAAGATCTCTGGCACTGGCAGAGTCTAAAGACAATCGACTGGCTACAACAACAACTCTACAACAGTCGCACAACTAATTCCTTAGTAACCGTATGATATCTATTGGAAGAAACAACCCAGACTGAACCAAGAGTAATAAGACGGATGTCGTAAAGGCACTATCTCATCAGGCGTCGTCATCAACGTTATTGATGCTCTTACTTACCATGTGGAGGATGTGTGGTGGCCGGTTATAGCCACTGCATCCGATTCAATTCCGATACCACCTCTGATCACAGCGCGGTTCCCCGTTCTATTTCATCAGATTCTGGAGAGTAAGCTCCACCAATACCAATACCAATTATAAACATACAATCTGTTATCATATCATTAACAAGTGCCCTGGTACAGTTTCGCCAACTAATTTAAAATAACCATATACAGGGTGTAAGTGACAGCCTAGGAAATACTGAAACAGTGAACTCAGACCATCAAACTGAACAATTTTCACTATGGAGCCTACCTCAGGACAGGAAACGCAAAAAAAAATCAGTTGTCCCATACATTTTAGGCGGATAGGTACAGCGTTTCGTATGGGACAGATGATTTTTTTTCGCGTTTCCTGAGGTAGGCTCCATAGTGAAAGTTGTTCAGTTTGATGGTCTGAGTTCACCGTTTCAGTATTTGCTAGGCTGTCACTTACACCGTGTATATTATTACACTTAATATATTTGTTTAGTTCAGCGTCATACCTAATTAAGTACTATACTACCCATTCACGACCAGTTGGCCGTCGATGACCATTACAAAGAGCTTCGAACATTTCAGTATGGAAGGTGGCATACCTACTTTCCGCCATTTTGAAAAAATCACGATTTTGCGGCCAGTCATGAAACATATGCCAATCGACAGGGAAAATTATTACAAACAGAAAATATACTTGGGTAAAATGACCTAAGTGGTATACTTTCGGAGATATATGGGTTTGAAAATAAAAAAGAATTAAAACATTTTTTTTCCGCCCAAATTGACTTTTTTGACCAGGAATATATCGGCGAAGCTCAGGATCGATCAGGACTTAATATAATTATATAATATTATTATTATTAATAAGTTTTATTAATTTTCTAAGATAAATAAAATACCTACCTAAATAGACAAGACAGCTACGAGCAAGATGGTTGTTGTAGCAGTGTTGCTTACTATTCAGAGAGGGATTTATATGTATTTACCTATGAATTAAATACTTGATCATCATCATCATCATCTCAGCCGATGGACGTCCACTGCTGGACATACGCCTCCCCAAGAATCGTCATGTGGGTACTTGCTGCAGATGTCAGCACCCACAAGTTAAAGATGCCAACAGATGGCGATACTGTCGCTCTCGGAAATATTGCCCATACAAAGACAACGTTCATCGTAAATACGTAACTCGTAACTTACTACACATAAAAAAAAAAAAAAAAAAAAAAAACAAAGGTTCACAATTGAATGCGAGACATAAATCGCGCAAGAGAAATAATCACAGAGATTCAATATAATTATATACAAGGTTCAACTAAAAACTGTTGGACCAGTGGACCACGGCCGGTCCCCAGGCATCACACCTAGCCTGGCGGAAGTACTTCCCTTTTTAACCTCTCGTCTGTGGAGATTCCAGACACAAAAGATTTGTTATTGTCTTAGTCACGGATCCGTGACCTACACAGACGAAGGGTTAATGGAGGAACATTCCCAGTAGCACCTCCATATTGGTGACCCTCGACAAAGAACATCGCAAACTGAACACCGCAGAGCAGCAGCACCATCACAGAGCAGCAACCAGCTTCAACCAACCCTTCACCCCCTCGACCAGGTCAAACAAGCAGCAGTCACGCCATCAACCAGAAGCCGCACCAGGTCCATTCCAGCTGTCTTCATACCGCTTCCTGGGCCTGCAACTTGCTCAACGACAGTCAGCGTCTGCATAGAAGAATCTCCCGCAGCCCACGTGTCTGAGCTCACCTCCACGTGGCAGTTCTGCTCGCCTTCTCCACGCCCGTCACTCAACCGCATCACATCAGGACTGATCTCCCTGACAGATGCACACACACGCCGCACACCGCTCGTCAGACTCACTTGACTGGAGCCCTTCACCTACCTACATGAATACAGACTGCACACTTCGAACAACTCAACGACCGCCGGTCTGAAGGGGGAGTCCTGTGGGGACTTGCTACTGTTCAGATGTCAGCACCCACAAGTTATAGCAAAGATGCTAACAAATGGCGATACCGTCGCTCTTGGAAATATGGCCGATATAAAGACAACGTTCATCGTAAATACGTAACTCGTAACCTACTAAACATAAGGTTCACAATCGAATGCGAGACATAAATCGCGCAAGAGAAATAATCGCAGAGATTCGATATATGTATATACCTACAAGGCCCAACTAAGAAGTGTTAGACCACGGCCGGTCCCCAGGCATCACACCTAGCCTGGCGGAAGTACTTCCCTTTTCAATGGAGGAACATTCCCAGTTCCACCTCCATAGTCACAACGATCGGTCCTGCGCTGCCCTTATCCAACGGGTTCCCGCTGCCTTCACCAGGTCGTCGGTCCACCTTTTGCGGGAGGCTACCCACACTGCGCTTTCCGGTACGCGATCGCAACTCAAAAACTCTTTGGCTCCATCTACCATATCGGTTCTGCGAGCAATGTGCCCCGCTCATTGCCACTTTAGTTTCGCAATTCTTTGGGCTATGCTCTGGTTCTTCTGCGGATCTCTTCATTTCTGATTCGATCTCGCATGGAAACTCCGAACATAGCCCTCTCCATTGTCTTTTGGGTGACTTTCATCCTTTTTATGAGGCCTTGAGTGAGCGAGACGTCGTCTCAGTTCCGTATTTCATCACTGGCGATACACACTGGTCAAAGACTTTCGTCTGACGCTGATTTGCCGAGTCGGATTCGACAGGTTGACATCTTTCTCGTAATTGTACCTATCTAATTGGATAGTTTCGTCCCAGGTAAACATAATTGTCATTAACTTCAAGCGCAGAAAGGGTAAACCATAGACATTTTACATGATGTCCATGTTCATTTTCATTTTTTCCGTACGCTAAGAATACTATCATCCCATTTCTTCCTCTGAGTGTCGTATAAGGCGACTATGGGATCCACCAAAATATGGGTAGTAGCATCCTCTGAGTACATACATTCAATCCAACTGCGATCGCCAACCCGCCTGCCAAGTGTAGCCAGGGCCAACACAACCAAAACCAGGTTCCCATTCCCTGGCGGCCCTGCTATTCCTGGCTACAGTAGCGGCCAAGGTAACGGCGAGGCAGGGTGGCATCTCCGGCAGAGATCCGGCTACCACAAGACCATAACCGACTACAGCTGCACCTGGTAATAAACATATAACACTCGTTCACAGCGGACCGACGAGTCGAGCGCTGAACTCGAGGAAAAACTGAGCAGGCCCTGTAGCCGCACTTTCGATGTTCGCTATATCGCCACTGTTTCGGTCCGCACTTCATTAGAATAGAGTTGATATTGGAGCGAAAATGTACTCGCAATTGCGAAGTTCGAATCCCGGAGTAGACCCCTGGATACTTTGTGATATCGTTGGATTATCTGAAGTCCGAAGAGAGGGAGAGACTCGATAATCCTCGAATCCGGTAGCCTACTTTATTTCCGAGAGGGCGACCAAAACTCTCGGGCCCCAGAGTACCGGGTTTATGCTGCACAAAACTCGTACAGTATTCGTTAAAGGTTTGTATACCTGGGCCCCGACATCAGATCAGAAATACGATGACGAGGTAGGGACTATGTATGGGGAGGATGTCTCTAGAGCCAAACACACTTCACTGAAAGTCATTGAACTTGCGTCCGAGACGGTTTGTAACGACTTTCGAAACAGCTTATACTTGTAGACATGCAGATTAAGAAGCGAAATGAGCCTTTAGGTCTTCAGCAGGACATTACTTATCGCTCTTTTTGAGGAAGGGCACCTCTAGACTTCTGTTCTATGCCTGCGGCGTTTCTCCCTCGAGTATGACTTACCTGCACGAAATACTTCTAAAGGATCGGTCTTCCACCCGCCTTCCGGAGCTCGGCTGTAATCCCGTCACCCAGCGCCTTATTTATTTATTTATTTAACAAATGTATGTATTACATTGTATTGCAGCCTTGTTGCTCATTTGCTGTTTGGGAGCCATATTAATCTCGTACAGGCCGACGTGCGGGATATCTTTGGTATAGTGCCGGGTCAGTCTAGATCTATGTTTGTTATGTAGATTTTTAGCGGGTCTCCGTGTTCTAGTGTATACTGTCCATAGAATTTCTCAACCTCTCTCAGAAGCTTACGCTTGGACGATACTGATCCTGCCATCTTCGGTCTTCAAATTTGCTAGCTGGCTTTGGCCAATAGACGGATTGCGTAGATTTTGGGGCTTTTGTTCCACTCTATAGCCTCCCTAAAGGGGCCCATTCACAGTAGTCCTACATGCAGGACTACGAGGCCACACACTATCCTGCAAGTAGGACTACTCATACATTTTGCCCAAGGTCATCGGACGCTTTGTAGGACTGTAACACCATTCACGATCCGATATTGGTGTAGGACTGCAAGACGGACTACTGTGAATGGGCCCCTTAATAATATAGGCTCGGTGATCACAAGTCACGGATTTCGAAATCTGCCTATCTGCCTATTCTGCCTAGCTTCCGACTTTAAAAGCGTTTAACACAGAAACATTATTGAATATTTACCTCTTCGTCGACATGATGAAGTCTATCTCATTTCTTGTTCTGTTTGGGCTCATCCAGGTTCATTTGCTGTGCTCCCGCTTCATAAAGAAGGAGTTTTCATTACATCGAGTTCCTCTTCCATGAAGCCGTCCATTAGTTGGCCCCTTTAATTCCGTCGTCCAACATCAAAATAATTGTCCCACTTGCAGCTCTTCACCGTCATTTATTACCGTCACCGTTTTTTATTTATTTATTATTTTATTTATTTGCCCAGTTTTGCGTTGAAGTCTCACATGACAACTTTACTGTGAAGTGTGTTTTGGAAATATACATGGCCCTAGAGATATCCTCCCTCATACATAATCCCTACTTCATCATCGTATTAATTTCTGATCTAATGTCGGGGCCAGGAATACCTTTATAGCCTTTAACGAATAGTCGGACCGTTTGGTTATTTTGAGTGTAAGGTACACCACCTTATTCGACACGTTTACGATCCCCTCCAAGCTATTTACAAGAGATTTTGTGGACCATATGCCCGGCATCGTACCGGGGCCCAGGACTTTAGGTCGCCCTCTCGGAAATAAAGCAGGCTTCCGGATTTCAGGATTATCAAGTCCTTTCCCTCTCTTTGGACTTCAGATAATCCAACGATATCCCAACGTATCCTGCTCAGTTTTTCCTCGAGTTCAGCGCGCGACTCGTCGGTCCGCTGTGAACGAGTGTTATATGTTTATTACCAGGTGCAGCTGTTGTCGGTTGTGATTTTGTGGTAGCCGGATCTCTGCCGGAGATTCTTCGCGCACCCTGCCTCGCCGTAACCTTGGCCGCTACTGTAGCCAGGAATAGCAGGGCCGCCAGGGAATGGGAACCTGGTTTTGATTGTGATGACCCTGGCCACGCTTGGCAGGCGGGTTGGCGATCGCAGTTGGATTACATGTGTGTACTCAGAGGATGCTGCTACCCATCTTTTAGTGGATACCATAATCGCCTTATACTACATTCAGAGGAAGAAATGGGATGATGCTATTCTTAGCCTACAGACAAAATGATAATGAACATGGACGATCATGTAAAATGTCTATGGTGTACCCTCTCTGCGCTTGAAGTTGTTGACGATAATGTTTACCTGGTACAAAACTATTCAATTAAGTAGGTACAATTTCGAGAAAAAGGTCAACCTGTCGAATCCAACTCGGCAAGGCAGCGTTGGAAAGCTACGTAGTCTCTTCAGTCTTCACGTCCCAAATACCGCAGTGTCCCAAGATGTAATACGGAAATGAACCGTCGTCGCTCACTCAAAGCTTCATAAAAAGGTTGAAAATTACCCAAAAGGCAATGGAGAGGGCTATGTAACTATGTTCGGAGTTTCCCTGCGAGATCGAATCGGAAATGAAGAGAGATCAGCGCAGCAGAATTCGCTGAAGAACCAGAGCAGCTGACATAGCCCAAAGAATAGCTAAACTAAAGTGGAAATGGGCGGGGCACATTGCTCGAAGAACCGATATGGCCGATGGGGCCGAAGAGCTCTTGAGTGGTGATCGCGTACTGGAAAGCGCAGCGTGGGTAGCCCCCCGCAAAAAGTGACCGACGACCTGGTGAAGGCGGCGGGAACACGTTGGATGAGGGCAGCGCAGGACCGATCGTTGTGACGATCCTTGGGGAGGCCTATGTCCAGCAGTGGACGTCCATCGGCTGAGATGGTGATGATGATGATGATGATGATCAAGTATTTAATACATAGGTAAATACATATAAATCCCTCTCCGAATGGTTAGCAACACTGCTACTACAACCGTCTTGCTCATAGCTCTCTTACATGTAGATAGGTATTTTATTTATCTTAGTAAATGAATAAAACTTATTTATAAGAATAATATTATATAATTATATTAAATCCTGATCGATAACTGAGCTTTGCCGATCTATTCCTGATCAAAAAAGCCAATTTGGGCGGAAAAAAATGTTTTAATTTTTTATTATTTTCAAACCCCTATATCTCCGAAAGTATACCACTTAGGTCATTTTACCCAAGTATATTTTCTGTTTATAATAATTTTCCCTGTCGATTGGCATATGTTTCATCAGTGGCCGCAAAATCGTGATTTTTTCAAAATGGCGGACAGTAGGTATGCCACTAAGGCAGGTTGCTCTTTCCTCACAGGCACATTAATTGGTCCCGTCGACAAAAAATAATATAAAAGGCAAATAAAAATTTAAAATTAAAAGCGATATTAGTGATCGGGACGGATGTGCCGTACGTGGTTGCGTTGTTGCTAAAGGTTATAAAATTGCGTTTATTAGGGTCTCTTAGGGGTGCGGTGCGGGGAAGCGGGAAGGGAGGTAGCGGCCAACTCGAAGTGAATACACTTTATTTATTTATTCATTTAAAAAACAGTAGGTACATCTTTAATACAGAAAACATTGTTTAAGCTTGTAGGTTATAGACTAGGTACGTAATAAAGACTAGTACCTACCGCTAGTACACGCATTGCCTCAACAATATGGTAGTATACTCTTTCAGGCCGATAACCTGTGGCTCAAAGTGTGTCTACACGAGTTCACAATTCCAATAAACTAAAAAAGATGACACGCCTACTTATACTAGATTCTGCCAGTCATGGCCCAGGCCAGGCGCAGCAGTTCACAATATATTTTAGATAGATAATTAAATATTGAGGTCTGCACGTGTAAAGGCTAAAAAACCTGAAAGCCTTTTATAATAATGTTTTTAGTGTTCCGTACCAAAATTGGAAAAACGGAACACTTATGGTCTGTCCGTCCGTCCGTCCGTCCGTCCGTCTGTCACAGGTATTTTTCTCAGAGACCGTAATACATAGGAAATTGAAACTCGGTACAGATATAGCAATTGGTGGTCCAATATCATAAATGAAGTAAAAAAAGCTAAATTTTTATATTGGGGGCAATTTGGGAAGTAAGAAAGGGTAAATTAAAAAAACATATTCTACCCTATGGTGTGGGGTATCAATTGAAAGCTTATGAAAATACGAGTCTAAAAGTATACTTTTCAATATTTTTATAAAAACTTTGTTTAACAAAATTTTCAATTAAATCCCAGAAATTGCTGTCCCCACCTCTATTTCAAAAAATATAGCTGTATAAGATCTGAAAAAATCATGAACATCAGAAATAACGTGTAGATGGCGGGAAAATTATCAGGGTAGCTCTAACTTGGGTAGTTTTTTTTCTATACGCAAAAAACTAACACCAGAGAGACCATTGTAAAACGATCTTCAGTTACTATGTGACCACATAATAAGTAAGTGTCAATTTATAGTGGTAGCATCAGTGACCCATGTTTAAACAACTGGTAGTACGGAACACTAATTGCCCGAGTCCCGACTCGTACTTGGCCGGTTTTTTATTTATAATATGAATAACAGAACAATATTTGATTTTAAATCGAGCTTTGGGAGAGCTTTGCCCAGATATGAAAAACTAAGATTAGATACTTTTAACGGGTATGTGTTAAGTTAACGGAAATCTCACAAACCACACTGTTGAAAATAGGATCTTGGTTCGTTTGTATGCAGCGCATTCGAGTTAATATAAGTAATGGTTTGGCAATTTTTGTTATGCGGTGCCGGTGTTATCTCAACTCGGATGCGACCGCGACCCAACAACCCAACCGTTATCACGGATACACTGGCGGATCAATCATTAACGTGGCGCACGCGCATCCGTCCGGAACCTGAATGTTACAACACCTTTCACCCGGACTAGACTTCATCAGGAAAATGTTTACATTTTCATAACTTTATTTAATTTTAAATTAATGGCGCATTACGGATATCCTATATTTCAGGGGTGGCCAAACTTTTCAAGTATGCGGTCTACATTGAATCTCAGATATACTTGGCGGTCTACTTTTAAAAATTATACTTCTGACATAATTATTTATTCAATCAAAAATGTTTGTTTATTTTGGTGGTGGATGTTTTTTCCTAACTTACATCATAGAAAACGCTGATTCATAATCTACTTGTGAAGTGGAAACCTGCAACTGTTTTCAAAAACATGCAATTTCAAAAAATGTCTTAGGTATCAATCAGAGTTTGAATATTATTTCCTCCTCGCACCACAACAACAGATCTAGCTTCGACTTCTTCTACAGTTTCAAAATTCGAAAACTGTCTTTCGAATTCCAAAAGTTACACAGCTGAACGGTTTTTCAGCGATATTTCTGAATTTTAGGAATTAAATTAGATTTTTAGAAAATTGCACCATGATTTAAAAATTGATTCTTTCTTTCTTTTAAATATTTTAAACTCTTCGCGGGCTACCATTAAACACGGCGCGGTCGACCTCTCATTATTTTATTTGTAAATTAAAGACGTCTATTTTACAAAATACTGACCGAAAACCATTGGAAATAGAGGTAAGTGTTTATTTTGTGCTATAAAATGTTTCTTAATTTTTTCTCCGAACAACACTGTCGCAGACATTGAGTGGTTGTGGTGTACTTTACCTTATATTTTCTCGTGGAGTACACGGAACAAAACATCAAAATTTATGGATTTCAACATCAAAAGATAAAATAGATGTAACATGAAAATATTATGTGTATCTACAGGGTCCTTCTTAATATGCTGACACTTTTTTAAGAGAATGATCAGACCATCAAACTGAATAACTTTCACTATGGCACCAACATCGAAATCGCGAAAAAAAAATCACTTGTCCCAAACATTTAGCTCGAGTAGGTTTGCAGTTTTGTATGGAAGAGCAGATTTTTTTTTTGCGGTTTCGATGTTGGTGTCATAGAGAAAGTTGTTCAGTTTGACGGTCTGATCATCTCCTTAAAAAAGTTTCACCCTAGTAATAATTAATTAGCGGATACCCGCTCTTTCATACAAAAATGCAGTACCGTCTCGACTCAAATGTATGGGACGGCAGATTTTTTTTATTTTTTCTCGAAGTTGACTCCATAGTGAAAGTTGTTCAGATTGATGGTCTGAAGCACCCCCTTTTTGTTACATCAACCCCGTGTTTTGTTACATTCTGTATAATACGAACTTGATATGAAAACAATATTTTTTATTTAGTTGTATACAAAATTACAAAGACATAATTCCGAATAACCCACTATCCACTTCATCATAATATCAGTTATTAAGATTATGTAACTAAAAATAACATTAAATAACTAGTTGGTTTTCCCGGGTCTTTACTATCTGCTCGGTCACCAATTGCTGAACTAT